>JARNKU010000113.1:0-600000 GCA_031001835.1 Lepidoglyphus destructor | reverse complement strand
GTTTCCTGGTAAACTTCACGGTTGGAGTGACCAGGTAGAAGTTCATATCTTCTGTTTCTAATATTCTTAACAGTCAGTGATATTACTCTTAGAACGATGTACGCCATCGTTAGGCAGGACATATGTAGCAATTGACGCGATCTTCCACTCTAAGCACTCGTCAGATTTTCTGGGAGTTGGGTGATGCTTATGCTTTTCGAAATCAGGCCAGATATCGCCTCCACCTAAAGGAGGCGCGTTCGGCCGCAGACAGTTGGAGATGCGTTTTCTTCACAAACGCCTTCCGATACAGTACATCGGTTTACGAAGTAGTCTGGATTAATTTCGACAATCGTGAAACTTGCATTGTAATGAATGCAGTCTGGGTTACAGTCGGAGCATTTGAAGAAGGGGCATGCAGGATTGGTTAGTAGAATCAGTATGATAATTACGAGCATGGTTTTAGACCACATAGCTCCCTGATTCTTCGGAAAACGACCTTAATTAAAGGCTTCGTTAGTATGTCGGCGGCTTGATTCGTCGTTGAGGTATGGATCAGCTAAATCTCTCCCCTTTCAACTAATTCTTTTATGAAGTGATATCGGATTGAGATATGTTTAGTTCTCTTATGAAATTGAGAGTTCTTGATCAGTTGAATCGTCGAAAGATTGTCGATCTGTAGATTGGGAGCAACCGGATGACCCAATTCACTCAGTAACTGTTTCAGCCAGAGAGCCGACTTGCATGCAGAACACGCGCTTACTAGCTCAGCTTCGCATGAGCTCAGCATGACAGTTGGAAAAATTTGTAGAAACGTTGAGGTTGTCGGGGAGAGAGTTGGAGTATTTGTTGGATCGTGCCGCGCCTATTCAGTTGGTGGAAGTTTCGCCTGTGGACGCGTGTTGAGGTGTGATACGATAACGGTGTTATCGAGGGTGTGATGAGAGCACGCGTCGACAAGAAATCGACAAACTGAAATTTCCTTCGTGGACTCAGTGGAGGGTTAGCTGGAACAGAACACAAATGAAGACTCGCTTGGACAGAGTGTTTGCGGATAGACAACACAGCATGATCTTTATTGAAGTGCATCTCTCTTATATACTAGAGTTAGGAAGGACAGTGCAAGGCTAAATGAACTTCTGGACACTGAGGTTTGCCTAGGTTAGCCATGACGGAATTCATGAGCTATAGCTACTTTACGCTTCAGTGCCTGTGACAATATGCATAGCTAGTTTAACAATGGATATGCGGAAACGGTGATAAGTTATCAAGAAGCATAGCTTCGGTCGATGCTCGGTAAAAGTGAGCGACCGTCAGCTGACATTTCATCATAGTCCCCCTCAGATGAGGAGGAGCTCACGGTGTCAAAACCCGCAGTCCTTGGACTCCATCCCAGTGTTCGAACATGAAACCAGGAATGGATGCCAACCTGCGTGCAACGTCTGAGATTACACTTCCTAATACGGATGGTGATGATCAGAGTGACAATGTCAACTTAAATCTGATTGGACGTGTATATCCAGAACGTCAATTCAACCGTTCTTACTACCTGGAGCTTCAGCGATATCTCTGCGACCTGCAATTGTTTCCATTGCGCAAGTGCACCGGATTCAAACACTACGCGGAGGAACTTTATCGTCTCCTTGGGCTCGATGATATGAGCTTGGCTCGCAGAGTTGCGAAAATCATCTGGACCTCGAAAGGTGACGATTTCAAACAACGCTGTCGCTTTCGTGCTCTACAGGAATTCGAAGAGAAACAAATTCATCGCGGAAGAATGGCCAGGAATATATTAAGACAGCTCCTGCAATAAAAGTTTTCTCTCTCGAGTTTTGTTGTTCTTATTTTCCCGCCTTTTCTTTCTGTTCACGTGTCGCGAAAATTTCGAATGTGGCGCGCATGAGAACGTAGATGGAATGTGTATGTGACAATTAGGCATCATTTTCCGTAGTACGGGGTACGGTAATTCGCTTTTCCGTACCAAAGGTACGGTAATTCGATTTTCCGTACCAAAGGTACGGTAATTATATTTCCCGTACCAAAGGTAGGGTAATTCGATTTTCCGTATCCAAAGTACGGAAATTCTATTTACCGTACCCAAAATACGGAAATTCTATTTACCGTACCCAAAGTACGGAAATTCTATTTTCCATACTTATGGTACTGAAAATCGAATTCCCGCACCAGGGCTGCATATTCCGTCGTTCTGAGGTATTTTGCACCAGTACAACCGAATCCGAATCGAATTTCCGTGCCAGGACTGAATATTACGTCGTTTCGAGGGATTCGCACCGTAGATTCATTTCCCGTGAATCCGTTGCCAGCCGCGAGACACTGTGGGTCTTTGTGCAGGGCACGAGACTTCTTTCTCCGATTTCACACGCAAAAAGATGAAGCTCGTCAGTACTATCAGCTTATTTTTCTGGAAAAAGGTTTCCAGCAATAGGTAATTCGTGAACTGCTCATCGCACTGCACCGATCTCTTCGCAGGGTAACCAACGAACGCCTAGGTGATTCAGTGGATCAGGAGATTTCAGGAAAGACGTCGAAGGCGTGAAAATTTTCGCGCCGAGACTGATGAGATCATCTCACTAGTCAGACGTCAGGCGCGAATTCATCAGCTTGAACGCTCCACAACGATCGAAGAATACGGTCCAAACGTTACCGATGCAGAATTCTCGAGGCATACGGAGTTTTAGAGGCATACTGTTGGGCATGGCTCTCGCTAGAGGTCGCCCGCAGCGAGCCGGCTGCTTTGGAAGATTGTGAACATTAAATCATCGGTCGATATTTGTGAGGTGAGCCGTCAAGACTTCTAGTCATCCTTCTTACAAGACAGGTCAGAGAAAGCCTTTGAAAACACACACGAAATTCCTCCTATCCGGAAAGACCCTTCCTCAAATAGACTCAAGCGATTCCTCTTATACGATGGTTCGATCGATTTCGCCTACGTGCGGTTCGAAAGAAGAAATTTCGCTATTCTGGGTACGGTTTTTGTTTCCTTTCCAACGCCGCAGGAAATGTCCCGGCAGTCGCTTCGCAAAAAATTGGTGTATAGCCTTGCTTCATCTTCTTGCGTGTGCAATCGCAAAAAGAAGTCTCGTGCCCTTCACAAAGACACACAGGGTCTCGCGGCACGCAACGGATTCACAGGAAATGAATCTACGGTGCAAGTGCCTCGAAACTACGGAATATGCAGTCCTGGTACGGAAATTCGACTCGGATTCGGATCTACCGGTGCAAAATCTATCGAAACGACGGAAAATGCAGCCCTGGGGCGGAAATTTATTTTCCGTACCAAAAGCACGGAAAATAGAACTTCCGTACTTTGGGTACGGAAAATCGAATTTCCGTACTTTTTGTACGGAAAATAGAATTTCCGTACTTTTGGTACGGAAAATCGAATAACCGTACTTCTGGTACGGAAAATCGAATTACCGTACTCCGTACTACGGAAAATGATGCCTAGTGACAATGTTCATGCCGGTCATTGAAAATTTGTGGATCATCGCGACTTGCCCGCACTTCGCTTGTGCACATGCGACGTCTTTCGTTAGTGACTATAAGTGCAGGCGAGTTGTGCTGCTTCACGGTCATTCCGTTTGGTGGATCATCCCGAGAACGTCGGATTTCGTGAATTCCTTTTTGTGACCGCTGATTCTCGGATATTGTGTGCGATCGTTGAACGAAATGGTTAGTTTCCCGATTATCGATTCATTTCTGCGGTGTCACTATCTTCTCGAGAGTCCCCCTGACTTGAAAACTATGCATTCTGATCTAAAGTTTTCACTTGTGCAGGATCGGTTTGAAATCCTCCCCGGGAGGTTTGTCGACGAAACCTCGCTTCGTCTCCTGAGACAGTGCTTAGCAGAGACTGAGCCCGCGACAAGATTCCTTCGATCCCGGTGGGACCTTGCGTTAGCCGAAATGGCTTTGAATAGACAGCAAGCGGAACGAATGTGTCGCAGGAATCAGGTTCCGGTCGCGTACTCGTCGAAAGGACCAGTCTATGAGTCGGGTTCGAACGTGCGGTTCGACCCTGCCGTTCCCGGCAATCAGTGCCGATCCCTGACGATGCGCGAGCTAAGCAGAATTTTTCGCCCGTTGCTCCGCCATGAGAAGTTGTCAGTCCCCTCAAATAATCAAAGACCAACCGACGTTGAGAACGTGAGTTGAGAAGAAATTTTCGCAGAGTCATGATTTCCAACTCACTGATTCGATCCTCATGATATTACGTAAGTCATTATTGAATTCAACAGCAATCCCCCAGCCAGTCCTCTACGACCGATGAAATGACCGATTCCGTGGACCAGGGCAAGCTTGTTGAAAACTGTGATGTGGAAAGCAGCACGCCGGTCGTTCAAACCGATGACCAATCGGTTAACCCTGTGATTCAAATTGAGAATTCCGAAAGTGTTGATTCGGAAAGCAAGACGTCGGTCGACCAGACTGTTGACGATTGTTTCTCGGATCAAACAGAGTCGTTAGGCGACGACCGCGCAACGCAGCCAAGTCCTCGACTCGGCATGAGTCAAATGAACATGGCCTCGTTTGTTCCCATCAGGCTTTCTGCGAGTGATGATGGCTCACCCTCCAACAGCAGCGAGTCGGAATCTCCTGTTTTGTGGTGGCAAAATGAAGCTTTTGAGGATGAATCCGTGAAACCAGAGGAAACACCCGCCACTTTGCCCTTGAATTTTGTTGTTCCGGAGCCTGCAGTATCCGACGATACAGTCGAGGCGCCGCGTTTCCGTAATTCGACCGGTGCGTTTGGATCGGGTATCACCTCGATCGCTGAAAACAGGAACGATACTTCGCGCTGCTGTTCTGAAGAGAGTATAATGAAAATCGCGTTTGCCGTTGGGATCCTTGCAGCAACCGCTGTTCTCCGTAAGTTCCCTTCTTAAACGCTTTGGTCGTTAGACATTGTTGAATTCTGATTGTTTCATATTGTTCACAGTATATTTCGGCATATTTTCCATTTTCAAGGTTACCGGAATGATATCCGGAGAGACGATGATTTTCGAAGCGACGTTTATATCCCAGAAGGAAACGACAACCACGGTCGCAAGCTCTCAAACGACAGCGGCACTGAGCACGCAGACGACATCGGAGACGACACCACCATCACGCCCGACTTCGACTGTTGGAATTCATGTGACGGCCTCGGAATCGATTGAATATCGACCGGCACTCGAATCCGTGCGGGCGATCGTTTTTGACGATTTTCGTTGTCTTGGGCTGACCCGAGTTTATCTTTGTTATGATCTCGCCCAAGCCATTTGTGTTGTTGTTTATGGACCTCGACCAGAGTCATCCCGTATTTTCGCAACGCCCGGAAGGGCTCTCAAATTTGAAAACAATGAAGATAGTTCGCTGTACAAGCGCTTTTGTGGGACTTCACAGTTATACTTGTTCCACCATGAATGAGAAATGAACAGTTAAATAAACTGTATGAGATTTTAACGCGAGCGAGGTTTTATTTTTCGGTGAACAAGATAACTCTTTGGAATATTAACTGATGTCATCAGTTACAGATTCTCAGTAGTAGTTGGGGCGTATGGCGAATCATTTCTTGTTGGCATGCGTTCGTACGTCTGGCGCCTTCGGTATACTCGGATTCCGAGAAATCCGGCAACCGAAAAGGCAATGACTGACAAAGCACTCACAACTGCAATCAAAATTGGCAGTTTTCTTGCGTGCTTGGGACTCGGAGGCGGTCCTGGAGAACCAGTTGGTTCCGGAGGGACGGTTGTGGTCGTCGTTGTCGTATTTGCGTGTTTGTATTTGTCATATGCCGGCCAGATCGCTTTTCCGCCGAGCGGTGGCTTGTTCCATCTCAGGCATACGACGTCGTCGGTTTCTTTTTCTTCGCAAGTCGCGTCATCTACGCGACATTCACAGGTGAAATACGTCGGATTGATCTCTTCGATGGTACAAGGCGAATGATTCTTCACGCAGTCTGAGTTGCAGTCTTCCTCATACGAGAAATACCCGTTTGATCCACACACCAAAGAGATCAGGACGATTTCAACAAACATTCTCGACTGAAATTTGAAAAACAGTAGGTTAGTTAGGACGCTGCCTAGCACCTATCAGTTCTCGCAGCTTGACAGAGACCGACTTCAATGTCGGCTTTGTACAGATATCTGCGGCGTTTTCTTCGCTCTTGACAAAGCCCAGGTCTATGAGACCATCTTCGCGGAGTTGTCGTATGAAGAAATGGCGCACTGCGATATGCTTGGTTCGTTTATGGAAATTGTACGATTCTGCAAGGCGCAGGGCTGCTGTATTGTCCAAGAGCAGGACGGGAGTTTCCGTGTATCCATACTCTTTCAACAGTCGGCTCAAGAAGACAGCCGATTGCGCAGCCTGCGTGGCAGAATGGAGCTCTGCCTCTGCGGATGAGAGACTGACCGATTTCTGCAAGGATGAATTCCATTGAATCGGTCCCCCGTTCGCTAGTACCATGTAGCCTGATACTGATCTGCGTGTAGTTGGACAACTGGACCAATCAGCATCTGCGTAGTACACGAACTTGTTCTCTTTATCCTTTTCATAACCGATTCCATAAGAAGCTGTATGTTTCAAGTATCTCAAAACATTCTTGAGATGAGACCAAGCTTTCTCTGTTGGACGCTCTGAATGACGGGCGAGCCAGCTGACTGCAAAGCTCAAATCAGCTCTCGTTCCCTGTACCAACCACTGAAGCGAGCCGACTGCTTCACGATATGGAACATTGGCAACTGCAGTCGAGTCTTCCGAGTAAATGTCCTTTGACAAAGGTATCGGAAATGGTTTACATTCAGACATGTTGTATTTGTCCAGCAAATCTAGTGCGAAACGTTCTTGGTTCATGAACAGCATTGACTCAGTGCGCCAGAACTGGATTCCAAGGAAACAATGCAATGGAGAATATTTTACTTCGAAATGATCTTGTAATTTCTTTAGGAATTCGATCACTGTTTCCTCGGTTCGGCCCATGACGATAAGATCGTCGACATAGGTCGCCACAGTCAATGAGTCAGCTTCCGATCCTTTGAAAACACACGGATCAGAATCAATGACGCGAAGGCCAAGTTCGCCGAGAACTCCCTTCATGCAGTCATTCCACATTTTCGCACCCTGTCTGCTTCCATACAACGATTTCTTCAGCAAGAGAACGTTGCCTTCTTTGGCATTCACGCCATCAGGGATAGCCATGTATAATGGCACATCCAGCTTCGCGTTGAGGTATGCGTTGCCGATATCTGCTTGATATATCGCCAAGTTCTCCCGCACACCTATGTTCAACAATGTTCTTAGAACTTCTAGTCTCAAGACTGGACTGTATGTAGTATCGAAATCCAGTCCTTGGATCTGCTTGAACCCCCGAAGACAGAGTCTAGCCTTGTATCGCTGGATGCTGCCGTCGGCATGTCTCTTCAAGCGAAAGACCCACTTCGATGTCATCAAACGCGCGTTAGGTGGGAGTCGAACCTCCTCCCACACTTTGAATTCTTTCATGGCGGTAAGTTCCGCTGCAATTGCTTTCTCCCATTCTTTCCTCTCTGGGGACTGAATGGCTTCTTCGTACGATCTGGGCTCAATAATCTCCCGTGTCTCGCAGGTATTCACTACCGCGACTTGGGATTCAAAACCATAACGCACAGGTTCTCGTCGAATGCGAGTTGACCTTCTAGGTACATTCACTACACTAACTTTCTCACGTGCTTTCTTTTTCTTAGAGTTTTCTGTCGATGTTGTAGGAGCAGAAACTTCTGGTTCTTCGCGTACAGCTGATGACGGTTGTGTAGTTTCGGTGACGGTGCGTTGGTTCGGTGGCGCTGGCTGGGCAGTTTGCTCCACTGCCGGCTCCTCTGGTGCTGGAGATGGAGAGAGTTGTTGTTCCTCTTCCTCCTCATCCGGCGCCATCGACGTTGGTGTGTTTGGCGCGGCGCTCGGCTGCTCACTACTCTCGGCTGATTGTTCCGTTAGCGGTTTTGCGTTTGTATCTTTGAATATAGGTTTGTCCTTGTGGTTTCCATCACCTGGCACGGGGTTAATCGAGTCATCTTTGCCAGCAAGAGGTGCTGGATTCAGAAACGTGACATGTTTTGTCGTGATGACAGTGCGAGTCCCATTCAGTAAACATCTACAGTAGAAGCTCGTTGCAACGAACCGCGTTACAACGAATTTTCAATTTAACGAACTGATTTTTATTTTTTGTTTGGACGCCCATAGAGATAATGTCAAAAGAGGCTCGATAGAGCGAATTCCAGTGCTACGAACTTTCCAGTAGAACGAACCAAAAACAGGTCCTGTGGTGGCCAAAAGTTCGTTGCAACGAATGTTCCGGAGCTTCGCACTCGAAATGTCGCAACAGAGCACGTTCTGGGTTGACTGTGTCGTCAAACAAGCGAGACGGCCGGCCAACACTGCGGTCTGAAATCGTTCGATTTTGTGACAATAACGGCGAGCGTCAGTTTCCGGCCGAACAGCCGTTCTCAAAGCTTCATAATGAAGAGAAAACAGTTCTCTTTAAATGAAAAAGCCATAATGATCGAGGAAGTTCGTTCAGGAAGAAGGAAAGTCGATGTCGCTCGAAAATACGGAATCAGCAAATCGACGCTCTCAACGTTCCTGAAACAAAGTGATGCTCTAGACCGGAAAGGACGCAGAACGGAATTCAGGCCGAACCGGAAAAGGCTCAGAGGAGCGCGGTATGAAGACATTGACGAAGCAGTTTACCTGTGGTTCCAAGATGTTCGTTCGAAAAACATTCCGATTTCGGGCCCGCTCCTCCGAGAAAAGGCTCTGAACTTTGCGAGTGCTCTAGGTCATGACGATTTCCTAGCGAGCGAGGGCTGGTGTTCGCGATTCCGGCAGCGCTACGGAATTTTAGAGAAAGCTCTGTGCGGAGAATCGAACGATGCCCCGGTCGAGAGCGCGAACGAATGGAAGACATCCAAAGTCAAGGATGTCATCGCGCAATACTCTCCGAATGATGTGTTCAATGCTGACGAAGCAGGTCTGTTCTATCAGCTCCGTCCAGAACGGACATTGGCCGCAAAAGACGATAATTGTAAAGGCGGCAAGAAGTCGAAACTCCGAGTAACTGCGTTGTTTTGTGTGAACGCGAGTGGAACAGAAAAACGGAGGGTTCTTGTTGTGGGTAAATCTGCAAGGCCGCGCTGCCTGAGAAATGTTAGAACAACATTGTGTCAATACCGTGGAAATCGCAATGCTTGGATGACTCGTGATCTCTTCAGTGAGTGGTTGATCGCGTTTGACAAAGCTATGATAAGAGAGAAAAGACGCATCCTCCTCTTGATCGATAACTGTTCGGTGCATATGGTTCTTCCTCAACTGACAAATATCCGGGTCGAGAATTTCCCGCCGAACTGTACATCGATCATTCAGCCTCTAGATCTCGGTATCATACGGGCTGTGAAGGCTCATTATCGTAAAGCGCTGATTCGCCGTATTCTACTCGACTTGGAGAATGGAACCCATTCAAAGATTGACGTGAAAGCAGCGATGGACATGCTCGCTCATGCCTGGTCGCAAGTGAAAACTTCGACGATCCAGAAGTGTTGGAGGAACAGCGGTCTTCTTCGTTTGTGCGCTACGCCCGAAGATGCGGCTGACGATGAGCTCAGCGATGACGAACCTCTCTGGGAAGATGCCACGAGAATTTTACCGGAAGAACTGAGCTTCGACGACTTTGTTGGAGTTGATGACGACCTGCTAGTTTGTGAACCGCTCAGCGAATCATCCATCCTTCAACAAGTCTCATGCGACGGGTCCCGAGACAGTGATGCAGGAAGTGAGGAAGATGGTGATCAAGATCAAGAAGAACTGGAAGTGCCTTCTCTGAATGAGGCTTTCATTGCTCTCGGTACTATAAGGAGGTTCACAGAGGCTCGTGATAACGTTCCGGAGTCTATTTTACGTCAGATCGCAGAAATAGAAGGGTACCTCATGGAACCTAAAACTGATACACTGGTGCAGAGTAGACTGACTTTTTTTGGTCAAATGAGTCGTAACTTGTGCTTGTAAAACGTTCCTAAGTCATAATCTTCATCGTAACCTTAATAAAGGCGTTGTCAGCTATGACCCGCGGCTATATAGCTTATTTCGGTGAATTTCGTTTTAGCGAACATTCATTATAACGAACTGATTTTGGTGGCACCAACGTGTTCGTTGTAACGAGCTTCTACTGTATACCCAAACACGCCTTGATTCAGTCCAACCAATTTTGCAGGGATCGATTTTGGCTTGAACTTCTTACGACCAGGTCGTAGATCAAGAACAGAACAATCTGAGCCAAACGGTCTGAAGGATCCAAAGTATGGTCTTGTTCCCATGAAGATTTCATAGGCCGAAGTATTGGTAGATGGGTTGATAGTAATTGCATTTAAAACATCACAAGCGAACTGACAATTTTCCGCCCACAAACTTGTTGGCAGGCCGCTGTCAATAAGCATGGATCGACCTAATTCAACTAATGTACGCATGGATCTTTCAGATATTGCATTTCCCTGTGGCTCGTAAGGATTGCTTTGGGTAAACTGACAACCAATATTTTTCATTAGTTGTCGGACTTCGCCTGTTAGAAACTCGGTGCCGGCATCCGTGTGCAGACGGAAAATGTGCCTTTGAAAGATAGTGTGGAACCACTGGACGTATTCCTAGATACATTGGGCAACTTCGCTTTTCTTGCGGAGAAAGAAGCAACGACGGAAGCGAGAGAAGTCGTCGGTAAGAACTAACATGTATAGTTTACCTCCGAGAGAGCGGAGACGGCAATAGGGCCCCAATGTTTACATCGAGGCGCTATTTTGAAGAGGGAGAGGGATATGAATTATAGAGTCTGATCGAGGTAAGCGGACCTAGTCGTGAGGTAGCTGCGGGGCTCGAAGCCAGCGCATGGCCTAGGACAGGTTAGGTTAGGTTAGAAACGCTCAAAACTGAATCGATTAACTCAATTGGTCGGTGGATTCATCTTCCCTTTCCCTCTTCAAGATGGCTCCTCAATGTAAACATTGGGGCCTTATTGCCTATACCCCGAGAGAGTGCTCAGTAGCAGCCAGCGTATCTCCATGTATGAAGCCAGGCCTTGTTGCACGACAATCTTCTGGTTTGTCGTGAGAGGGGACACGATGCTGTTTACCGAGGTTGCAGGGAACACAAGAGTACGATGGCAGATCGTCTATGTACTCTATCCCACCTCGTCGGAGCACTTTTAGGATTTTATCCTTCCCCACGTGACCGAGAGCACGATGAACTTCACGGAGACTGACCTTTGTCTCGCAAGCGGCCTGCAGGGCTTTCGGTTCATCCGCTGGGTCCGCCATCAAAACGTACAGACCGTTCTGTCTGTTGGCGACCGCTCTGGTCCTTCCTGATGACATGGTGATCCTGTCTGCAGTTACCGCGACCTTGAATCCATCGCTGGCAAGCTGGCTCAGCGAAATCAAGTTCGAATTCATTGCGGGAACTAGGAGCGCATTCTTGATTTGATTTGATTTTATTTGATCTTTCATATACACATATGATCCCTTTCAATTCAGGGGTGAATTGTTTTGTATTCACAGATCAGCTTTCTTTGTTGTCCCATCTTCTTAGGATTTCCTTCGTCCTTCTGAGGTCCTTCGGTGTTGAGTTCGGGTGAAGTCCTAGTCGGTACGGGAACTCCAGTTGGGAGTAACTTCCTTCCTCGCATTCCAGAATGACATGTTTGTCCGTTTCCGGGGCTCCGCATCGAGCGCATTTTATGTCGATGGAAGGATCACGGGAGTTTCGTCGGCTTTTGGTATTGAGCATTCCTGCTCTGGCTAGTGCCAATAGACCGCTGCCCCGTGAGTTATCGTACAGGTTCGTCTCAAGACCTCTTGTCTCTTTGAACTGCCGATAAACACTCATTGTGGATTTGGATTCCATATTTCGTTTCCATATGAAATCCTCCTTCTCCCGCATTCTCGTTTTGAGTTCTTTGCGGAATATATTCCACATCGGTGTGTTTGATGTATTTCTGGTCACTTTGAGATTTTGGAGATCGTACCGAGTCATCAAATCTTTGAGTCTCTCGGTCGCCGTCACCTTTATGTTTGTTATCTCAGTGGCCGTGAGCACTAGTTTGGGCCATCTGTCTGGCTCCATCAGCCTCACTCTCTCGAAATACGTCATTTTGCTAGTTGTTTCCCGGGCATCGAAGGAGCTCCATCCTAGTTCCCCTTCGATGAACTCCTTTGCTACGGTGGAGTATGGTATGCCCAGGGCCCACCTTCCCGCATCCCTTTGCCTGACCTCGAGATGGTTTCTCAGTCTTCTAGGCATGGTGATCACTCCGTTGCAGTAAGTGAGTTGCGGTACTGCCGTGGCTTTCCAGAGGGTTTTGGACACTTCAAACCGGTTGAAGCTCCAAAGAGTTCTCGCATTGAGTCTCTGGATCGCCATGTTAGCCTTCTCAGTGAGCTTGTCCCAGTGTCTGGCTAGGTAGTCACTTTCGGCTGAGAATTCGATACCTAGATACTTGTAGGATTCAACCAATGGTATTTGCATCCCTTGTATCTTTAGATCTCGATCTGGATTATGATCTGGAGTGGGTTGAGAGAAAACCATCACTCCGCTCTTCTGGGGGTTGAATTTGATAGACCTTTCGTCCCCAAATTTGGAGGTCACCTCCAGAAGAGTCTTCATATCCTTCCAGCTATCTGCCATGAGGACCAGGTCATCGGCAAATAGCAATCCCGGAATCGTGAAGAATTTCTTCTCCTTCACATCCCAGAAATTCCCTTTCTTCGCGAATCTGAATCCAACCCCCGTCGATAGGAGTCTTCGCTCTAGATCCGCTATGTAAAGGCTAAAGAGAATTGGTGACATTGGACATCCTTGACGAAGACCGACCGGCACGGATACTTCCTCTGAGGTATGTTCCCCATGTTTTATGAAGATATATGTTTCTTCATACATGTGTCTGATGGGCTCGACAGGTCCTGAGCCCATTCCTCTCTCTTCAAGGGTTTGCCATAGCTTATCCCGATCTATTCGGTCGTATGCTTTGGTGGCGTCGAGAAATACGCTGATGAGACCAGTCTTTTGTTCTCTAGCGCTCTCTATCGCGGATGTTAGGATAAAAACGTTATCCTCACCTCGCCGATGTCTTCTAAACCCATTCTGCATCTCTGACAGCTGTTTAGTCTCTTCCGCCCATTGTTGTATATGTTTTCCCAATATTTTGGTTAATACTCTATACAGGACGTCCGATACTGTTATGGGTCGGTATGTGGCTAGGTCCCCCTTCTTTGAATTCGGTTTTTCAATGAGGGAGACTCTACCCTTCCTCCACTCCTTCGGAACTCTGTGGGTCCCATCTAGAATGCGGTTGAATTCGCTAGATATGTATTCGTATCCGGCGTCTTCCAACTCTTTGAGGATTCTCGCTGGTATTTTGTCGGGCCCCGTTGCTGATCTTTGAGACATTTTCGCCAGGGTGGCTTTTATCTCGGATCCAGTGACGAGGATTCCTACCGGCGGTCTCGAGAGAAATGTGCACTTGATAGCTCCGTTGCTATCTCCTGCCGCTTCCACTAGGGTGTTAGCGACTTTCGTGAGGTGGTTTTTCATATCCTGGCTTTGGATAATCGTTCCGCACTCATCCACTACTCGTCCCCCTCCGGTGTCCTTCTCTCGTTCTTTCTGACATAGCTCCAGAAAGCTCTCGCTTTGGCTTGTCGGGGTGCTTTCATTACTTGATCGTACATCTTCCGATCTCGAATGGTAAGCAGTCGATTGACTTCAGTACGAACAGCCTCTTGAGCTGCTCTGTACCTCTGCCTCGCTTCGACAACGTCCTCCCCAGTGCGCCGTGCCCTTCTCCAAACACGATTCTGTTCTCGTCTGTATCCCGTCAGGCGGGATAGTTCGGCGGAGAACAAATTTTGTTTCGTGTTCAGATTCACGACCTTGGTGGCGTTGGTGATTGCAGTTTTCACGGTGTCTATCAGATCCCCATACACGGTCGATCCCGACGCTCGAATCCGTGTTGTTAGTTGTTCTGATACCGTATCCGCTGCTTTCTTCCACCGTACCACTTCTGATCGCACCTTCTTGGGTTGGCCCTTCCTCTTTCCCTTACCAACTTGTACGGTTATGAGGTTGTGGTCACTCCAATGTAGGATTTCTTTATTTTCATCTATGTGCATGTCGATAACATCCCTGAATGCGGATGTATTGCATACTACATAGTCGAGTGTAGATGAGATGCCACCCTGACTTCTGGTGACTTTCCCTCTACATTTCTCCGACAGATTCAGGATGCTGAGACCGTGCTCATTGGCTAGCTCCACAAGGAGTTTGCCTCGGCCGTCTATTCTGCCGTCCAGTTGCTGTAGGTGGGCATTCATGTCGCCCCCTATCAGTAACTTGGAGTTTTCCGATGCTGTTTCCCGAATGATCTCGCCAATTCTCTTGAATTGGTTTCTATTCGTCTTCAGATCGGTGATAGCGAGGTAAACCGAGATTATGGTCCAGCGTTGACCATTAAACTCAGCTCCTATCGCAATGAAATCTTCCCCTTTCTTTGTCCAGTTTACACCACCCATGTCGGACCGCATAAGGATACCCGTTCCGCCAGATGATTTTTTACCAGAAGGTCCAATTCGATTGCTTCCGTAGAACAAGAACCCCTCAATGTGAGGCGGTTCTTCAATGTTCATTAAGTGAGTCTCAGATAGTAGAAGAATATCATACCGGTTTGAAATTTTCTTATCTGTGCTTTGTAGAAGTTCTCTCTGTAGACACTCCCATTTCCCCACATTTTTACCCCCTGCATATTGAAAACACCAATTCTTAAGAGGGAAAATAACGGTTTTATTTTTCCCACCACAACGGTGGCTTCGGGGGGTGCCACCATTAGGCAGGTGGCAGGCCAAGTTGTTGTTTAAGGATTTGAGAGAGCTCTGTGCTCTCTCCTCCTTTGACCGCCTTCTTCTGCGGCGTGGAAGTTTGCGGTTGAGCTTTTGGCTCCTTCCTCGCCGCATCGGTCTGTTGGCGGTCTTTCTCCCCTTTAGGATTCGGCCCCTGTGGCCTCACCTTTTTGAGGTCGCTGTTGGTCGCCTCCATGGAGGTGTCGCCAACATTCTGATGAGAATTCCACCATCGCAGGCTCGTAGTGCAGAACGAGTGTAGATGAGTGATATTTCGTATCTACGAGACGCCTTACCAGAAAACCATCACTTTGATATTCAAGACTAGAAAGGTCATTTGGAATGTAACCAACAGAAACCAAACTAGTTACAATGTTTCTTATTCAAGGTTAGTTGTTACCAGAATTCAAATTGTGATCATAGTTTGCGTTGCCCAGAAGTTGGGTATATAAGGCGAATCGTTTCTTCAATAAACTACTTGCTGCTGAACTAGTGACACACCGTCACTATGCCAAGTCAGTCATCCAACGTGTCGTTCTTCCCAGTGGTTCCCTAGTCTACCACGATTCTATACCAGTGATTGTGCTCCGGTCTTCGAATTTAACTTCCAGAGATTCTAACACGAAAGCTGAGCTAGTGGAGGCCCCATTTACCAGCAAACGTTATCAGCACGATGACCTCTGAAACCTTCGTCTTTTGGAATCTCAGTAAGACCAGTCCTGGAAAGGAATCCGTGAAGCCCACTGCAAGGCATTCAGGAATGCCCAACGATCAGCAAAGCGCTCCGGCCGGGAGCGCGCGACGCTGGCTCAACAGAGCCGCCATACACAAGCGTCGTGGTGCCAGAAGAAGATAGAAGGATTCAACGAGCTAGGACAGCGATCCACAATCCACAAACTGGGCTGCTCGTGTGAGTAATTGTGAGAAACGTGAAAATCGCAATGTGATTCACTCAACAACGAGCCGGAGTCAAACGAGAGGAGGAGTAGACAACGATCTCGACGATCGTTCTGCACTGAATGTTATCTTCAGCGTCATTCACCGGAAATAGGTTCATGTCTGTGTTCTGTGTGGATAGCCGATGACTCCCGCCATCTAACGATACAGGTCGAGTCAAGTCTTCCACTGAGAACTCAGATATCCGACGACTCCCGCTATCTAACGATACAGGTCGAGTCAAGTCTTCTATGAGAACCAGGATGGCCGACGACTCCCGCAATCTAACGATACAGGTCGAGTCAAGGTTTTGCTGATTCTCAGACGTGTGTACGGTGAACCCCCTTCAGTCTGGATGCTATCACCCGATGTGTTCTACGTCCCGACCAGACTGAAGTCAACATTCGAGTGCCCGTCAACCGCCGTGTACCCTCATCTGAGTTGACGTCGAAGTAATACTTCGAGCCTCCAAGTTTGACTATGCTCTCGCCTCATGTTGTGTTCTCCTGTGTCCAGTTGAGAACAAGCGAGGAGCGAACCCCAGATGAAGTCGTGTGATTCGCTTGTTTATCATCTTTAGTGAGACAGCTCGCCATCGGTGGTATCTACAGGATGACAGCGGTCACAAGGACCGAAGTGAAAAAGTGAAGACGACACAACAGTAGACACCATGAAGCTCGAGGCACCGAAGTCCAGGGAAAGTGAAATCTCCGACTCGAGGAAGGAGAGAGGACGTGTAGCAGTTAACTGTGGAAGGAGGCGCCTGTGAAGCTGTAAAGCCGTGGTCAATGTTTAGTGAGGTTTCCGCAAGGAAAGCGGAAGAGCCTTTCGGAGGAGGGAACTCCGATAAAGTCAAGTTACGGTGTTCTGGTATACGAGGATGAAATCCGTTTACCGTGTACTAAACGACCAATGAATCTTCGACATCCTGTGCTCTCAACAGACGCGCGCAAAGTCCAAAGTAAGCAGTCATACTAGTTTCTGAGCATTACTAGTTTTCAACGCTGAACAGACTGTCTGTTGAGATGGCTCAATCGAAGATTTGACTCCGGAACGTGCTTTACGACAGCTTGGAAAGAACACCGTGTCGTTTGTGCCGATACTGAAACACCGAGAATCGGCTGATGCCAAACGAAGTGCTACGTCCGCCGGTCAACAGAAAGTCTTTGCCTGATCTACGTTCTCCAGGTAGATTCAGAATAAACCCTGCAGGTCGATTTTTGTTGTGAGCAAGACTTGAGCCCTAGGAGTTTCCGCAGACTCCCAGCACGTGCCAGTTTTCGATAGGGCTGATTGGACCGAAGAGAACCCGTCAATGGAGGAACAGCGTTGAAAGAGAACCCGCTGTCCTGAAGACCGTACCGCTCTAAAAGATTGCAGATAATTCTTCTCAGAATTGATTTCAGCTGACAAGTGCTGAACGATACTCATGCACCAATCCTCCGTGCGAGAAGTATTTCCCTTTTGCCAGATCGATTATCATATTGACTGAATCCGCGTTTGATAACGAGGCTGGAAGGAAGGATCCGTAGCAAGCAACGAGGCATTACCGAAACTCCAGAACGGATCGCGGAAGGACGGGACCCCTGGCCACTGTATGTGACATTTCCGCTTGCAATCAAGGTACCGTGTCAAACCATGGAGATGATATGTGAGGAGAACCGAGTGTATCTTCGAGATGATCAAGGACCAGGTCATAGCGCAGTCAGCAGAACCCATGCGCTGAAGAAGAAAAGAGGATCCTCGGAAGAAGTTTCATCATGTGAGCAGATCGCAAGATCGCTACAAGAAGAGTGAGCAACACCGCGTGCGAGTGCGAGAATAGCCAACCGCTGAAATCAACCAGAAAATGGAAGCAGCGCTCAACGGACCAGCACCTGAGACATCTGACGTCACCTCCAGAAAACGCGGCGGCAACCGAATCTGCAGTCAACGGATTAGCCGGTGGCCGACCGGACGTCATAATCGCCTACGAGCTGCAGCGACAACCCCGAGAAGATGAAGGAGCGAGTACCTTCAACTCTGCCTAGACTACATGGAAACTCGAGAGGAGTTTCATCAAGTTGGTACTAAGTAGATCATGTTAGATGTAGTCTCACGATCGGTTGTCATGAAGAAAGCTCAGGTAGTTCAACCTTGATTTGTTTCTGCTGAGGAATCGATGAATGCTAAATCCACAACTCACTTCAGAAATTAGAAATCCTTGAACAAGTCTTCAGAAGACATGAGCTTCAGCATTACTCAAAAGTATAGTCAGAAGCGCCTTCCTCCTGCCACGGCAGACACACCTCATTTGGTGAAGGGTAGAGAGCGAAGTTCAAGTAGAGTTCCATCACTCTCATCAGCAGTCTGCTGTTGAGATCCTAGTTTTCGAGATAATGAGTGCATTTCGCACCCCGAGTGGATTCAGCATTGTGTTCTTCAAGAGCCCATAAAGGCTCCAGGCCATTTGCTTATTTCTTCAAGGCCAGTAGAAAGTTTACTCACCCAGCAAGTTCTTCATGATATAGCCAGATCGTATTAGGAGCAATTTCTTAAGGCAGTGATTAGACACGGCACATAGTCATCGTGTAAGCCCGTCTGAATAAGAGATGATATCTCGTAGTGTTGCATGAACGAGCAATCCAATGATTGCCGGCAGTAGGGATGCGAGATGGTCCAAGAAAGACCCAGAAGAAGATGTCACCAAAGAATCACCAACTGACGTCGCGAAACAAACGCCAGCTGACGTCAGCCAACCCGCCGTACAACTACAACCATCAGGGGTCGGCGAGGGTGAAGAAGAAGTGGTGCTCTTGATACTCTTCGATAAGAATTCAGCTTCGAATGTCTTTTTCTTGCACAGGTGATAGTGTCAAGAAGCTGATAGTGTCGATGGTCCGTGCTAATATACAACCCGAGTATTGAAATGGCCGACCAATCGAAATCATGCCTGGAAGTCATTTGTATGACTGAAGTCCAGAGGATCCATTTGTGGGTCCCGAGGCCGCTGCACATTCGTTCGGAATGTTTTTTTGTACACCCTTCCGCCAATTCTGGTCAAGGTGGCCACCTCACGAAGTGATAATCGACCTCAGCGATTGAGTTACAGAGAACTCTCGTGGCGAAGTCAGGGTTGCAGCCATGGTCCAGCCTCGTCTTAGGCATGTGTCCGTCTTTCTTGTTCAGTTCCCGTTTGTGTTTTGGGACAATCTGAAAGATGTACGACGGACTTCAACGATGGAAGCTCTTGGTTAATTGAAACCGAGCTCTCGTTTGAAAACAGCCCTTGCGAAAGGGCCGCGGCGATCGTGCCGCGTGTGTGATCGGATCTGATGACAGATAGTTCAGTACGAGTTGAACTGATCAGAGCCAGAGGAGGAGCATCGTACCCATGTTATCCAGCATTGAAAGCTGGGGTACAAGTCCTCGGTCCTTCATGATAGGCCACAGCTCCGTTGGATCCCTCCGATCACTGTTTTATCGCTAGCTGAGAGAGTTCATTCTAACGAAACATCCTGTTAGACTCGACTAGCGGTGAAAATGGACAGTAAGGAGTGTTAGTCAAGTTGGTTCCCCGCAAAGGAGTTTCTCGTTGAGAAACATCAGCCCAAGGGTCGAACACCTTCCTCCTTAAATGACATCTCAAACAAATCACTTCTGATGGCGATCTCCATGTTGGGATTGATTTCGAAAGCCGAGAAAGTGAGTCTTTTAAGAATTTGCCCGAATTGTTAACGGAGGCAACATTCACTTGTTTTTGAGATGGAAAAATGTCCAAGAAATCCCAGATGTGAATGGAGCTGCTCCACGGTAAATAAGAAGCAGTGCTGCGCCATCGAGGTATGCAGAGGGGAGTTCATGATGAACTAGAACCGAACCCAACAACTGTTTTTCAGCTGCCAGGAGGAATTCGGACTGCAAACCGCCAATCGATGCGGAGCAGACGTCCAGGCATTCCCGCCAAGTTCATAGGCAGCTCTCGTCATCGATGCCGTGCGTTCAATCAATTTCTCTGTGAAGACTGAGCCTCTACGCTCTATGCGTTCTAAAGGAGGTACATTCACAGTACATCGCATCGAGTAACAGTGTGTTGATTAGGTTATCGAATTGATATTGCTTCCCAACAACTCCCACCGTGGATAAAACTAACTGGGCTTTTCTAGATGTGGGTGACGTAATATCTCCGGCGCAATAAGTACGCTTCCAATTGTGTTCTCGGGTTATGCTGGAAGGCGTCCGTCCGTGAAGATTACGTCCCAACCAATGCTCCAAACTGCGTGGAATGCTACATAGGGGTTCAGCATTGAGATTGCTACCCAGGACTCCAAAGTCAGTACGTCATCCGATGCCAGTTATGACCGTAGAAGAAAGGAGGAGATGGGCGAAGTTTTTCACGTTCGAATCAGCATAAAAACAGAATTCTAAGATGATCACCGCGCCGCCACAGTAAAATGTCCAAGATGGAGCAGTAGGCTCTCATGAGCAGTCCGATAGGACAAGTCAGCGTTGCGTCCTTGTTTGGACGGTCACGAAAAATCTTGATGGTCGTGGGGTGATGTAAATTGATAGTTTTGTGATCATTGTGCTGAACTCTATCTCGCCATCTCAGTTCACGGTCTCCTGGCGTTTTTGTTCCGGATGGACTGAGAAGATGCGTCTGAATTTTGGAAGCTGTATCTGATTGTGAGTTCTTGATTGATCAGCGTTTTTGTAGCCGCAGTTGTCGATGATGACGACTCATGAGTTCATTTCCCCCGGTGCAGTTTCTAGCACCAAATGAGTCAGTCGTATCATCGTAAATGATTCCACTTCAATTCTGGCTGCCCTATGTTCCTAGACAAGCCATAGTCTATCTGCTCAGGTAGAGACGTTGTGAGTAACTGACGTTCAGAGTCAGAATAAAACTCGAAGCCAATGTCGCATTCGGAAATCTGGATCCGATTGAGTTTTAAAGAGTTGCCATGTGCAGAGTCCAAACCTGCGAAAAATACCGGGCAACCGAACGTCATGAAGCAGAGACTGAACAATGAAGTAGGAAATGTTAGGCACTCCCCTGAATTTGAGAATTGACAGATTTCTGACTCAGGAGGAGTATGTGCCTTTTGAATGTGGGTGTCTCTCGGAACTGTGACTCACTGAAGCCAAACAAGTAATATCGCGATAGAAGGTTGCGATAATATCCTCTCAGTTGAGCAGAGATATCTGAAGTAAAGTTTGACCTCTTTGACAGCTCACACGGAGTGCACGCCGTTGGCTGTGGGTTGAGACTTCAGATCGAAATACGCTCCTGATTTGCTTGTTCACGAAATTCGTGGCTTTTGCGTTGTGAGCTAGAATAACAAGATCCGAAACCGGATTCGAAATGACTAAGGCAGCGATTCTTTTTGACAGTCAAGCCAAAGGAGCTTGCGGAACCGCGCAGCCTACAGTTAAAGCTCGCAGAGTCCTTCAGTTTATCCGAGATTAAGTACGCACCCTGCAGAACCTAAGAAATGATCTTTCTGTCAACTCCTTCGGAATCTCCCTTTGTACCCGGATAGGTCACTCGAGTTACACATGCCTATCTCGTGTCGCTCCGCAGCTTTTGGAATAGCTTGAGCGGACTAGGCTAATGAGAGTCAGTTGCCCGGATTGCTTTCCCGCAACATTGAACTCGTATCATAGCATCAAAGGTCGAGAAAAGATGATTGTTTCATCTTCGGAGTTTCGATTCTTCTCGGTTCATGCAAATAGGAAATTGCAATGGAAAGACTCAGAGGGGATGGGACGAGTTTGGTTGCCAGCATGAGGATGAAAAACTCTCCACGTTTGGTCAGTCTCCCGAAGTCCGATTCCATCGTAGAATCAGGATTGCGATTCGTGGCTCGGAATTATATCTTCCTTGAACACTGCGATTGAATTGTCATCACTCTGCGGTTACTCCGACCGCTCATACGTCTGGAGCTCTGCCATGACCAGCCATCGCGTAAACCATGCGTATTATGCGTCTGAGCTCGACTGTGATGATTCGAAAACAGGAACTGCTCTGTTCAAGAGATCGAGCAGTTAAAGTCGCACTTCGGAAGGACGAGTGGCTCGCAGTGAGCCTTGAGTCTGACCAGTGGCAAGTACTCGACTGATCGGATGTATCAGATTCCCAAGCATCAAAGATTCCCCGTTTCTCGTACTCGAGAAATTTCCATTGCGAAATAGGTTCGGCATTCATGTTCCCACGAAAGATCAGGTGGTTCAAGAACGTGACATGTCAAACGAGTCTCCGAAGAAAGGGGGAGCAGAGATAGGAAAAGGAGGATGAGAATCGATTGTCATAGATTCTGACCTGTGTTTAAAGGTGTCAGACAATCGAATGTCTTTGAAATTCTAACGTTCATGTACCGCCATTGAGAGCGGTTACTTCAAGCTGTTCGGCAGGATGTTCTGAAGCCGAAGAATGAGTTCTGTATCTGTAAACTAGGGCATGGAGGGAGAAAACTCAAATGCAAACAACATAGGTAAGATACCTCGGTAACTTGAGCAATGTTCCAAGCTCAGGTAGTAGATAAGAATCTACGTGTATCTTAGTTTGCAGCCTCCATCAACAATCAACGTCCTTTCAGACTACAAGAACATTCATCAGATACAGCAACAGAACGTTATGAAGCCTCATTCCCAATAGCTCTTGCTCCCGACAGCAGGGATTGATTGAAAACATTGGAGACGTGTTTATGTACAACTTTTCTGCCCACATTTGAAACCAGAAGTAACAACGAAGAAAATTGTTGGGCAGTTCAATCTCCTGTGAAATCTGCACTTCTCCCCTTGTTCTGGTGAGGAGGAGTATGATGAGAATTCCACCATCGCAGGCTCGTAGTGCAGAACGAGTGTAGATGAGTGATATTTCGTATCTACGAGACGCCTTACCAGAAAACCATCACTTTGATATTCAAGACTAGAAAGGTCATTTGGAATGTAACCAACAGAAACCAAACTAGTTACAATGTTTCTTATTCAAGGTTAGTTGTTACCAGAATTCAAATTGTGATCATAGTTTGCGTTGCCCAGAAGTTGGGTATATAAGGCGAATCGTTTCTTCAATAAACTACTTGCTGCTGAACTAGTGACACACCGTCACTATGCCAAGTCAGTCATCCAACGTGTCGTTCTTCCCAGTGGTTCCCTAGTCTACCACGATTCTATACCAGTGATTGTGCTCCGGTCTTCGAATTTAACTTCCAGAGATTCTAACACGAAAGCTGAGCTAGTGGAGGCCCCATTTACCAGCACATTCCTCTTCTTTTCCGCCCCCGGTGGGCGGAATGTAGGTTGTTGGCGATCTCCGGCGACCTTTTGCAGCTTCCCGGGGTGCTGCTTGAATGGTTGGCTCGGGCGCCCCTTGGAGGGTCCCGGGTTCCCCGGTGGGGGCATAGCCTGTCGAGTATCTGCGGAGGTTGACGGAACCTCCTCCTCGACTCTATCCCCCTGCTGTTCCGGTTTCCCACTCGCCAACCTGGCAGCGCTTTCGGACAGGGTTTTGTCGATCTCCGCCGGGGTCAGGTTGAGGCCTTCGCCTATTCGGCGACTCAGCCTAACCGACGCCTCGACGGTTCCGGTTTTGCTCCAGCCCTCATCAGGTGATGGGTAGCGTTCAGAGATGTACCGGAGGTCGATCGTCTCGACCTTTCCTTTCAGCGCGGTCAGCAGATCGTCTACGAACACCGAGTGAACATAGTTTTTCGGATCTACACAGAACGTTGTGTAGATCAATTTGCTGACCTTGGGGTGTTTGCTCAGCTCCGTTAACGCTTGCTGTGCGTCCGAAACGGCTTCGCTCCTGTTGTAGGAGGCTTCTCTGAACACACCTTGCCCACCCCACACGATTACTGTCACCGCACAGGTGATACCCGGTTTCTCCAGCTCCGTCTTTGCCTTCTCGCAAAGCTTCGCAATGGATGTCACCGGGAACACCCTCGATTTCAGACCTCTGTGGCGGTCGAGCATCTTGTACGGCCTTAGCTCCGCCGGCGTAAGATCGGCACAGTGTCGATCTTTGACCACCATAACGATCGGCCCCGTGTAGACCTCTCTAGGTGGCGGCGTTCTATGCTGTACAGGATTTAAACTGATGGCGCGCTTCAGCTCCTCTTGGAGCTTCGCGTTTTGTGCCTGAACCGCAGCGACTTGTGCTGCAAGGCATGCCAACTCGCCATCTCTCTCTTTTATTTCATGCTCCTGCCACTCTATGTGTTGTAGAGCGGCAGCCCGCTCGATGCGTAGAGCCCTGCGCTCATTCATCAAGCAGTCTGTGCATTGAAGTATTGGAGATTCATTAGGTCCCAACCCCGTGTCCATCAGCTTCTCCTCGCATTTTTCGCAGTAGTCAAATACGGGATTAGCCTTAAGCTGGTCCGGAGTGAAAACCATTTTTTTGACTTCTGTCACCTTAGTGTTCGGAAGCTCTCAGGTGGAACGTTCCGTTGTTTAGAGTGTGTACTGTTCGACGAGAAATCTCCGGGGAGAAGCCTCGCTGTGATTTCCAGCAGTATGGAATCCCAGGCAGCACTACTCTCACCAAGGTGTATCGAAATCGTTCACGCACGTTGTACTTTCTGGAAGTACTAACCTTTTGCGGTTATTTCCACCGTCCGGTTGTTTTTCGGTCAACTTCCGGTCCGTGGAGGTGCACGGGGGTGGATGATTTTCACTACGGGGTACCACCGGGGTATCGCACCGCTTTTTAACGTAGGAGACGTTCTACCCCGGGCTACAGACCGGAACTTCGGACGGTAACGAAACCACTGCGAGTGGCTTCGATTGGCCGCAAGCTTGGCCACCAGCACGCCAACAATCGGTTGTACGCCATGGTGTGTGGAAATTCGCATACACCACCGACTTTATATCCCTGAAGTACTTCTCCTGAGGGATACACGCGCTCCCGATCGCGTTCGCCGGCAGAAACTCTCTCACTGTTCATCTCAGAGCAGACGACCTTTGCCAGGTTTCTGCCACTGATGCCATTTGCCAATGGCCGAGCCAATTCTCTTTTGCGGACTGCTCTCCAAAGGAGCATTTCCAGTGTCTGTTCCGTATGGTCTCAATCGTAGTCTAGACTCTAGAGCATTGCCCGTTTGTCCTCGCCGGTCCGCGTCGTTGCGTCTAGTGATCGTTGATTTCGTAATTCGCCTTCATCGGCATTATTGGACTACAACGACGTCAAAAGATTTGGTGAATCCGGCTTTGGGAGAACATCCAGCAACGCAATGACGACCGAAGAGCGCTCAAGACTTGCGCGTCAGAAGGCGGCAGGCAGCAGCCCGGGAACCGCAGTCAGAAAACCACAGGCGCATGATCTCCAGTCTGCATCTTTTGAGTTCCAAATGGGTTCTCTGCGACAAGAATTTGGCCACGCCTGCATCTACTGCGATCGGCCCTGATTCCGACTTAATTTGAATAAAGTAAGGCCTCTTCACGTCGACACCCTCCGGCTGATGGATCATATCCCTGAAGACCTCCCGAGATCCACGAACAAGAGACCTGCGTTGATGAACCTGCGTTGCTCCAAGCCAACCAACACACGGTCCTGATGACCTAGGATAAATATCTAGAGCTTGCTCCGGGCCAAAATTCTGTTCCGTTTAGTATCATATATGATGAAAACGCAGAAAAGTTGTCGTTCCCTAATATCTAGCGTGGTGTGCCTCGGAGATTCCGAGATGACATTCGGGTCACACCTTTCCAGGAAGTGTGCGCGAAGTGTGACGCCGCGATCAACGCTGGGCAACTTCTGAAAATCTATTGTACATGGCAGTGAAAATTCCGCGGCTACGAGTTTCTGCTGGTCTACGTGCAGCGTTCCGTTTCCGTGGTGATTTGCGCAATAACCCACGTGAGATGATCGTGGATTGACAGTTCCTAGAGCAGTGCGTTGCACGAGATTCTGCGATCCTGAAGTCAATACCTTACTCCGTACACTAGTGGTCGACAGGAGAAAAGGATTTATTCGCGATGCTCCGGCGATTGGGCAAACCGGCTTTTTTCCTCACAACGAGTGCGGATGAGCTAGGCTGACCTCATTTGTTGAATCTATTGAATAAGCTTTGAGAAGGAATTGCGCAGGAGGGGAACAAGGCTCTCGCAGAGCTTTCGTCTGCACGAAAGGCAACGCTAGTGAACTAGGATGCGGTCACCTGCAGCATGCGGTCGCTTCAGGAAATTGGTCGCCACAATTCTCCGAATTCTGCAATCCCCCACTATCAATCCGTTCGGCCAGCATCATATCATTGAATATTTTCTTCGGATTGAATTCCGGGCTCGCGGTTCGCCGCACGTCCATGGGTTCCTATGGTTGAATGATTCTGCAAACGACGCAGTGTCCGAATATATGCCGGCGACGATCACACTACTCGAGCTTTTGTGCCCGGTGGATCTTGCGCGAGTGCGCGAGCAATCGAGAACGAAGTGAACTCTTCGTTACGAGTGCATCGACGAAGTTCAGCTCGCGGTCAGCGGGAAGTTTGAACACACCGGGCGCCTACTACCGCACGCGAACTACACCGCCACAATAAGTATCATTACGATTGCGCTCACTCAGTTATACCAGTGATGAGACCCCTCGCAATGCCGAGCTTCCTATTCCGCGCTGAATGGCACTCCCCTCAAGCGATGACCACGAGACCTTGAATGAGGTGGCACCTTCTCTGGACACTATAGAACATCGCCGCTCCCGTCTCAAGTTTTCTACCTGCACTCCCAAACGAGAACGTCTCCTACGTCTCTTGCTTCAATCGCAAGATTGAACTGGCACCAACTTTTTTCGGTCGTTTTCACGCACTTCTGAGGAGCTCGCAGAGACACGACCGAACCGTCCGGCTAGCAGACGGAATGTGCTTCAGTGTGATTATCATGATCCGATTGCCCTGTTGGACAGCGAGCCGGGCCACACCGCAGCCTTCAGCTTGAAGGCTTGCTGAATTACCCAGCTTCACTTCTCGAGAATCCTCAGAGCTGGTCAATGATACGAAAAATCTTCTATCGTTGAGGACGTGTCGGTTACTCCCACTGTCCACTATGACCTGCACGGGACCGGAGCTCCGAGGACAACCCTCACTGTCCTCGGATTCGACAGTCAGATAGACTCTGCTGAAGTTCGCTTTCGGCGTCGGCTGAGGAACTCGTTTACCTCTTGGCCGGTTATTCGGAGATCTCCTCTTCGGACAGGATGCAGCAACATGTCCACGTTGTCCGCAGGTCCAACAAGTCACCTCCGTAGTCCTGGAGTATGACTGATGCCGAGTTGTGTTGGACTGCTGTCTCCGCCTGTAGTGGAACCGTCTTCTGCCGTTTCCTCGGCGCTTGATATGGGTGCGAGCAAGCAACGCAGTCACATCTCCGACTCCCTGCTCCATCTTACGTCGGGCGGCCTCACTCTTGATGAGGTTGACAAGATTTGACAGGGATTTGTCGGTCTCGCTTCGGGTGGACCAAGCTTGCTTGAAGGCACTCCAATCTTCAGGAAGGGATGTCAACAATCTTGAGCTGAGAGCGCTAGATGGTAGTTTCGCATCGCTTTCGGTCAGATTGAATTGGATTCTGTTGTACATATCCAGATTCTGCTCAATGGTTCTTGACGGCGAAAATTCGAATGCGATCCAGCTGTTGATAGCCTGTTCACGGTAAAGTCCGGTTTGATTTTGGAATCGCTCTTTGATCTTCTTCCACATGTCGACTGCGGTTACGAGATCCGAGTCGTCATAGAACAACGATAGTATGATGTTGGGATGTACTATCGAGAAGAAGACCGTTCGAGCGTTCTTGTTACCAATCTTATAGTGTTCCGGGTCTGATGTTGGGGTGATGGGGTCAGTCTTTCGAATGACATCCCAGGCCCATGGTTCACTTTGCATGTAACTGGGAACAAGGACTTTCCAGGCTAGGAAATTCTTCCCATCTTCCTGAAGACTCACGGCGTTGGCGAATTTTATCTTCGATGCGGTTCCCTCGTCCTGCACTGCGAGTACGACGCTTCCTGGTGGTGACATGATGGCGGCGTTTGTTGATGCACAATCACGAACACGTTCACTGGAGTCTGAAGTTCACGGATTGTCAAATCACTTCACTAATTGTTTGTCGATGTCCCGTTGACACGTTGATCGTGCTGATAACGTGATACGATAACGGTGTTATCGAGGGTGTGATGAGAGCACGCGTCGACAAGAAATCGACAAACTGAAATTTCCTTCGTGGACTCAGTGGAGGGTTAGCTGGAACAGAACACAAATGAAGACTCGCTTGGACAGAGTGTTTGCGGATAGACAACACAGCATGATCTTTATTGAAGTGCATCTCTCTTATATACTAGAGTTAGGAAGGACAGTGCAAGGCTAAATGAACTTCTGGACACTGAGGTTTGCCTAGGTTAGCCATGACGGAATTCATGAGCTATAGCTACTTTACGCTTCAGTGCCTGTGACAATATGCATAGCTAGTTTAACAATGGATATGCGGAAACGGTGATAAGTTATCAAGAAGCATAGCTTCGGTCGATGCTCGGTAAAAGTGAGCGACCGTCAGCTGACATTCCATCAAGGTGGCAGTATGCAGTTGCGTTCCGGTCGATCCACGCAGTATCGCACGGTTGGAGGTGCGAACGCGGAGGTGTCTCGTTGTCGGATTGCGTCCTCCGTGAGGGGTTCTTCGTGCGTCGAAAGTTCACGTGTCTGCCGAAGTTCCCGTGCGCTGCGAATCGAGAGTCGGTGAGGAGGCGTGCTCGGAAGACATGGGAAGCTTTTGGAGTGTTCCGGCGGGGAAGGATGTCGAAGCAGGTCGCTCGGCTAGTGATGCCGCCAAGCATACTTGGCGTCTGTCCAATCTGCTTAGGAATGAGACCAGTCGTGAGAGTGGTCAAGGGGCAAATTCTCAGACGCCCTCTCCGTCGTATCCGTTCGGAGAGCGGAGGCGGCTCCGTGAGCAACGACAAGCGAGCATGTCGTTCAGTCGTTGGAGTTCAAACATGGCTGAGAACAGCCGAGCGGGGACTGGTGGCCCCCGTGGATGTTCACTCAAGGCGAAGATCGGAGTATTCCTGAGTGGCGTTGTGATCTCGCCGGTATTGATTGGTGTAATCATTGGTGAGTTGAGGTTGATACGGTGTTTTGAAGTGATGATTTCTGGTGTGGTCAGTTCTGGAAGACGATGTTCTTTCAGGCTTTTTGTGTGGATCAGGATCATCGTCAATTAATGGTCCTGGGGCGGCTGTCGTGGAAAGCTCCACGAGGTTCTTAAACGGATTCCCCAGAGGGAAACTAGGCTCATCATTCTCGAGGGAGGGAAAATTTGTACAGCGGAGACTAGTATTATTTTCGGGTCAGCCTTCTGAAAATTATCGAGAGTACTCTAATTCTCGTCTATTTCTCCGTCGAGGACAGAGATGAAGCGCTCCAAGCCGAGCGGGGCGATGTATCGTAAGAAGAAGAAGTTTAGAGAAGAACAAGAGGAAAAAATTCGAGGATCATTGATGAAATATTTCGATAATAAAGAAGCAGATTCTCAGAATAAACCAAGCAGCTCCCGAGATGGTGCAGTGATAAGCTTTGAAGCTGAGCGGCTCGAACGACTCGAACCTCAATCTGCGGTCGAACATATGTATTCCCGGACAGTGGCGGCGCCAGGAATTTTTCCTGGTACGCTTGAATTTTCAGAGCAAAAAAAGGGGTTCTCTTGGCTTAGCAATTATGTTAAGAAAATATGTCAATGAATGCCCGATCAATGCGACTTTGTTGCGACTCAGGGCCTCCGAAGCCGAGACAGCCTCTTATCCTTCCTGACGGCGAACAAATCGATGAATTTCTCTGGATTCCGATACACGTCGTCCGCTAGCTCAGTGTCGATTTACAGCAGTGCCAAACTGGACAGTCGTTGATCGTTCATTGTGGTCCGCAGAAACGTCTTTATTCCATTGAGCGCGCTGAAGCTTCGCATGATGGGGTAATGAGAGCACGAACTGGAAATATGTTATCGTTTGGTCTAAGCCCGCTGCCAAAGGCAGCAAGTACACTAGAGGAGCGTTGCCCAGAACAGATCGAGGCTCTCGCTGGAGCTCATATCATGCAAGGTTGGGATCGTTGCTCGTGAGATTTCTCCGGCTCTCACAAGGATGAGCTTTTAGGATCGGGGAATTCAGACAGAGAATCGGCTTTGTCGAGGATGTCATCCAAAATCACCAGCATGAAGACTGCTTTGGAAGATCGAATTTCATTCAAGTGAGCTTTGCAATGGAGAATCTCGTCACCGCGACCCTCTTTCGGGATCTCCCAGAGGGCAACCGAAGTCGCACTGAAAATATTTTTGAACAGCTCGAATCGCTTCTCTCGGTGAACCATCTGTTTGTGCATGATTGCGTAATCTTCATTGAAGACGGGACCACTGGGCGAAAAATCGGTACGCTAAGCGCACCGATCCTGAGGCTCGGTACGCTAAAGCGGGTATAGCGTACCGCTGGCGCCGCCACTGTTTCCGGATCAGGAGCAACTCCAAGCTCGCTGCAAATCGAGCAGCCCAGATCGAGGGAGAGCGCAAAAAGCCAGGAAACTGAAGAGCTACTTCGACTTGATGAGACAGTTGACGAGAATGAGAATCTCTGAGTCACGGAGTTATCTGCTAACAATCCCCTCGACAACTTCGATGCACCCCGAAACCAACCTGAACAAGAAATCAACGATTCGGTGGACAGACTTCGCATCAGAACCTCTCCGGAACCAGAAAATGTACCCGTCTGTGAGTCGACCGCAGAAGACTTGACCGACATTGGACTATGGCCCGAAAAAATCTCGGATCAACTCCGCGTTATTCTCATTGAGCTCGGTCCTGACAGGACGCGGCATCTTGACAGCGAATTTGCCACAGTCGCCAGACACAACCCCTGGCAAAGGTGCTGTGAGGCATTTGAGTCGGGACTGGTTTTTCAAGAAATTGGTTAACGGCGAGAAAGTTCTGCGTTCGTGGATGATGTACTCGCCAGCAAAAGCAGCCATATTTTGTTTCAGCTAGAAGCTGTTCAGGGATGAATCGTCCACGGGAGCAGCCTTCAGCTCTCAGAGTGACTTCGATAAGTGGTGGAAACTGAATCCGAAACTAAAAGAGCATGAATCAAGCACAGCCCATATAAAGACCTTCACGAAATGGAGGAGTTTGGATAACAGAATCCAAACCCGGTGCACCATCGACGAAGCGACCCAACAAGCTCTCCGCTCAGAAGAGAAGAAATGGAGAGATCTTCTCTAGAGATTCCTCGATATAATCTTTCTCTCAAGAGAAAATTTGGCTCTCAGAGGTCATCGAGAGAGCATGGAAGATCTAGTTTCCAGTGCGGAGAACAAGAGGAATTTCCTAGAAGCGGTGAAACTTCTCGCAAAGTATGACCCGGTTCTGCGGGAACATCTAACCAAGGTTACCTTGGGAAGACGGCGAGAGATTTCTTACATGTCACCGCTGATTCAGAATGAGATGATATCCCTTCTCGGGAACCAAGTCCGTAGAGAAATCATGCGTCAAGTGGAGGAGGCGAAGTATTTCTGCATGATCTTCGATAGCACGCCGGAGGCTTCACTCAAGGATCAAATTAGCCAGGTTCTGCGCTACGTTAAAATTGACGGTTCAAAAGTGAGCGTAGTTGAATCATTCCTTGACTTCATCGAGGCAGAAGGTAAAGACGCAGAGGCCCTATCGTCACTCATTTTGGCGAAGATCGGGAATGACGGCCTCGACATCCAGAACTGTAGGGGCCAAGCTTATGATAATGCTTCCGTAATGGTCGGCAAGCACAGTGGGGTCCAGGCGCGGATAAGGGCCATCAACCCCCAGGCTCAGCTTGTTCCATGTACGAATCACTCATTGAACCTAGCAGGTGTCCATGCTGCTGCTGAAGCCGTAGGTTCTGTCACCTTCTTTGGCACATTGGACAAGATTTTCGTGCTCTTCTTGTCCTCCACGAGTCGATGGAACAAGCTTATCAACGCCACTGGTCATGGTGTCAAGCGCTCGATTGAGACGGTGACTCACCGATCGCCCGAAAACCGCAGACACGTTGGAGCGCTCGTTTTGTGGCCGTCAGCGCGATAAAAGAGAATTTCCCGGATATATTGGAAGTTCTCGAAGAATTAACTGGTACACAAGAGAACACGAATACACGTTCCGACGTTGCTTTGATGCTGCAAGTGATGCAAACGTTCCCGTTTCTCTGCTACATGGGCTTCTGGTCCGAGATTCTCCGTGAAATTAACGACTCGCAGCTCTACCTTCAGACGAAAGGTATTGACATCCATAAGAGCGCACTGAAGATTCGCAGCCTGCGAGAATGGCTCACTAGAAGTCGAGACGAATTGGTTGCTGTAGAAAAGAATGTCGTCAGACGAACCACACATATTACTGAGAGTAGCCAAGCGTGACAACAGTAACAGTAAGCTAAGAAACAATAGCTTTCACTTCAGTGTTTATAATTGGCTAGACAAAAGAAGCGCTTGACTATGCATGTATTGTTTATTCAGTGGGTCACCAGGTCAGTGTCATATGATTGCCCCATACGATTGTTAGTGTTATCACGAACGGGGGAGCTGACCTTCAATTCGATATATAAGCACTCAAGTTTCTCAATAAAGTTTAGTCCGCAGTTTGTATTCACCAACTACGCGTCGTCACTCGTTTCACTTGCAGCTAGCTTCCCAGCTCAGTAGCAGCACCAGTGTTCAACGGCAACAGGCGACTCTGTCGAACTCCTCATCGCTCAGTGACCGGAGAGCAAAGTGATAAATTGACTTTCAGGCCCTAGTTTTCCCTACATAACGTTATCAGCACGATTAACGAGGGTTCGATAGGGTTCTAAACCTTGTGCAGTGTTTGAACTAAAGTGTCCAGAACCATCAGTGACTCTTGTGTGTGCGCTACGACAGTTCGAGGATCTACATCATCATGACACCAACACCAGGAGGATCCATCGTACTCAACGCGTCAGGTGAAAGTACCACAGCGAAGATAAAATATGGGACTGCCATGGTGCTTCAGGAGGATGGCAAGAATTGGCTGAGTTTCCGTACTATGCTCCCCGCATACATGCAATGCGAGCAGTATGCTTGGGAGGTCATACGGAAGATTGATCCGCTCACACCCGATCAGAATCCAGACCATTACAAAATTGGGAATCAAAATGCTAGAACCGTTTTCTTTAGTGTCGTCCATCCGAATATAATCATGTCATTGTTCTTTCTGGATTCCGACGTTGTTTCCGCGGCCGACATGTGGCTTAAGATATGCGAGAAGTTCCAAAACGTCTCGGGTCTTTATCGTGAGCAAGCCATTTCTAGCTGGATAGCGTTTCAGTTCTCTCCGTCTCGAACTATTGAGCAGAATCTTGAAACTTACAATAAGATAACGTTCAATTTGACGGAGAGCGATGCTAACCTACCTCCATCTGCAATCAGTTCGCGTCTGCTGACCGCACTCCCGGAAGATTGGGATGCGTTCAAGCAATCGTGGTCGACGAGAGATGAATCGAACAAATCTTTCACTTCTTTGATCAATTTGATCCGGAGCGAGGCAGCCCGTCGCCAGCTAGACAATAGCGTGGGAGACGTGACCGCTCTGATTGCCAAGACGCATATCACCAAGCGTCATGGTCAGAGAAGAAAGTTCGGCTACCGAAGACGCCAGCAGACTAGCACCAATAATCGGCAGACATTCAGCAGAACGACTGAAACGAGCGTTCAATGCTGGAACTGTGGTTTGAAAGGGCATATGGCATCATCCTGCAGAAAGAAGAAGAAGCAAGCCCCTAGGTCCCGCAAGGCAAGAGCAAATTTCAGTCAAGTGTTCATGGCAAACGCCAACACTGCTTTGCCTGAGGGAAGCGAATGTGGTGTGATGGAGATACACGTGGACTCGGGCAGCACCCACCACATTTTGCGGGACCGACGTTTCTTTGTCGATCTCAAGCCTGCAACGGACACGCGCGAAGTCAGGCTGGGCAACTCCAGTGTTGTGCAAGTCGAGGGCACTGGACTTGCTCTCTTGGCTGTCCAACAAGGCAATAAGATCGTGATCTTGAAACTCAGGGACGCCCTGCTTGTGCCGGCAATGAATACGAGTCTTATCTCGCTTGGTCAGCTGACCCAAGACGGCTACAAGGTAGTCGTGAAGAAAGACAGGATTGCCATGTCCTCCGGCAGGAGTAGAATTGTTGCGGAACGACGACATGGGCTCTATACATTGAGAGCTGACTATGTCGATGAACCAAAAGCCCTGCAGGTGACAACTGAAGACGCTGTGAGTCTTCGCGAGGTTCATCAGATTCTTGCTCATGCTGGCAAGAACAAAGTCGTAAAACTCCTGAACCGGTACTGTATCCCGTTTGAAGATGACCTGGATACATGCTTGGCCTGCGACCAAGGAAAGCAACAGAAGCAGCCCTCCCGCTCGAGACCCGACAGTGCTCGAGCCACCGAAGTCGGAACAATTCATGGAGATGTCTGCAGCGCGACTGAAACGTCGCTGGGAGGCCACAAGCATTTTCTCTGCCTCACAGACGAATTCTCCAAGTTCCGCAAGGTGTACTTCCTCAAGGCCAAGAGCGAAGTAGCACAATGCATCTGACAATATACAGCATGGTATCGCAATCTCTTCGGAAAGGAGATTCGGAGGCTGCACACTGATTGCGGGGGAGAGTTTCTTAACGCCGATGTTAGGAAACTGGTCGCAGAGATCGGATTCGACTTCACACAGAGTAATCCACGAGACCCAACTCAAAATGGCCTTTCTGAAATAAGCAACAAAATATTAGTTGATCTTGCCCGAACAATGCTAATTGACAGTGGTCTTCCGAAAAGTCTTTGGGCGGAGAGTGTCGCTTTCGCAAATGAGATTTGTAACTGTATCACAATCAATTCTGTCACAAATACTACAGCATTCGAAATTTTCTACAAGCGACCACCGTACCTTGGCAAACTTCATAGTTTCGGGACAAAATGCACTTTCTTAGATCAACGACCAGGCCGTAAGAAGTTCGATCCAAAGGGTCTTGTGGGTCATCTCGTTGGTTGTGGAGAGCTCGTATACGGTTACCGAATTTGGATCCCCGGAACCCGCACCATCATCACTACTAAGCACGTGCGATTTCCGAAGAAAAATCCAATCGCAAAGCACTTGAAAACGCAACTGCCGTCCAACCCGGACGATTCACAGATATTCGAAGAGAACTCCCCAGCTGATGCCATGCAACAGAACAACGAAGCTTCACCAGAAACAACAATAGAAGAAACCGACACATCCACTCAACGGCTCCAAAATGGAGAGAGAGAAAGCAACCAACCGGTGCTCGGTCATAGGGCCGCGGCAAGATGGCGGCATGAGATCGGATTCGAGGGAGAGGGGGAGAATCCACAGCACCAATGTCAGGGAGAGCCCGCGCAATTCAAACTGCTCAGTGTTCTTTGAGCCCGTTGGCTGCGACGCAATTATCTTGCGGGATCCGTTAGAGATTTACATATTGTGCAGAAATCTCGAGAAGACGTGGCAGGAATCCGGAGTCAGGTGGAAAGTTGAAATCAGGTGAGGCTCCGTCGTCATAATTAGGCCTGATTCTCCTCTAGAGCTCATCACAATGTTATTCACTTCACCTCGCGTAGGGAGAATTCCAAAGATGAAGAAGTTCTGGTATGCTCAGTGGCGTAGCCAGGATTTTCCTCGGAGCAAGGGCCAGTCCTCGTGAGACTCTCAACAATCAGTTGTGCGATCAGAAACCTCATCCTCGATCGTACGTGCAGAGTGGTTGTTGGAGGGGGTAGACCCGCCCGTCCTCCGCCAGGCTACGCCCCTGCGTATGACAGACCTTCCGTGCGGAGAAGCTCGCGAATATCAAGTCTATGCTTAAGGCTCAACCTCTCTACGCAAGGTTTGTCTCACGCGAAGACATTTTTGTTCTCCGTACCTATGTTCTTAGCTGGTGCGTGGTCAGGGCAATCATGAACAGACTCCACTCATGGAATCTACCCCATCCCTCAGTTCCCAGCCCTATTCGAGAAGCGCCGTATATAATTTTCCAGGAAAACGGCCGCGGACTCATAACGAGAGTCATCTGAAATTATTTCCCATGGCAGTTTGGCCGAATGAACACAAACCCTTTTCGTCGTATCGAGGATTCAGTTGTAAAAATGTATCAGCTTTCACAGTTCGGTTTCGCACCCAACGCCTTCAACGAACCCTCGATTTACATCAGAGTGGCGCAGGCTCTCCCGAAAGGTGGTGCAGCCAATCCCTACCCTCTCCCTCGAATCCGATCTCATGCCGCCATCTTGCCGCGGCCCTATGGCCGGCCACCAACCAACCATCATCAGTGGAACAGCCAGCAACATCGAACCAACCCAGCGGCGCGCAGCCAACTGCGCCAGAAGACCAGCTGACTCCTGAACAACAAACTTCAACTTCACGGAATACGTCAACTGCTGGGCAAGTAGATAGCACTAGACCTAAACGTAAAAGAAAAGTGTATCAAGTGAATCCTGAGAGGCTAGCTAGTCTGAGAAATCGATCGAAGTTAAGACCGAGAGTGCAACTCTGCTCCGCACCAGCTGTTTACAGTAGCTGCGCGGTGCAGAGCATAAGTACTCCGGAAACTTATGAGGAGGCTCTTCTTTCACCTCAGAAGGAGGGCTGGCTTCGTTCGATCCAAGACGAGCTATCTGCTATGGTAAATCTGGGTGTTTGGGAGGAAGTTGATCCTCCTCCCGGTGTCAGGTTGACATCCTCGAAATGGGTGTTCAAGGTGAAGACTAAGAAGGATGGGTCCTTGGATAAATTAAAGATCAGATTAGTTTTACGGGGGTTCACACAACGTCCCGGATCAGATTTTAACGAGGTATATTCTCCTGTCATTCGATTTGAGGTTCTTCGTTTGATTCTGAATCACGCAATGAGACAGAACTTGGCAATCTTTCAAGCCGACGTCCAGAACGCATTCCTCAGAGCTGATCTTGATGTGCCGTTGTATATGTCACCCCCGGAAGGATATCCTGTCAAGGATGGAAAAGTTCTACTGCTCAGAAAAGCTCTTTATGGAAGCAAACAGGGAAGTCTCTGTTTCTACCGGAAGCTGAGATCGGTTCTTGAATCACACGGACTGACGGCTTCGGAGGTAGACCCTTGTGTTTTCCATGGACCTAAAGAACAAGCTCTGACTGTGTCCTCGTATGTCGACGATCTAGTTGTGATCGGAAAGACCGACAAAACAGTCATCGAGTTTCTAGAAAAAGTGAAACAGAGCCTTGAACTTCAATACAGAGAAATGGATTATTTTCTTGGTCTGGAAGTCAAGAGAACCGATAAAGGTTTGTTTCTGAGTCAGGAAAAATATGCCAAGGAGGTGCTTGAAAGGTTTGGCATGACTCAGTGTAAGCCAGTCTCATGCCCATTGCTGAGAGACATCCATTCCGAGGACACAACAGAAATAGTTGATGTTCCGTACAGGGAGGCCGTAGGTTCTTTGCAGTACCTTGTGCAGGTCACTCGCCCAGACCTTGCATTCAGTGTCAATTATCTTTCAAGAACGCTCGAGAGACCGACACAAAGATCATGGAATCATGTCAAGCGTGTCTTGAGATATCTGAAAGGTACCGCGCACTACGGAATCTGCTACGAAAATAATGGAGATGAAAAGTATCAGTATTATACTGATAGTGATTACGCGTCATGTCCCAAAACAAGGCGGTCGGTCAGCGGTTGTATAGCCATGGCAAACAATGGCCCGATTCAATGGAGCAGCACGCTTCAAAAGTCGACTTCGCTCTCTTCATCAGAGGCAGAGTTACAAGCTGCAACATCAGCGGCGCAGAACGTAATGTTTTTAAGCCGCCTTGCTGCAGAATTCGGGTACACCGCAACACCGAACCTCTACATGGACAACCAGAGCGCTATTCATCTCATTATGAACGACAACTTCCATAGGCACAGCAAGCACATTGCTGTCAGGTCTTTCTTCGTGAAACAAGCGTTCGAAGAAAAGAAGTTGACGTTAGAATACGTACCAAGTGATCAGAATATCGCAGATGTCATGACAAAACCGAATTCTAAAGCCACACTGTTTCGTCTGAGAGAGCTTGCTGGTATCAGACCAATTCCTAAATAATGACATGTCTTTACAGAATGTGGGCTGTGATCATCTTCGTTTCCTCGCTCAGTCATTCGACGAACGCTTTCTTCAACTACTCGGTTGACTGTCCGGGGGAGTGCGTGTCAACACACTTCAGTTGTACAATCACAGAATTCAGCCCCACATATTTCATTCGAGAATGTCATGAAAGGAATGCAGTGTGCGAGATGATGTGGTCAAGAAAAGTTCCCTGTCTCAGATACAATGAGAAGGTACTTGGAGGTGAAGATATCTGGAACGATTATAATGCAAATGCACATAGAAATGTGACCACTGCACGGCCAACAAGCACCACAAGTGTGCCAAGCACAGAAGTCCCAACGACAACAAGCAATCCTGCAAGCAGCACATCGTCTACTACAGTTTCCCCGAGTCCTACTCCCATCCCAAGAGTATCATATTTGTTCCAAGCAGTGGAGGCAATTCTCAGTTTCATCGGATTGAGCGGAATAGCATTGTTTGGTTATCTGGCAACCAGATTCTATCAGAGACGAACAGCCTATTCTGAATTAAACAATGAGTCTGAAACATCTCTCTAAATAAAACCCATTTCGGGTGTTTTATTAACCGACGGAACTGAAAACAAACTCATTGAAGGGCATACAATGAGGCCTTCCCACAAAATCTATCATAATAGGCTTTAGCCGCCTTGCTACCTGATGTGAAGCCTGCCATGGCTGAAACTAACAAAACTCGCCCAGCAGGTTTCTTCTTGTAAGAGAGAATGCAATTAGTGCCGTCTAGTTCATAACATAAATAAAATGTGTCAAGCCAAAGACAGCGAATATCTCGAACATGTAGACTGATCGTGGTGGAACTAAGGGTGTCTCCACGATCTTCTGGTTTCGAAGTTGTTGAACTGATCCGTTCTGCGGCTGCTCGTGTTGAACTTAGGCGGCCTGGCGGGGATTGAGTGGACGTGAACGTGTGCTGAGAAGTGGACTCGCTTTTGGCGGAGGTTACAATCGGATTTTGTGTAGTTGTGCTTGGCTGCGAGATCGGAGTCGTGCGTCGTTGACGCGCAGATCTCCTGGGGGAGACTGTGGTCAATGGGATCGGAGTGGTTCGCCTTGTACGCTGACGACTTCGGCGATCGGGTTGGATGGTCGTTGAGGACTTTCTTCTCCGGGAGGGAGTTGTGAAGTAGTCCTCGGTGGTCGTAGAAGTCTGAGCTCTCCGTGGTTCTATCTGGATTCTGACTCCCCACGGACGCGGACGACGGGTATTCGTCTGCGTGGCTTTGTTCACTCGGGTTTCCGACGATGAAGAGCCAGTCAAAGTGGCAAAAGTTGTCGGCGTCTCGGTGGTCGACGGGATGGAGCGGGTTGAGGATACCTGGAGAAACGAGCTGTCGGTTTCGGACATGCTCGGACTTTGTTCCGTCGATTTCGGAGACTCGGTGGCTGAGGTGGTGACTGATTCTTGGGTGATGACTGGCTGTGACGTTGGAATCGGGCTCGTCATGGTCGGGGTGGTTGTCGGTGGATTCGAGCTTGACTGGGTCACCGGCATCATCATTGGTGTCATCGTCGAATGAGAACTTGATGAGATCACTGTTGGCATCGAGGGGTCGGCTTGATTTGGATCCGGACTCGGATTCAGCGATCCTGCTTGGGCCATGATGATTTCCGTTTGGTTTGGAGGAGCGATGACAATTGGGACCTTCATCACGTAATAATAACTCAGTAGTGCTAAACGAATGAGAAACAATATCATCAAGAGATATGATTCATCAAAACCAAGATAAGCAGAAAAATCAATGTCAAGAGGCAAACTTACATAGCACCAAAGATATAGCCGTCCCAGTTGCAAGGGTACTTGCTGTTTCTCGAAGCGTATCCCGTTTTCGTTTCTTGAGAATCGAGATGGGAGAGGAAGGTGCGTTTGTCGTTGATATTGTTGATTCGGCGTTGTTAGAGCTCGAGGCGTCTTGCATCGTATCGTCAACGTTACTGTTCAGGGATCGAGAGTCCAGAGACTCAAGGGGTATGCTGTCAAATGCATTATCCCATTCCAGTTCAGGCTGGATCAAGCCATCAAGATCAATACAAGCATAATCTGAGGAACTGGAACTGACTTTGGAATCAGATTCTTCCCAGAACGATCTTTCCGACGATGCACGGCGACGCTGGATTTTTGATTCGGGGATTGAGCCACTCACGGTCGATCGACTCGAGCTATCTAACTCTGAATCACGAAACGGGTTGGCTGGTTCATCTGCGATCCACTCAGTAGACGAAAATCGATCAGAAGATGAGCTCGTGACGGGGGATTTGCGGATCAACGGCTCGCTTGAGGAACGGGCGGGTCCGAGGTTTCGATACACGTGACGCGGTCGAGTTTTGCAAAGATCTTCTTTGGGATTCATGTTCGGCTCGCATTCATTCCAACAAAGGCAGATCAAATAGGGCCTCGTGTTCCAGCTTCCACTATAGGACAGCGAGATCTGGTTGTATTTCAAGAACTCAAGATCCGTTATCTTGGGACGATCCAACCTATGGACTCGCTTGAGCATATGATCCGCAAAGGCCACCTCGCGGAGAGAAAAGTTGAGATTGGGCAATGAAAAACGTCGATTTTCTCTTTCTCTCACCAGCTCGGAGATGGACCTCTTCAAACGACGGTCCATGGCACAAGATGGTTGGTTTCACGAATAAACGAAACTTCACAAACTGAAGAAAATTCGTTTCCGGCGTGATACGAATTGGTTGATTTCACGAATAAGCGAAACTTCACAAACTGAAAAATTCGTTTCCGGCGTGATACGAAGTGGTTGGTTTCACGAATAGGCGAAACTTTACAAACTGAAGAAATTCGTTTCCGGCGTGATACGAAGTGGGCAACGAAACCAACACAAGTCCGATCGACGCTTCGAGAACGAAATGTAGACACAGAGTGTGTCGCTCGTACATTTGCCGAACGTCTCATGAATCGTCGGCGTGCAGACAACGAAATAAGAAGACGATGGAATCAAGTTACAAAACAGCGACGGCGCCACATTTATTCGAGCAACCCTTTCAAAACAAGTTTGGCCTGTCGACATCCGGAGATGAGATTTGCTTCCATTTCCTCGAGAGCTTGTTTCCTGTACGATTCCTTGAATGAGTCGTCTTTCCTGCACCATATGATGGAGGCAATTTTTTGGGCCGTTTTGAGATCATCAAGTTTCAGTTGAAGGAAGATATGGGCGGTGAAATGTTTAAATCCAGTGGCTCTTCGAGTGGGAAACAGTTTGAGGTCACTCAGAAACTTCTGGAGTATACCACAACAGCACTTCCTGGACGATTGATCGAAATCAGTTTGAACTGCAGCCGAAATCGAATCCTTAGACTCCGAGTCTGAGGTACTGGCTGCACCATCGCTTAAATCGTTGCACTCCATTGATACAGATGCTAGTTGCACTTTCGACCGGGCGAAGTTCACTCGCGGAAGTTTTGTGTTTCCGGGATGCACAGCATTTTAACTTGTAATGTGTGAACCCTCCTCCGCCATTGGGGGAGAATGTAGAAAAGAATGTCGTCAGACGAACCACACATATTACTGAGAGTAGCCAAGCGTGACAACAGTAACAGTAAGCTAAGAAACAATAGCTTTCACTTCAGTGTTTATAATTGGCTAGACAAAAGAAGCGCTTGACTATGCATGTATTGTTTATTCAGTGGGTCACCAGGTCAGTGTCATATGATTGCCCCATACGATTGTTAGTGTTATCACGAACGGGGGAGCTGACCTTCAATTCGATATATAAGCACTCAAGTTTCTCAATAAAGTTTAGTCCGCAGTTTGTATTCACCAACTACGCGTCGTCACTCGTTTCACTTGCAGCTAGCTTCCCAGCTCAGTAGCAGCACCAGTGTTCAACGGCAACAGGCGACTCTGTCGAACTCCTCATCGCTCAGTGACCGGAGAGCAAAGTGATAAATTGACTTTCAGGCCCTAGTTTTCCCTACAGTTGCGAGTGGACTGGAGTTCGCCAATCGTCCTTGTCAAGAACTCGGCATCGAAGTTCCACTCGGTCGTCGAAAGCGGCGTAAGAGGAGACTAGCTGAATGCGACTCCGAGGATTCTGGCCTGACATTCAAAGAGGAGATGAGGCGGGAGATGTTCTCGTGCATCGACAGAATCACACATGAGATTTCGACGAGATTCCAGCAGTTGGAGGATCTTGATCGAAAATTTGGATATCTGAAACCGGCGCAAGATGCTCCGCCGGATATCAACCGAAAGGAGTTTCTGGTTGGACGAGCGCGACTCCAAGAATTCCTCAAGAGCTGTACAGTCGAAGAACGTCACAACATCGTTGAAGGAGGTGCGCTGGAGCTCCTGCAGTTCATAAAGGTGTTCGAGTTGGCACACACAGACAAGACGAGATGGTTTGGCGGATGCCTGCACAGTGTTTTATTTAGCCGAATCAGTCCTTTATATATGAAACCGTCACCGTACGTAGGGGAGGGTCGGAATGACCTGTATCTACCTCAGAGGCCTCTTGGAGCCTCTTGGATCTTAGCTTCAGTCACCATGAAGCTTTCTAACTAAAATATCTTGTGAACACGGCTCAGAGAATAATTCTCAATACACCCCTGTTCGCTGAGCTGTGTCACTTGTAAGTTCATACAGCACATCAGTCACGCGTCCAGCATTGAATTTTGACATTCGCAGATCTGCTCATTTGTATGTCACCTCAAATCTGATCAATAAATGTCCAGGTTGTACCCATTCGACCAGAGCATTCATCATTCGTGATTCTAGTCTCCTTGTAGAAGCAACAGAGTTCCCTCAAGCCGTAAACAATGGCTGTTTTACGAAACGGCAAGCGCACAGGCAGCGATGTCACATTGAAACGGCTCCTGTTTCGTCTGAGCTCTACGAAGGTTCAACGGAAGAAGAAGACACGTCAGAAAGAGAAAGCAGCGAAAGCCCGGAGAGCATCCAGAGCAGTGATTCCAGCATCACTCCCACCGTGGATCTCGAAGTTTCAAGTCGCCAAGCCGAGACCGACGTTCCAGACTTCTCTATGAGCCGAGCAACCGAAAAAACGGAACTTGTTGAGCTGGGAGAAGTTTCGCCCGACGAAGAAGTGGTTTTTGCCCAAGGTTCCGCGATGCGTCGAAGTTGTTCACGTACTCGTCGCGTTCAGCGCTCGGGCGCTTGTTTGAATTTTCTTGCGAAAATTCTGTTGGTCCTCGTGCTCGCTTCGATCGCTGGTGGAATTGTGGTGGCTCTTGCGAAACTGTTTATCTTGATGGGTATGTTCCTTTTGTTGTTGCAATTCTTTTGAATTCGAGTGTAATTCAGGGTTGATTCGTTAGACTTGATTGTGAGGAAACAATAAATCTTTTTAGATGAAGTTCGCGTCGTGATTGGGTCTGAACGTCTCAGGGAGTCGACCACAGGGAACACAGACCATGAATTCGAGGAATCGTTCGGAGAATTGTCGACTACAGCTCCCCCAACTTCCTCAACGATAAGCTCCACGGTTGGTTTTTCGTTCGGCTCCCGCCAGGCAGTCGATTTGTCAGGCCCGACGTTCCGATTCTCCTTCAGTGATGTGCTCTGCCGCCCGTCCGTAGCCTCCATGATCTGCACCTCACCCATCCTCCGATCCTGCATTGTCCGCAAGTTCGGCCAAGGATCCGTTGACGTGTTGAGTTTTGTCCACGTCACCATCGATGTCATCCGGAAGATTGTAGAATCCGATAATGAAGCTTCTACAGTTTGTGACGATTCCAATTGGTATATGTCATTGAACTGATGTGTCAGCAATGTCCTCTATCAGTTGATCTCATACGAAAACAATCCTATTGCTTTGAAATAAATACTTCAGCCTCTTGAACTCTACGTGTCTCTTGTCCTGTATCCACTCAGCATTCTCATCCACTGATCCTATTTATTGTAGTGGGTTCTCCTGTGGGTTACTGTTGTCGGTGGGTACTTATCCATCTATTCCAGGGGTGTCAAAGACGGGGCCAACGGGCCACAAGTGGCCCGTGGGATTTCCGCTGTGGCCCGAGGCCCGCTTTCCAATTATGCCCGACGAAATTCCGGCGGGCCACAAGTGAATTCAGGCGGGCCACAAGTGAATTCCGGCGGGCCGCAAGTGAATTCCGGCGGGCCACAAGTGAATTTCGGCGGGCCACAAGTCAATTTCGGCGGGCCACAAGTCAATTTCGGCGGGCCACAAGTGGCCCGTGGGCCATGTCTTTGACGGCCCGTAAGACTTATGATATCGAGGAAACTCGGGTGGCCCGCCAGCCGACTCCATGACCGTCGTTTGGCCCGCCGCGGTTTCGACTTTGACACCCCTGATCTATTCTCTTGGCTCAATTTCTTCGACTGTATCCTGGTATGGGTTCGTTTGATTGACGATTGATACGGGAGTTATACGCTCATATCCTTGTTGCCTTCTCATCTGGAGTATCATGCGAGTAAATAATGCAATGATTAGTAGTATGTGAGCCATAGCCAGGAAACCCGTAAATATTTTCCAGGTTTGGCATTTTTCTATGGTCAATGGAGTCGGTGGCTTCTTTCGTTTCTTGAAAACTGACCATGCCTGCGTTCCACCCAGAGTCGGGCCGTCCTCTCTGACACATGGTGTCGAATCACTGGCATGCGATACACATTCGTGTTCACTGTCTCGGCAGTGAATCGAGAAGTAATCCTCGGGTATCTAAAAAATGTTACATGGCTTGTTTTCGAGCCGACATTCATCACCACAGTCCTCGTAAGAAAAGAACGCCACTGACCATCCAATTGTTAGCGTAAGGATGATGTATGTTACTGTTCCTGCCATTCTCATGCCCTTAGTGCTTTTGAACCAATCAAATCCCTGAGATGAAGGTAAACTGACCTGTTCGCGGCTTTCGTTAAAATATCGCTTTTCTGATCGGCGGAAGCGACGTATTCGACGAGTATAAGTGGTCTCTAAGGAATAATAGCCGGATCTCTAGATGTTTTGTTCTGCGATACAGAATTGGGTTTTTGATTAATTTGATGGCCGAGGTGTTATCAATTCTGATCGGGATGCGCTCTTGGATGTCGATTTCGGACAGCACTTTCTTCACCCAGAGCAGGCTTTTAAGGGCCTCAGCTGCGCTACAGAATTCTGCCTCTGTCGACGACTGGGCGACGCTGCCTTGCTTTGTCGACGACCAAATTACGGCGCCTCCCTGCCGCTCAACGAAAACTCCCGTGACTGATTTTCTGGTCTCAACATCGTTCGCGAAATCCGAGTCGGAGTAGACCACCGTTGGTAGCTGTTCGTCCGAGCGATATGTAATGCCGAGTGACGGACAGGATTCCAAGTATCTGAGAACGCGGAGAGCCGCCTTCCAGTGCTGTTGTGTGCATCGATCGAAGTACCGTGCCAGGTAGGACACGACAAAGGCCAAATCTACCCAAGTTCCAGTACACAAATACAGCAAGCTTCCGATTAACTGTTTGTATTCTGTAACGTTGGCAATTTCATCATCTGGTATCGAATTGATTGACGGGTCACAAGGGGTTGATACTGGTTTCGCATCCTCCATCCCAAAACGTTTTACTATCTCTTTAGCGTACCGAGTTTGGTGCAGACGGATAGAATGATCCCTTCCAATTTCGATTTCTACACCAAGAAAGTATGATAACGGTTTGTAGGTGATCTTGAGTTCTGATTCTAATGACCTGAAGAATTCTTCTACGAATTCGATCGATTTGCACGCTAGTATACCGTCGTCGACGTAGACAACGATAATTGCTCGGCATTCTCCGTTTCTGTAGTAAATGCATGAATCGGTCTTTGACTGAGTGAGCGAAGTCCCGAGCCAGGAGAATTGATCCCATCTTTTGATTAAATGCGTGACTCGACTGTTTCAGGCCATAAATTGCCCTACTCAGTTTCAGCACCTTGTTGGTGTTGTCCGAATACCCTTTCGGTGGCTTGAGATAAAGAGAGACCAGCGGCGCGGTCAGGGAAGCCTTCCCTACGTCAAATTGGTGAAGAATCAAGTTTTCGGCTGCTGCCACACTGAGAATACATCTGATGGCCTCATGACGCGCCACGGGACTGAATAGCTGATCAGCCGAGTAATTTCCTCCGCAAACCTGTTGGAAACCACGCGCGTGGCTCGAAACGTTGCTTTACCAGACTTGGGACAAATCTTTTCTTGAATACCCATTTGGTATCCACTGTTCTCATGCCTGATGGCAGTTCCACTTCTGACCAAACATTAATTTCGGTCATGGCATCAAGTTCTTCCTTGGTAGCAGCTGTCCAGAATTCCTTTTCATTTCCCGCGATAGCCTCTTCGTAACTACTTGGATCTCTCTCTCCATCACCTTTCCGTGACTCTGCCTCTGTTATGGATTTGAACGATGTGGAAAGGGCGAGAATCTCAGCTGACTCAACATCGCGAATCAACACATTGGCTTCTGCATCGATCCACTCATGTTCTAGTATCGAACCACTTTTGTATTCCGATTGGGCAATTGCAGCTTGAGCTGACTCCTCTTGATCATTATCCTCGGGGCCATTTGCCCGAGCCCTATTCATTTGTTCACCGTTTTCATTTTCTGTTTCAGACTCGTTCTGATTTGTTTCTGCAGACTGAGTTGGATCGTCAGGTGTTTTCAGTTCCAATAGAGGTTTCTCTTTGAAGGTTATATCCTTTGTGACGAAAATTTTATGCACGCCCGGCACCCATGCACGATAGCCTAGGCCAAGTCCAGAGTATCCGATTAAGTTTGCAGGAACTCGCTCCCTATCGAATTTCTTCTGTTTTGGATCATGGATATCTATCCAGCAGTCTGCTCCAAATGGTCTCATTTGTCCGAGGTATGGCTTAGTGTTGGAAATACTAGGCTCAGTCAGCTCTCAAGCGTACTGCTGCTGCACTGGGTTCACTCTAGACGTTTTCACGGAATGAAGGCAAGCGAGGTACAAGTCGGAAAAGACGCACACAGTGCTTTATTCAGATACGTTTATATAGTTTGGTGAACACGGAACTATGAGAGGGAGAAAGTAACTATTCTAGTAGACGGTAACCAGGTCAGACGAAGACCGGGTTTCAAACAGCGCGCGAAGTGTTAACGCTGGATGTCACCAGACTACGGTACAGGAGGTAGAACAGTGAATACGGGGTTGGGAAACAGTTGAATGGAACGAATATCTAAAATATTCTAACATACCCTCCCTTTCTCCATACTCCGTAGAACTGATAGTCATTATTTTTCATAATCTTTCGAGAATGACACTTGGACGGGATGATGAGTTTTGGCGCGAAAACAAAATGGCGACGTTGAAATTTACCCAGATATTCCGTAAATATCTGGGGCATCATTCAGTCGCAGTCAAGCAAGCCTTATGAGGCAAAATCCTCCCGTGATCTCAAACAGCAGGAATCCAGCAATGTCATCCAAGGATACCGAAACGCCCCAACAGCGTGCAGTGAGAAGTAAGTGTAGTTGTCGATGGAACCCAAACGCGGAGGAGCAGGCTATTCGGGACCGTCTTGAGGCAAGGCGATCGCTAGAACAACTTCGTGAGCAGTACCCAAGTTTTGAAGAGGAAAACGAACAACTGGGTTTGCCAGAAATGAGATTGTGTCCCGAAACGAAACTGGAGCTGTCCGAAAGACGAGCGAGTGATCTCGAGCTAGAAAACCAGATCCTGAGGAAAATCTTGGATCGGCAACGCACGATGTCACCAGCAAGCCAAGTCCCACCCACGAGGCCTCCTCGTCTGATGCAGCGATCCATCGCAGTGGAACCAGCGGTGATTTATCCAAGCCAGCGGGATAATGTTCGTACAGAATCCGATGAAGTTGTCTTGGATGATGAAGAGGTGGCTGACAGCACCATGCTAACATCTAGGGATCCGCAAACAAGAGAAGTCGCAAGGGATCCCGCCACAGCCCGTCTCGCGAAGTCACGACTGGAAGAGTTGGTAGATCGTCACAATGCAGAGCACCTTGAAGGTCAATCTTCTCCACACGGTGATCCATGGTCAACTTCACCCAACATCTTTTCACTGAATGATTCCCATGGGAAGACGTGCTCAATCTGGAAGTCGGCCGTAATAGTCTTATTTGTTTTTGTCCTGTCTCTAGGTGTCGTAAGTGTCGTCTTCTGTGTCCTCACAAACATGACGACTGCCGAGCTTTCACTGAGTTTGCAAAGTCCGTCGGGCGAGGATCAAATCAAAGCAACGTGGTTCCTTACGAGAGAAACCGAGGCTCATCGCAATAGCACCAGAGATTCTCAGGAAGTCGTGAAGCCATCCACCGAATCACCAATGGCAGTGACTGCACCGGTCTGGCTTGAGGAGCTAACGCCGGCTGCCATACAAATCTCGTTCCAGAGCACCAGGGGCGTGCCCAGGGGGGGGCCGAGGGGGCCATGGCCCCCCCCAAAATTTCGGTCCTGCCCATAGAGTCCTATGGGAAGGATCATCATCATCATCTGTTGCCCCCCCCAAAACCCTGACAAAGTGCCCTTGGCCCCCCCCAAAAAAAAATCCTGTGCACGCCCCTGCAGAGCACGGATTGTTATATGCTCTCGGGAGCATTTATTTGTCGAACATCCAGCGGTGATTGTGTTTTCTCACTGAGTGATATCTCCAAGTCCGCCGTTGTAGAAGTCAGACGACCTACCTCCCCTTTGGTGAGGCTTTCAAGACAGGAGAAAGTTTATGTTGAAAAACTTTGTAAATCAGGGGTGTACTTCAAGGCCGATGACAAGTTATCTTTGTGATTTTAAACTAAGTGATAATTATTCTTGTTAGCTCTTTTTGCTTCTTTTGATTTGTTGAATAAAGAGCGTTATCTGTTACCGGGTAACACTTAGCTCGTCATCATTGTTTTCAGTAGTTCTTTGGTAGGGATTATCTGGATCAGGTACTCTCTCATAGTCACTTCTGGTGGGACGGAGCTTGTGGAGAAGAAAGGCATTCAGAGCCACACTCGAGAGGGTTGAGACAAGGAATATGATCGCAATGATCTCGAAGGTTCTCGATTCCCTGCCTGGGACGGGCTTTACAGTTGATGTGTATGGCCCTGGCGTCGGATTAGGGCGGTTTGTCGTCGTTGTTGCAGATCGATGACGTTTGAAGTCGTCGTAGATCGCGGAGCCACCTGTGACCTTGCGTCTGGTGAGATGCACGCAGTCTCTTCATCAGCAACAGCACGGCACTTGGACTCATCCTGCATGCACATGCAGGGGAAGTAGTTTTTGTTCACTTCACTGATTGAGCAGCTGACTTTTGCCTCTTGGCAATCTGGATCACAGTCACTGTACATGAATCCATTCTCTTGAAGCGACAGGGCGAGCAGGCAGCAACAAGTTGCAATGAAGAACATTTTCAACTGTACTCCGTGAGGGTTGCTGGTTTAATGAGAAATGCAGCCGACAACTCCTTGGCTAGATGTGGAGCCGGAAAGACCTTGGAATAGTTGTCGTATCTCAAACGGAAAGTTGCCGACAGCGGATGCCTGACTCATGGCGCTCTTCGCGAAACCAGTTGGTTTCAAGTGGAGAGAAGGAGACTGGTTTGACTGGAGTCAACAACTGAGAACATTCTGGATTGAAATTGTTTGAGACAGCATTGGATTGCGCATGTGATCTCTCAGCATGGGTGGATCTTAAAGATAAACTGGACGTGAATAGAACATTCGAAGGAGACAATGAGACAGTGAGGAGGAGGCTGAGTTCAGCAACTAATTCACATTGGGAGAAACCAGGTACTGCTGGGCCTTGATGAACATCGTCGTGTTCAAAATCTTGGTCAGAGCGTCAGCCTTTTGGGACACAGAAGGGCAATGGATGATATCAACGGTGCCTTCTTTGTAAAGATCCCTCGCATACCTGAATCTTACGTCAATGTGTTTGGTCCTCTTGTGAAAAATCTCATCGTTGACGATCAGATTGATCGTGCTCATATTATCAATTTGTACCACTGGTTTCTGATCAATTCCGAGTTGCTTGAGGAAACGCATCGTCCAGATGACGTGCTCCAGAGTTTCCACACACGCGATCATTTCAGCTTCGGTGGATGATAGTGCCACAATCTTTTGCCGTGAGGCAGACCAGTAGATTGGTGCACCTCCGAAACCGAGGACAAGGGTTCCTGTCATGCTTTTGCGGGTGCTGGTGCAGTTTGCCCAGTCAGCATCGGAGTAGTATTGAAATTCAGAACCTTTTTCATGTCGGTACAGCAGGCCGTACTTGGCAGTACCTTTGAGGTACAGGAGAACTCGGATTGCAGCGTCCCACAGTTTCTTGGTAGGCTTGTCTAAATACCTTGATAGAAACGAAGTCGCAAACGACACGTCCGGCCTTGTAGCCATGCCGATGAAAAGGAGAGAGCCCATCAGCTGGCGGTATGACGTGGTGTCAACTGGCTCAGATGAGTCTTCAGTTAGACACTCCTTCGTTATTGGGACTTTCGCTGGTCTGGAATGTTTCAATCCAAACTTATTGACGAGTTCATTTACGTAGTGCTCTTGGGAAAGGAATATGCTGTGATCAGGGTTTATAGTTATGGCTATACCTAAGAATAAGTCAGCTTTCTTAGAGGTTATTTGAAGATCTTCACCTAGTTCGGCAAGAAACTCTGAGATAGTGTCTTCTGACTCACCAATTACCAGCCCATCATCGACATACAAAGCGATGTACAATTTCTTATCACCTTTGTGGATGAAAACACAGGGGTCCTGGTCACAGGAAGAGAATTTGAGTTTTGTCAGGATGCCTTGAATTTTGGTGAACCAGCCACGGTTCGACTGTTTCAGTCCATAGACACTGCGAAGAAGTCGAAGTGTCCCTCTCTTCCTGCCACCACATCCCTCAGAGTAATGGGTGTACAGCTGCTCATCAAGCTTCCCATAGAGAAAGGCTGTCTTAACGTCAAACTGGTACACATGTAATTTGAATTGGGGGCAATGTTCAATAGCATTCTGCATGAGTCATACCTAGATACAGGAGCGAAGATGTCGAAGTAGTCCCGTTGATATTCTTGGGAATACCCTTGCATGCAGAGTCTTGCTTTCCACCTGCATTCTTGACCGTCAGCATTCCGTTTGCGGCGGAACACCCACTTGTTGCCGATTACACGATGTCCAGGAGTGAGTTCTTCGGGAGTCCAGACTTTCATTGATTCCAGAGAGTTCATCTCCTCTTGCATTGCAGCAAGCCATCTCACACAGTCAGCAAATTCCAATGCTTCCCTATGGCTTTTGGGGTCCTCGGTATATTCAGAGTCAACTTGGTATGCAGAAGGGTCATACCTGTCAGGAGGCTTCAATGTTGATCTGTTTCGAAGAACCATGCCGGTTCTGGTTTGTCGGATGTCGTCGTTTTTCTTGCGGCCACTTGTGGACGGTTGTCGCTGCTGTGGAGAATCTTCTGGAGGCTCTGCTTCCATCATGGTACCTGCTTCAGCGGTATTGCTGGTACCGGCGTCTTCTGTAGATTCACTACCACTCTCCTCTTCGGGTTTTTCTGGAGTTGCAGCGTCCGTCGGTTGTTCACTTGTTCACGGTTGTTCGGAAATACGACATCCTTTGAGCTTTTCACTATGCGTGTCCCGGGGATCCAAACCCGACAGCCTGTGACTGGGTTCAGAGTCCCGACGAATCTCCCGGGATTGCTCTTTGCTGAGAGTTTGTTCGCCGCATTGTTGTCAAAGATGTAGCAGAGCGTGCCGAACGGGTGGAGCATGCCAAGGTTGGGCCTTTTCTTGTGCATGATCTCGTAGGCTGATATCTGCAAGGTTTTGTGAATAGTTACTGCATTGAGTACTTGAGTGCAATAGTTCAGGCACTCATCCCAAAGGCAGAATGGGAGACCAGTAGCGTTGAGAAGGGTCCTGACGAGGGAGTTCAGCGTGCGTTGAGTTCTTTCGCTGATCCCGTTTTGCTGTGGTCTGTAGGCTGAACTCTTGGTGAATTCGGCTCCAATGCTTTCAAGAAAGTCCTGAGGGTCTCCAAGGCATCTTGGTTCTAGATCCCAAGATTCATCACTCAGAGTTGCATAGCACTCAGTGACGTGGGCTGAGGGGGAAGAATTTTTCTTCGCATTTCGCTTAGTGAAGCAGTTCTTTACGCTATGTCCCGGCTTCTTGCAGTAGGTGCAAGAGATCATAGTTTGACTTGTGCTCCTCATGGTGCGTGAAGATGCCTGATGTGCAAGTTCCTGGAAGTCGAAGCTTGTTGAGTTTCGGACTGCTGCGATGTTCTCCGGTTGAATGATTTCTGCCACTTGTTGTATCGTTTGTTGGTCCTGGAAATCATTGCGACAGGAGCCTCAGGGTGTTCAGACTCCCTCCGGGCAGCTTCTGATAGGATCAAAGTGATTAGTGCGCTAAAGGTTTGGTCCTTCTTTTCTTTGGGCAACCAAAGAACCATAGAACCATAGAAGAATGATGATGGAAGTTCGTTGATTAGTGCAATGCACACAATATCTTCAGGGAAGTTAGCTTTCGATTCCTCAAGGGCGTATTTCAGCCGCTTGAACATGTTGATGTTCTCGAGTATAGTTTCGTCATTCCGGTAGACCCAATTCATGAAGTTACATACCGCTGTAAACTTTTGGGCCGGAGTAGACTTGGAGTGGTTTTCTTGGAGTTTCTTCCAGATGTGGGAGGCCGGGATGATGTCAAGATTTTCGAAGAAGAGGTTGAGTAGAATGTTTTGATGGATCGAGTTAAGGAGAACATACCTTGCGGCTACGTTGCCTTTGTTGTACTTGGCTTGTTGTTTCTTTGCTGCATCGGTAGTCCCTTTGTCTCCAGTCAGAGTCCCAGTGGTAACTTCCCAAGCATATGGGATGGTCTGGAGGCTCAGAGGAATCAGCGATTTCCACGAGAGGTAGTTCGATCCGTCCTCTTGAAGTATAGCAGTAACAACCCGGCTTTTCATGTCAGTGAGGTTTGGTGGTTCGAGAATATCATCCTTGCACGGAGTGTCTCCACCAGATCCTCCACCTCCAGAGGTACCACAACCACCAGAGGTACCGCCACCACCAGGGGTGTCTCCTCCACCAGGAGCACCGCCACCACCAGGAGCACCGCCGCCACCAGCAGGCGGTTCCTGGAGGCCCTCAGCGGTCGCAACCAGCGCGAGGGGCTCAGTTGTTGGGGAGTCCATGGTTGGAGGTTGGTAGGGTCGGTAGGATCTTCGGAAGTTGAATCGGCTCGGATGATTGGAGTGAAGATGACAGTACATCAGAAGTCCTTCGTGCTACGATAACGTATGATGGAAATACTAGGCTCAGTCAGCTCTCAAGCGTACTGCTACTGCACTGCTTTCACTCATGACGTTTTCACGGAATAAAGGCAAGCGGGGTACAAGTCGGAAAAGACGCACGCAGTGCTTTATTCAGATGGGTTTATATAGTTTGGTGAGCACGGAACTATGGGAGGGAGAAAGTAACTATTCTAGTAGACGGTAACCAGGTCAGACAAGGACCGGGCTTCAAACAGCGCGCGAAGTGTTAACGCTGGATGTTACCAGACTACGGTACAGGAAGTAGAACAGTGAATACGGGGTTCGGAAACAGTTGAATGGAACGAATATCTAAAATATTCTAACAGGTTTTTCGCTGATGTTTGGAGACCAAGTTCTGGTTTGATTTGTTTGAAGCGTTTCCAAGTAATGCGATCTGAGAGAATTTTCATTATTCTCAAGTGGTAGGTTATACTATCCCCTTCATCTCTCAGAGCGGCATGCTTCTCCGTTTGGATTATTAGTAGTTTGTAACTCTTCCGTTAGGGGCGCTGTGTTTCGGACGAAACACGTGTTGTTTGTTGATGTTTAGTCATGCGGCCATGGTTCCACTGTTGGTTGATACGGGGAGTCTTCTTGTGGGGCTTCCGGAAGTTCTTCGTATTCTCGTCTTTGTCGGTAGCGGTGTATCATTCTTGTTGAGCTGGGACGTGTACAGCTATGACCCACACTAGCTTGTTCGGAATCATGCACGGGCACTCAATCTTCTCAGGCACAGGGATCTGAAGACTCGCCCACGCGTAGATAGTGGACAGTAGTTTTATTCAGGGTTAAGATGGGGTTTATAAGGGAACCTAGGTTATGGGTGAGAAAGGAGGAACCTACGAGCTAGGATCTACCTATAGAGCACCCTATATCTATGAGATGCGGAACCGGGGTTCCTGGTGCAACACAGCAGGGGCTTCCTAGAGCCACAGTCAGAACCGCTATCCCGCAGTCTTCTTCTTAGCGGATTCTTTCTGTACGGAGCCTAGATTGTTTGTCTTCTGAGAAGTATCGAGTTCAGATCAGCTCCGTACAGTTTCGAGGTTTCACGGTCTCTGAGAGAAGCGACAACCGCTAGAGGGTAGTCGCGTCTCAACACGCCCCCTGACCGTGAAAACTCTTCATGAGGAATTTATGGGTACTTAATAGATATACATCGATAAAGTGCGCTGGGTGGTTGTTTAAGGTTGCCTCAAACGCAGGCTTGGTGCATCACATTCGTTAAAAAAGTTGGTCCTATTCTCCCCCGCGCCGAGACTGTGGTTGTTATACAAATATTGTTTCGGGCGATGTTTGGTATGTCGACGCGGTGAGACGTGCTTGATGTACGTTCTCTCTCTCTCTCTGCGCCGATGTCGAGATATAGCATCGATCCCTGGATCACAGTTGAGATGCTGCGCAGAGCTCAAAGCGTAAGCAGGTGGATGATCAAAAATCGAGATCCGAAGTTACGATGAGTAGACCGTATCTGAGAGAGGCAAAGGTGAAAGCCCGCGAAGCCCTCCAAAAGCATTTTTCTGCTCGGGATCGCATTCAGTTATCATCGCGAGTGCTCGAAAGTGGTACGTTGTCCTCTGAGAGTTTGATTCCGCTGAACATGTGCTCGTCCGATGAACCATTGGCAATTGGTGGTGATCGGTCCAAAGCCAGAAACCAGCTTCGTCTGCAGAAGCTCCAGAAGAGAGCTCATCAGCGCGACATAGGTTTTCTGGCCCCAAGTGAGGCGATTGAGCTGCGAAGCACATTCGAGATGCAAGAAGCCCTTGATTCGGGCGGTTGCGGACGGAATCTGTGAAGACGAAAATCCAGGCGAGCTGCACAGCGCATCTCAGCAAGAACTGAAGGAGGTCAAATCATCAGGAGTCTGTGCGGTGCGATCGAAAGATGACAAGAGGGAGACGCCGAATTTTGAGGTTTCGTTGCGTGGCAGTTGTGAGAACCGGGCAGGTTCGTCAGGTTCAACAGGACCTCGTGTGGAGGTGCTATTTCTGCAAGGGAATTCGAGTCTTTTGGAGCCTCGCGGATCGTCACGGAGCATGGAGAATCCTTATGTTTCGTTGAACATTGATGCCGACGTGTTGAGTTTTGGTCGCCGTCGAGGTCACCGAAGGTTACATTGCACGTGCCTTCGTTGGAAGATTATAATTGCTGGTTTGATGTTCCCGAGTTTTGTCGGTGGACTTATTGAGTTTGTCATTCATAGTGAGGAGTCTGGGCAGGAAGGTGAAAGACCCACGACTCCGAGCCCTTTCAATCCCACTGAAGAAACAACGGTGATTGTATCCCTCGTTGGATTCGATTGTGAGTTCATCCGTTCGGGTGAAATTTGTAAGTCGTTGGAACGCGGAATTTGTGTTTCGCTGAACAGCCGTATGTGGCCGCCCCCAAGAGCCGTGAAGGCAATTTTGGATAGATCGCTTGTGAGAGAGTGCGATGGGATGCAATCATTCGAGGGTATTTCTTGAGAGCGAATTACAATAAAAAAAACTGTACTGATATGAGATGAAGTTGTTGTTTTCAATGAGTTGCGGAAATTGACGACTCAGGGCATATAGGAGGTTACCTAGGGAGGGACTCTGCTACCTAGTTTTCTGAGCTCAAAGATCGTCGTTTCATTCTGTTGAGTTCTGTAGTGAGTTCGTGAATTTTTGAGGCTGAGCGTTTTTTAAGGTCGTCCAATGCTTTGCGGGTTACTGCTAGCTCATTGTCGCGAGTCACGTGAATTTGGAAGTAGTTTGCTTGAAGGCGAAGAAGAAAGCTAGGGGTTTCTAGAGCCTCGATCTCGCCGATACGAGTGTGGTTATTATCTGTTTGGGTTGAAGAATTTGTTGAGGATGCGTTGCATTGAAGTTTGTTAAGCGCTGCGTTTGCTTCGTCCAACTCCAGTTTTGTGGTCCGAGCTAGATCGATGGCGATTCGTAATCGTGATTGAACTTCTCCCAGTTCGTTTCTAGTTCTGTGTGTTTTTCTGCGTTCCTTAGCTCGATCGTCATAGAGGTTCCGGTTTTCTTGCTCCGAGAAGTTGACTTCATTGTGCCAGTCATTGTGAATGGATGTAAGAGAAGTGAGTCTTGGCCGTAGAGTATGAAGTTCCAAGCGAAGTTTATGATTCTCGAAGAGGTCTTGAGCAATCCGTTTCTGAAGGCGTTTGTTGGTCTCGATAAGGTCACTGAAAATCGCCGTATGCTCCAAGATTGAAGTCGTAGAGGATGACGCAAGGATCGTGCGCTGTGGTTGTGTTCCAGCACACGCAATCTGAATAATCGAAATAGTATTGGCCTGCGAGGGAGGCCTGGAACAGCAGGGTGAACATGATGATTGTTTTTATGGATTTGGAGTCCATTGTCTGAGATTGAGCTTGTGGACAAGTTTCGAGAAGATTTGACGGCTTAAGGGCTTTGTGAAGAGGTCTTGGAGTGAAACTCGGGTTTTAGATGAGCCTCAGAGCACTTTGATTATCGACAAAGATCGTGGGTTTCAAGTGAAGACGTAATTCTTTGAAAATTTGGAGCAGGCACAGAGCGTCTTTGGCTCCCTCAGTGGCGCCGACGAACTCGCTTTCGGTCGTAGACAAGGAAACGCTTTTTTGCTGTCGGCTGAACCACAAAATCGGTCCACCGTTGAACACTGTGACCGAACCGCTCACTGAACGTCGAGAGTCTTTCGAGGCGGCGTAGTCAGCGTCGGTGTAGATGCGGAAGGATTATTGGAGCTGGGCGTAGCCTCCGCAGTTTCCTGCAAATAGCGGAGAACTCTCAGCCCAGCATTCCAATGCTGTTCGGTATAATTATCAAGAAATCGGCTTAAGTATGAAACGATAAATGTCAGGTCGGGACGGGTGCATTGTGATAGAAACTGCAAAGATCCGACGAGACATCTGTAAGGTCGCTCTTGTCGCCGAGTTGAGGCCGGTTCATCGGCATAAATTGAGGGGTCTGCCGGAACAGAGATTGGCCGTCAGTTTTCCATGTTGAAACGTTTGAGAATGGCCAGTGCATAATGTTTCTGATTTAGCCACACGTTGTGGAATTTGTCAACATGTATTTTGGTGCCGAGGAACAGACTCAGGGGCGAGATTTTGATCTTGAAAGTTTTTCCGATGTCGCGAAGAAGAGTCGCAAGTTCCTGTTCGCTAGTTGATAGCACAAGACAGTCGTCGACGTAAATTGAAAGAAGGGTAAGCGACGAGAACGGTCCGTGTCGGAAAAATAGGCAAGGGTCAGCGTTGCTGCGTTGCAGATGCAGGTTGGACAGAGTTTGCGCAATTTTTGTATGGAATGCCCGCGGACTTTGTTTGAGTCCGTACAAACTTTCGTGTAGTTTGCACACACGACCGGTGCCATCGGAGAAACCGATTGGCTGTTGGCGGTAGAGCTCCCTGTCGATATCTCCATAGAGGAAAGCAACGGAAATATCGAATTGTCGAGAGTGCATTTTCCGGGCGGCACACAAGGCAAGCATAAATCGAAGTGTTGACCAACGTGCAACTGGGGCGAACCATTCACCGAAATCGACAGATTTTATCTGCGAAAATCTCCTGGCGACAAGACGAGCGCGAAATTTTTCTGAATCAGCCTCCTTATGGGGTCGATATCTATACACCCAACGTACGGAGATGGGTTTTTTGTTTTTTGGTTTCGGAACGAGACTCCACACTTTGTGTGATTTCATTGAGTCGAGTTCGTCCTTCATAGCCTGGCGCCATTGCGCGGCATAAGGAGACGCGATTGCTTCTTGGAAATTTCTAGGTTCCTCAATTGCCACATAATCGATCTCATAACGCTTGGGGCGTTTTAGTGCAGCTCGTTGCCGCAAGCGCATGAGAGAGGAAGTACCAGTGGGTGAGGGGTCTTCCTCCGAATCGACGGAGTCATCATCGGACTCAATTTGAGGAGGATTTTGAGCGGCTGCTTGAGCAGCTGGGTATCGCTCTTCTTCTTTGATCTCGTCATCTGTTAAAGGATCTGACTGAAGGGAGCAATCCGTATTTATGTCATTGCTGCGTTCGTTTTCATTTTCATTCAGGAAATCTATTTCAGTCAGTTTCAATGTTGTTTTTGGCAATGTTTGAAGCGTGAGGAAACGAACATTCTTTGACTGCCACAGCTTCTTCAATGCTGGAATCCAGATTCGGAACCCGTCAAGGCGTCCGGCATAGCCGACGGGAATTCCGTACATAGCTTTATCATACCATTTACTTGTTTTCGGCGTATGGTCATAAACATAACAAGGTGTGCCGAAGGGATGTAGGTTAGAAATATTTGGCGGCTCTTTATAAATTGTCTCATATGCCGATTTGCCCGTTGTCGGACATATGTTTGTTATATTTAGTAAGTGTGTTGCACACACACGGGCTTCAGCCCAGAAAATTTTTGGGAGCCTTGCCGCTATCATCATAGTTCTTGGTAGTTTCGTTATAGTTTGATTATGCCGTTCAGAAACACCATTCATTTCGTGAGCGTAGGGATGACTCGTAAGGTGTTCTGCCCCTATCTTTCTGAGTGCTTCGTTTAGATTATTATTATTTTGGAATTCTTTCCCTCCGTCAGTTAACAAGGCTTTTATATTCGTGCCTGTTTGGTTATGGAACCATGTCAAGTAGTCTTTCAACAGGTCCGCCGCTTCACTCTTTTCTTTCAAAAGATACAACCTGTTGAAGCGGGAGTATTGCTCATGTACATTCATGATATACCTAGCACCACCAAGGGACGGGGGAAGGGTCCACTGTGGTCAGTGTGAACCATCTGCCCCAGTCAGGCCGGAGTCACCGAGGTGGGCTTGCTCCGATAGGAAGCACGATTTGATTTACCGCGAATGCAGGACTCGCAGTCAACATGCTGTTGCTGGAAGCGAAGTCCATGCTTATGAAAAACTTTCTGAACTGCCCGTTTGTTGATATGACCAAAGGCTTCGTGGGCCTGTTGCAAGGTCGGATTTTTATGGAGCACGGAAATATATGTTGGAAATCTGGGCTCACTAGCCAGTCGTAGAACAGTCTCAATCTGAAAGGGGGCTGGAAGATCACGGCACAAAGTAAACGGACAGAGTTTCGGTTAGGAAACGTCTAGCTCCTCAAAGCTAGTGGTTTATTACATGTGGTATTTATACCCAGTGGAAAGTACCTGTAACATGCGGTGAGCAGATCCGAAGCTGGGCAGCCTTCGGATCTGTGTCAGGGTTCAGATGTCAAGACACTGCAAGTGTCGGAGGTGAGCATCGTGCTCACCTCTACCTATGACCGTTTGACCATAATCACACTGACGGGTTTCAGATACCCGGAATATTGGCCAATATTTCATCATCCCCCTTAGATGAAAGCCAAGTGATGATTACCTAGTCTTCAGTTTACAGACCCTGACTACCTATAACATGCACAGTATGAATATCATAATGATCAAGCATAGTAAGAGAATATTTATTTTTGTTTTTATTATGACCATAAAAACTTTGATGGTTCCAAAGGAACCTCTCTTCTTTCTCTGAATTCACATTCATAGATGAATGTGTCCGCACCAGCGGTTCCGATTATGCGACTGAAGACTTCGGAACGGTCTTTTTGTTCTGGTAGGAACTCCTCCACGAAGTCCTTCGCACCGACATTGAATGCGTACTTGAGGCATCCGGCCATGCTATGGAGAGTGAATCCCCTAGCAATGCACTGCATTCTTTTCTTGAACTCGAATGTTTCGTAGTCCCAAACACGTTCAATGGCTCGATGAGTGGGCATGAGTTTATGCCTTTGCCACATGTAGGTGACCAACCCACACTCATAGGCATCAAAGCCCGCGAGTCGCTCTCTGCGGTACTCGCCTTCGGTTTCCAAGTCAATGATCTTATCACATAGCCACTCTTTGACTGGTTCCGGAAGTCCATCGATTTTTCCCTCGAATAGTTCGTAGTCCTTCACAATTTTCCAGTTGTCGAACAGCTCGTTCTTTCCATAGTAGTAATTTCCGTTTTTGCCTGATAGATGCAACGGTGACATCTTCTCGCATTCTGGTTTGTCACATCGGCATGGCATGAACCTGCCAAACGTACTGACTTCTTGGGCTGTTCGGTGGTCTTCTCTCAGCATTTCCGTCAAGCACTGGTACCATGAACCATCTTTGATCGGTGATTGCATCTTTGCGAGTTTCTTAAGTCTTTGAATGTAGACTAACACTGAATTTTTGATTCACCACGTTTGTACACTGTTCACTTCTTGTGAGATGCGTCTCTGGCAAAGGATTTCTCCTGTATGGGCCCGTCTTCAGATTTTCGCGCTTAAAAGGCTTTTCTCTGAGGGTCAAAGGCCGGACAGTGGTGTGCCTCTCGGACGTGTGGTTTCTAACTTTTTCAAAGCGAACATTCGTTCTCACGAGTGTTCAATCCATCCGAAGATGAAAAGCACGTATCGACACAGAGTATCTGTTTATGAGTTCCTTGGAAAACATCAACTCTTGTTTTTCTACAGCGCTTGTATATATGCTCTTTGAGTCTCTAAGTCCATGCCGCTCAGACTCTGATCGAACAATCCGCTCATCGATATTTTCATAGCTGAATAATCCAAATATTCTGTCCATCGGAATTTTACTCTGGATTGTCAACTCAGATCAGGGCTTTTGAACTCGGATTACTAATCGTGGAAAGGCGATTAGAGGGGGAAAATCCGGACTCTTTATAGTCAGTATCTGAGGCTATGAGTACTTCACTCTTTGTAGCCTCCAGTGTCCAGTGTGTCTGTTCTTAAAAGTGTTGTCCATGATATCCTTATCATGGACCCGTATTCGGCTTACAATCAGGTTGTTCCTCCTGCTTCTCCGGCAAGCAGTGATGGCTATCCTCAGGGATATCAACAAGTTGTTCCAGTAGCACCTACTGGTCAACCGCCATCTGCACCTATGAACGTTGTGCATTATCAACCCAATCAACCGATGCCACCTGGCCAAGTTGTCGTCCATCCAAACAACGACGGTAATGTCGTTACCGTCAACGTTCAAGAGTCTGCTCTGGTCAGCGAGTATGGCAAATTACTCATGGATCGATATACACTGTTGGAGAAATCTGTGTCTTCCTACAGAAGCGAGGCACTCGCCATTCCCGACAACAGTGCTCAAATCGCCGTTCTTCAGCGTGACCTCACCAACGTCCGGTCCGTTCTTGACACGTATGTTGAAAACTTCTCGAATCTTCTCGTCCAATTGAACGCATTCGCAAAAGTTGTTCCCAAGAACGCCGCTATGGAGCAAATTATTAAGTCTATGAGTGAAATTCACGACCAGATCCAGGACCAGGAACTCGCGATCAAGCTGAATCGCACAAATCAAATGGGACTCTCTGAACGTCAAACTCAGCTTGCATCTAACACTGCAACCATTGATCAGATCAAGCTCATCCATGAGATGATCGCCACCGTTCGTAAAGATATTGCCACCGTTATTGGCCAGGTTGGCGTCCTGAATTCTAAGGAAAAATCCTCAGATTCTCCAAGCTCAGGATCAATTGATGCCTTGAGTGTCTTTATTACCGAAGTGAACAACAATCTTCAGCTTCTTGACGACAAAGTGACTGCCAATGATAAATCATCTAAGAAGCGCAATCAGGTTCTCTCCAAGTATTCTGGCGAAGCAATGGCTAAGGCCACGGTGGTTGAGTCTTCGCTCAAGAGCCATGAAGACGCGAGCAGAATGAAATGGACTGCCAATGAAGAAACCATCAAAGATGTTCGCGAGCAAATCGGTCGCAACACAGCAGCCGTTGCCAACATCAATGTGTCTCTCAATGAAATTGGTGCACACATCAATCGGATTCAGGCGATGTGCCGGGCCATCCCTACCGATCGTCAATCTTTTGTGGAGGAACCTCAAGTTCCACCTCCACAGCAGCCCTTACGAAGGAGATTCGTGATGCGCCTGCTTCAGGAAATTCTCAACTTCATGCTCACATGTAGAGGATGCTGCATCTTCTTTATCATCCTCCTTCTCATTGGTAAGCATTTGATCTTGAGTAATTCATAAATGCCTTCAATGAAGTTCTAGTGGGCCAATCACTAAATGATTATTTTTCATTTTCAGTTGGTGGAATTTCGTTTGGTGTCTATCGTTACCAAACTTCCGGGACAGAATCTGTGATCCTATCAGGATCATCCGACTTCTATGATGAAAACGCCATGGTGCCTTTTGGCATTCCGTCTCCAAAGACTACGTATCGTCCAGGCGTCAATCCCGGAACCGTTAAGAAATTCAATCCAAACAGTGTTGTGCTCAGGGACTATGATTGCAAGCGCTCTTCACAGGTCTCTGGTTGGACCTGTATTCATGCAATCTCCAAGAATTGTCTTAGTGTACTTGGGAACAAACCAGTCACTCAGACAGTCTTCTGCACTCACACGATGGACAACGGTGTCTGCGGTGATGACCGTCCGACCATTGTATGCCGTCGTGTTTGAGTTTCTTGCCTGTGCGGTCAGGCTTCTTTTTAATATCTTGCTTTGACTTATTTCAGACCGCCACTTGACCATTTCGGCGTCGGCGTCTGTATCCTTTATGATTATGTTTATCTTACTCATCACAGAATAAATCCAACATTGATTCGGCAATGCGATGTTTTTCTTTTCTGTGTTGTGAGACCTCCAACGGTTGGTCCCCCTCTCCTAGTATTCGGTAATGCTCCGGTCAATTTGGCATTCAACACCATTTCACAGGTTGATCCCTGGAGCATTAAGATGCATTTCCGCTTAAGCCGCAGTGAAAGAATTGTGCTTTTAGGTTCTACTTCTTTCTGTTTGTTGGTTTCGTGGATTGCCATTCTCCACATTGGAATCCCAACTCCAGTGTATGCATCATTCGAGAGTGTGAATCTCTCAACTAGTTCCGTGAACGAGACTTCAAGCCTTGATCATGATTATCGGGAGGAGACCATCAATTCGTCGTTATTGCTTCCAATCCCCAATTCTACTGATTCAATTGTGGAACTCTTCTCAAGTGTTCAGTTCACAGTAGCTCCGTCTACTGTTTCGTCATATTCTGAATCTACAATGTCGTCGTCTATTTTAACTCCTTCTGTGGTATCATCAGTGGAGCCTACACGCAGCGTCTCAACTTTTCATCCGACAGCCAAAATTGAAACTTTCACCAGTGCACCTATAACTCCAACAAGGACCTCAACTGAGTATCCATCTACTGCTCAACTTTTAATGGCAGCAAGAGAACGCGCTTTCGAAGAAGCGGGGCGGCAGCCCACGCGCGTTCCTGAACGTCCCTTCCAATCTTTGTTTCGAAAACAATATCCGGTGGTCCGTGAAAGTGTTATCAACAGATCTCCGAGTGTGAGTGTGACAACTCCATCACCCGTTTCTGCCTATACACATGCTATAATTCCTTATCAGCGTGTGCATTCAAGTGGCTCGAATGGTTGGCACAGGGTTCCACCGACATCAAGAGTCAGAAATGAATCTCTGAGAAGGATTGAACTCAATGCTTTCAAGTTAGACCTTCAAGCCAGCGATTCAACCCAGGTCAAAGTCAATGCCAATTCGACGAATACTGCACAACAAGCTAGGCAGTCTTCATCTACTTCTACCACAACCACAACGACCACTCGGAGGCCTTCCTCTACATCTTCGACTACGACTTCAACTTCTACGACGACAACTTCTACAACCACAACTCCTAAACCAATAATTCAGCCTTCCACTTCCACCACGACAACGCCGCCTCCAAGAGAAGAATCTTTTCTCAGCACGTCCGCTCCATCAAGCTTTGAAGCAAGTTCTGTGCGGGAGGTGGTAGATATGACTACCGAGTCATCACCAGCAATGACCACTCCAGAGCCATCAACGGCTCCTCCGATCATCGCCAGTACATCACCGCCTGAGCCTCTTCCCATGACTTTACATCTTCCTGTCAATAGGTTTCGATGTGAAATCATTTCATACAACCGCTTATGCAGGTCCATAGTGGATAGGACATGCGTTCTTGTGAAACGAATGACCCGATTGGGTCACTCTCTCTCAGTTTTGCCTTACAAGAAAGATGACCTCGTTTTGGATGAAGAGCATACGAAAATTCTACAAATTTGTGATGGTCATCTGAACTATATTGCTTGAGCAATAAAGATTTCTAATGTAAAATGAGCAAGAACTATTTATTTTTGACTTTCAATTAGATATTCACAACGGTTGGGCTATATGGGGATTCAGGCGATGGCTCACTTCTGGAGTCTGGGCGTTGTTCTGTTTCAAGTCGTTGATACGCTCTACGGCGAAAGACCTGAACTATGCAGACTGTGAAATTGTACATCCCGTAGGAAAATACCAACACAGTTAGTATGCCTGCATAGAGCTGAATGAAATTCAATCCATTCGATGGATTCGGCTCCGGTTTAGGTGGTTTTCCATGAGTGAAGTTGTAATAATCGATCCAAATTTTTGATCCGCCTTGGACTTTTCCATCTGGATGCATGCAGACCACTTCTGGAGATGCCATTTGTCTACACGCATCGTTCAAGTCAATGCAGTCGACCGGGAAGTATTCTGGGCTTCGTTCGTACAGGGTGCATGGAAGTTTCTGTCGGATGCAGTTGGGCGTGCAATCCTTAGCGTATTCGAAGTACGCTGTGGCCTTTGCCACCAGCAGAATCGTGACCATGATCGTCTTCAGTTGCATCTTTTCTGTAACCGGCAAGATTTCGTAAGCGGACAAATTGAGTTTCTGGCAGGGCCTTGGTTCCCAAGTCAGCGATGTTCAATTCTGACGGGCAATGAATTATCTTGAATTCACCATCTTCAATCTTTTCTCTAAGCCAGAACTCACGAGTTTCAATGTGCTTGGATCGCCTTGTTACCTGATTCTCTGAGAGAAGCTGGATACAGGCAGTGTTGTCCACTCTTAAGATCGGAATGATTGGATGCCCAATCTCTCGGAGCAGCCTAGCGAGCCATAAGCATGACTTTCCCATTTCGCTACAGGCTAATATTTCACTCTCCATTGAAGAGAGGGAAACACAGCTCTGGCGTCTGGAGGACCAGATCACCCCTGCTCCGCCGAACATAATGAAAGATCCACTGGTGCTTCTTCTTGTGGATCGGCACCCACTCCAGTCAGCGTCGCAATAGGCATTGACGCCATCTGAGATGTGCCCGGTATACATGGGTCCTAATGTTTTGGTACCCGAGAGGTATCGCAAAACTCTGAGACCAACCTCCCAAAGATGTTTAGTTGGTGCTGCTAAATAGCGTGAAAGGAACCCAACCGCGTAACTGATATCTCCGCGGCTTGCAACTGATGCGAACATTAGTCCGCCGATCAATTCTCTGTATTTCAGATCTAAGTCAATCTTTCCTTCAAATGCAGTTTTTGAAGTAGCATCGATGGGGGTTCGTGCAACCTTGCAATTCTGCATATTGAATCTTTCAAGAAGCTCATTTATATATCGGGCTTGATTGACTCTTATTTCCCCCTGTCTGGGGAGACAATGATTCTCAACCCTAGGAAGAACTCTAACTGCTTGGAAGTCATTTCAAAAGTCTTCCCAAGTTCTTTGATGATTTCTGAGTTCAATTGCTCAGTGTTTGAAGCAATGAGACAATCATCAACATAGACGAGGACAAAAACTCTTTTCGGGGGATTGGAAAAGTAAAGGCATGGGTCTTGTGAACTTCTTGTGAGTTTGACTGCTTTGAGGCCAAGCAAAGTATCACTCAACTTTTGTTGAAGCATCTTGAGGCTTGTGCTGTACCATAGCACGCCTTCTGTAGTTCACAAACCTTCTTGGTTCCATCTCCAAAGCCTTCCGGTTGCCGCATGAACAATTTGCGGTCCAACGGGGCTGTGAGAAAAGCTGTGCAAACATCAGCTTGAACCAAATGAAGCCTTTCATGAGCTGAGACAGACAATATTGTCCGAATTGTCTCAAAGCTTGCCGTGGGGCTAAATAAGCTCCCAAATTCTATGCCGGGGCGCTGCTGACACCCCCTTACGACTAAACGGGCTTTTCTTCTGATGAGTTTACCATCTTTATCTTTCTTTAAAGAGAATACCCATCTATTAGACAGAACATGCTGTCCTGGAGCAGGGTCTACCAATTTGTAGACCTGATTTGTTCTGAATGATTCAAGCTCTAATGCCATCGCGGCATACCATTCATTCTTGAATCTGGATCTATTGACATCATTCAGATTAGAGGGTAAACTTCCCTCCTGCTCCAAAGAACTATTCGCTTTGCCATTATAATTACAGGAAGCAATATTGGCTTCACCTGCTTGATATCTAACTGGCTTTTTCTTAATTCTCTTACTAGTTCTTCTTCCCTCTGGTTGTACTTCCGTCGCTGCCGGTGACCTATTAGGTGAACTGCGCAGTCCGTATTCTTGGGCAGGCGGGTTCGTGTCGACCGATTCCTGTTCGGGAGCTATGCCAAGCTCTTCGTCCACGATGCGTTCGCTGTCCGCTGTTACTCCAACGCCATCTTCATCGTTGGCGGAGTCTGTTGGTTGTTCCTCTTCTTCATTTTCTGGTGGTTCTTCCGTGGTGGCTGGTGTCTGCTCTTTCGGTGGTGTTGGAGGAAACTTGTTCTTTTCATCTTCAAGTGGTGCTGGTTCCTTCACAACAACATCACGGATTCGATGCACTTTCGTCGTTCCCTTTTCTAGGACACGATAGCTTAGTCCATCTTCATCTATCCCGACGATCACTCCGGGAATGGCTCTCCTATCCAGCTTGCCTTTCGTTGGGTCGATATTGTAGAACCAACAACGAGTACCGAACCGGCGTACTCGCCCCAAGTATGGTTTATGCCCTGTGATGATTTCGAATGGGGTCTTTTCTTCAGGCATGATGAACTTGGTCGCGTTGAGGCAGAATGTGGCAAAGGAGACTGCTTCAGCCCATGCCCCTTTGCTGAGCTCACTGTCTATGATCATCGTCCTTGCCAAGTTAAGGAGTGACCTGTTGAGCCTTTCAGCAACTGCATTGTGCATGGGGGTCCGTGGAGCAGAATAAGAATAGTCACAGCCTGTTGAACGGAGATAGGCTTGTAACCTTTTATTCTGGAATTCAGAACCACCATCTGAATGCAAGTGGTACACTTGCTGTCCTGTCCTGAGTTTGAACCACTTCAGGAAATCGACAATCCTGTCATAGACTTCGGTTTTATCACGGATGAAATATGTTTTACGAAAACGACTCTTGTCGTCAGTCAACGTGATAAAAGCGGTGTGTCTACCAAAGGATGGTATGCTGACAAAGCACGTATCGCTATGTATCCAACCGATGCGAGGGGAAATCGAGCTCTCTGGTTTTGGTCGGAAACTTGACCGGTGCATCTTTCCTTTGATGCAACTGTCACAACTGACAAAATCGGGGATTACTTCATAGCCTTCTCGTTCCAAGAGTGCTTTCAGCCAACCAACATTAATGTGAGCGAAGCTTCGGTGCATTTCTGTGAGGCTGACCTTCTTCTTTGGACTTTCAACCTGATTTCCTTCAGGGATGTCCTCTGCATACAACACGTATAGTCCATTCTTCCGTGTTGCGCGAACATTGATCTTTCCTTGCGTCAATGTGATTGATTTGCGGCAGAACTGAATCTTGAAATTGTCATCTGCGAGCTTGGAGACGGAGAGTAGATTTCTCCTTAGCTTGGGAACATAAAGAACTTCTTTTAGTAGGATGGAGTGACGTTGGTTGTTGTGCACAAATGTCACATTCACGGTTCCGTACCCGGGAGCGCTCAGGGTTCTTGAACCTCCCAACCTAACTTGACGAGCTTGGTGATAAGGGATGTACTCAGTCATGTGATCTTTAGTACTGCTCATATGGAAGTTTGTTCCGCTGTCAATGATGTACTCATTTTCTGATGTCATCATGTGGGTCTCCACGGTACCGATCTCACAGTTCAAGGCTTCTGTGATGTGGGCACGGCCGTAGTTAGCTTTGGCCGGAGTCTGCTGCCTGCGGTTTGGTGGGCGTCTTCCTGTCCTTCTTGTTGAGGATGATTGCTGAGTGCCACTGGTGCCAGGCTGGGACTGCTGGTTCCCAGACCGTTGTGGTTTGCTGTTGTAGGTCTTCCTAGGAGCAGTGCACTGAGCCTTCATGTGTCCTTGACGACCACAGTTATAACAAGTTGTTGTCGTAACTGTCCGGCTGACGTTCGTCCTTCTTTGTACAGTTCTCCTTCGTCCATGACCTCTTTTCGACACCTGCATCCGGGAAACCAGCGCTGTCACCTCGTTGGTATCATATTTGCCTCTTCTGAGCGCTTCGCTCTCAATGGCAAGTTTGAGGTGAGCATAGGATCTGGCAGAATCCTCTCTGGCTGTGAAAGCCTGCTTGAATGGCTCCCAATTCGGCGGAAGAGATCCAAGAAGAAATGTTATCTTCAGATCATCTGGAATTGGTACGCCGAGCGCCTCAGATTGATCGTTAATCTGGGTGAAACGAAAGAGGTTCTCTCCAGCTGTCTTGTTCTGCTGGAACTTGTAGGTCATGAGTTTGGTCAGGGCCAACTGTTTCAGTCCACCATTTGACGATGTGAACCTTCCAGTTATGACCCTCCACATTTCCGGAGCGTCCACAGTCTTGGCATTGTGGGAGAACAAAGACACGGCAAGTGCTGACTGAATGGAGGCGAATAGAGTACATCGTGCCGCTCGATTGCCTGCGATGTACTTCTCCATCTGCCTCTTTCCATCCGCAGTCTTCAGTGCACTTGGAAGGGGTGGCACGAGGTTGCCCACGGTGACATCAAGCGCGTAAGGATCCGCATCAAGAGCCGCCGGCATGAGCACCTCCCACTCTTTGAAGTTGTTGCCATCCAACCTCAGGATCACGTTGTTACGGTTTCGGTGACGTGCTCCTTGGTTGAGATTATCGCCAACACCAGTCTCAGCCTGCGTGAGGACCACATCACTGGTCTCACCAATTCTAATAATCGATGAGCCTGGTTGCAGGTCGCCTAAATCGCTGTAGCCGTGGGAGCTAGTGGAATCTTCTGCTGTGGGTGGATTCTCTGCTGGAAACATAGCACTTGTTGTGGATGCACCGAAATGTTATTCTTCAATCACTTAATAGTCACAATCAAGTCTACACAGAGTCACACACTTGTACACCACACTATCAAGTCGAGAGTGTTCACACAGTCGATCGTGCTTGATAACGAATGTTGGAAATCTGGGCTCACTAGCCAGTCGTAGAACAGTCTCAATCTGAAAGGGGGCTGGAAGATCACGGCACAAAGTAAACGGACAGAGTTTCGGTTAGGAAACGTCTAGCTCCTCAAAGCTAGTGGTTTATTACATGTGGTATTTATACCCATTGGAAAGTACCTGCAACATGCGGTGAGCAGATCCGAAGCTGGGCAGCCTTCGGATCTGTGTCAGGGTTCAGATGTCAAGACACTGCAAGTGTCGGAGGTGAGCATCGTGCTCACCTCTACCTATGACCGTTTGACCATAATCACACTGACGGGTTTCAGATACCCGGAATATTGGCCAATATTTCATCAATATATGCATTTGGTTCGCTGCAGGGAACTCTTGGTGAGGCGTCAAGTACGTATAGACCATTGTCGGAATGGACGGCAATTTGATGAGACTCGTTTGCGAGATGGAATGCCGACGCAGACGCATTGACAGACGCATCAGAGAGCAGCGCCGACAAGGAGATCAAATTCTTTCGAAGATCTGGGCAGAATAGCGCGTGATCAAGGCGCATAACTACTCGATCAAGAGTGGTGTTTACTTCAGGCAGGATTGTGCCTGTTCCAAGTGCTTGAAGGGTTTGGTTGCCGCCCACCCGAACGGTTAGGGGATTCGCTAGGCCTTGGTAATCAAAGAATGCCTCGCGATTGTGGGAGAAGTGATTGCTTGCACCAGAGTCAAGGACCCAATGATTTTGTGAAGCAGGGCCTGGTTGTGGAACAGAGACGATGAATGCTTGTGCTTCGAAGTGTTCGGGATTTGGAGAAGTTTCAACCAGAAAGGCCCGAGGATTGTGGGAGTTGCCGCGCTGATTTCCTCGACGAGACGGGTTTTGGTTTCGTGGCCCGTTCTGGCGGGGCGGATAGCCACCGCGAGGATTGTGGAACGGACGCTGGGGAAAATTCTATTGGGGTTGAGTATAATGTGCTCGAGGAGTGATTTGCGGGTATCTTTGGTACTGTTGGGGCTGCTGGTATTGCGGATTGTTTCCGCGATAGTTTGGTGTAAAGGAAGGGCGCGGGTTGTAGGAAGGCGTACGGGGAGCGTACTGTTGAGGTCGAAACTGTTGTCGAGAATGGCGGGGTCGAGAGTTGTGATAGCCGTTTCGGTAATATTGGGGGGGTTGGAGTTGGGAGTAGTAAACGGCGGGGTTATTATTTTGGTTGACGCGAGAAGTCTGAGCTTCTGCGAGAAGGCGAGTCTGTTCGCTTTCGATGAGCGCATAGAAATTTGTGATCGCTTGTTGATCAGCTGGTTGGAGACCCCAAGTCTGTTTAAGGAAGACCCAGCCGGGCGGAAGAGCCTGCAGGAGGCACGGAACCAAGATTGAATCATTGGTTCTGGCGCCGGCCATGAGCGCATCCGCAACCAGCTGTCTAAATTTTCTAACGTTTTGGACCGGAGTTTTTGATGGATCAAAACTATAGGTGAAAATTCGTTTCATTGCCGTTTGCTGCTTTAACTGCGTTACATTGTCGAATTCTTCTTTGATGCTTTTGTAAACCTGGGCAGCAGACTTGGTCGCGATGCCTTGACTGAATCTCAACTGGATTAACGGAATCTCCACGGCCATGGCCCCCTGCCCCCCCCCTATATAAGCCACTGGTGAGAAAGGGGAACCTACAAGCTAGGGTCTACCTATAGAGCACCCTATATCTATGAGATACGGAACCGGGGTTCCTGGTACAACAAAGCAGAGGCCTCCTAGAGCCATAGTCAGAACCGCTATCCCGCAGGCTTCTTCTTAGCGGATTCTTTCTGTACGGAGCCTTGATTGTTTGTCTTCTGAGAAGTATCGAGTTCAGATCAGCTTCGTACAGTTTCGAGGTTCCACGGTCTCTGAGAGAAGCGACAACCGCTTGAGGGTAGTCGCGTCTCAACAATTCTTATCATGGATATTAGTATCATGATGCTCGTTGGTGCCATCTGATGAGTGATAGCTGTTATTTTCCAATATTTGCAGTCTGACACGTCTCCTGGCACTGGTTTTGGAGGTATTTTGCCTTGCTTGAACAGGGGCCATATCATTGAGCCTCCTTGCGTGGGAGAATCATCGAAGATGCAAGAAACTTGTATTCCAGCATTGTTGAGGCAAGTTTCCTTTTCTATGCACAGTGCGAGAAAGGTGTCAGATTCTGTTTTGTAAATATTGCAAGGCAGTGCCTGTTCTGAGCAGTCCCCACAGACATCATACGAGAAATATGGGTCAATGGGTATTATGAGATATGTTATGATGATCATTAGTGAGAGGATTGCGTGACCCGGTCTTAAGTCCATGACTCCACCCCTAAGAGCTCCTTTTGTCGCAAGTACGTGGGGCGATTCAAATTTTTCGTCAAGAAATCCGCTCGCTGATCGCTCGAGCTGACGAATCTGATGTCAACCTTGCCCTGTTGGTAAGCTTCTTTTACCCAATAATGCCTTAATTCGATATGTTCCGAGCGACGGCAGAGCGCAGGTGATTTGATCACTGCAATGGCGGATTGAGAGTCCATGAACAGAGGGATTTTCTCTTGTATGCCGAATTCACTGAGAAGCTTGTTGATCCAGAATATGGATTTTAGTGCCTCTGGGCTCGCGTAGAATTCGCTTTCCATGCTGCTGAGTGCAATAGCAGACTGCTTGGACGAGCTCCAGACCACCGGTCCTCCTTGTCTCATGATGAGAACACCGCATATTGATTTTCGATCTGTTGGGTCACTTCCGTGATCCGCATCTGAGAAAGCGACTGTCTTTTCGTTGGAATAGTGACGATACGTGATTCCCAGATCAGGACAGGTCTTCAAGTATCTTAGCGCTCTCAAGGCAAGTGCCATGTGTGCTGGAGTGTTTGCTCCTACCAAAGAGCGATAGGCATCCTTGACATCACCACTCTTAGCCTTGAGAGAGTGAATTTTGTTGTCACAAGGGGTGGAAGTGCCTTTGCAATCTTTCATGTTGTATCTCTCATGGAGTTGCTTCACATATTTCTCTTGGTGAAGATGATAGTCGAAGTTGCTGTTTACTTGGATCTGAACTCCGAGAAAATAAGACAGTTCTTCCGATGTGATCTTGATGTCAGTCTTCAAAGAATCTATGAACTCTCGTACCGACTTCTCGGTCTGCCCGACGACAAGCCCGTCATCTACGTAGACCGCTACAATCAAACGGTTTTTACCGTTTCGGTGGTAAATACAAGGATCAGTTTTGCATTTTGTTAATCCCTTGCTTTCGAGCACCTCGGTAAGCTTGCCGTGGAACAAGAAAGGACTCTGTTTCATTCCGTACAATGACTTCAGCAAGCGGAGGACTCTGCCGGCATGATCGTCAACGCCTTTTGGTTTTTTCATGTATATTTCATCCGGCAGGTCAGCGGTGAGAAATGCAGAGACCACATCGAATTGATGTGCGTATAGGCGCTCCTCTGCGGCAATGCTGATGATGGTTCTGATCCCCTCAAGTCTGGCTACGGGGCCGAATATTTTGTCCGGACAATAGTCCCGATGGATTTGTTGTCGAAACCCGCGTAAAACCAAACGTGCTTTGAAAATCCTTTCATTTGTGATCGGGATCTGCTTGATTCTGAAGGCCCATTTGGAATCCAAACCGTTTTTCCTTCGGGCAATTCAGTCAGTTTCCATACTTTGTTTGACTTGATGTTTTCCAATTCAGTATTTATTGCGGTTTGCCAGTGCTGGCCATCTGGACCATTGACTGCTTCTTCAAAAGACAGTGGATTTCCGTCGTTTTCATCTCGTCTGATCTGACTCGTCCGTTTCACTGCTTCTGTGTACGGCAAAAGTTGAGGCCTCTTGGTGGTGGGCCTCCGTACGAAAGCGAGCCGGGAGGTTGATTTCTTTTCTGGGTCTCAGAGTTTTAGTCAAGTTCCTTCACACGGAACCAATTTCATTATCGTCCGCAGAGGAATCATCTGATTCCCCAGCTGATGTTACGTATTCTCTGGCTCGTTTTCCTGTTGGATGCGATGTTTTGTCTGCCGGAGCAGAGATGCCATCCATCAGGGGCCTCTTTTCGAAGATTACGTCCTTTGACTCAAGCACGGTTCTGGATTTTGGGGCCTACACCCTGTACCCCAGACCGTGGGGCAAGTAGCCAACGAATCGCATTGGTGAACTGCGTCTTGCGAATCTTCTTGGGCTGTTGGCGTCTCTCAGGTAGCATGCAGCTCAAAAAGGCTGCAAGACTCCCAAGTAGGGTTTCTTTTTGTAAATTATCTCGTACGGCGTGATTTTCAATTCTTGGTTGATCAGTGTGATGTTGAGCATGTCAATGCAGTGATCCACACACTCCGCCCAGAGGAACTTTTGGTGTTCGAAGCCCGCACCGATCAGTATGGCTCGAGCCAAGTTTACTACGGTGCGGTTCGAGCGCTCGGCCATGCCGTTCAGCGACGCATTGTGAGGAGGAGAGAAGGTTTGCTCCGCTCCTATGTTCGACATAATGTCTCTGACTTCCTTATTCCGAAATTCCCGGCCTCCGTCTGAGTGAAAACGAGTCAAGTCTCTGTTCATCACATGTTTGAACCACTTCGTGTATTCGAGGATGTATTTAATGACATTCTTTCTTTTGATCAGTACCTCGGTTTTTCGAACGTCGATGTCGAAACCTTCATCGATGAGCTGACCCATAGAGAGCAGATTTTTCCTCATTTTCGCAACGTAGAGTACGTTTTTCAATACTAGAATGACTGGACCGGTGCGGGACCGGACAGTCAGCCGGACAGTCCCCTGGCCCGAAACCAGCAGGCTGTGGTTACTGCCCATCCTGACTTCTCGAGTGTCCGATTTCCGCGTGAACATCACGAACCTGTTGTTAATGACGTGGTTGGTTGCTCCTGAGTCCAGTAGGAAGCAGTCAGAGTCATTGTCTATCTCGTGGTTTAGGGTGGCCAGCGCTTCAGCTATATTGGCAGTCGTTCTCGAACCTGGGTTTGAATTTCGCGACTGAGCTGAATATCGCGTTCTGCCGCCGCGGGACGACTGACCCCCTCTATTCTGGTTGAGATATCTCGTTGGCTAACGACATTGACTCTTGACGTGGCCTCTAGCGTTGCAATTGAAGTATCTCATTTCAGCTTGGTTAGGCCTGTCACCATTGCTGCCGCTTCTGGATGACAAAAACGGCGTACAAGGAAGTCTTTCATTCATCAAGCGAGAGCTGCCTGGATTTACGCCCCCAGCCTACATGGGAGATTTCGATGCTGCGATGCGAGGAGCCATAAGCAGCGAATTTCCCGCAGCTAGGATCTATGGATGATTTTTCCATTATACGCAGGCTTTGGTGTGGAAGGCAAGCCTACCGCCAATCAACCTCGCACAACAGATCCGAGAACCAGGCGGCATACTGAAGAAATTACCAATGGTTCCTAGTGTAACTCAAGTTTTACTCACTCAGTGCTCATCAGAGCAGATCGTGCTGATAATGTATTGAAAATTGAGCCTGGATCGTTGAGGTCTTCTCTGGATGCTGAAACTCTAACTTAGCACAACACTGAATGAGGACCCGACTGTCACCTTTTAGCCCGCGTATTTATTACTGTGAGTCAAAGCTGCTTATATACTGTCTAGCAGATTTGAGAGAGAGAGAGAGAGAGAGAGAGGGAGATCTGTGCATCGACCTCACTTCACCCGAGGGGCCTCAAGTTGGCCAACGCACAGTTCGGCTTACCTAAACCGACGCGATGCCAAGAAGAAGAAATTCACCAAATATTTCAATGAAAATTCTTTGTCATAACCTCTCCTGTGAACTTCTAAAACCCCTGGGTGGGCTATGATGCTGGTGTGGTAGCCTCGGAGTAAACAACTCTCGGCTCCGCAGTCTCGTGATGCCCCTCGACTGCGCGAGCGTTGGTAACTGAAACAATTAGGCCACTAATCCCTGATTGTCAACTTCCATCAACTCCGGAGATACAACTGAACTCATCTCCAAGACTGGCTCCTCACCTGTGACGAGTCCCTTCCATACCAAGAACGAGAGAATCATCGCCAGAGTCAGGAAAACAGCACAGATCACTACTGAGATCGCCACAAAACCACATGTGGCTGGGCTGCTTGCTCTCGTTGAAGAGCTACCACCGTCTCCGGCACCGTCCGGTTCATCAAGCCGATTCATTCGTACACCCATCAAGCTCGCATCCTCAATCGCCATGATATTGCCATACTATACTACGCCATACTGAATTGTCCTCGCTCATTGAGAGGAGGGCCAAGAGATCGGAGTTCACTGGATCGGAAATCCGGTTGATATTTATGAATATTCTTTTGTCTTACAAGGGAGGTACCAGAACTGTTACAAACCGATTCGGTCGAGCGAGAGCGGATCTTGTTGGTCCCACCGAGGGATGAAAAATGGCCGATGAGCTCCGTCCTGGTGGGGCCCTGTTTCCGAGTACCCTCGAAGGGTAATGGCGGATAATGGGGGGTAATGGGGGGTAACGAAGGGCAATGGCACCTCGAAGTATTGGCACCCTATTCGAGGGTGCCATTACAAACTCGGTACTCGGAAACGAGGGCCCACCCGGACGGAACTCATCAGCCGTTTTTCATCCCTTGGTGGGACCAACAAGATCCGCTCTCGCTCAACCGAATCGGTTTGTAACCGTTCTGGTACCTCCCTTGTTAGCGTGCTGAGTTTTGGAGTGCTGAATCAAGGCTTCGCTGTCAAACGTAAACACTTACGCACTTAATATTCCCGTCGACAGGATGATGTGCATCTGATATTTTCTGTAAACGTAGCTAAGAATATTTTTTCTTTTGCTCTCAGCTCGGTCACGCGAATGAGGGGCTATGGAGACTTAGTATTCCTCCCGTGCTCGAGCTTACGGGCTCTAGCTGAGGTTACCTTATTTGCCACCTGAGGGGCCAAGAGGCCCCGGGCTATTTCTGGCCTACCTACTATTTCTCCTTTACACTGCAGTATACACGGCAGTGCTCTTGACAATAAAGTAACTGGTTAAAAAGGTTCTACGCCTCTCCACTCCTTTCGCTAGTGCTACTGCTACAGGGTTCCGACCTCCATCTTCAACAGATATGTTTGGTACGGGAATGGAACTCGGGGTTTTTGATTAGTCGAATGACACTTTGGTTATCGATACAGATCGTTGGCCTGAGGTTTAGTTTGAGTTCTTTGAAAAGTTGGAGGAGCCAAAGTGCATCTTTGGCACCTTCTGTAGCACTGACAAATTCACTTTCTGTCGTGGAGAGAGTAACACTCTTTTGACGTCTACTGAACCAGAGGATGGGACCTCCGTTCAGGATTGTCGCGGTGCCGCTGACAGATCTTCGCGTATCTTTCGACGCGGCAAAATCGGAACCTGTGTAGATTCTGAAACTTTCTTGGAGTCGCTGGAGGCCGCCACCCGAGTAGACAATAGAGAGATTAGCAGTTTCCCGCAAATATCGAAGGACTCTCAATCCGGCGGACCAGTGTAGTTCGGTGTAATTATCGAGGTTACGGCTCAAGTAGGAAACGAAAAATGTGATGTCTGGATGTTGAGACCAAAATCACACAATAAAGAGCACTCAGAATCAAAGCGAATCTGCCAAGTGTTTATTTAGTATACGAAGCTGCTATTTAAAGACATTTGGTGAGGGACATCAGAAAGGGAAGCAAGGCGAGAACAGTGCACGCCTTCTTCTGTCACATACGTTTGGTACGAAAGCGATGCTAACCGATACGCCAGAGCAAGACTCAGGGAACATGAATTTTAACAGCCCTCCTTCGCGGAGTCGTGATCTGGCTTACAGCATGTTATTCAGTATTCGAGACAAAACTGAAACGATTCTATTTAGAGTTTTTTGACTCAAGCATCGAAAGCTATTCGATTACCTAGACATTCCTACGGAACAGTAATCTTTCGATGAAACAGTAGAATCTCCACGCGAGTTCCGATTGAAAGGCAATATGGGATTATTTTGAGGTCTCGAGATGATGAGGGCAGGAAGTTGGTCCTCTCTCCTGATCCCAGGCTGGATCTCTTTGGAATGAATCTCAGTCATTCGTTCGTCTGGAGTCCACACCACTGGGAGGTCAGTCTGACGATGAGCACCCCTCGAGAGCCCTCCGACAGCGGTCCCCTTCTCAGGCGTCAGGCAGTCGAGCTGAACTGCCTGAACCACGGTGAAGAAGAAGACCCGCCGGAAGGAAGACTCGAACACGTCAGGAGAGCTGCCTTATGGCCCTGGCAGCGCTCTGTTTCAGGTCTCAGGTTTGCTTGGAGCCTGGTCTGGGGCCTCCGATGGCTGGTCCCTGGCAGTGGTGGTCGTGATTTGCCTGGTGCTCTGCTCAGAAGTCATCACGACCCTTGGTAAGAGAGTCTACTCTGTTTACTTCCGACGATCGATGATACACGAGACACTAGACAGTTGATTGACTCAAAGGCGCGTTTCTCTCTAGTGGTGGAACGGCTTGTAAGGCCAGCCGTCGGCCAATCGCCCCGTAACACGACGGAGGACAGGACGGATGACCGGCGACCTCCGGAGACGATTCACGTCGAAATTCCGAATGCCACGGGAGTAGCAGATGCCGAGCCCTCCCACAACAAAACGGTTGTCGAATCGTCACAGCAAGAAAACTCCAAGCGAGGACTTGGGCCCGTGAGCACGGCTCAAAGTCCGTTCGCTGGTTACGAGAGATGCATCGATGCTCGTCTCTTTTTTGGATTCAACTTCCTTTGCCGTCAGCACAGCGACGACTTCGTTTGCAGCTCGCCCCGGGACGGGGCCTGCATCTTGGTGAAGGCCGAGGACGAAGAAACAGACGAGGAGGCAGAAGATCGCGCATTCCACGTTGTCCCCATGAGGTCAGTCGACGTTCGGACTTTTGAAATCCGGTTCGGAATCCTGGTGCAATGTGTGGGACTGCGATGGTACATTGAGTGTGGACAGCAGAACAGATCTACGATGCAGTTCAATGCATAATAATTACAATAAACTTTTAGTTTTAGTATACGGAGTTCTAGACTTTTCTATCGCCATGCCGGCTCGTGCGAGTCAACCGCAGCTTGAGAATCAAAAATCTTACAATGGAGGATTTCTTCTCTTGGATTTTCCCATAATCAGTTACTCAAATCTCGAAGCGTTTTCCTCATGAGAGTTTGATGCACTTCAAATGTGTTGAAAATCACGAAAATAGTTCACTTCTGGTGAAAGGTAAAAAAGGGGAGTCAATCCATAGTTATTCCTTTTTCTGCGAAAACGAAGCGAGTTTTCCACGAACGGCTCTGTTCTTGTGAGATGATCTCTCCTGGGTGCTGTCGGAAGAATCCTTTTGTGATAGAGGATTGTCGGTGTGGCCTGCGACGCCGCGGATCCATGACAAAGGCAAGAGGTCCGCTGGAATATTTGTTCAGTGGACAAGGACCGTCCCGTTGCGAGATGGATACCGAAAGAGTCCCCCGGCCCGTGAATCCGTTTGTGACCTTCACTCCGCCAGACTCCATGAGGGAGTCGGATCTTTCAGTCCGTCGTGAGGACCTTCCGAAAGTGAGGATTTCTACGTCCTCTGACCGGAGCAGAAACGGCAGTCTCAGCGGTCGCCGCAGACGTCGACGGAAGACGATGATGGGAAAAGTCCCAACCTGCCTGATGACCATTGCGGTCATCGGAATCTTGATGATCCTGGTCCGTGTGCACAGCATAGTCGGTGAGATTCTACTATGGTTCCACGCCGTGAGATGGTTGTGGTATACTTTGTCACAATAAAGCGGTGTATATCTATTTGATCAGGTGTATTTGTATATATTTCAGACGGAGTAGCACAAGGGGGTCCCCTCTGCAGTCTTGCCGGTGCCCTCAGTGGATCGCTTTACAGACAAACTTGAAGCGATTTCGGAGTGGACGCGAGAGGGCTCCCTGCGGTGGTTTGATACCTCAGGGTTTTTGTGTCGAGAGGGCGTTGGATTGCCGATCTGTTCGGCCCGACAAGGAAACGTATGTGTGGCTCGGCCACACACGTACAGAGAGGATCTTAAGGACCGAATCCAAGGCTGGCCATTGTCGGCCTCTTTAGTCAAATATCTTGACCCCACCATTGTGGCTACCTATTGTGACGGGGAGCGTTTCTATATCAGTATGGAATTCATTGTCGAGTTGTTGTTACATGATCACGACGCCTCTTTCCTTCTTCACAGAGCTCCAAGAACATAAAAAGCAGTGGCGTACGCTTCGCGGTCCGGTGGACCTTCTTTCCCATTTTGGTAGCAGACGGTCATGTTTACAAGCATACCGGTGTAGCCGCTAGCGAAGCGTTCTAGTACGGAATAGTTGCTCAACAGTTTTCGGTGGTAGTCTGATCTCCAGGTGTGTCTGTGTTCGCAGTGATTTCAATGTTAGGTGTTGAGTTGTGAGCTGTTGGCAACTCAGGCGCACATTAGCTAGTCAGGAACATGCACAGGCACTTGCTCTTCTCTAGGCAGAGATCTGAAGACTCGTACTGAAGACGTTGATAGTGGACAGTAGTTATTCATGTCTATGCTGCGGTTTATAAAGGGATCTAGACACTGCGGTGGAAAGAAAGGACCTAACTAAATTGCTATACCTACATGGCACCCTATGTCTACAGATTGTTGTCTCAGGGTAAGCACTGGGGTTCGATCTCTTAGCTAGAATCCCAGTGCTGCATCTTGTGCATCTCAAGTCGTGTGCGGAGCGTGAATGCCTTCTGGGATGCTCCCGCTAATGAGCTCAGGATCGGCTCCGCACAGTCTCAAGATTTCATGGTCTCCGAGAGCACGCGAACCACCGAAGGGCAGTCGCGTCTCAACATCAGGAATCAGACAAACACGATCATCAGACGGTGCAGCTTCAGTTACCGTTGGTTGATACGGGTTATCAGGTCTTCCAACGCCAAGGCTACTATTCTCACGACGATAGAAGCGCTTCCTGATCAGTTTGAATAGTATTATGGTTATTCCAGTGATTGACAGCGTTGATTGCGCCAGCGACACAGCTTTCCATGTACGGCAATTTTCCGTTTGCTCCGGTCAGTTGGTTCTCCAGGCGACTGAATGCGACTAAATTATCATCGACTGATTTGCCTTTTGAAAATTTGAAGTTCATGAAATCGTGAATGATCGCTTTCTTTCGAATAACGGACTTTTTCGTGAAATGAGTTTTGATTTTTGCCCAAATTTCGGCAGTGGTGTACTGTTCAGTTTGAGGGAAGAATAAGTCAGTTATTAGGTCGGAGTTCACGATGCGAAGTAATTCACGTTTGGCCTTGCTATCAGTTTCTTGGTATTTTAGAATTTCTTTCTTCTGTTCTTTCGTAAAATCAGTCGCTCCGGGGCTCTTTTTCGGCAACTGGGTGGTGCCGCTGATTAGGTTCCAAATTTCCATGTTATTCTTCAGATAAATCGGCGCCAAATCGGACCAGGACAAATAATTATGACCGTTTCGGGCCAAAGTGACTGGGCAGATTGTGGGCTTCTCAGCCGCACATTCCGAGGCCATGATTCCGCCTGGGACACTTTAACTATCCAGTTAAACGAAGGCTACTTACTTTCTCAGGTTGCTGCAGAGCTTCGTGCTGATAACGTGTTGAGACCAAAATCACACAATAAAGAGCACTCAGAATCAAAGCGAATCTGCCAAGTGTTTATTTAGTATACGAAGCTGCTATTTAAAGACATTTGGTGAGGGACATCAGAAAGGGAAGCAAGGCGAGAACAGTGCACGCCTTCTTCTGTCACATACGTTTGGTACGAAAGCGATGCTAACCGATACGCCAGAGCAAGACTCAGGGAACATGAACTTTAACACTGGACGAGAGCATTGCGATAAAAATAGTAGGGATCCGATTAGGCAACGATAGGGTCGTTCTCCGCGACGTTCGGTTCCCAACTCGATGGAGTAAATCGATGAATCAGCCGGTGTTGAGACCGGGCGAGCATGTTCCATTTGGAACCGCTTGAGAAGCGTTGTAATGTAGTCTTTTTGATTGATCCAGATGTTGTGGAAACGATCGACGCAGATTTGCAGACCAAGAAAGACATTCAGAGGAGAGATTTTGATCTTGGATGATTTGGGAATGCTCTCAAGGAGCTCTGACAGAAGATTTTCCTGTGTCGCAAGTACAATGCAATCATCAACATAAATTGAAAGCAAAATGAGGGAAGATGAAGGTTCGTGGTGGTAAAGTAAGCACGGGTCAGCATTGGATCTGGTGAGACCCAGTTAAGTGAGGACTTCTCTGAATTTTGAATGAAATGATCTGGGACTTTGTTTGAGACCATAGAGAGATTTATGCAGTTTGCATACGCGATTTGTTCCGTCGGAAAAACCAACTGGTTGATTGCAATATAGTTCTCTGTCCAACTCACGATAGAGGAATGCGACAGAGATGTCAAACTGTTTCGAGAACATTCTTTTTGCAGCGCAGAGGGACAGCATAAATCTCAAAGTGTCCCATCGCGCAACAGGCGCAAATGATTCGCCGAAATCGATTTCCGGGACCCGACCGCAGCCCCTCACAACGAGTCGAGCTCGGAATCTATCTCTTTCAAGCTCCTTCTGAGGTCGGTATCTGAAGACCCATCGGACCGGGATTGGCTTTTTATCTTTTGGCCTTTCAACCAGAGTCCCTACCTCATGAGCCCTCATTGACTCTAGCTCCGACTTCATCGATCGATGCCATTCTTTGGCGAAAGTAGAAGCCATCGCTTCTTTGTAGTTACTGGGTTCAAAGATTTCTGTGAGGGCGGTCTCATAACGGGTCGGGCGTTTGAGATCCGAGCGGGCTCGAAGAGTTCTCTGGAGTGGGGAAGGAGGGCGATTCTGATCTTCGTCAGAATCACCTGCCATTGAGCCGTCATGATTTGTAAAGGAGAATCAGCGCGTTCATCTAGAGGTTCCACGATTGTGGTTTCCTGATCAGTGGGGGTTTCATCAACGTTTGTTTGCTCTAGGAGGAAGTCTGAGTCGTCAGTGCCGGTCATGCGGCACGGAAGCGTTTCAGAGTTAGAAAACGTACATTCTTCGAAAACCAGTGTTTATTTAGCTTGGGTATCCAAATCCGGAAGCCATCAAGACGACCTGCGTAACCCACGAGAATTCCATAGAGGGCTTTCTGTTGCCATTTATCTATGGATGGTCTATGATCATAGACATAGCACGGAGTTCCAAAAGGGTGCAGATTGGTTATGTTCGGGGGCACTTTGTAAATCGTTTCAGAGGACGATTTCCCCGTCGACGGGCATACATTCGTAATACTCAATAGGTGCGTTGCGCGAATACATGCTTCACCCCAAAATGATTTGTTTAGGCCGGCTGCAATCATCATCGTTCTGGCTAACTTACTTAGTTATGGTCTGGTTATTTCTTTCAGCAAGACCATTGATTTCATGGGCACAGGGATGACTGCTGAAGTGCTGTTGGGTATTTGGCTCCACTAGTAGCGATCTGACGGGTCTGGATAGAGTGACAACAAGCATCAACCTTTAACTTAAGAATGGTTTTATTCAATCTGCTTTTATATCATGCCCGTTTGTAACATGGAGAGAGTCTATGACCTTCGATGTTAATGCTGTTGCGCATGTGGACAGTACTAACCACCACCACTACTCCATTACAACATCTACCTATTTGACTTTCCTGTTTTTGAACAAGCTGTGAACTGTCTAGAACAACCCAGAATATTCTTCTGTTAAGAAATATTCTCAACACTCCCTCCGATCTAGAACTGTTCACAGTAATTCAATCTTCTACAGTCTCTTCTATCGTTGAACGATAGGGCGACGATTCATCGTTTTGCGAGAGCGATTGATACTCCCTCCGTTGTAGAAATTTCTTGATTGATAGATAAGTAACGCACGAGAACGATACAACTCCAGCAGTTGAAATCAGAATAATCCAAATGAGTTTGCTTTCTTGCTTCTCCGGGGTTGGCTTCTGTGTTGTTGTAGTCTTCGGCTTTCGACGGTTGACAAAATCATTCCATATGTCCTGTCCTCCGGATACCTGTCCGTCGGGCTCTAAACACACAACTTTTCTACTGGCCAACACTTCACAAGTCATTTTTGAATCGATACAATAACATGGAAAATATTCTTTCGTTTCTTCCGAAATGATGCAACTCTTTTGATTGTTAACGCATTCTTTTTCACAATCTTTGTAGGTGAAGAAAGTATCCGAGTCGTTGATCAGTATTGAGAATGCGAGTATTGGGGAAATCTTCATTTTGAACAAAGAGGTCTTATTCCAATGTTCTCTCGGAGATTTTGAAAACGATTTCGAGCCAGGGGTTTTGTCAAGATATCTGAAATATTATCTGTCGTTGAGATATAATCTACTTCAACGATTTTCTCTGCGATTTTCTCTTTGAAGAAGTAATATCTTGTCTCGAAATGTTTTGCTCTTCTGTGCAACTTTTCATCTTTCAAAAGTCTCAATGTTGCTTGATTGTCGATCAGTATTCTGGGGCAAATGTCATAGCCAAGTTCAGATAGTAAACGCTTGAACCAAATGCTAGTTCGGCACAATTCTACAGCCGACGCTAGCTCTGCTTCCATTGTTGAAAGTGAGGTGAAGTTCTGTTTTGCCGATGACCAAACGATTGGTCCATTGTTTCCAAGAATTACAAAGCCTGAGGTAGACTTTCTACTTTCAGTATCAGATGCAAAATCAGCGTCTGAATAGAAGTTGTAGTTGTCACCCTCTGAACTGGAATAGACGATTCCATATTTCATAGTTCCTTTGAGATACCTGAGAACGCGCAGTGCTGCTTGCCAAAGTCTTTCCGTGGGTTTGTTCAACCATCTTGAAAGGAAGTAGACGGCAAAAGCAATGTCAGGGCGCGTGCAAACTGTGAGGTACATGAGGCTGCCGATCAGGTGTCGGTAAGGCTTGTCATCGAGTGGTTTACTTTTATCTTCAGAGTAGATCGATCGGTCCATGGGAATGGATACTGTCTTGCAGTCTGACATTTGAAACTTTTCTAACAAGTCCGAGATATATTTCTCTTGATGGATGATGACATCCATATTTTCATTTCTTTCGATTTGCAAACCGAGATAGTAGTCGAGTGGACCGTGTTTGATTTCGATTTCATTTTTTAATTTCTCCAAGAAGTCGAGAATTGTCTGTGTTGATTTGCTCATTAACAAACCATCGTCAACGTATAGGACGAGAATAATTCTTTCCATGCCTTTGCCATGAAACACGCAAGAATCACTCTCACACTGAGTAAGTCCAAGTTTTTGTAAAATGCTTCTGAATTTTAAATACCATTGTCGAGGTGCTTGTTTCAAGCCGTAGAGGGATTTGTTCAACTTCCAAACTCTACCTTCTTCGTCAGTTAGTCCTTCTGGGAGATAGACATACAGTTCCTCTTCCAAATCTCCATGGAGAAATGCAGTTTTCACGTCAAACTGATGAGTGTTAAGTTTTTCTTTTGCTGCGAGGCTCAAGAGAGCTCTCAGACTATCGAATCTCGCTGTTGGCGAAAACAACTCTTTATAGTCCAGTCCTTCTTTCTGCGAAAAACCACGGACTACCAATCTTGACTTGTATTTGAGGATTTTGCCTGAAGAATCTCGTTTAATCTTGAAGACCCATTTGGTCGTCAAGCATCGCTTCCCCTCTGGAAGTTCCATTAAGGTGTAGACATTTAGGGATTCGAGACTTTTCAGTTCTTCGTTCATCGCTTGAATCCACTCTTTCCTGTGTTTGGATTGCATTGCTTCTTCATAGGTTTTCGGTTCTTCTCTATCATCTGAATTAGTCTCAAAACTTGCCATATCCTCGATTTCGTTTTCTGATGTTTCTCCTTCCTTGGTACACTGTGTTTCGTCACTTGTAATTGCTGAGAGCACCACCCAATCCTGTGGGTCTTCTGGTGCTTGTTCTGTTTCCACTGAAGCTTGAATTCTGTTATCACCTGCTTGAACGGAAGTTTGATCAATATTTTCATTTAGGTTGTCTTCTGGTTCTGAATGATCATCATTCTCAGGATTGTCGTCATTGTTAATAACAACTTCCGCGAGATCTGACTCATTTTCTTTGTGTTGAGCTTCTTCCATTAACACGCTTTCCTTGGTGGAAGTAACATCGTTAGATTCCACAACAATTCTGGTTCCAGGAATCCAAATTCGGTAACCAATGCTTTCTTCGCTGAAACCAACAAGGATGCCTCTTGTGCTTTTTGGATCCAGCTTCTTTTTGCCTGGAGTGTCATCCAAAAAATAGCACTCAGATCCAAAAGCATGAAACCTTCCAAGAAAAGGTCTCCGACCATAGATGAGTTCATAGGCTGATTTGTTCTCCATTTTGTTGATGGTGATTGCATTAAGGATTTTAGTGCAGTAGGAGATAGCTTCTGTCCAGAGCGTCCTATTTAGCTTGGTGTGAATGAGGAGAGTTCTTGCAAGTTCGACGAGACTACGATTCGTACGTTCACTGAGGCCGTTCTGTTGAGGTCTTCTGGCGCAAGAGAACGTGTGCTCAGCTCCTATTTTCTGGATCAGTGTTTTCACTTGCTGATTTAGGAATTCAAGACCGCGATCGGTGTGAAAGCGTCTGATGTCTTTTCCTGTTTGATTTCTGAACCAGTTAACGTAGGCTTGAATGTATTGGAAGGCTTGATCTTTAGATTTCAAGAAGAAAACTCTTCGGTACTTCGAATATTCGTCAGTCATACACATGAAGTACATTGATCCTCCAAGTGATTTTGGTGCGAGCATACAGAGATCCGTGTGAATTACGCCAATTGATGTTGACCTTGCTTCGTCTGGTTTACTTCTGTATGTACTCTTATGCTGTTTCCCTTGGATACACGCATGGCAATCTGTGAAGTCATCCTTGAACTTGATTCCGGCATTCTTCAGTGTCTCTTTGACTTTCTTTTTGTTGACATGAGCAAGAACTTCATGGGCTTCTCTGAGACTTATTACGTGATCATTATCTGCATCTGGCTCAAACTGAGTTTGTAGACTCACTGCTGCTGTTCCTTTTTCTGCTCGTAGAATGAAGAGACCGGCTTCTCTTTCAGCAGCGATTTTCTGTTTCCCTTTCGTGAATTTCACCAGATTCCTGGTCAGCACCACCCGGAAGTTATCATCCAGTAATTGCGTTACTGAAATCAGATTGTTTTCCATTTCTGGTACAAAGAGTGCTTTTCTCAAAATAATGCTTACACGTTTGTCGCCATCATGAACGGTTACCAGGGCAGTTCCTTCACCCAAAGCTTTGAGTGATCTTGAGTCGCCGAGATGAACCTCTCGAGATTGTTCATAAGGCATAAAGTGTGTATAGAAGCATTTGGTATTCAGAATGTTATGCGTTGAACCACTGTCAACAATGAACATTTCTGGTTCATTTCTTTTAAACTTTCTGGGTTTCTGAACAACTTCAGTCATGTACACCTGAGTGAAGTTAGCACTCGCCTTTCCTTTCGGCTTTCCCTTTTTAGGTGGATTTCTCTTGTTCTTGAGGGAGTAGCAGTCGCTCATGCGATGACCTTTCTTCTGACAGTTCCAGCATGTCAATACATCTTGAGAGTTGGATCGGTGTGTGTCAAAGATCCTAAATCCTTGTGTAAATTAAATGTCATACCGCTAAACATCTCTCCCAATCAAATGATGCCGCCACGAGCCGGCTTGAACGAAACAATAAATCCTCTCCCACAGAACGTGCTGTGAGAGCAGTAAGAGATCGATTTTCCAAGCGGACGGCCGTGTTTTCATTGTTCCAGCATCAGATAGAAAACCTAGGAAGTTCGATCTCCCGAACATTTACATGGTGCCGTGACGGTGAATCTGTGCTGGACCAGAAACACGTGTGTGCCTGAACGGTTTTGTGTGTGCTCCGACAGCGGTTCCCGCCGAAGACTTTCCGACCGCCATGCCGCCAAAGCAAAAGAACACTCCGAAGAAACCCCTGAGGACCGTTGCGACCTTGAAAGCGAGCCGGGATCGCGTCCGCGAACAGATCCAGGATACCATCGGGTCGATCGAGGGCCTCGAGTCGGCCGAGCCGAAGTTTCCTGACGGTCGGCTGCCCCGCACCGTGCTGAACTACGTGAGGCAGCTTTCCACGATGGTCACAGCGCTCGACGACGAAATTCTGCAACACCCTGAGTTCGACGAAGAGGATCAGACTCTCCATCAGGAAGATTGCGACAAGTTCCAATTCGTGGTGTGCAGGGCCATCGCCGCGCTAGATGCAGCCTGCAGCGGCCAAGCGTCGGCGCCAACGATGGCTGACACAGCGTTTTTCACTCCAGACCGACCTCGCGTTCGTTTTGCGGGGGAGGCTCAGACTGACGCACCAGCAAATCCCACCGTGGGATCATCCAATCCGGCGCAAGGAAGCTCTCAACCGCAGGCGATAATCATCCGCAACTCGAAGGATTTCGACGCTGCGCAGAAGCCAGAGGTGTTTCGAGGCGACCGATTGAAGTACCGTACCTTCATGAAGCAATTCGAAATCTTCATTTCGAAAAATCCTCAGGCGAGCGATTGTGAGAAACTGATCGCACTGAGAAAGTTTGTCGGAGACGAACCCAAAACTCTCGTCGACGCATTTGAGCTCACAGACGCGAATTACCAAATAGCGCTGACAACGCTCGAAGAGAATTATTCTCGCGTTGATGTCGATCGAGAACGTCTTCTGACAGAGTTGCGAACCCTTCGAAAAGTGAACGATCAGAGTGACATCGCAAAACTTCGTGCGTTGGTCATTGACGTGCAGACCAAAACCAGAATTCTCGAGACTTTGGGCATAGCACCCGAATATCTTGCAGTGCTAGTCCAGTCATCGCTCAACGCTGCCTTGCCTCCCGAATTACGCCAATTGTTCCGGCAGTGGCGCCGAACCGACCCGAATCTCGCGGTTCGAGCTACCCTCAGCTCAGCTACAGCTTCCGATGCGACTGCTACCCCGGCAAGAGGATTGACGTCGACGCCGTTCGCCGCAACACATGGCCAGCGCCTTTTCAACATGACGGTGGAGGAGCCGAAGATCGATCCACAGATCTCTGAGGCTCGGGTCATGGATCCGGTGTTGGAGGTTCAGACAACTGTTCGGTACATCCTCCAGCACATCCGAGACTACGAGGATAGCGGATACCTGGACAAGGCCCTGACCGCTGCGACGGACAGCAAGAGCGCGCCGTCATCAAGAAGACCCGCGGCTACTCGAAAAGTGAATGCCACCGTTTCTGCAGTGGCCGCCGCCGCGGCGAGAAAGCAGAGCAGCTCCCAACATTCGACCCGTCCCTGTCTCTTTTGTAGAACCGCCGAGCATAACTCCTCAAGATGCTCGGCGCCGCTAAGCATCGATCAGCGCCGAGAGATTCTACAAAAGCAGACCCGTTGCGCAAAGTGCTTCAGAAGTCGGCACGCCAAGCCTGAAGATTGCAAGGGACCGCGTGTCGCATGTGGTGTCTGCCAGTCGCGGAGCCACTATACCTCCATGCACGTCTCGAGCGACTCGTCGCCATCAACTTCAGCAGCCGCTCCGGTAGCGGCGAATGTTGTGGGTGGAGAGAGCGAGCCAGACGGACCGACGGTGATGCTGACCGCGCGGGCATACGTTCTCAACGGAGTGAGGAAAATTCCAGTTCGCCTTTTCCTGGACCATGGTTCGGGACTGACCTTCCTGTCGCCTTCCCTCCGTCAGTTGCTGCTCAACGTTCAGCCTCTCAGTCGCCGTAACCTGAACATCGATACATTCTCAGAGCGGAAAACATTCTCAGCAAACCGATTCCGGATCGTATTGCAAAGCATTCACGACCCAAAAGCGAAGATTCCTCTGCTTGCCTACGAGCATCCGTACCCGGTTAACCCACGAAACAGCTTGTCGTCTTTGTCGCGTCAACGTGTGAAAGAGTTCAGCGAAACACATCCACTGGCAGATCCCGCTCTGATCACCGACGACGAGGCAGACCCACCCGGGATCATAGTCGGATTGGATCAGATGTTCCGAGTGCTATTGTTCGAGCCTCCGAAGACGGTTGATCGCGGGTTGGTTGCGATCAACAGTCGACTCGGCTGGACGATTGGCGGACCGCCCGGGTCCACGTCTCCAGATGACAGTCAGTCGAGAGTCGCTGCAGTGCAGGCGGTGTGTTGTGTGGCGACGCTTTCCCAATTCGCGCCGCCGCCGCCGGCAACAGATAGCGATCTCACAGAAGCCGCACAGCTGATCGAGGGACTTTGGCGTCTCGATGCGATTGGAATTACCGATGGATCCGATTCTTCCGCACATACGGCTGAGGAAACTTCAGCGCTGCGTCAGTTCGAGAACAGCTTGGTGTACAACGGCGAAAGATATGTGGTTGCATTCCCGAAAAGAGATTCCATAACCACCCTTCGAAACAACTGGTCTGTCGCGCTCCGAAGACTGGAAAGCAAGCTCAGACAGCTTCAACAGAATCCAGACAAGTACCGTCGCTACCACGAGGAGATCCTGAAATTCGTCGGGGGTGGCCATGCGGCCGAAATCGCGACTCCGGCGGCGCGGGGTTCCGAGGAGTGTGATGGAAGTTACGTCATGCCACATCACGAGGTCATCACGTCAACGGAGGCTGGTGAACGTTGGCGGATTGTGTTCGACTGTTCGGCGAAACAGACTGGCAGGTACCAGGCGAAAGGTATCACCTCGCTGAACGAGCATCTACTTCCTGGACCGAACTTGAATCAAGATTTGGTCACGTTGCTCATCGGGTTCCGGCTACACCGAGTCGCCGTCACAGCAGATATCAGGTCGGCATACCTGAGTATCGGACTTGTCGCTGGCGATCGCCCACTGTTCCGATTCTTGTGGAGGGGTCCGGATGATGAACACACCAGAATGTTCCAGATGAAGAAAGTGACGTGGGGTGCGACATCCTCTGGCTTCATCCTCGCGGCGACTATCCGACATCACCTCAGGACGGCTGAGCCCGAGATCGGAGAAGAACTCGCCAGTCATTTCTACGCCGACGATTACGTGCAGAGTTTCCCGAGCGACGAGCTGGCTGTCCACTACACCAGTCGACTCCGAGACACGATGGCTTCTGCAGACATGAAGCTCGGGAAATGGAAAACGAACTCAGCCGCAGTTGCTCGGAACTTGACCGAGGCCGGAGTCGAGTCAGTGGTTTTCCAGCCGAGCGAGAGCGACTTGTTCAAGGTGTTGGGCATCGCATGGAATCCCTCATCGGATACGCTTAGCTTCAGTGTTCCGAGCCTGGGATCAAAGCTTTCGCTCCGGGACAACCTGACGAAGAGAAACGCGCTCAGCATTATCGCCTCGGTGTACGACCCGCTGGGTCTCCTGATGCCGTTTACACTCCGTGGGAAAAGAATCCTCCGAGAGCTCTGGTGTGTGAATCTTCAATGGGAAGATCCCCTGCCGAGAGACGTTCTGTCCAACTTGACGCTTTGGTGCGGAGAGCTTGAAGACTTGAGGGGATTCGCAATGAGCCGTCACTACGCGGCCTCTGACAGGGTCCCTACCTCGTACCATCTTCATCTCTTCGGAGACGCTTCCAATGCGGCCTTTGCGTGCGCCGCGTACATCGAATATAGATTTGCTGATGGAGCATCCACGGTTGCATTAGTCATGAGCAAATCTCGTTTGGCTCCGATCAACTCGCCACCATCTCTTCTGCGCCTCGAGCTTATGGCAGCACTCATTGCCGTTAGGCTGAAAAACTTCATCGTCGAACGCATCAAAATCGACTTCTCGACGATCCGGTTTTATACCGATTCTACAATCACATTCCACTGGGTGACTAGTAGCACACCTGGTCAGTGGAAGCCCTTTGTCCACAATCGCGTCGTGGAGATCCAGAGTCACACCGAAGCTGATCAATGGCGACACATCGCGGGTGAGGAAAACCCCGCCGACTACGCGACTCGTGGATTCTCAGCAAGTGCTCTTACCCGGACCGCGTCTTGGTGGGACGGGCCGAAATGGCTCCGTTGGCCCGCGGAGAGACAACCAGTCTCCCAGCTTCGGACTGATGCACACAACATCGCACTGCCGCAGGAGGAACTCCGACACACATCAGCCCCGGTGGTGATCACAGCCATGGAGTCCCCGTTGAATCTTGCGCTCTTCGGTTCCGCATCCTGCGCTGTCCGAGTGTTGGCCAATGTCCTGAAATTCGCCTATCTCGCGCGACGTCGAGAAATCCCCCTGCGCGCCGAGTTGCATCTGGACGCGGAGCGACGCATCATCAAGCACACACAGAGCGCGCACTTCTCTCAGGAACTTCAGGCTACCCTTGCCGGTGAGCCTCCTCCAGCCGGTTCCAGAATCGCTGGATTCAAGTTGTTCGTTGACTCTTGCGGAGTCCTCCGGGCTGAGACCCGCCTGACGGTCGGACCCTTCTTCACTTACGACGAGAAGAACCCCGTTGTCTTGCCAGGCGAATCACTTTTTGCAAGATTGCTGATTCTCGACGCCCATCGCGTAAATGCGCACTTCGGAGTATCAACTGTACTCAGCCAGCTTCGACGAAAATTCTGGATAACGCGATGCCGTCAGATTGTGAAGGCGATCCTAAGCCGGTGTGTCATTTGCAAGCGCAGGCACGCGCGCAACGCAAAGCAGATCGAAGCTCCGCTCCCGGAGGAGCGCGTCACCATGACCGCTCCGTTCCAGACCACGGGTGTGGACTTCTGTGGGCCTTTCTTCACTCGTACGAAGGAGGGGACGCAGAAGGTCTACATCGCGCTTTTCACCTGTGCGATCAGCCGAGCAGTTCATCTCGAGCTGACAACGTTGCAGTCCACGCCGCAGACGCATCTGGCTCTGCGCCGCTTCCTCGCCGAACACCCCGCTTGCATTCGTTTCATTTCAGATAACGGCCGGTCGTTCGTGAAGGCAGCCACGGATCTAAAGCGTTTGTTCAACACAGTTCGAGACCGCGAGGTGAGAAATCTCTTGGAGGAGCGATCGATTGAATGGAGTTTCAACTGTCCACGTGCAGCATGGTGGGGAGGATTTTTTGAACGTGTTGTTGGTATCACAAAATCAGCCCTTATCAAAACCTTGGGACGTAGCCTAGTTTCCTTTGGAGAGCTACGCACCATCATAAAGGAGCTAGCTGCCGTGATAAATGATCGACCAATCTCCTATGTCGGCACGCAGGCCGAGGATCCGAGACCGTTGACCCCTTCACAGTTCATCCACGGAGGACCGTATGTTCCCAGCCTCGTGACACTGAGCCCGCTCGACTCTCTCGGTCCGAATGGTACAGTTACCGCCGGACACCTGAGAGACGAGCTCGGTCAGCGCACACAATATTTTAAGCACTTGTCGCTTAGATGGCACAGAGAATACATCTTGGAGCTCCGGAGCGCCCAGAGGACCCGTGGCCGGCAGTCAACCCCGCTCGGACCCGGCTCGGTCTGTCTATTGAAAGAAGACAACCTACCGCGCATCAAATGGCAGCTCGTACGGATTCTCGAGAGCCACAGGGGTCGCGATGGAGAGGTACGAACGTATACAATTCGGACCGTCAACGGAATCGAAACTCGCCGCGCTGCACAACTCCTAATCCCGCTTGAAGCTGTCGACAATGAGTCTGCGCCAAACGAAGGCCAGAATACCGATTCAAGCCGAACCTCTTGACCGCCACGACCGCTCTTCTGCGGCGGGAATGTCAAAGATCCTAAATCCTTGTGTAAATTAAATGTCATACCGCTAAACATCTCTCCCAATCAAATGATGCCGCCACGAGCCGGCTTGAACGAAACAATAAATCCTCTCCCACAGAACGTGCTGTGAGAGCAGTAAGAGATCGATTTTCCAAGCGGACGGCCGTGTTTTCATTGTTCCAGCATCAGATAGAAAACCTAGGAAGTTCGATCTCCCGAACATTAACAGTGTGTGTCTTCAAGACGGAAGCTAGGTTGACTATACCGCGATGGTTGATACCTTCTTCTGGGTCCTCCTGTTCGTGCAGCCAGAGCTGTAACTTCTTCTTCTCCGTCGAAACTTCTTCTGGTATCTTCTGGTATTTTTCACGCTCCAAGCCTGTTTGAATGGTTCCCAGCTTCTCGGAAGAGCACTTATTAATCTGGCACATGCAGAGGCTGACTGAACTGGAGCTTTCACGGCTTCGAGTTCAAAGATGAGCTCTTTGAAGTCAGCGATGTTGTCTGTAATGCTTCGAGCTGGGTAAAATTTAAATGCAGTATATCTCGCAATCGCTTGATCTTTGAAGATTCCAGTTTGACCAACAAACTTGGAATGCAACTGGTCCCAGATATCTTTTGCTGTGACAAAATCCGTTTCCGAATTGAACATCAGATGCATCAGATTATTGTCCACTGATTCGAAGAGCAGCAGTCTAGCATTTCTGTTGCCTTTATCGTACAGCTCTTTTTCAGTCGGTTTTGTGACTGGATCGAGGGTTCCTTTAATGACTTCCCAAGCTCCAGGTAAGGCTTGGAAGAACGGAGGCATAATTGAGCGCCAGCAGTGGTAGTTTTTCCCATCTTGACGTAATATTTGAATGTTGCGGTACCTTGTTGATGTTGATGATTCAGCCGTCGTGACGTTGATATTCATGATGAGTTCGTGTCGTCGATGGCCACAACCTCTGGTTTGCAAGTCCTGAACACAGAAGTTAGACTTTGCGCTGAAGTACTCACTGAGAGACAGTCGTGCGGGTCCGTCTTCGTGGTCTCACTCTGTTTCCAGCAGTCAGACGAGTCTCGTGCTGACAACGAATGTTGGGTATTTGGCTCCACGAGTAGCGATCTGAGGGGTCTGGATAGAGTGACAACAAGCATCAACCTTTAACTTAAGAATGGTTTCATTCAATCTGCTTTTATATCATGCCCGTTTGTAACATGGAGAGAGTCTATGACCTTCGATGTTAATGCTGTTGCGCATGTGGACAGTACTAACCACCACCACTACTCCATTACAACATCTACCTATTTGACTTTCCTGTTTTTGAACAAGCTGTGAACTGTCTAGAACAACCCAGAATATTCTTCTGTTAAGAAATATTCTCAACAAGTGCTCTGCCCCTATTTCTGTTAAGATGGAAACGTCGAAGGTCTGGTTCAGGCACACACTAGCTCTAGACGGAATACAATCAGAGGTACAAGGGTGAGACCACAGCAGTGACCACAGTGAGTTTATTGTACGGAACTGGGGTTTATATAGGTAGTGGAGGTGACGCTAGTTCACCCTCTCTCAGATGACTCAGATAGGCATGCAATCGCTAAGAAAGCGGGTAGGCTCGTGCCAGAGAGCTGGGGAGACATCGTGGGTACGCAATCGATGTCGCGCCCCCACGGCCATCACATGACTCACAATCAAATGAGTCATGGCTCATAGGAGACCTGAGGGGTGACTATTCTCAGATTCTAGTCTCAACACTCTCCCTTATAGTCAACTCCGAAGGTCAGAAAGAGTTCCAAACACGGAGTCTGACTGGAGTTTCGAAGTCTTGATGTATGTAGTGATTGTATGTATGTAGCGTCAGGTAGTTGCCATCCAGTAATGAGTCTGCATTCTGAGCGGGTCCGGTTGAGCATTCTCAAGGGAATGCAGTGTAGTTTTGATGGGATTTGTCCACTAGCTCTGGTCCAGACTGAAACTCACTGAAACAATAACGCCACGGCGATCACGGCTAAATGAATAGACGTGGTTCACACACTCGCGTAACTGCTCCTCGCTAGTCTACGCTTCGTTTATTATTTATATACTTGTATGGAAAGGGTTACAGATTCGTATTCTAGTTTAGCATTACTATTCGGTCGTTGTACCCCGTATGACGACCGAAGCTTCTTTATCCTAGAATGTGGGTCAGTCGTAAACTGGAATCGCGAGGCAAGATGCGGATACTCACATGCTTATTTTCTATCAATCCTCCCTTATCCAAATCTGTCTCACGATGTGGATTAGTACTCTGATTACTTGGTGATTAAATTTCAAAATCTCTCAATCAAACCATGTAACTTTTATTGCCAATACATCATACCCTCCACCACATCTTCATCCTCAGACAAAAAATTTTCTTCATTAATTTCACGAATGAAGTTTTCTCTGAATACGTCCCAGATGGGCTCGTATCCAATTTCGCACCCATAGAGTGATTGGCACAGCTCCAATTCACTCGCAACGTTCCTCTGAACTTCATGATGGAATTTTCCTCGTGTGACGCAGCACACTCTTCTTCTGTACTCGTCTGAGTACAGCCGCCGGAGGCCGGAGGCCAGCTCATGAGTTGTGTATGCTTTTTGAGTCTCCCAAAGCATTTCTGTCAACATCAGGGCGAATCCCTGATGTCCAGCTTTTTGGACCTCGTTCACAAAACGTTCTGAATTCAAGATGTTTTCCATACTTGAATACACTGCTGACCATGAGGTAGGGTCCCTGTCCTTCACCTCGTTCGTCTGGTTCCTTGGCTTGATCATAAGCCATTTCGGTCCTTCAAACGTTCTGTGATACATTATCCTTGCGTAGTTCATATCGTGGTCCTCTGGGCACGTCTCTCTTGTACACAGACAAGGCAACCGATGGTCACGGTGGTCGAAGATAATTCTATCTTCATTGATCCATTTACGGGATTCGAGGACTTTTTGTTCTTCCCGTCTTCTTTCATCAGTGCACATTCTGGTGGATTCTTCAGTTGTGAAGCTCATGTTGACTGGTTCTGGTCGTATGTAATGGTACAGCGTTAGTCAGCCTTTTTATACCACTCTTCGATCAGAGTATCCAGCCTCTCTCTCATATCAAACAGGTTTGGGTTCACTGAACTTACGCACAGAGAGCTTGGGTCTTATTTTCCTGCTCAAATCCCTGCATCCTTCGAGAAGTCTCTGGTTAATTCTAGCTTCGGAACTTGACACCCCCTGGCGTCTTCTTCTTCTATTTCCACCATGCATAAGTCTCAGTTTGTTCTGGTATTTCACCGAGTTCACATCTCTCCACGAAAATGTCTCAAAACAACCTACCCATCGTTCCGACTTCAGCCATCCTCCCGGAGGTGAATCGAATTGAAAACTCTTCTGGTCCTAGTGATCGAGTGCCGGACCCCTTCAATCAAGTGGTAGTCTCAAATTCTTCGGTGGCTATGAGTTCCGAAAATTCTGCAGTTTCCGTTGGAGGGGCTCAGCCCGGAGTGATAGTCCCTAGGCCAAACTTTTCTGGGATCGTGTCTCCCTATCAAGGGAAACAGTTTTCTGACTTGCTCGTCAATGTCAATCGGAGTCTGTCAATATATGAGTCTGAACCCTCTTCTATGAGGTCTGTACTCACATCTCAGTCCAATCTGGCTCCTTGGATGGAAAGGCTCGAAAAGTGCTTACTTGCACATGAAGCCAATTTCGAAGTCGCGAAGAACGAATTCATCCGTCAGGACAAGAACATCCGAGGACTCGCCGATCAGCTTGCCAACCGTGCATCCAAAGTCGATCTCTGCGCTCCCGGCTCACAAGTTGCCCTAGCGATGAATACTCTGAACAGCGTCATCCAAGAGCATAGCTCCCAACTGGAGATCACATCGTCCAGTCAGGCGATTCTCGATCAGCGACAGGACCACCTTGTCAACACTGCAGCCGCTCAAACTCAAGTCAGTGCACTACAAGGTCGGTTCAACGGATCCTCTGAGGAAATTTCACATCTCAGATCCGAAATCGCTCGTCTCATCGAATCAGTCCCAGCTGATTCCCAATTTGTTCCTCACTCAAGTGCTGATGAACGCATTTCCTCAATTGAGGAAAGCAATCGAAACATTCATCAAAAACTCAAGTGTCAGAAGGAAAAACTTCAGAGCCTCAATGATCACAGTCTGAAACTGATCATCGAAAATCATGCTCGCCTAGTCAATCGCGTCTCCGCACTTGACAAAACGGTGGCTGAGAACTTAGCCTGCCTAGTATCCGAGATTGAAAAGATCCTCCATCATATCAATCTGGATGTGACGAATCGGACCAACGACCTACAGCGGTCCAACGAACGCTCTCAGCAGTTCGAGAAGGACATAACGGTCCTGAAAACTCAAGCAACATTCTTCAATGAGCAATATCGAACTCTGCTCTCCCGTGTGGAGTCTTTGTCAGTGCGGGGCTGCAATGATGCTTCTCCAGTTCGACTCAATATCGAGCCATGCTCTCCCAGTCCGCGGTCCCTCGATCAACCTCCCCGATCAGAACGAGCTCAGAGCGTTCTGGACCAGGTTGAACAGCTGATAGAAGAAATCAACGAAAATCGGCGAGCTGGGAACACTCCATTCATGGATCGCGTCACTATCTTCATTTGGCGTTTCTTTGACTTTATCAAGAATCGGAAGAAGACCTTCGCTGCAATTCTTGTGCTACTCGTTCTTCGAACGTATTCATTTTCCCATTATTGATCATGTCATGACTTGACGAATTTCTTTTCAATTCATCTCATCGTTGCTTTTATTCTTTTTAGTTGTGCTCGCAATCGGGCTTTCAATAAGCTTCCTGAGCCGCGACGACGTGACCCTCAGAGCCTCAACTCAACCGTCGATTCCGGCATCAAAAGCCGTTGAATATTCCGAATCGATCGTTCCAACGCTGCCACCGAGAACAGCAGACCCTCCAGCATCTTCTACTGTAACTGAGACCAAAATCCAACGGAAATACCGGAAAGTTGATCTCAACAACTACAGATGCGCAAGGCACAGGATCGGGTGATCATGTGAGGAGAAACATGATCCCACCAACTGCGTCATCGTTCCCGGATCCAGAATACGTTCCAACCTAGTCAAATGTGACACAGGTTCATTCGCAGTAACGACCGGACTATGCCCCCTTCGCACTCCAGTCTGCGAGTATCTACAGGGTGATCAGGCTAAATTGAGACTTTTTCTACTTGATTGTTCTGAGAGCTCCAGCTGAAGGACAACAAATCGCAGATCCGAGATACATCATGGGTGTGATCCACCCGCCATGTAGATGAACTTTATCCGATGTAACCACCATTATTTGCTAACACGGCTTGGAGCCGAGGTCGGAAGGCATCACAAGCTTTTTCCAAACCATCCTTCTTGAGTTGTCGAAACGCCAGCTCGATGGCGAGCCGTAGGGAATCGGTGTTGGCATGGGGGGACTTGTTGGACTGTGACTCAATCACGCTCCATACATAGTAGTCCAACGGATTTAAATCGGGGCTGTTGGGAGGCCAGAACTGCTTTGGCCAGAACATGCTGACATGTGTCGAAAGCCATTCTTGAACTTCTCTGCTACCATGCGCCGGCGCTCCGTCTTGTTGAAAGACGTATGGCTTTCCTTTGCTCACTCCGTCCATCCAGGGCTTCACCACAGTCTTCAAGACTCTCAGGTAGACTTCCCGGTTGACTGTTTCGCCCTTTGCAAAGAAATGAGGTGGCATTGTGTGTCCTTCGCTGGAGACAACCGCTAGCACATGAACGTTCGCAGGGAACTTCGTTCTCCGAATGATGCAACAGTCTCCGGGATCTGTAACATGACATCGATGATTTTGACGATTGACTTTGGCATCCACGCAAAAGATTTTCTCGTCTGAGAAGAAACGGATACGTCCAGCCGCCTCCTTCTTGAGAGAGCTCAGTAATTTCCGACACCGTTCCATCTTCGACACTTCGTTGGCTTCGGAGAGCATCTGGCGAACTTTCGGCCGGTATGTCTTACACTTCAGGTCCTGGTGCACCACTGAGCTCACTGAGCCGAAGCTCAGGTTGAATTCCGCAGCCAGCTTCCTGAATGACACATGATGATCCTCATGAAGACGATCATGGATAGCTTCGATCACTTCTGGGGTCCGTTTTGTTCGCAGCCGTTGGTGTTTCTTCCGTTCGCCAGTTACAGAATTACTCTCGCAGTGAGCAACTTGCTTCACACCTCGGTACACCGTCGCTTTTGGCAACTTCAAGCGTCTCACAATGTCAGCAGGTTTTTGTCCCGCGCGAAGTGCAATCAAGATACTTTGCCTTCGATCGCGTTCCGACCAACCAGTGCTATCGCCCGCCATGGTTGTGTTATGTTTTCGTTCACCATGAGTGCCCTCATAAGCCGCCTGGACGCCATTTGGATGGATGCATTCCTTTATCGACCGCATTCTGTTGAGAATTCAGCGCGTGGAGTAGAGACTTCATCAGAGTCTGTTTTCTCTACTATTCGCTCAACGTCCGCGCAAGATGCTTCTGTTGTAGAGATACGTATCTCTTGGCAAGATGGTTTGTGAGGAACAATCCTTTTTTCATGTTTGCACGGATTCAACGAGCAGTTGGTGTATCATGGCTCCTATGATGCCTAGTTCCTTTTTGATCCGTGTTGCCCCCGTCAGAGTTCCATTGACTTTTACATCCGATGCCAATCGTATGAAGTTCACACAGAAGTGTGATTCTTATCATGTTGTGAAGATAGTCACGTGAGCGGTCATAGGACTCTTGTGTTATGTATTCATTAAGCTCAATATATTAGCGATGATTTTGGGATAAATTGAGTTTTCACTGTTTGTATTCAGAGTCGTTACCGCTTCACAGCGCACTCCATACTCGCTCTCTCCCTCTCGATGTGCGAGCCAGCTTCGTTGGTAGCACAGCGTCAATTGCAGAGCGCTGCAAGCGCTGTTGGCGCTGTGAGTTATCTAAATTAGTCAATCTGCGGGATCTCAGTTCTACCGACTTGTCGTTTCCGTTCTTTCTTCTTGACTGGACTTTTGAATTTCCCTTTTTCTTTGGGAGCTTATTGACGTTATTCATCTAAAATTGCCTTATTATCTGAGCTTCTGCATCTGATTTCTGTTCACTCACTACTTGTAGACTCCTGGGTGTTTTGCTCCTTCGGTTGTTCAGTGCTCCCTTTTTCGTTGCAGATGCTTGAGTAGATATTTCCGTATCGTTTTCGGTGGGGTCCCGCGATGGCTTCGTTTCTTGGTTTGATTCTTCTTGCATCGGCTGTCTCGTTTTTTCTTTGCTGTCTTCCTTCTTCGTCTTCTTTTTCTTCTTATCTTCGCTGTTCTTGGTTTCTGTTCACTTTTACCGTTTTTCGTAGCTCCAGAATTTTTCGTCCCGTCGCTCGTTCGTTCCTTCACCCATACGAACAGATTTGTGGATCTCTTGCTTGTTTCTGGGTTGAGATGGTCTGTTCCATGCACGTCTCTCTGTGAGCTCCGTTCTTTTCTGAAATCTTTGTTGCCTGTTATTCTTCGATTTTCCTTTGTGAATCGGTCAAACCTTTGATTTCACTCCTCATTGTGTTGCCGTGAAATCCTGTTCTCTTGATTTTCTTTTCTCGGTTTGTTCATTGGAGAGTCTCTTCATTCCGTTCCGCTTCTCATTTCGGGTATTCAGGGCTTTTTCTTCCTGATTGGCTTCCTGAAATCTTCATTGTTGATTATCGTTTTCTCGCTTCATGTCGAGTCGTATGTTCTAGCTCTTTTGACTTTCAAATCTGAATCGTCAATCAAATATTTCAGATGGTTTGATTGGTCAAGCCCCCAATCTTGTTGTGTGTTCCATCTGGACTGGCCGTTTCTGTTTCTTGAGTTTCATTGAGCTCATCTTGCATGATTGCTGCACATCCTTCTTCTCCTGGCTAAGGTCCTTCCGTCGCCATCTCCTTCCGTGATGTATCTTCATGCTGTAGAAGTCCGTTGACCTGTTATTCATCTGTAAATCTTAGGGTTCTTCTTATGAATTTTCTCTTTTGTCGTTTTCCATTTCTTTCTCGGAGTTATTTCGTTGATACCCTTGCGCAAGGTTTCTCCGTGATTCTTCCGGGATTCGGTTTCGATGAGTCCGGTTGTCCTTTGTTGGTCTCATCGATCCTTCTCCTTTGAGTTCCTGTTTCTTCTGGTTCATTTTCTCTCATGAACTTCTGTTTCTTCTGGCTTGCAAGCGATACCCTAACCAGCTGCTGGCTTTAAAGGTTGAGCTTCTTAGACACAAAGTCTACCTCCATTTCCGCTGACCGTAGCAGCTTTGGTAGTGGAAATGGGTAGCGTCCGGCTGTCGTCTCTTCATCCTGTAGTCTGGCCAGACCTTTATTCAGCCTTTCGATTGGTCACGAGATAACACTTGGATTTCATGAATGAACATATTCCCTTGTTATCAAGTGAGCGATCGCACTCCACGACTCGTTCCGTCCGTTAGTTCATAATTTCACAGTGATCAGTTGCTTCATTAGAAACCAAGGAATTTGTCGGAGTAATGACGCTTTGCTCACCTCAGGTCATTTCGATGCGGATCTTCTCTCTCGTTGAGCTAGTCGTTGATTCCCTTTTTCTTCAGCTGATGTTGTTTTTCTGTAACCGTCATTCTTCCGTGTTCTCTTCTGTGACACTTCCCCACGTTTCTTGTTGGTTTCGGCGCGATCACTTGAGTATCTTCAAAGCCGAGATACGTTTCTCTCGTATCGAGCAGTCGTGGAGCCTTTCTGAAGAAAAGTTGTTACATCGACTCCGTTCTTGTTTATTTCGGCTCCAGCATCCTTCTCTGGGCGTGCGGCGTCTCCCCGTTTGGCAGTTCTCCACTTTCGGTTGTCTCCGGCGTTCCTTTTTTGTTGTTGCAGAATTCTTTCCGGACTAATTGCTGATTAAGGCTGTGCTGGAAATTCTCATTCTTATTGAGTATTTTTCGGAGAATGAGATGCCTTACGATGACGTTAATGGAACTCGATGTGGTAGCCGTTCGGTTTCGTTCTGGTGAAACTGATTTTACGTTACGTGTGATGGTAGGATTCGCATTCCCGGAAGGTGTTGCGTTGACGTAGTTACCCTTCTGAGCTGTGCGTTGACCTTGCTCCGCTCGCTGAAGCTGACGCTGTAGATGCTGCTGGTATACGTGGCTGGATTTCAGTCGGCTACAAGGTAACTCTTTTATCGTCGATCCCGGGTTGCATTCTTTGCTCCTTCGCTTTAACGCGATTCGTTCTTCCGACCGTCTGGTTAACTGGTGTTACACGTACTACTGAACATTTCTTCACTGATACACCGAAGCTCTGCTGGTTCTTTCACGTTGCTGTTTCAAGATGTTCAGCGGGGATGCATTTCTTTCGTCTCTCGTTGGTTCTCGCGGGGTTGACGTTCTTATGGTTGAAATCTTCAAAATGTCCTCCTCTAGATAAATGGTTCTTGTTGACTAACCTCCTCGTTCGTGTTCAGCTCTTGATCTGGGTCCAGAGTGCACTTCCGTGTTGATTGCTGGATCGCGAAGTCACTTGTGGTTCTTGCCGTCCTGTGTGGTTGATTTCTCGATCGTGGTTTGGAGTTGAAGTCTCGCTCAGGGATGACACTCGTTTTCCATCTTTCGATTCCTTCTCATGTCATCAGGTAGATATGGCGTTCCACGACTTACTGCTGATTCGGGCAGTTGTTTCTTCTTAACTACACGACAGGGATCCTCCTCAGTTAAGATTTGGATCCCTGTGTGGCCCACCATGTTGGAAATTGAGGAGGCTACGACGAGGGGCTTGAAGGCTAGTCAACTAGAGGATCGTAACGACACACTTTCGCGTTGGGGTTACATGGCCGAGTGTCGATGCTTTCGCACCGACTGCCTTTTATTCAGTTCTGAAACGTTAGTATTTTCTCTCTCTCTGGTGGCGCGATATTCAGCGTCACACGTATGTAGCCATGAACTACTTCAGTACAAACAGTTGTTACTATTCTATCTGAATATTGAGCTGGCTGAAACACTATTCTCAACACATTCCACTTTCATTGTGAAAACACCCATGATTCGATCGCAGATTCATGAGGCTTGATCCCATCGATCTCACATTTCGAAAGATACTCTCTCTGAATAGCCTTTGTGGGAAAGGTTACGGGCATCTTTTAAATCGACTGCCATGGGTTTCTCACTCATCCTATCATTCCCATTCAATTCGTCTATCTCGCTTTTAGTTCGTATCAACATGCCTCGTGTATCTCCCTGTACTGTTCTCTGTGCTATGGTTTTGACTGCGTTAGCCTTGATGTTCGGAGCTCTGAGCATTCTGTTCTTCCAACATTTCTCAGAACTCTCATCGAACACCTCAAACCAAGCGTTTTCGAATGCATCGGTTGATCACTTTCAATCAGACACGCATTCTCCGTCTCAGAGTCAAATTCAACCTTCTTTTACTCAATTATTTATCCTCCCTCGCTTCAAACTCGTTCCCTGAGTTTGCGTCGTCAGTGTTCTCATCTCACACTGAATCATCTGGTATGTCAAGCGCTCATTTAAGCAATGCTTCGCTGTCTTACGCGATCCTCCCTATCCAAATATTTTTCCCTTGATCATCCTGTGCTATGTTTTTACTATCTCTCATTTCTCTAGTACTTTCGAAGAATTCTATCATGCCAAGGCTGTCTATGTTTCTTACTCGGATTCTTTAATTGCTGCATCGAAGTCTTCTATCTTTGCTGCTTCTACGATTTGCCGTTTCGTTCATAACCTCTCTTTGCTTCGATCTTCAATGCTTGTCTTCGAATCCACTTCTCCGTATGAGCCCTGCCTCCAGACAGATTGTGATGCTGATAAAGTTAGGTCAATCACTAATCCGGCACAAATTTTTATGCGAAGTCACCTATAGACTTTGTTGCCATTTCTGCGATGTAGACTTTAAACTGTTCCGAACTGATAACAAACTCTTTGAAACTGGTTTCAACTGTCGTACACCGAAGAAATCCACTGTTATCAATGCTTCTGCTTTTGCCTTTTCCAGAAGTTTTACTATCAAGCCTTGTGCTTGGCGATGGTTAGATCACGACATGAGCCTTGATCAACCAACCCGAAGCGACCTCTGGTGGTAACTTCTTGATGGAGTTCCAGGCAACGCTCGAGGTGTACGTTCCAAACCGAAACGACCCCTCAACATCTGATTCTCGAGCGATGATTGCATCATCATCTCTTGTGTCTCGATCAATTTCCTCGAGTGTATTTAGTGCAACTCCTGTGATATTTCCATCGCGGTCAAGCAGTTTTGTCGTTGGAGTTCATCAGACACGATATCCACGGGCATCCGCGAATCGTTCTTCGAGTTCCGCTTCTTCTCATTCCGTGACAAGTACATCGCAAAGGGTATAGTGGGATAAGGGGCGATTCTCGGCTAGAGCTAGAATTTCGGATTGCGTTGGTGGTGATGATCCCCTCTCCTAGTGAATCATTTTGGTTCTCATCAGAAGAACGACACGTTTCGGACTTGAGGTCCATGTTCAATCATATCAGGGAACTGAATCGTTCATTTATCTTTCCGAGCATGAAGAAATCAGAAAATCATGTAATAACTGTGGATTGTTTACTTCAAGATAATAAACCTGAGATTATCCGATACAATGAACTGATTTTTGCTCCCCATCAAGTACTGGACCCCACTGTTGGGTTTGAGTTTGGTGATGTCGGAGAGATTGGTACTCCTGCTGGATTTTCCGGATTCAAATTCAGTCTCTGATACTGACGTCTCCTCCATGTCTGGGCAATGCATCTTACCAAACTTGATCCTCCGTAAATTATCAAGATTGTCGTGAGGACTGCTGCATAGATTCGTAAAAATGACGATCCCGTCATCGGCGTCGGTCGAGGAGTGGATGGAATTCTATGCTTATACGCATAATAATCGTCCCAACTTCCATTTCCTCCAAAAACCGCTCCATTTGCTACTAAGCATACAGTCTTGTCTGACGCTCTTTCCTTACAGTCTTCATCTAGAGATATACAGTCACAGGGGAAATATTCTATATTAATTTCTTGGATAGTACACGCGAGACGCTGGCGCTGACATAATGCGAGGCAATCATTCTGATACGTGAAGAACGCTGCCGTTCCTCTGATGCATTGAATCAGCATCACGATGATTATCGATTGCTTCACTTGACAAACCTGCAAGTTTTCGTAATCTTTTGAACCTTTGCTCATTCAGGCTTTTCGTCCACATATTTCCGATGTTCAATTCACTGGTACAATGTGCAATTTCGCACTCACCATTTCGAAATTTTTCTCTCAACCGGAAATGCCTTGTGGCAATGTGACGTGACCTGCTCGAAACTTGGGATTCTGTCATTAGCTGCAAGCACGCAGTATTGTCGACATGAATCGTAGGGATGAGTGGATAGTTGATTTCTCGCATCAACTGAGCGATCCATACAACACTCTTTCCCGTTTCACTACAAGCAATGATTTCACTCTCCGCACTGGAAAGGCTTGTGCAGGTCTGCCGTCTTGAAATCCAGATGACTGATCCCTTTCCTAGTTGAATCAGGGTTCCAGTGGTGGACTTTCGAGTGGTCTTGCATCCTCTCCAATCTGCGTCGCTATACGCAGTGATCAGAAACTTTTCGGTTCTTACGTATTCTGGCCCAAAATCTTCTGTAGCCGAGAGATATCGTAAGACTTTCAATCCAACACTCCACAAGTGTTTTGTTGGTTTATCAAAATATCGAGAGAGAGAGCCAATTGCATAGCTAATATCTCCTCTGCAAGCTACCGCTGCAAAGTTAAGAGATCCTAACAACTCGCGATAACTATGAGTCAGGTCTGGTTCTCCTTCGAAAGCGTTTCTTGAGGTAGCATCAATCGGAACGGCTGCTGGTTTGCAATTTGTCATTCCAAATCTGTTCAGCATTCCTTTCACATACTTCGATTGATTCAACTGAATTCTGGTTCTATCCGCAGAGATATTTATCCTGAGTCCCAGGAAATTCTCGAGTTTCCGAGATTTGAGCTCGAACGTTTTCTCGAGTTCTTTCATATATTCTTCCAAAATTCTCTCATCTGATGCCCCTAGCATCAAATCATCAACATACGCTACGCAGAAAAAGCGTTTTGTTGTTCCGGCTGCATTTGAGATGGTCGCACTGAATGAGTCAGGAAGTGCTCAACGCGCTGCTGTCGTCAACCCGCCACCACCACCACCACCAGCAGTGGAGCGGCGATCGCGCGTCGGGAAGTCTGGTGCTCGGCTCATGTGGGCAGCAGTGATTGTCGTCTGCACTGCGTTAACCTCCGGTGTTGGTTACTTGGTTTTGTGCTCTACAGTGGATCATGTCGCGTCTCGTTGGTTTTTGTGCTCATGTTGTTCTTTTCTGTGCAGCGTTTGAGTTCCATCAATGGCAAACCGGCGGCTCTACGCTTGTTCTGGCGAGTGCAGTGTCGAGTCTCGGAATGGCGTCGGACTCTGTCACCAACACGCCGACATCCTCAACCACAAGCTCTACGGCCATATCGGTCGCGGTGGCAGTAGCAGATGGTCCAGCCACGGTCAGCACTGCGGTGACATCCACGGCGTCACCAACCACGATGCTAGGACCGGCATCTTCAGGTCAGGAGACGGGCACGACATCCACGGTCACAGCGGCGTCGACGGGAGCGTCAGTGAGCGCAGGGACAAGCCCCACGATCCCGGCGTCCACGACAACAGCAGCGTCAGCGACAGCAGCACCAGCAGCGTCAGCGACAGCAGCGACAGCAGCACCAGCAGCGTCAGCGACAGCAGCACCAGCGGCCCCGGCAGCGTCAGCGACAGCAGCACCAGCGGCCCCGGCAGCGGCAGCAACGTCAGCAGCGTCCGCGGCAGCAGCAACCCCGGCAGCGGCAGTAACGACTCCAGCGGCACCAGTTGTGTCGAGACCTCCCTCGTCCGTCGGAACGAACGAGGAGTCCGAGGCACGCACGTCGAGTAGCGGAGACGACCGGAAAGACTGTGTTGTGCTCCATCTTGTTGATTTTGTTTATCGATCTCAAAATCAGGTCCTGAACTGTTGCAATCATGATCAGCAGGCCTGTGTTCGGGTGCATTCAAGTACGAAGCCCTCATCCGTGAAAGCTTCATTAGTTAGCTATGCCATTTTGGAGTTATGTGGGGGTTATCTTTACTATGTTCAGGTTGCACGCGCTTGATTATTGAGTGATTACATGAATAAATGTATGATTCGTGGTAACAGTATTGAACATCATTTAGTTAGGCAGTATTGTCGGCATCATATTCGTCATTTGTTTCAAGTATGTCTTCATCACTCTCCCAGCTGTGAATTTCTCTGTAGCTGGGTGAATAAGTGGTTGGCATCAGACAGTTCAAATCCAGTTTCATTAGTTCGTTTGCTTGCCTCAGTCGGGCATTTTCTGTCTCTAGTTCTGTGTGCTTCTCTTGCATTTTCACTAGCTCGGTTCTTAATTCTGTGATTTCATTCGAATCACTGTTGACTTTCTGGACATGCTCTCTGTTTTCGATACACTCGGTTCTGTTGCAGGGCTGGGGAGGCCCGTTGAGTTCAATCGCTCTTGCTTTGTATGGAGCGCGTTTTGTTGCATCCATGTCCGGCCAATTCTCATCGGCGAATTTCTTTGCTTCGTCATTGTTCACAGTGAGATTGGCTCGGAGTTCCTGGACGTACACCCAGTAGGGTGTCCACTTGAATTTCTTTGTCCTTTCCATGTCGATTCCTGTGAAGCTACCAGGCAGCTTGTTGGCCGGGTGGTAGAGTTGTTAGTAGGTGTTTGTGGGGAAGGAGGGATGGGGTTCTGCAAGCGGATTTGGGTTCGGGTTAGGATTATATTTCTTGGATTGTTAGCAGATAGGGGTTTGGTAAATCAAGGCGCGGGCCTTCACCAGGTGACATCGTACCCATGACGGCGGCGGCGTTCCCTCGCTGAACTTCAATGGACAGCTTTTGGAGCAGGAATTTCCCCGCTCTTGGGTTTCCTGTGGCCTCCTGTAGCAGTTGACCGACTGTTGTCAGTAAAAGTCTTGTCTCGGGGTCCGGCCCGCCCAGAGTTTCGAATGCTAGCGGTGCAACGATGTAGTTCGCGAGGAGGTCCCGGTATTTCTGGAGTTTTTGAGCTTCGGCTCTCGAACTCGCACTACCTGGGGTGAGATGGGTGGGTTTGGTATCATGTTGCTTTGATCTATAGTTGGACTTGGGTTTATGGGTTCATAACCTTGTTGGGTTCGATTGGATAGCATGCACGAGAGTGCTACTGTCAAAATGACGACCATGCCGGGCAGAACACCTCCCGTGGCAAGCGCCACATGCAAGACGCGAGTTTTCCTAGCGTCATCGGGTTGAGAGGGATGGTATTTTGTTTTGAATTTCAGCCAGATTTCCTCTCCACCAATGGGTGGTAGGTTTGGTCTGGGACAGACCGTGTTCGGATCTGCCTCGTTTTCGCAAGCAACTGCAGAAGGGGTACATCGTCGAAGAAAGTCACTATCCATGAAAGATATGACGCAACTCAAGTTCTGTGAGATACATGACGCTACGGCGCGTTTCCTCGCAAGCCGCGTAATCTGCGTTGGTGTGAATTTCTAGGGTTTTAGTAAGTGTGGGATCTCCACCGCCGTTGTATACGATGGATAGATCGGTTGACCCCTGTAAGTAGCGCAGGATTTTGAGTGCTGCGTTCCAGTGCTATTCGGTGTAGTTATCAAGTTATCGAGCCAGATATCCTGTTATGAATGCGACATCCGGACGACTTCAGATTGACAAGAACATCAGACAACCTATGATTGCTCGGTAGGGTCTTTCCTCCTGTTTATGTGTTCTAGGTTCTAAACAGTAGGTTCCGGAGTCTGCGGTGATTGAGAAAGGACGGCAGTTTTCCATCTCGAAACGCTTGAGAATGTTCTTTATGTATTTCTCTTGGTGTAGACAGATGTTGTGGTTTTCGTCGACTGTTATTTGTAGTCCGAGAAACAATCCCACTGGTGAGATCGTTATTGTGGAATGTCGCTTGATGTTGTCGAGCATATCGTTGATCAAGCGATCGCTCGTGGCAGCGACAAAAACATCATCGACATAGACCGTGAGCAGTATGAGCTCGTTGTTTTCACCGTGCCTATAGTAGGGGCAATTGTCCGCCTGACTTCTTGTCAGATTTTGTTGCTGCAGAACCTCGGTGAGTTTTTTGTTGAAGTTTCTTGAACTTTGTTTTAGGCCGTATAGACTCTTGTGAAGTAGACATACACGATTCTTGTTGTCTTTGAAGCCATCTGGCTGATGAGTGACATATACATCTTCCTCTAGGTCGCTGTGTAGGAAAGCCGTTTAGATGTCAAATTGTTTCATCTTTAGACGGCACGCGGCACTTATTGAGAGCACAAGCCGCAGTGTATCATATCTAGCGACCGGGGAAAAGAGTTCTTGATAGTCGAGGCCTTCGATTTGGTCGAAGCCTCTGACCTCGAGGCGAGCACGATATCGATCGATTTCATTTGCCACATTTGTCCTTCTTTCGAATACCCAACGGCATGTCAATGCTCGTCTTCCTTTGGGCAGGTCAACTAAGGACCAAAGTCCATGTTTCCATTTCATGGAGGTCATTTCATCGTTCATGGCATCTAGCCATTGTTTTGCTTCTTTGGATGCCATGGCCTGTTTTTAGGTCTTGGGCTCGTTCTTATCGGGTTCATTTAATGGAACTTCATACCGTTTCGGTTTTCTTATTTCCGTGCGTCGCCTTGGCTTCATTGTGTGATCATGCTCCGTTGAGGGGTTCTGTGGTGGCTCTGCATCTTGCAGTTCTTCTGTGTCGCTTTCGGACACATCTAGCTCGTTGGAATCTGTCATCAACGGCTCTTCATCAGTGATCGCTGCTTCGTCAATGGGCGTCTGTTCAGTTTGCGCGTCGTTTAATTCATTGGCCTCATCATCCGGTTCAGGGATGGAAATGCGCGTTGTTGCTCTACCCTCTATGAATGCGACGTCTTTTGTTGGGCTTATTTTACGCGAGCCGGGTATCCATATACGGAATCCATCGGTTCTGTCGGTGTAGCCGACCCTTATGCCTTTCAAGCCTCTGGGGGTCCATTTGTGTCTTGGGATCTCTTAATTATAATAATAGCACAGACTTCCAAACGGATGCAAGTTCTTTACGTTTGGTTTCGCTTTGTAGATCATTTCGTACGGAGATTTATTTGTCAGAGAGGAAATTTTTGCGAGATTGAGAATGTGAGTAGCACAGAGACAGGCTTCTGCCCATGAGTACGATGGTAGATTTGCTGCCAGGAGCATGGTGCGGGCAAGTTTTGTAATTGTCTGATTATTTCGCTCCGCGATACCGTTTTGTTGAGCAGTAAAAGGAGTACTTGTAATCAGTTCTGCACCAATATTCCTGAGAGCCTCTTTGACTTTTGAATTGACGAATTCTCCCCTCCGTCGCAAACCAGTGCTTTGATGTGTTCACCAGTCTGGTTGTGGAACCAGACGATGAATTGTTATATCAGCTCTGGTGCTTCAGATTTGGATTTGAGGAGAAAAAGTTCGTTGAATTTTGAGTATCGACCTTGCATATTCATAAAATATCTGGCTCCCCCAGCGGTGGCTTCATGGGACCGCACAGGTCGGTGCTTATGGTTCCCATGGACTGCGGTGCTGCTGAGGCAGGCTTCGAGTGGTGAGATGCTCTAATGAGCTTTCCTTGTAGACATGCTGCACAAGTTATCTGGTCATTTTTGAAGGGAATACCTTCTGAGCTAGGAATTCTTTGACACTGCGCTTATTCATATGCGCGAGTATTTCGTGTGCTCCCTGCAGGGTTAATTTTCCTTGTGACATTAAAAGGAGGCACTCGGCGGATTTTTCTGAACCTGTCACTATATTAGCTCGAAGAGCAAAGAGGCCTTTAGACATCGGAACCTTGAGAGAAGCTAATTCTCGGTTCAGAGTGATTTCATTCATTTTCATTTTCAGTCTCTTTATTCAATAATAAAGGGGTGGGGGATTTTCTAAAAGATTAGTTATGATACATGGATGCAGGAATGGCTTCGTCAGCGGCTTTGCGAGCCATTCTCCAGCTGAAAGAGTTGTTGATGGTATCTGTTCTGGCCAGCTTGTTTGCCTGTACAGTGTGATCGCTGTCCTCGATGCGAAGACAGTCCAACCATCTATCGAAATCAGGCGGCGACCTATCGTGGAACATAGAGAGTGTGCGCAAGCTCTACTATGCACTGTGTTTTGTCGGATTCTACTTCAAGAATAATAGTCCCCTCACCTAACGCGTAGAGTTTTTGAGATCCGCTAACGCGAACCACTCTGGGCGTTTCGTACTCATAGTACATGGCGAAGGGTTCCAATGAGTTACAAATGTGATTGCTCGCGCCGGAGTCGACTGGCCAAGTTGTCAGATCAGCTTTTTCATCGTGAGTTGAAGCTGTGAATATTTCGATCTCATCCGGCTCATCCGAGGCATTCGCGTCAGCCAAGTGAGCTGAAGGGCGACTGAGTCTTCGCTGGCCGCCACCAGCACCTCTCTGAGGGCGCTGATATCGGCCGCGTGATGGGTTATTGGATCCTCTATTTCCTGTATTCTGGGCATACTGTCGTTGCGAGTCCTGATAATTGTTTCGTCTTGGTTGACCATTGTAATTTGGATTATAGTTCGAGTAATGCGGAGTTCTGTTGGATCTCATGTAGTTTTGAGAGTTTCGATTTGTTCTTCTGTCAGTTGAGTTTCTGTATGAGAGGCGATAGGGCCGACGTTGATTGGTGTTCAAAGAGAGTCTAGCGAAGAGCGCAGTTGGTTCTGAGTGTCGCTCTCTTTCTGCTTCGCGACGCTTGGATTCGGCCTCGACCAATGTGTAGAGGGATACGGGTGTCGATGTTTCGGTTTTGGTTATGGTCCATGTTTGTTTGAAGCTTTCCCATGATCAGGGTAGGGTTTGGATAAAGCGTGAGCAAATAACAGCATTAGGCAGGGTTGTTCCAGTTGAGGAAACTTCATGTACTATGTTTTTGTACGTTACTGTGTTTTCCGCGCGAGATTGTGAGTTTTTGTACTTGAAATTGATGAATTTGGCTGGGGCGAAGTCTTTGGCTTGTCCAGTGGTTGTTTCGAAATGTTTGTTCAATTGACTCCAAGCATCTGCTGCAGTGAGATCAGCCGTCGTATTGAAGAATTCAGTGGTCACCAAATCACGGTCTAAGGTATTCAGTATGATAGCTTTTGCCTGAGCATTTGCTCTGTCGTAGTCAGGGTCGGTTAAAGCAAGAGTGCCCGTCGAGGCAGGCCAACACTGGTTTTCTGCCTGCAGAATTACAGGGAGGATCGCTTTCCATGCGAGGAAATCTTTGCCATCTTCGGAGAGAGTGATGCCGTTTAGACGAGAGAAACGGTTGGTACCAGGAGTGCCTGTTCTATTTCCCGGGTCGGCCATGATTCCCGAGAAACGAGACGAATAGAAGAGCGGAATAGTGTCTTCTTGGTGCTCAAACGTCTCCGGAGCAATGCAATTGAACCGCCGTTTTAACTATGGGCAGCAGTGTACTCTAACAATTTGTGAAGAGTGCTTACCCTCCGATTGTTGATCAGCTAAAAGTGTCTGATATTGTGTTAAGATGGAAACGTCGAAGGTCTGGTTCGGGCACACACTAGCTCTAGACGGAACACAATCAGAGGTACAAGGGTGAGACCACAGCGAGTTTATTGTACGGAACTGGGGTTTATATAGGTAGCGGGGGTGACGCTAGTTCACCCTCTCTCAGATGACTCAGATAGGCATGCAATCGCAAGGGAAGCGGGTAGGCACGGGCCAGAGAGCTGGGGAGACATCGTGGGTATGCAAGCGATGTCGCGTTCCCACGGCCATCACATGACTCAGTTGAGTCATGGCTCATAGGAAACCTGAGGAGTGACTATCCTCAGATTCTAGTCTCAACAATTTTATCTAGCGTGCTTTGTGAATTTCTATTCACGAACCCTCCGCCTCCATCTGTGAGAAGGGCATTCACTTGGGTGCCCGTTTGATTGTAAAACCATGTCAGGTAGTCCTCAATAAGCTGTGGCACTTGACTTTTCTCCTTCTAAAGGTAGACGATAAGACGCGCGATTTAATTTGCCCTTAATACAAGCTTCACAGTCCACGTGAAGAGGTTGAAAACGTAAACCCATGTTTTGGAGAGTCTTTTGTACCGCCCGTTTATTAATGTGACCAAAAGCTTCATGAGCTTCTTGAATTGTCGGATTTTTGGTCAGAAGAGAAACGTATAGTTCGGGTTCCGAAGAGGGAATCATGGCTGTGGCATCAAGAACAAACAGCCCATTTGTTGAATTATACAATTCAAAAGTCGACTCGGAAGCTGTGACGGACCAGCTGTCAGAGATTAGAGCCGACAAAGAGATTAAATTTTTGCGAAGGTCAGGACACAGAAGCACGTGATCAAGGCGCATTATGACCTGGTCCTGACTGGTATTGACTTCAAGCAAAATCGTGCCTGTTCCGATTGCCTGAAGTTGTTGAGATCCGCCGATCTTGATATTTAAGGGAGAGCTTAGTTGTCTATGGTTGAAAAAGGCGTTTCGAGAATTGCAAAAGTTGTTGGAAGCACCGGAATCCAAAATCCAGCGTTCCGTCCTGTTGAGGTTAGATGTCACAGAGGCGAGAAAGACCTCAGCCTCGAAGAAAGTGGATGGCTCCTCAGCCTCAGTCAAGTTTGCTCGTGGGAGCGGATTTCTACCGTTACCACGACGATTGGAAAAATGTCCTCTTGAGGGATTGCCACGGAACGTATTGTGAGCAACCCTCAGAGCGTTCAACTGACGCTGTTGCTGCGCGTTGGGCTGCAACTGATAGGATGGACGAGGATAATATTGATTGTTGGAATTGAGGACGTCCAAAGATTTGAGATTGCCTCTGATAGCCGTTGTACGATGGACGAGGGAATTGGGAATAATTATGACGATAATTAGGAGTAAATGGAGGATTACGGGGTTGAAACTGACGCTGGTTATGAGACCGGTTATTAGATTGATAGGAACGGTTGTTCGGAAAATTTGGAGTTGGCAATAATAGACCGCGGGGTTATTGTGAGTATTCAGATGGGAACTTTGCGCCTCTGAGAGCAGGCCTGTTTGCTCACTTTCAATCATGGCATGCAAGTTGGTTATGCCCTGTTGGTCTGAGGGTTGCGTGCCCCAAGTCTGCTTTAAGTATACTCAAGTTTGTTGGAGAGCTTGCAAAAGGCGAGGAACAAGCATTGAGTCATTCGTCTTTGTTGGAATCACTAGGCTCAGTCAGCTCTCAAGCGTACTGCTGCTGCACTGTTCTCACTCTAGATCAGGGGTGCCCAAGTCGGAATCCGAGCGAGCCGCATGCCATACTTGGCGAACTCTCGCGGGCCGCACGGTCAGTACATAGCGAAAACTGTGTAACGGGGTCAGCGTATGAAAGGACAACTTAAGATATTGGACCGCTCTCCCAATCATTACGACTGATTGCATCGTGTATGATCAATTGTGAGATAACATACAGATTCTAGCTTGCTTTTGAGTACCTATATTCTCCGCATTCCTCAGAGAAGCAGAAGATGAGACGATTTCTGGTAATCTCCCCGGGTTTGACCGCTTTAATTCGCATTTCTCTTCTTTGATGAGAACTGAACATGGCACGATTCGACAAGCTGATTGAAGTCCGGAGGAGATGCGCGGGTTGAAGCTATTCTCAAGAGTGCCTTCAAATGACTCTGAGTCGACCGAGTTCGGTACTTTGATTTGCAAAGTTTCATCAACGGAAACAGTTGCCCACACAAGTATGTACTCCCGAAGATAGAAATCTGTCTCGGAGCATGTTGCCAGAGATTGGGGAAACGCGATTTCGACAAGTCTTGGTGAAATTCGAGCAAGTTTCCGTTGAGAAAACGTGGAGCGTATTGTCACACTGCAGCTCGACAACTTCCGATCGGTACTAGAACGGACTGTCCGCGGGCCGCATCCCGTGTAAACCCCGACATGACGCCGCGGGCCATACAGAAAGGCTTCGCGGGCCGCACGCGGCCCGCGGGCCGCAGGTTGGGCACCCCTGCTCTAAACGTTTTCACGGAATGAAGGCAAACGAGGTACAAGTCGGAAAAGACGCATGACTGTGCTTTATTCAGATGGGTTTATATAGTTTGGTGAACACGGAACTGTGAGAAGGGCAAGTAACTATTCCAGACTACAGTAACCAGGTCAGGCAAAGACCGGGTTTCAAACAGCGCTCGAAGCGTCAGCGCTGGATGTTACCAGACTACGGTACAGGAAGTGAAACAGTGAATACGGGGTTGGGAAACAGTTAAACGGATTGAATATCTAAAATGTTGGAAAATAGGCCTCAAATTGATTGATTTCTAGGTCAGAGATAAGAGTTATACTGCGAGAGGGATGCCACAAATAAACACGAGACGTTCACGTTCGTCGGTGCAACCAGAGTGATCTTTATTCCACGAATACTGCTTTTATAGTTCAGTGTTCACACAGACGGAAGACTGAAAGGGTTGATGTCTGACCTACATAACTAGACTGGGCTTCCGAAAGCTAAACACAAACACTGTCCAGGAAGTGGACGTACCGATGACCCAAACACTGAAGTTGCGCATAGAACAGTTCCGTGAACATGATAGCTTGGTTTCCGTGATCAGAGTGAGGACTACTTGATATTTCATCAACATTATCTACCTAGGCTGAACTCTGATCAAGAAAAGAACAAAAAATTGCGTTTTCCACGTTTCTTTCAAGTGCTACACGGGTGCAGTTTTTCTCCCGTGTTCCATCGTCATCCAATTTCCCATCGAAACCCTTCCGCATTTCCTAAGCTAAGTTTATTCTCAAGTAGGGGGCACGTGCTTTGTAAGCTATATTTTGTGCAGCCACGCAAGACAATGCACAACGTATAGATCTCTCTCGTTCTGATAGGCTCTATATAAGCAGGTGCATACCCTGTTCTCTCTGTGGATTCTTTCCAATCTCCCTCACCCAAAATCCTTGTGTGAGCTGCTTCGTGTGTCAACTTCGTTGACGCTATCCGTGCGTGAACTGAAGGACTGCTGCTTTAGCTTCCTTCAGTTCGAACAAATCTAGTCACACTTCTAATCATCTACACTCTTCTTCTACACCACCCCTTTTGGTGGTGATTTGCAAGTCTTTTTTCTTGCGACCTTGTGACGGTGAAGGCTTAAGCCTATTGTGTGAAGAAACAGTGAGTCAATGAGTTTTGCCATACGAAAAGGGCCGGCCAAAACCTCAATTTCCAACAGGAGAGGCAGCTACGAGACTCTGACCAAGAAGGACTTGACAGATTTTACCTCCAGAATGAACAAAGAGGCCTCCACTTCTCAGCTGCCACTCAATCTTGATTCCCCGTTATCGACGGGTGAGAGTCCTCTGACCAATCCTTTCAAGCAACAAGAAGCCAACCATGCGAGTGCCGTTGTCACTCAGGACGTCAACACCCAAGCCGACGTACAGTTTGCGACCAAACTCCGAGTGGGATTCAAGCTCAAGATCTTCATAATGACCAGTGCTCTTATAACTACCAGTGCGATTATTCTCAACAGTGTTACCAATGGAATACTTCTCAGTGAGAGGAGTAGACCAGATCAAATCTCCGGAGCTCCACTCCCAAAATCGACCTGCCGACGTCGCACTTGACCTCTCCGATTTTTAAAGTTTGGGAACGCCATCAACCTCAAAACGACGGCGCTCCATACGTTGATTACGTGCTGCAGGAGAGATCCCGGAAGATTGGAGAGTCCTACAATCAATCTCCCCGTCAGCAATCGGGAACCGTGGCGATGATTTCACCCTCCAAAACGGCTCCTTATCAACCATCGGAGACTGAGGAAATGACTTCATACTTCAGACACGAAGAGCGACGTTCGATTCCATCTACTACTGCAGCTCCGTCGACAACTCCGGAGCCCTCGACCACTACAGAGAAGATTCAACTGATAACTTCAGCACCAGAAGAACATTTTCCAATTCCCTTCCGTAGTTTCGCTTGCAACCTCTTCAGTCAGCACTGGGTCTGTTCTAAATCTGGATCGTCATTTTGCGTATTCTTTAGCAGCGCTGTGCCTTCATCTTCGTCTACCGTGATAGCGCCAATTACCTCTGTCATCAATCCCAAGAACATGATGGACAGGGAGCTTGATAATTTTAAATGTAAAGGGGAAGATGCAAGTCAAGTTTGTACGATCATCTCAGATAGATTCTTAGCTTGTCGTTCTTTGAGTTTTACTCTTCTTACGTTTTCTTTCTCTTTTTCGCAATCAGAATAAAGAAAGCGCTTCTTAAGCTTTTCTTCTCAGCGAGGATTCCACTGTATCTTCATGTTTGATTTGTTTTCGTAACGTTACGCTAGGAAATATCCTCTACAGTCTCTTGGTATGGCATGTCAGGGCTAGTGGGCAATGATGAATATCCTTGTCGTCTCATTTTTCTCCTGATCATGGTGGTTATGATAGCCACGATCGTTATCAAGACACCAACGGAGATAAGAATGACTATTCGTTTAGCTCTCGATCTTGGTGGTGCCGGAGGAGGCAATGTAGTCGAGGCCGGTGATTCCGTCGTTGGCTGCGGAGATGAAGACGTGGGACCGACCGTCGTCGACGCGTTCCTCTTCTCAAAGTCTTCCCAGATCTCCTCACCGCCGGAGGGCGCTCTATCTGGTCTCAGGCACACCACCGTTGGAGAAGCGAGCATCTCACAGGCGATCTCGGCTTGGAAATAATGACAAACGAAAAACTGTTTCGATTGCTCCGAGATTGTGCAACTGAATCTCTCTGCCTGGCATTGCTCGTCGCAATCTGTGTACTTGAAAAATGAGTCGACAGTGTTGAATGAAAGCGAGAGGAGTGCGAGTGTTGCAAGGATCATGGTCAGTTCTTAATTCTTCACAACTGGTTGAATCCCAATTTCTTCCCTCAGTTTCTTGAATCGAATCTTATCAATTGGTTTCGTGAAGGCATCACTTGAATTCTCGAGGCTCGGAACGTAGACCATCTCTAGCTTCTTCTGCTCCACCTTCTCTCGAATCCAGAAATATTTAACTTCCATGTGCCTTGTATTTCTGCCCTACTGGGATTCATTTACCAACCTAAATGCTGCCTGATTATCTATGCGAATTGTTGGTACTTCGGGATAGCCTAACTCACTGATGAGTCGATGAAACCAGTTTGCTACTTTGCCGAACTCCGCGGCTGCAATGGTTTCTGATTCACATGTTGAAAGAGCAATGGTTGGCTGTTTTCGACTCGCCCAGGAGAGAGGGCCACCGTTGGAAACTATAACCATTCCGGTGGTTGACTTTCTCGTCCTTGGGCATGCTGCGTAATCACTATCACAGAAGAACTTGAAAGCGCCACCCTTCTTTCCATCGTAATGGATCCCGTAATTTTGAGTCGCATTGAGGTATCTCAGGAGACGCTTCGAGTTATTCCAGAGATGCTTTGTGGGACAGTGCAAGTATCTTGAAAGATAAGAGACTCCGAATGAGATATCTGGTCTCGTGCCCTGTGCTAGGTAATTTATCGATCCCACAAGCTCTTGATACGGAACATCATCCACTTTCTCTGAGTCCTCAACGGAGTAGATGCACTTATCCACAGGTGTGGCAACTGGCTTGGAATTCAGCATATTTTAATTCTCTAGGATGGTTCTCAAATATTGCTTCTGGTGAATAATCACGCCCATGTCGGGAGTTCTCTCGATCTGCAATCCCAGAAAGTAACTCAATGGTGCATACTTGATTTCTAATTTCTTTTTCAGCTTTTCAAGAAACTCAACAATGACCTTCTCACTCACGCCCATGATGATTCCGTCATCAACGTATAGAGCAATCGTAATTTTATCAGAGTTTTTGCTATGAAACACACAATAGTCAGCGCTATTCTGTTCAAGCGATAACTCTGAGAATATGGATTTGATCTTCAAGTGGAACATTCTGTTTGACTGCCGCAGTCCGTAGATGGATTTCTTGAGTCTACAAACTCTCCCGGTCTTGTCCTGGAATCCAGGGGCTGATTCATGAACATTACTGGCTCATCTAACTCAGCATAGAGAAATGCTGTCTTCACATCGAACTGATAAGTGACTAATCTTTCTTTTGCTGCGATATTCAAGATTGTACGGATTGTTTCAAATTTTGCTACTGGAGAATGAAGCTCATTAAATTCTATCCCAGCACATTGAAGGAACCCCTTGATCACAAGACGAGATCGAAACTTTTCGATGGCACTCAGGCGCGTATACAGGGGGGGCTGATGGGGCTTTAGCCCCTCCCCCAGACCTGTTCAGTTCATACTATCTAAGTTGAGACTTCCGATCGAGGGACTGATTTTCTGAGAATTTGACAAGGGTACCCCCTTGTTAAAAAAATTAGCCCCTTCCCAGAAAAAATCCTGCATACGCGCCTGATGGCACCTGTTGGTCCACGTTTCACTTTATAGACCCAGCGGCATGGCAAACTTCGTTTTCCGGGCGGTAGCTCCACCAGAGTCCAAACATCCAGAGAATCCATTCTTTGGATCTCCTCCTTAATCGATTCTAGCCATGATTCTCTGTCAGGTGAACTCATTGCTTCTTCATACGTTTGGGGCTCATCTGGCGAACTGCCCCACTGCTATTGACCGCAGCGGCATTTGCCTGACATCGTTGAACTGGTTTGAGAGTTGATCGGTCTCTAAGAGTCATTCGCCTGCTCTCTTGAGCTGGCTCAGTCTGCTTTCTACTCTTTGCCCTACTGCCTCTTTTCTTTCGTTGGTTGCTAGAAGTTTCATCCGTCTGACCTTTCTGCTCACCGCTACCTGACTGCCCTTCACCTTCAGAATGTAACGGCTGCTCCACCGACCCGCGTTGCTGGTTGCTGCTGCTGCTGCTCTGAATCCTGCTGCTGCTCGCTCGGGCGCTGTCGTTGACTCATGGCGCGCTGCTCTTCAGATGAAGGCTGCTGCTGCGAATCTGACTGCTGCTCTGAGCGGCGCTGCTGGGATTCTATTGCGCGCTGCTGCATACTAGTCGACGGGAGCTGCCGCTAGGCATGGCAACGATTCCGAACCGCGGAACCGAAACCGCAAAAACCGCGCTGTTTCTGCTGTTTTGGAACCGCAGGGACCGCAGAATTTTCGCGGTCCGGAACCGCGGTTTTTGAGATTGTGAAAATCTCAAGGTAGAGATTTTCAAGCGGAGAAGTATTTTTTCTACTGTCCTTGCAGTGTTTGACAACCCCAAATACAACTTCGAAGTGGAAAGAGCGATCGGCCAGAGACAGCCGACATCCGAAGAAATTGTGAAGACCTTGACGCAGATTCTCTCCGCTGAATCGGATTCCACTTCGTTCGGTTCACTTGGTTCGGAGGAGGAACAAGAAAGTTCGGTTTGTATCTCCGTGTACCATCACGAGCCACGCACAGCTCATGACTAGACATGACTTCCCGAGGCTCGGAAATCGGAAAATAATTTCCGACTCGGAAATAAAATTTCCGACTCGGAAATTATTTTCCGACTCGGAAATTATTTTCCGACTCGGAAATTATTTTCCGACTCGGAAATTATTTTCCGACTCGGAAATCGGGAATACGCGATGAGGGGGCTCGGATCGACCTCGAAATCGATCGGAAATCAGTAACTGAGCTCGGAATTCACTTCATATGTTGGAAAATTTCAATGTTGGGGTCGGTTGGAAATCATTCTTCGAATCTGACTCCGATTTTCGGATAGTTCATTGCGAAAAAGGAGAAGACAACACTTACATGGATACGACACATGATTACGATATATTTCGATTTAGCAATTGTATTACTCAAGGCAACATGGCTCATGTGCTAATAGGTTCGCGTGTCGATCGCGGTGAAACCGCACCGTTGATTGGATTTGTTGGCAGCGTTTTTCGTCGAGTGATCAAGCCGATCATGCTCCAGTGTGGTGGCTCCACCCGGGGTGACGGCACCGGCGAAGCCTCCATCTATGGAGAACGTTTCGCTGACGGGAACTCCAAGCTCAAACACTGCGGATCGGGCTGGGTGCCCATGGCCAACGCCGGTAAGGTCACTAACGGATCTCAAAACATTATCACTGTCGAACAAACACTCGGATCACTGTTCGGATAGATCGTCGGCGGGATGGACGTCATTCGGAAGATCGAACAAAACCCCACCGGTGGAAACGACGGGCGGGACAGTTCACGGCTCACGGCTTACGTCATCTTGTGTTTCTGCTTGAACTTGTCCCAAGGCCGAGTCTTGGAATACACATCCTTCAGAAACAGATGATTTGTAAAACGTTCGTCGTCTTGCCGTTCCTGACAATACCGACGCGCATGCCGTGCTTTGCTGAAGGCACGCTCCGCTGGAACACTTGTGGCTCGCAGAGTGTTCACGGTTTTCACGAGCTCTGGAGGGAGTATATTGAAATGCTTACAGGATCGATGCACCTTCATCAGATCCTCAGCAGTAAGCGTCTCCCCGTCAGGCTCCCCCTCGTCCCTGTTGAAGAAGTATTCGAAACGGTTGGACTGGGCGGCCTCTCGCGCGTCTTCCAACGGCTGCGCATCCGCCGGACTGCTCGACAACCCCGGAGCAAGGAATTTGGAAATCTCCTCGGCGATGTCTCCGGTGTCCATGAAGGTTCCGTAGAGCGCTTCGTTGCCTTCGGCCATCGCAGCCTCTCTGACCTCCCCGAGCCAACGGTCGATGTCCGTACTTTGGCGCTTGCTCCGCACAACACGCGAGAGAACGGAGACCACCGTCCTTCGCTGGAGTATCCTCTCACAAAGACGCTTCTCCAGATTTCAGCCCCAACATTGAATATTCCCGGCGAGCGAGTGGCGAAATGAATTCCGGGCTCAGTTACTGATTCCCGATCGACTTCGAGATCGATCCGAGCCCCCTCATCGTGTATTCCCGATTTCCGAGTTGGAAAATAATTTCCGAGTTGGAAAATAATTTCCGAGTCGGAAAATAATTTCCGAGTCGGAAAATAATTTCCGAGTCGGAAATTTTATTTCCGAGTCGGAAATTATTTTCCGATTTCCGAGCCTCGGGAAGTCATGTCTACTCATGACCCGACGCGATATAGCCCGACGCAGCCTTCCACAGTTTACATGCGTTCGTTTCGTTTTTACAGGTTGCCATTACTTAGGGATCAGTATTTTTCGACCAGTTCGAATACAAGAGTAAGACAAGACAAAAGTAAATTTTCGTCTGAGAACCTACGGGAGCTCGATGTTTCAAGAATGTCGGAGCAAGCGAGAACCTTCTCAATTTGAAGCATTCGAGTAATTCCTGAGCATTGCTCAGGAAAACAAATTAAGATTCCAATTCGATCATTCCATGTGCAGATCTTGATCTTCCGACTAATCTCGGTCACTCTTGGTGATAAACTAATTGTAAGTAGGGAGCACATGCGGTTCCTGCGGTTCTTGACCGCGGTTCTTTCTTCAAGTTTGTCGGGTACTCGAGAACCGCGGTTCTAGAAAATGCGGTTACTTGCCATGCCTAGCTGCCGCTCGGCTGATGATGGATTTTCTGGTGGTTCCTGGTTCAGTTCTTCGTTCTCGTTGTTAGCTGATTCCTCACTTTCTTCTGGGTTGTTGTCCGGTGCACTATCTGGTCTTTCGTTGAGGGAGTCCGCCTCGTTGTTGCTGTTGCCTGGAGCTGTTTCGGGCCCGTTGTTTGATGCTCCACCGTCTGAAGGATCTTGCACACTGGAGTGCTTGAGAGGACCTTCTCTGAGGAATCGAATATTGTTAGATACTCTGACTAATCTTGTGCCAGGTATGAGGACCCTGTATCCGAGGACACCATCATTCAGACCAACGAGAATTGCTTCGACACTTCTGTCCGCGAATTTCTTTCTTTTCGGATCTTGATCGAGGAGGAAACATGTTGTTCCGAACGGGTGCACTTTCCCTAGATAGGGTTTCCTGCGATACATTATTTCGTATGCCGATTTGTTTTCTATTTCGTTTATTGTGATCGCATTCAGAATTTGGTTGCTGAAGTTGATTGCTTCGGACCACAGTGTTTTGTTCAGTCCGCTGTCGATCAAGATTGTCCGTGCCAGATCCAGGAGGGATCTGTTGGATCTTTCGCTGATTCCATTCTGCTGTGGTGTCCTAGAATTCGAGGTCGTATGCACCGCCCCTGTGTGTCTGATGATATCATCGATCTCCTGGTTGAGAAATTCAAGTCCACGATCCGTGTGAAGTCTGGTGATATTCGTTCCAGTTTGCGTCAAAAACCACTGAACATAGTCTCTGATGCATGAGGCTGTCTGATCTTTGGTTTTCAAGAAGAACACTCTACGGAATTTCGAGTACTCATCCGTCAGTACTAAGAAGTGGTTATGACTGTGGATTGATGGTGGTGTTGGACTGCAGAGATCTCCGTGGATGACACCTATGGCTGATGCTCTAGCCTCCTGAGGCTTCGTTCTGTATGAGGATTTTGTCTGCTTGCCCCTGATGCATGATGTGCAGTCAGTCAGATCGTCAACAAAGGGTATTCTGGTTCTAAGGAGTACTTGCCGAACTTTCTCCTTGTGTACGTGCGCCAGTGCTCGGTGTGCCTCCTTCAGACTGATTGGACTCTCTTCAGCGATGTCCATTGCCGCCATGGCATGCGCTGACTTCGAAACACTGGCTCTCAGTTTGTAGAGCGCTCCATCACGTCCTGCGAACACTTTTGTCCTTCCCTTGGACAATATCATCCCTTCGCTGCGGACAGTACTCCGGAACCCTGAATCTAGAAGTTGACCTAAGGAAATCAAACAGCAGCACATCTTAGGTACATGAAGTGTCTTCTCTAGCCGCAACTTCACTTTTCTGTCACCACATTGAACAGTGATCTCGATCGTTCCTTCTCCATGTGCTCTGATGGTCGAGGAATCACTGAGATGCACTTCCCGGGGTAGTTCAAGTGGCACGTACTCAATGAAATAGCTCTTGCTGTTCATAATGTGACATGCTGCTCCTGAATCGATTAGCAAAGAGATGTCATCCGTTACCTCTAATCCCTCTTCTAGAGTCGGATGATGGTTGACGGCTAGCACTTCTGCGACTTGCGCATGTGTCTTCTGTTGACGGTTATTCGGTTTCCTTTTTGAGCGGCATTGGAACGCTTTGTGTCCTCTCTTGTTGCAGTTCCAGCAAACGATCTCAGTTGTCTTTTGATATGACTGACTCTGACTTCTCCTCATGTTTGATCTTGAGTGTGACTGGCCTCCACGGAATGGCCGACGTCCACCGACTCTGGCCGCCAGAGCTGTTGTATTGCCCTGAGGATCACGGATGGCTCTTCGAGCTTCTTCTGCGTAGATCATTTCCACAAGGATAGGCTTAGAGCCGATGAAGGCGATAGTTCAATTCAATTCTGAGCGGTTGTGATGACAAGGGTTGAACTGAAACTGAAGCTGAAAGGTTCCTGTGGAGGGAAACACTATGGAATGAAGAGACGCACGTCAGACGTGAGGTCTGGGTAACTGAAGCTTATTTATTGTATCCGATAGTTGCTTATATAGTTGATTAACAATAGACACCTAGAAAGGGTCGATATGGTGAAATACTGTCCTTCGAAACAAGGACTCATCTGATGCTGGCCATCAAAATGAACAACTCGAGGAATCCGCAACGGTTCTTGAATCCCTCATGTCTATCGACGACGAATCCACCACTCCCAAGGCAATGAAATCGTCGGATATCCGCAACGCCTTTGGTTCGGGTACAAACAGTGAGACTCAATCCGCTTTGAATATTCATCCTCCGAGTCATCGAGAGTTTAATCTTATTCTCGGAGCCGCGCTTGGAACCCTGATCGCAGCGTCACTCATCGGTGAGTGTGTTCACTTCTCCTTTCTCAGTTTGAATCGTGATATATGCTTGCCTCATTGACGGGCTAACTGTTCACAGCACCTTTTATCTGGTTGGTGCTCCTGAAGGTTCCCCTCCCACTGTCCGACCACGAAGATCACGTAACGACGAGAATCAATACCTCATCGACGATGATCAATCAATCCACGGTCCACATCGCAACCGCAACGATGACCAGGAAGAAGACTGTCGCAACAATCCTTGAAAATCCGAAGACCAACGAAATCACGTCAACCTCGACCGCAAGACCGAAGGAAACTCTCCTAACGATCGCTTTCAATCATCACCGTTGTAACTGGGCTGGAGAATTTTTTCTTTGTTATGAACCATTCTCGAAAATTTGTGTTCTCGTGTTTGGAGAACTTCCTGTCGATAGCAATATCAAGGTTTCTGAAACCCAAGTTCCTCAATTCAGTAGTCCAGCTTATCAAGGTATCTTTTCGGAATTTTGTTCAAGAAATCAGGTATTTAGATATGAGTTGAGGAATCGAGGTTCTTGATAAATAAATGCTTGGTCTTTTTCGCACAGGATCTCATACGAACATTTATTTCTTCTTCTCAGTGATATTGTGTAATAAGAACAGTTCACAAGTCTGAATCAGAGACGGTGGAGTGATAGACACTCATGTTTCTCCAAGTCCTCAACGGGGAATAGTCTCGTCGCTGATACATCTTGTATCCGACAAAGACGACAATGATCAACACAAAAAATGCCAGAAAACTTAAGGGTGTAGCTAAAATGACAACAGCTACAGAGCTCTTTGAAGGCGGCATCGGTGCAGGGGGCTGAGTCGTTGTTGTTGGAACAGGACCAAGTGATGGGGATCTGGTCGTGGTCGAAGTCGGGCCCGGCGATGGGGATTTGGTCGTGGTCGAAGTCGGGCCCGGCGATGGGGACTTAGTCGTTGTGGTCGACGTCGGACTGGGCGTCGTGGTTGATGAATTTGGATGTTTGTACCTGTTGTAGGCATCCCAAATTGCAGTTCCACCCAGAGGGGGTTCATTTCCCCTCAAGCACACAACCTCCGGGGTGAAAATTTCTTCACATTGATTCTTGCTCTCCCAACATTGACAGGTGAAATATGTTGGAGAGATTTCCAGTATGGTGCAGCTCTGATGATTGTTTCTGCAAGCGACGTCGCAATCATCCTGCCAGGTGAAGAAGCTTTCGCTCCCCGATGCGGCAAGAACGACAACGACAAGCAACCACCAAAACTGCATACTGCAATGTGAGAAGAACTTAGTTAGACATCTCTCTGATGCCTATCGCCTGCCGCAGTCTGATGAATTGTCCCTTAGGATTCGGTTTTGTGGCGATGTCTGCTAAATTCTTGTCCGAAGGCGTGAACGACAGACTTATTTGCTTGTTAGCAATCAGTTCTCTGATAAAGAAGTGTCGGACTGCGATATGCTTGGTTCTTTTGTGGAATCCATTCCCTTCAGCCAAGGCGATGGCTGCCTGATTGTCGACATTCAGAACGGGAGTTCCAGGGTAACCAAGCTCGCTAGTCAACCGACTCAAGAACACGGCTGTCTGGGCTGCTTGTGTTGCAGCGCAAAGTTCAGCTTCAGCTGACGAGAGCGCCGTGCTCTTCTGGAGAACCGAACACCAATGTATGGGTCCTTTGTTTGCAATTACCATGGACGCGGAGACTGATCTTCTGGTCTTCGGACAGGAAGCATAGTCACTGTCACTGAAGAAATGATATTCAACGTCTCCATCTCTTTCATAGAGAATTCCGTATTTTGGTGTTCCTTTCAAGTACCGTAGTACTCTGAGAAGTAAGGACCACGATCGTTTCGTTGGTTTCTCTAAACTTCTCGACAGGAAGGAGACCGAGAATGCCAAATCGGGTCTGCTTGCCTGAACAAGATATTGCAGGCTCCCGATGGCTTCCCTATACGGAACCTGTGCTTCTTCAGTGTCGTCCTCGGTGTAGATATCCCGAAGCAAGGGAGTTGACACTGGTTTGCAGTTCGACATGCCGTATTTCTCCAGCAATTCATTCACATACTTCTCTTGGTTTATAAACAGAGAGGTATCGGTCCTTGTGATCTGGAGACCCAGGAAATACTCCAGTGGTCGATATTTCACTTCCAGATGGAGTTTCAATCGTTCTAGGAAGTCAGTCACTGCTTTGACTGTTCGACCAACAACCACTGAGTCATCGACATAGAGAGCCAAAACCAAACGCTCTTTTTCTGGACCTATGAAAACACAGGCATCGGCCTCGCTTGGTTTCAAGCCAAGATCCATGAGAACGGTTTTCATTTTCTCATAGAAACTGGACTGCTGAACAAGTATCTCCGTGGATGAATCCTGGGGCGGTGGCTCTGCAGTCAGCAGGCTTCGTTCTTGAAGGCTGCTTGTACGACTTCCCTAGGTCGCATGCGGAACAACTGGCAAAGTCATCCTCGTACGGGATGCCGTATTGCCTCAACACTTGCAAGACCTTTTCCTTTCCAACATGGGCTAGTGTGCGATGAACCTCTTGAAGACTCACTTTTGTCTCAATCGTGGCCTGCAGGGCGTTGGGTTCACCAACCGGATCCGCGTGAAGAACGTAGAGACCGTTTCTTCGATGTGCTGTCACACTTTGCTTGCCCATGGACATGGCGATCCGCTCAGGCTCAACACGGACTTTAAATCCGTCACTTGTCAGCTGGCTCAGTGAGATGAGATTTGTGTTCATGTCACTGACCAGGAGAGCATTCCGCAGTTCAAGTAGCACAACCTTGTTACCTTGTTGAACAGCCAGGATGGCGTCTCCACATCCTTGTGCCTTTAGGGTAGTGGAGTTGCCAAGCCTAACTTCGTCATTGGCCTGGCGCTTCTTGGGAGTTTTGCGCTTTCTGCAGGATCCCGCCACGTGACCTCGTTGTCCGCAGTTCCAGCAAGTTACCTCGGTCGTTCTGGAATACGACTGTGTCTGCCGCCGATTGGTGTTCTCGCAGTTTTCGACAAAAGCTGCTGTTCGTCTCAGACCGCACGTGCCTCTGATGTCTTCGGACATCAATGATGCACCGGTCAGCCAGTAAACCAGTCTGTTGCGCGAGCTGCGGTGTACACTTAGCGTCCGTTTCAGAAAGGCTGCTTTGAGCTTATCAAGTGCGTTAAGGTGATTCACGTTTAGTTGTTCCCACATGATTTGCAGGCCATATGAAGCTATCGGTGCGATCTTGATGTTGAAGAGCGCTATTGCAGTTTTCAGCGAAAGTTCTCTTGGATTCGGAATTGATCCTAGTGCTAGCTTCGCCTTCGTTATCCGTTCCGTTATGTGTCTGGTTGTCGCGAAGCCCCTCCTGGACAGCTCGATGCCCAGGTAGCAAAAATGGCTCACTACCTCGATCTTTTAGGAGGCTTTAATGTTGATCTGTTACGTAGAACCATGCCGGTTCTGGTTTGTCTGATGTCGTCGTCTTTCTTGCGGCCACGTGTCGACGGCTGTTGCTTCTGTGGAGAATCTTCTGGAGGCACTGCTTCCATCATGGTACCTGCTTCAGCGGTATTGCTGGTACCAGCCTCTTCTGTTGGTTCACTATTTCTCTCCTCTTCGGTTTTCTTCTGGAGTTGCAGCATCCGTTGGTTGCTCACTTGTTTGTTCGGCATCGTTGTCCGCGGCTTCACTTTCCTGCTCTGTGTTGGGAAAAACGTTTGGTTTCGGAAATACGACATCTTTTGAGCTTTTCACTATACGTGTCCCGGGAATCCAAACCCGGCAGCCTGTGACTGGGATAAGAGTTCCAACGAAACTCCCGGGATTGCTCTTCGCTGATAGTTTGTTCGCCGCATTGTTGTCATACATGTAGCAGAGTGTGCCGAACGGGTGGAGCATGCCAAGGTTGGGCCGTTTCTTGTGCATGATCTCGTAGGCTGATATCTGCAAGGATTTGTGAATGGTTACTGCATTGAGTGCTTGAGTGCAATAGTTCAGGCACTCATCCCAAAGGCCGAATGGGAGACCAGTAGCATGGAGAAGGGTCCTGACGAGGGAGTTCAGCGTGCGTCGAGTTCTTTCGCTGATTCCGTTCTGCTGTGGTTTATATGCTGTACTCTTGGTGAATTCGGCTCCAATGCTTTCAAGGAAGTCGCGAAATTCAGCATTGTCAAACTCAAGTCCACCATCAGTGTGGAGACGTTTGATGTTCGTTGCCGTTAGGTTGTGGTACCACTCAGCATACAATTTGATGTTTCTGCAGTTTGATCCTTGCTTTGAAAGAGATACACCTTTCTGTATTTTGAGAACTCATCTGTGAGGGAAAGGTAGTATCGAGAGTTCCTGTAGGATTCAATACCGATGTCAACTAGATCGCCATGAATAGTACCGGTGAATTTGACGACGGCATTCGGTGACCTAGAAACATTTTGGTTTCTAGTTGGCTTGCCTCGAATACGAGCAGTGCATGAAGTGAAGTCATTAAGGTAGTCAATTTGCATTTGGTCGAGGATCCCTTTTACCTTATCAATGCCTACATGGGCAAGAGCTTCATGCGCTTCCCGAAGGGAGATGGGGGTTTTGTTGCTGTGGCCTGGAGTGCAACTGCTTGGGCAGCAGGCTTGACCTGGAGGACATATAGTCCCTGCTTGATGGGTGCGCACAGCTCAACACCATCCTTCTTGAGGGTGATTGCATGGGGAAGAATGTTGATTGCAAAGTTGTCGCTAGCTAGCTTGCTGAGGCATAGAAGGCGTTTCCCCATGCTCGGTCAATGTTTGTTAACATGGTATCAGCGGGAGAACTTTCTCCGAATATCGGGGTATCATCCGCTGGAGTAGTTTGTTGCATTCTTAGGTGCTTGGCCAAGGGGTTTCCTTTTGGGAATCGGACATGCTTCGTCGTGATGATAGTTCGGGTACTAGGAACCCAGATCCTGTACCCATACACGAGCTGACCACACCCAGTAAGGTGTCCCACGAGACCCTTTGGATCAAACTTCTTTCGGCCTGGCTTTTGATCTAAGAAAGTACACTTCGTTCTGAAACTATGAATTTCGCCAAGGTACGGAGGACGCTTGTAAAATATCTCGAACGCTGTTGTGTTCGTTACTGAATTGATTGTGATACAATTGCCATTCGCGAAAGAAAGACTTTCTGCCCGGAGTCCTTCTTCGACCGCTATCGATTAGCATTGTACGGGCTAGATCAACTAATATCTTATTACTGATTTCAGAGAGGCCATTCTGGGTGGGGTTCCGCGGAATACTTTGGGTGAAGTCACAACCGATTTCGGCGACCAGCTTCTTGACACTTTCGTTGACAAACTCTCCCCCTCGATCTGTATGCAAGCTGCAGATGTTCTTCCCGATGAGGTTGCGATACCATGCGGCGTAATCTCAAATGCAGTTCGGTACTTCGTCCTTCTTCTTGAGGAAGTACACCTTGCGAAACTTGGAGAACTCGTCGGTGAGACACAGGAAGTGGTTGTGTCCTCCAAGTGAAGGTTCGGTAGCACTGCACACGTCGCCGTGAATCACGCCAGTTTCCGTCGCTCGAGCGCTGTCGGGTCTCGTGCGAGATGGCTGCTTATTGCTGCTTTCCTTGATCGCAGGCTAAGCAGGTATCCAGATCGTCTTGATACGGGATACTGTAGCGATTCAGGAGCTTGACGACTTTGTTCTTGCCAGCGTGGGCTAGAATCTCGTGAACCTCTTGGAGACTCATTCCGGTCTCGGATACCGCCTGCAGGGCTTGTGGTCGATTGACATGGTTCGCTCTCAACGTGTAGAGCCCATGTCGTCGTCTGGCAACAACGCTGCTCCTTCCGGAGGACATGGCGATCCTGTCTTGCTTCACGACTACCTTGTAGCCATCTTGAGTGAGTTAGTTGACTGAGCGAAATGAGATTCGCATTCATTGCCGGCACAAGCAACGCGTCCCTCAGTTTCAACGTCACGATCTTGTTTCCCTGCTGGACAGCCAGAAGGGCAAGTCAAGTGCCGCCGACGTTGACGACAGTGGAGTTCCCCAGCCTGACCTCGCGAGTGTCCGTCGCAGGTTTAAGATCGACAAAGAAACTCCTGTCCCGCAGAATGTGGTGGGTACTCCCGGAGTCCACATGCACTTCGATCACACCACACTCGCTTCCCATTGGCGAGGTATTATTGGCGTTCGCCATGGATACCTGGCTAAAATTAGCCTTTGCCTTGCGGGGCTTGGGCGCTTGCTTCTTCTTCTTTCTGCAAGACGATGCCCTGTGTCCTCTCAACCCACAGTTCCAGCATGGAACGCTCGTTTCCGTCGATCTGCTGGATGTCTGCCTTTTGCTGGTGCTTGACTGCTGGCGTCTTCTGTAGACTGACTTCCTTCTCCGACCATGGCGCTTGGTGATATGCGTTTGAGCCATCAAAGCGGTCACGTCGCCCACACCATCGGTTTTGCGGCGCGCTGCTTCGCTGCGGATCAAGTTTATCAGAGAAGTGAGGGACTTGGATTCTTCATCCTCAGTCGCCCAGGATTGCTTGAATGCATCCCAGTCAGCTGGTCGAGAAGTCATCAGACGCGAAGTTATCGCAGAGGCGGGTAGATCGGCGTCACTTTCCGTCAGATTGAACGTGATCTTGTTATAGACCTCAAGATTCTGTTCAATGTTCTTTGACGGCGTGAGTTCGAATCCGATCCAACCAGAAATGGCTTGCTCCCTAAACAAGCCCGACACGTTTTGGAATTTCTCGCGGATCTTGGTCCGCATGTCCACCGCAGAAACGACATCTGAATCGAGGAAGAAGAGAGACATAATGATATTCGGATGAACAACACTGAGGAAGACAGTTCTCGCATTCTGATTGCCAATCTTTTAGCGGTCAGGGTCTTTGACGGGCGTGAGGGGATCAATTTTCCGTATCACAGCCCAAGCATACGGCTCACTTTGCATATAGCCGGGAAGCATGGCACGAAAACTAAGCCAGTTCTTTCCGTCCTCTTGGAGCACCATGGCAGTTCCCTATTTAATCTTATCTGTGGTACTATCACCTGTTGTGTTGACCACAACGGAGCCTCCTGTGACGATGAACGATGCGTTGGTTCACTCGTAGCACGCACAAGAGTCACTGATGATTGTTGACACTTGGGTTCGATCACTGCACTGGGTTCAAAGCCTTATCGAATCCTTAGATCGTGCTGATAACGAGGGCCTGAAAGTCAATTTAACACCTTGCTCAGAGAGTCTCTGAGCGATGGAGTTCGACAAAGCCGCACCGGCGGTGAACACTTGGTGGTACTGTTAAGCTGGGAAGCTGGAAACGAGTAACGAGGCGAAGTCGGTGAAGAGTAAACGTGGACTGAAGGGATTTATTGTATAGTACTTGTGCTTATGTAGATTATTGAAGGTCAGCTTCCCCTGTCTCGGAAACACTAACAATAGTATGGTGCAATCGCAGCTGACCTCACAGCACTGTGATTAAGATAGATTCACTGCTTTAGTTAAACCCGTGACCATGGTCTGTTCTCACTGACAATGAATGCTAATTACGTAATTACAAACACTGAAAGCGAAAGTCTAATTGTTCAGCATAGTCACGGTCTGATGAATACAGTAATAACGTGCGAACCGTAAGACAGTATTCTTAACAGTCTTCACCTCTCCACCTCCAAGCTTAGGAAGTACGTCAGCGGGGAGTATGTTATCTCCAGTTCCTTCTTCAATGATTCAATAAAGTCGCTGGCTACTTCCTCGGAGTCTGTGACTAGCAGACCATCGTCCACAAAAATGCAGACTATTGTACGTCTTTTTCCATTTCGGAAAAACAAGCATGGGTCAGATATTGACCGCGTTAATACGATGCGAATCAGGATTTTCGTTATCTTCTTGTTGAACTCAAATCCTGATTGCTTGGGACCGTAGATGGATCGGCGTAAACGGAGAGTTTTATCCCCGTCAATCCATCCCAGTAATCCCGTCAATCCATCTGGGACTTCCATATAGATCTCATCCAAACGTCTACGACGTAGTTCAGAGCTTCACCCCAGAGAAATTTCTTATCCTCTAGGCCTGCACCGATCATAACTGTTCTAGCTAAGTTCATGAATGTACGGTGTGCTCTTTCGACGAGGCCAGCTTGAGCTGGGGTCCTAGGACAAGAGATTGAATGCTCAGCTCCAATCTCATGCAACACATCCTGGACTTCTTCATTTCTGAACTCTCGGCCCCCATCAGAGTGGAATCTCTTGATATCGTATCCAATGAGATTTCTGAACCACTTTACATACTTTTCTACAAAGTAGGGGGTTTCATCTTTTTTTGAGAAAGTATATTTTGCAGAACTTTGAGTACTCATCTACGATCATGAGGAAGTGTCTAGCCTTCCCTAAAGTTTCAGTTGACAGTGAGCAAAAGTCAGCGTAAACCGTACCAGGCTCTTTAGCCTTGGATTCAAATGGTTTACTGTGATAGGAGGCTTTAGTCTGCTTTCCTTCAATGCAGGTTTCGCATTGGTTTAGATCATCAATGAAATTCATGTTCTCTGCATTGAGGTATTTCTTTAAGTAATCCTTATTTATATGCGCATATCTTTCATGCAGACTCTTCAGACTTTGCTTAGCTTTTGAGCCATCCTTGTTAGCTGTCGGTTTTTCATTTTTAACCGCAGGAGCGCATTCTGCGCTATCGTCGTGGCCGTCTTGGGAACACACACTCGCTTTGAGTCGATATAATCCCTTCTGCTTGGGAACCTGGATTGCAATCTTGTCCTTCTCTATAATGAGCTCATCTTCTTGCATTTTGACTTCAAAGCCGTCATCAGTTAGCTGACTGATGGATATCAGATTATTACAAATCTTCGGTACGAGGAGAACATTCTTTAGGTTCAAATTCACGGTTTTTCCTTTAGACTTGACTGTCAAATAGGCGCCACCTTGCCCGATTACTTTGAGCTTCTGGTTGCTTGCCAGCTTGACATCCCGGGTGCCGAGTCCTTTCGTGTACGTCGTGAACCATTTTCTCGAGTCAATCATGTGATGGCTAGCACCACTATCCACCAAGAAGGTTTTCGATTTAAAAAGTGAGCCGATAGTCTGAGCCATGAATGCTTCAGCTTCTTCAGCGTCTACCGCATGGGCTCTGGGCCGATGTGGCCTGTTTCCTCCACGGCCTCGATTCGAATTTCTTCTTGGCTGCCTACATTGACTGCTATAATGACCTCGACCTCCACAATTGTAACATTTGTTACCCTGTGCCTGGTTCCTCTGGCCGTGTCTTCTAGGTTGGGGGTTTCTAGTTTGAGGCCTGCCACTATACTGTTGACCAGCATAATCATTACGTTGGCGAGGTCTCATGGGACCACGGTAGGGTCTGCGATAGGCACCACCTCCTCGTGGATTTAATCTGAGGTTCGTTACCAATGCGGTTACGTCATCAAGTTTTTCTTCCTCTTGACGCATCGCCTCAGTAGTGATGATGTCGAGCAGTGTACTCATCTCTTTATCATCTTCTGAGCGAGCAGCCTATTTTCATCAGCCTTTATCATCTTCTGAGCCAAGCAAGGCGCAATGCATCCCAATTGTGCGGCAGGGCAGCGAGCAATCGTTCGAATTGGATCTTAACATCCAGATCGACTCCAGACTCAGTCAAGTGAGTTTGGAGGGTCCTAAATCTATCAAGGTTCTCACAAATAGATAGGTTCTTCTTAAACTTGAACTGTGATAGCTGGTTTATGACTGAACCCTGTTCCAAGGCGATTTTTGTACCGAACTTCTTTTCGATGTTCCCTCAAATTTCTGCTGCCGTCACCTCTTTAGCCTGACCATAGAACTGCTGCACGACTAATTTATCGCTCATAGACGAAAACAGTATGGCTTTAGATCTCTTGTTGGCTTCTGTACATCTTCTGAGGTGACTTTCCGTTCTGCAGTCAGTTCTTCTGCCGGCGGCTTGGGGATGGGTCGCATTAGAGTGCTATCTATCACTGCCCATAGATCGTCGTCGTCTTGAGCTAAGGAAACTGGCATCATGGTTTTCCAGCTAATGTAATTTTGACCATTGAGGCCTAGAATGACCGGACAATTCTGGTACCTCCGAACTGACCACTTCATTGATCGCATTTCACTAGACTCCGGCTTGCTGTCTCCCGATTTATCGGGCTTGCCTGCAGTGTTGTCAGCAGGCGGCTTGTCAGCGTTCGGCGGTTTATCTGCATTCGGTGGGCTCGGTGGTGCTGGTGGATCTCCACCAGTCTTGGGTGCCGTACCGGATGTACCCGGTACTTTATCCTCAGCTCCAAATAGACTGAGGTGTTGGTCGTGTTGCTGACCATCCCCGGACACAAAACCATCGGACCCCGAACCTGTTTCCGACATAGCCGCTCCTCTATTCTAGTATCACTGAATAGTCAAGATTCGAACTTACTGTGCTCTGCGGGTAGTAGTTGATCGTGCTGATAACGTGAACAATTTAACGGAGTTCAGTAAAAACGTCAGTTCCAAAATGAAGCCTTCACCGGTGGTTCATTCACCAGATACAGTCCTTTTATGGAATACAGTCTGGGAAAGGGCTATCGCTCTTTCCAGTGTACTGATGCGTCTAAGCGAACATGTTTCCAACACAAAGACATGCTTCCGCCCATAAGTACGAAGGTAAACTTGCGGCTAGGAGCATGGTGCGGGCAAGCTTTGTAATTGTCTGATTATTTCGCTCCGCGATACCGTTTTGTTGAGCAGTAAAAGGGGTACTCGTAATTAGTTCCGCACCGATATTTCTGAGAGTTTCTTTGACTTTTGAATTGACGAATTCTCCTCCTCCGTCTCAAACCAGTGCTTTGATGTGTTCACCAGTCTGGTTATAGAACTAGACGATGAATTGTTATATCAGTTCTGGTGCTTCAGATTTGGATTTGAGGAGAAAAAGTTTGTTGAATTTTGTTTATCGATCTTGCATATTCATAAAATATCTGGCTCCCCCTAGCGACGGCTTCATGGGACCGCTTAGGTCGGGGCTTATGGTTCCCATGGAATGCGGTGCTGCTGAGGCAGGCTTTGAGTGGTATGATGCTCTATTGAGCTTTCCTTGTAGACATGCTGCACAAGTTATCTGGTGATTTTTGAAGGATATACCTTCTCGCGCTAGGAATTCCTTCACATTGCGCTTATTCATATGCGCGAGTATTTCGTGAGCTCCCTGCAGGGTTAATTCTCTTTGTGACATTAAAAGGAGGCGCTCGGCGGATTTTTCTGAACCTGTCACCGTATTAGCTCGAAGACCAAAGAGGCCGTGGGACATCGGAACCTTGAGAGTAGCTAATTCTTGGCTCAGAGTGATCGCGGTCCTCGATGCGGAGACAGTCCGACCATCTGTCATGAGTCATGAGACAAGCCATCGAAATCAGGCGGCGACGCATTCGTGGAACATAGGGAGTGTGCGCAAGCTCTACTATGTACTGTGTTTTGTCGGATTCTATTTCAAGAATAATAGTCCCCTCACCAAACGCGTAGAGTTTTTGAGATCCGCCAACGCGAACCACTCTTGGCGTTTCGTACTCATAGTACATGGCGAAGGGTTCCAATGAGTTACAAATGTGATTGCTCGCGCCGGAATCGACTAGCCAAGTTGTCAGATCAGCTTTTTCATCGTGAGTTGAAGCTGTGAATATTTTGATCTGTGTCGCTCTCTTTCCGCTTCGCGACGCTTGTATTCGGCCTCGACCAATGTGTAGAGAGATACGAGTGTCGATGTTTCGGTTTTGGTTATGGTCCATGTTTGTTTGAAGCTTTCCCATGATCGGGGTAGGGTTTGGATAAAGCGTGAGCAAATAACAGCATTAGGCAAGGTTGTTCCGGTTGAGGAAACTTCATGTACTATGCTTTGGTACGTTACTATGTTTTCCGCGGGAGATTGTGAGTTTTTGTACTTGAGATTGATGAAATTGGCTAGGGCAAGGTCTTTGGCTTGTCCAGTGGTTGTTTCAAAATGTTTGTTCAGTTGACTCCAAGCATCTGCAGCAGTGAGATCAGCCGTCGTATTGAAGAATTTAGTGGTCACCAAATCACGGTCTAAGGTATTCAGAATGATAGCTTTTGCCTGAGCATTTGCTCTGTCGTAGTCAGGGTCGGTTAAAGCACGAGTGCCCGTCGCGGCAGGCCAACACTTGTTTTCTGCCTGCAGAATTACAGGGAGGATCGTTTTCCATGCGAGGAAATCTTTTTCATCTTCGGAGAGAGTGATGCCGTTTAGACGAGAGAAACGGTTGGTACTAGGCGTGCCTGTTCTATTTCCCGGGTCGGCCATGATTCCCGAGAAACGAGACGGATAGAAGAACGGAATAGTGTCTTCTTGGTGCTCAAACGTCTCCGGAGCAATTCAATTGAACCGCCGTTTTAACTATGTGCAGCAGTGTACTCTAACTATTTGTGAAGAGTGCTTACCCTCCGATTGTTGATCAGCTAAAAGTGTCTGATATTGTATTGAGATGGAAACGTCGAAGGTCTGGTTCGAGCACACACTAGCTCTAGACGGAACACAATCAGAGGTACAAGGGTGAGACCACAGCAGTGACCACAGTGAGTTTATTGTACGGAACTGGGGTTTATATAGGTAGTATCGACACCTTTGGTGTGAATAAACTATCTATATATATATATCGGTAGTGGGGTGACACTAGTTCACCCTCTCTCAGATGATTCAGACAGGCATGCAATCGCAAAGGAAGCGGGTAGGCACGTGGCACAGAGCAGCGGAGACATCGTGGGTACGCAAGCGATGTCGCGTTCCCGCGGCCATCACATGACTCATTGTCAGTTGAGTCATGTCTCACAGGAGACCTGAGGAGTGACTATCCTCAGATTCTAGTCTCAACACTTTGGTTATAGATTTCCTGCAATGTGAAAGTTGCCGTTCTCCGCTGAAGTTGCTGGACTGCTTTGCGGTAATCGTTGTCGTTTTTCGCGAAGTAAGAAAGGTCTTCATCCGCGAGCCATTTCGGCAGTTCGCACGCTGCTGAGAAAGGGACGGGCAAAAAATTCAAAATCGATGCCATGAGGGTTGTGTGGACGGTTTTTTTCTTCGGCTTAACAGTCCCTCTGTGATTGTTGGAGTTTCGGAAATTTTTGTGCGCTTTGAAGAATATGTTCCTGCAGATTCTTCAGAATCGCTAGAGTCTTGCGGATGTCCTCGGCGTCCTGGGATCGGCCGAGGCCGATCTTGGCTCGAAAAACAGCCTTCTTCCAGGCCGTCATCGATGTTTCCCCCTTCAGAACACAAGCAGGGGACCAAATTTTGATGTCGACGTATCTGCGATGGTGAACAAATGTACCGTCCGATTTCCAATTGTACGATTTGCCGTTCTTGAGAACAGTGATATTGCAACCACTGAAACCAGAAGGTCCTGGTGTTGATGTCGGAGACGTGAAGCTTTCTACGTCCAGATCTTCGCTTTGGACGGATTCCGGAGAGGAAGGTACATCGACAATATGATCCGGAGAATCGGCACGAGTGGTAGACGTGCGCATGCCTGTCTTCGGGGCTGAGAGTGGTGTGGAACACGATAGGTTTGATTTTTGGCTGCGGGCTCTTTTCCTCTGGTCGGTGCTGCGAGCTCTGGAGATGCGATATCCCATCGCAACATCCAGCGTTTCCACACTGGCACAGGGATAGATGTCTCCAAGCCATCTGTCTGTTGCGGGAATTTCTCGTGCAACGAGGTCGACCAGTTGTTGGTGGATACAGTAATGATGTCGATCAGAGTAATCAATGCGTTCTTCAGAGCCGAGTTTTTGAAGTAATGGCACAAATAAGCGCCCTTCCACAGGAGGGTCATCCAGAAGACTGCTTTCTCCGAGTCGTAGTCTGTTTCTAAAACTTGTAGGAAGGCTGTTGCTAGAACTAGGGCAGTCACTGGCATGTCTTCCTCCTCGGGTAGCCTCGTCGTCAGATTGTAGGGAAGCAGAGTTGTCACGTTCGAGAGAATTTCCTTGATGTCTCGTCAGGCCGGCTGTGATTTGGAACGCGTGTTAACTCTCCCATAACACAAGCTTCACATTCAGTCAGATCATCTTTGTATGGAATCTTTTGCAGATCCAGAAATTTCTTGACCGACTGTTTATTGATGTGGGCTAGGCGCTCATGAAGTTCCTTCAAACTTTCAGCAGCCCGTGCAGTCATCGTTCCTGTGGCATCCACGCCTGTCACATTCAGGCCGACTTCCAGATGCTGCGTGTCTGTCGTCATCCCACGATTCGGTTCCTGAGCTTAAGGAGCCATTCTGATCCAGCTGCGGATGGGGTCCCGACAACTCGTCTACCTTTAACCGGTAGAGGCCGTACACTTCAGGGACTTGTATGCATACGTCGTCTCTTTGGATTATCATGAGGTCACTCTGTATTTTGACCTCAAAAGCCTCGTCTGTTTATTGACTAACGGAGATTAGGTTCTTTCGTATCTTGGGCGCATACAGAACGCTGCCTAACTTAAAACACTGTGTCGTCCTTTCGTCCTTAACAATGAGTTGGATGGATCAATGCCCGTAGACTCGGATCTGTTGGTTACTGCCGACTCTAACTGCCTTCGTGTCAGAGTCGGGTGAGAACGAGGAGAACCATCGTTTGTCATTTACGATGGTGTGCGTAGCACCAGAATCTACTAGAAAGCTTCCGGACTCGATTTGGGTCTTTCTGGGTCGAAATACGAAAGCCTCTGCGATGTTTGCCCTGGGAGGGTGATCAGTCGACTTATCGTGGGCGTTGTCTCTTCTAGGCTTACGACACTGTCTTTTGAAATGTCCTTTCGCTCCGCAGTTGTAGCATTTCAGATCGGCGCGCTTGCCGATTCTGCTGCCTTGGACGAGTGGGTGCATTCGAGTAACTACCTCATCTGCCTCTTCCCCGTCCACCACAGCGACCACCTCTACCGCTTCTCTGTGGATAGTGACCACGATTGTCTTGCCTTCGACCGATGTTCATCTGAGACAGCAACGCTGTTGCAGTGTCAATTTTCGACGTGGGGTTCTGACGATACGCTTCGGCTCTGATAACTTCTATTAGGATTCCGAGGCTACAGTCGGTTACTGGAGGTGCTGTCCATGTTTGTCTCGTTGGGTCCCAGCTCTGTGGGAGAGCCCTGAGCAATATTTCGACCTTCAGTGATTATCAATGATTGCTCCTGCCTCGGTCAGTCCGTAGTCGAGTTCCGTAAACATGCGGAAATCCTGTTCAATGGTTATGGACTTTGAAAATTTGAAGTTCATGAAACCGTGGATCGCCAACCCCTTTCTCACAGTGGTGGCTTTAGTGAAATGCGAGTTGATTTTGGTCCATGCGAGGGCAGCTCGCATCGTTGCGGTATCAGAGTAAAGAATATCCGTCAGAAGTTCTGGGTGGATGGATCTTTAGAGAGCGACTTTCGCTTTCGCGTCCGCAGCTTCAAAGTCAGCTACAGATTTCTCATAGGCTTCGGTCCATGTTGTTACGTCAGAGGGCAGATTTGGTAGGTTTTTCTTGTTACCGCTGATTACGTTCCAGATCTCGGAATCTTTCTTGAGATGGATAGGCACAATCTGCGACCAAGTTGGGTAGTTCTCTCCAGTACGAGCCAAGATGATTGGGGAGCTCGCACAATCCTTCTCAGTGCATTCCGAGGCCATCCTGGCTCGGCACCCTATCTAGTGTTACACAGGAGTAACTTACTTTCTCAGCGGTTGACGTAGAGCTTCGTGCGATAACGTGGTAAACTAACTGTCGCTGGAATACTGCTGTTGTCACAGAAAACTGAATAGGCCTCGGAAGATGGTAACTCCACCAAGAGGTTTTATTATGCCAATGTGTTCCAATATATAGCTACCGATGAGGGTAGAGAGAAAGGGCCTGAAGAGGCCCGGGTGCCCCTGCACCCACTAGCTTGTAAGCCATCCTAGTTACCGCCAGAACACAACTACGGGAATACAGAATTCTCAACAAGAGAACATTTTTCAGTTCTAGAATTATTGGATCGGTGCGGGATCTGACAGCTAGCTGGACAGTTCCGTGACCCGAAACAAGCAGGCTGTGGTTGCTGCCCATTTTGACTTCTCGAGTATGAGATTTCCGCGTGAACGTCACAAACCAGCGTTAGTTATTAGTGACGTGGCTGGTCGCTCCTGAGTCCAATAGAAAGGAGTCAGAATCGTTGTCTACCTCGCGATTTAGAGGGGCCAGTGCGTCAGCTATGTTGGCAGTCGTTCTCGAACGTGTGTTTTAATTTCGCGACTGAGCTGAATTTCGCGTTCCGCCGACACGGGACGATTGCCCCCCGTTTCCGGAATGCTGTCTGGCTGCCTCAGCCTTGATGACTTCCATCAGGTCGGAAAGATCTTGGTCAGTTTCCGGTCTGGCCGACCATCCCATCCGGCGTAGCTCCCAGTTAGGAGGGAGTGCATCTAGCAGTTGTCCGGTTGTGACTTCTTGCTCCAGTCTCACACCTGCTTCTGACAAATTGTTCAGCAGATCATTGGATGAAGTCAAATTCTCTTCAAAGAATTTCATAAACTGGGAAATGGCGGTTCTCTTTCTTAGACCCGCATTGTTCGAGAATTTGTTCTTGATCTGGGTCCACATTTCCGCAGCGGAGATGATGTCCGTTTCTCCATGAAATAGAGTAATGACCAATTTTTCATTGATCGACGAGAAGAGGAGCTGTCTAGCCCTCTCGTTAGCTTTGTCATATCTTTGCTTTTGTTTCTCCTGCTCAGGTGTGAAACTCGATGCTCCCGCGTCTTTCTTCGGTGGAAGAAGTCGACCCGAGCTCACTTGCCAAATGTCCTCTCCATGTTGAAGAAAACTTGGCATGAGGGACTTGTGAATCTGTGCGTCGACCTCACTTGGCCTCAAGCCAGCCAACGCACAGTCCGGCTTACCTAAACCGCCGCGATGCCACGAGGAAGAAATTCTCCAAAGATTTCAATAAATAGATTCAGCAGAGACTGCGTCCTGAACAAGAGAACGGGAATTGCGGAAGTTGACTGAGTTGGGTTGAATTTGGAATCCATAACTCGGTAGCTGCGCTTTTGTTCGCACCGCTCTTCTCGTCGAAGTCTTTAATAATGCTATTCCATACATATATCTGCAGCAGTGGCAGTTAAGATAACGCCACGAAATTTGAGGTCAATCAGAGGTCGAGAAATCGAGTCCAAAAGTATTGTCTTAGCCAAAAGGTTGGCTTGAGCGAATTTCGGATCAGTTCAAGACAGAGTGCCCATCGTAGCTTCATAGCAATGAGGCTTGTTCTGGAGAAGTAATTGAATGATGTCACGCCAAGTAAGGGAATTTTTGCCCTCTGCATCAAGCCGCAATTTTGTAATATTAGAAAACTGGGTGCTTGAATTGCTCTCCGCCATCAGGTTGCTTTCCTGTTGGTCGAACGGGAGAACGAAATCGTTTTCTTCCAGGTTTGGTAATTTAGAACACGAGGCCAACTATGATGTTAAAAATTCGGAAATTCGACCGTTGAAGTGAATGAACACTGTTAAGACCACGTTTCCAGGCCTTTGGAGGCTTGGTTTCCTGGAAACTGGAAACTGGAGTCTCAGCTCAGGCTCACACACAAGCTTAAGCAGTAAGGAAAAACACCGGAGGTTGAGAGAGCGTGGAGACTGCCTTCTAAGCAGAAGCGTCAGTAGTAGGTTGAACTGTGAAGAGAGACACGGACCGGGGGTAGTACTTTCGCTTCGATCAGACAGTTTATTTTTGGTTGTCTGGAGAATGGTATAGCAGTCAGCACCAAATGGAAAAAGTTTGCCGAAGCAATGTTTCGAGCCATGGATCATCTCGTATGCTGATATTTGAGTATTCTTGTTCAGGGTTACCATGTTGAGTATATCTGCTGAATAGTTGATTGCTCCGCCCCACATGAACTTGGGAAGTCCAGATTTGATGAGGATTTCTCTAGTATGATTTAACAGAGTACGATGACCGCGTTCGGCAATTCCGTTCATTGCTGGCGTGTAAACGCAGGACGACGGTTGTTCTATACCCTTGCTATCGGATAGCTCCTTTGTTTGAGTTGAGTAAAACTCTGTCCCCTGATCCGACATGAAGTGTCTGAGTCTTTTGCCAGTCTGGGTCTCAAACCATTGGATGTAATGTCAAATACAATCGGAAGTTGCATCCTTGGTCTTAACAGTATAGATCTTTCGGTATCTTGAGAATTCTTCTGTTAGCGACAGAAAGTATTTTGCTCCTCCTAGTAAGCCAACTGATGTTGAGCGAAGATCAGCTGTGACTGTTCCGAGCTCTGACGTTCGACCCGGTTCTGGACGACTTCTGTAGGAAATTCGAGTCTGTTTGGCTCTGATGCAAACTTCGCATTGCTCGTAGTCATCATGGTACTTAATGCCTTCTAAATCGAGCAATTTCTTCAAAGTTTCTCGATTGACATGTACAAACAGTTCATGCACGTATTCTAAGCTCACTGGCTGACTCTTAGTTCAGTCCAGCGATTTTTGCTTCTTACTCACGACGTCTTGTGAGGGTCGCATTGCTGTTTCTGCCAAGCTTGGTTCATCAGAAACAAGGGTTTGTGGATCACCATCAGACGAGTGTCGGTGGTTCTCGTGATCTTCGAGATCAACACCAATCTTGTCTTTGAGGTTCTCCGACCACCCCTAGGCGTCGCATTCTTTAGTTCATCAAGCACGTCGAATTCCTCATCTTCGACTTCGTTTTCTGAATCAGACAGTTCATTAACACTGTCTCGTTTAGCCATCATTAGTTGACCGGGGTTGTTTCTCTATTGTGTGCATACCATCAACTTGTACAACCCTTGACATTTAGGTGCATAGACGCGTTCGTGGTCTTTTGCAATAGCGAATCCACCTTTCTCTACAGTCACCTTGTAGCCTTCATCTGCTAGCTTACACAGGGACAACAGGTCCTCCAGGACAAAGTGGTTCCCTTGTCTGATGGTCAATGGGACTGTACCACATCCCTGAGCCAGCAGTTTGTGGTCACTTCCCAGCTTGACCTCCCGGGTTTCAGACTGTAGCGATAGAGTGCTAAACCATCTCTCATCATTTACGCGATGATGGCTGGCACCGCTGTCACAAATTAGGTAAGGTGCTTTATTTCTGGAATCTGTAATGGGGCCTTGATATGGGCCATGTGTTCTAGAATACGTTCTCAGAGTGCAAGGCTTAGGTTTCCCCGAGCCGACTGCGTTTTCTGTACTCTGAGCCATCAGTGCTTCGGCTACATGAAGTTGAGGTCTGCTGCCTCTTTGATTCCTTCCCCGCTTGCCTCTTTGGCCTCTTCTGAAGTATTGACCGCTCTGGGTCGTGGGACCAGTGCTACGACAGTCTCTGATGAGTCCTTGTCTACCACACTTGTAACATTTGGGGTTTTGTCTAGGTTGTTCTGGATTGGGATTTCGGAATGATCGTCGTTGGAAGCCGCCTCTGCCTCTTTAATTCGAACGATAGCCGCCTTGATGGAATCTCCTATTTCCACCAATTCTCATACGAGAAAATAGGGGAACTGCACTATCATTCTGACTGTGCGAATTTCGTCGATATGCTTCAGCATTAATCTTCTGGGATCTTCTACAGTAGATGCAGGAGGCTCGCAATGAAACGCTGAGAACTCCCAGATCGAAGTTTCATCAAGAAGATGAAGAGCGCTTGGACAGTATTGAGAGATCTGGTACTTCTCAAGCTCGGCAACGAATCGATGATCTGGACGAGCATCTCACGCGGAAAACCAACAAGGTTCTTTCGGTGATCGTCGGAAAGTTCGAAACTCGCAACTTTGGTGAATAGAGGGCCGTTAGAAGCGTCACGAAGTCACGCTCTCAAATCGTCAACTTCGATCTCTGCGTTATCTTCTACGGTCGAAGGATCGTTCTTGGGGCCTTGGAATGTGGCCATTATATGCGCCTCGCAGGTGCGGCACCGGGATGAAGATTCTGTGCGTGTTAAGTACCTTGTGACGGTCTGCGATGTCAATAATGGGAAGACTTTGGTTGCAGTTGCACACCAAACACCGACCAGTATGTGCTGACGTCCTTGGAATCCTGTAGAGAACCGTTTCTGGTTCTGAATCCACTGTGAAGTCTTCATCCCCATCAACCGCTGTGGATTCTTCTCCAGGCGGAGGCGCAGGGTTTCCGCGAAAGTAACGGCAGCTTCCGCACAGCGTCTGGTCGAGGGCGAATGCCTTCCCGAAGTGATGAAGGCAACGATCGATGTCAGCTTGACAGCGTACCTTCTGAGGTCGACCTCCGACGGTATGCGTCCACCTTTTGCAAACTGCACGCCTGACTCCCGGCATGCTGAGGATGATCTTCTGATTCGTAGACACGTACGAAGTAGTAGAGGCAGTAGCATTCAGGCAGCTTCGGTCACGTGCAGTCCGAAATTGCAAAACCCTGGTGTGGCCATGATACTTCTGACAAATGAAGTACGAGGCAATGCCTCGATCCCGCCCATACTTCGCGTACATGTAGGAGGTTGAAGGGGCTTCATTCTGAGACAGCTGGGAAGCGTGATTCCCGAGAAGCAAATTATAGAAGCAATCGGCTGATCCCGGAACAACGCCAGAAGATGGCCCCCGACGAGAGCTTCCCAAAAACAGGTCTACGGGCGCTGCAGCACCAGCGGTTCTCGGGATGGAACGGTTTTTGTGTTTTTTCTTTCACAACTTCCACTTCGTTATTGAAGACGAACGCGCAGTCGCCGGCAGCTGAAACTTGCTGTGAATGTTACACACGGAGTCCAGAGTACACACGAAGATTTCCGGCGAGATCCGTCGCCATGGACAGGAATCCCCCAGACCCTTTGAGTTGTTACAGAAGTAAGCTGTTGCTCCTGAATCATGTTGTGAGCCATGTTGTGGTCAGTGGGGGATAAATTGTTGAGATTTCGACCATGAAACATTCTGGCTGAGTGAAATCGCAATCGGAGGTCGGGTAGGTGAGGTGGGCTTGTGGCCGGTAATTTCTGCGAATATGATTACGATAATTCTGCTGCCGTGGGTTTTGGAAGTTTCTATTCCCATTTTGAGAGTATGAGTTGAGTCGTGAGTCATTCGGGCTCCTCTGAGTATTGTTGAATTGACGAGGATTCGATTTCATTTGGTTGAAATCGGAACGAAAATTGAAACTTCGGTCGTTTGATCGTGACTCCATTGGATTTGTTTGTCTTGGGAGAAAGTTTGGCTGACAATGAGTATTCCTGGGTTGATAGTTATTCTGGGGGAACGGGCAGGAGTTGTAATGGTTTGAACTTGGTCGCGAAATTTGTCTGCTTGGAATAATCTGAGCGGTCAGAGTAGCTATTGGAGCGATTGTTGAAACGATTTTTATTCTTGTAGCGATTATTCATTTTAAGACGGCATTTTTTTGGTTGAGATTGGGCTCGTCTAGCGACCCCTGTTTCAATCATGTTTTACAGATGAGTAACAGTTCTCTGTGTCTCAGGTTGTAAACACCAGGTTTGAACGAAGCTGTCCCATCGACGGGGCAGTGCTTGTAGTAAGCGAGAGCACAGAACGTCGTTTTGAACGACCGAGCCCGCTGATACGACATTTTGAACCAGATTGCGGAATTTTCAAACATTAGCCATAATGGAGAAACCCCGATCAAATTGTAAAGCAAACAGTTTGATTAAGGCATTATTCTTTGTAGTTCCATCAGTGTTGTTGGATTCTTGGGAAAGAGAGGTCCAAATATCTGCGGCCGTGGCCTGCAGAGTTGTACCACGAAATTTCAGGTCGATAAGAGCTGAAAAGAGTGAGTTCAGAAGGATCGTTTTAGCTACTAGGCTTGCTCTAGGGCCTAGGGTATGCTGGGTCGTCTACCGAGAGTGTGCCTTGCGTGTCTTCCCAACATTTGTCCTCATTTAGAAGAATCACGGTGATCACATCTGCCCCGGTGAGGTAATTCCGGCCTGTGACGTCAAGGCGTATTGAACAAAGGCTTGAGAATCGGGATTTTTTTGATAGTGATGTAGATTAGGTGGGGAAGGTGGTTGAGGATGGACGTGGTCCGCCATATTCGAGCAAGAGGGGTCACACAGTGAAATGAAATAGTCGCTTTCGTCCAGTTTTGAGAATTAGTCACGGCTTGGATCGTTTAGAAACAGAAGGAGAACTAGGACACTATGAGAAAGATGAAAACTTACTTTTTTGCCGGTGATGGTGGTGACTGCTTGGCAGGACGTCGAACGGTGTACACCACGACAGTTTGTCACCAAACACAGTCAGCAATAGGCGCTGATAACGTGTTGAGACCACGTTTCCAGGCCTTTGGAGGCTTGGTCTCCTGGAACTTCCAGTGGAAACTGGAGTCTGAGCTCACTCACACACTAGCTCAAGCAGTAAGCATAAACAGCGGAGGTTGAAAGAGCGTGGAGACTGCCTTCTTCGCAGAAGCGTCAGTAGTTTATTGAATAGATGCGGCCTTATATATATGCCTGGGTTGTGTATATATGCCTGGGTCGGAGCTCTTAGTAGAGAGGAAGTCCAAGTAGTTTATTGTATCCAATGAGGTTACTTATATAGTGAAGGTAAGCGAGGGAAATCTTACGTGTGGTACCATTGGGCCTCACTGTCGTCTAAGGATTATTCTGTAGAGTATGGAGCAAGTAGATACCTAGGCGAACGGGACACTCTCTCTTTCAACACTCCCCTTGTTCCGAGAGCCGCTTGAAAATAAAGTTGTTTTTCAAATCTGATACATTTGAACTTTTTGTTGTAGCGAATCATTTTACAACCCTATTTAGACACGTGTTCTTCATTAGAAACAATCCACAAGCATACGAGTACTTGAATGTCTGTTTGTCCGGATGAATGTTTTTCTTTCTCGGCTTTCGTGTTTTAGCCAACTGAAACTCATGGCTGGATCTCCAGATCCTCCGAGTTTCAAGAGTCGAGAAGTCACGCACTGTGTCCACTTCAGAGAAGAGTTTCGGAGTCATGACAGTGTTTCGGAAGAGGTTGTTTTTCTGATGAGTGGACCACTTGTTAGTGGTTTACATTTCGTTTTTGTCGCTAGGGTTCGGAGGTCGTAGTGTCGCTCCTCTGGAGGATATATAAGCAGTCTTTTGGGAAGGTCACATCAGTTGGCAGGCTATGTCCGATGAGTCCGGAGTGAGACGCAGAACTGGATCCCGCACACCAGCAACAACCCCAGAAACGTCCAACCCTCAGTCGCTGGGTTCTCGTGAACGAAATGTTTCGTCTGAAGTTCCACCGTCTCAGCTTCGGAGGCTACCCGGCGGACCACCTGTCAGCGCGCCATCGGTTGATCCTCTTCCAGTCCCACTGCCACCAAGGGCCGCAAAGCTCCGGGCCATCGAGGCCCTCAAGGGAATCGATCGACCTGTTCGACGACCTCAGCGTTCTGGACGAGTTTCTCCGGGACCTCGTGACATGAAGCGTTTGAGTCTCTTACCGGTCTGGGTCTCGAACCATTGTATGTAATGTCAAATACACTCTGGAGTAGCATCCTTGGTTTTTAGAGTGTAGACTTTCCGGTATCTCGAGAATTCTTCTGTCAACAACAGAAAGTATCTGGCTCCTCCTAGGGATTTTACCGATGTTGAGCACAGATCCGCCGTAACAGTTCCAAGTTCCATAGCTCGGCCTTGTTCTGGACGACTTCGATAGGAGATTCGAGTCTGTTTAGCTCGAATACACACCTCGCATTCTTCGTAGTCGTCTTTATACTTGATGCCTTCTAACTCTAGAATCCTTTTTAGAGTTTGTTTGTTGACGTGTGCAAAAAGTTCATGTACGTACTTCAGACTGACTGGTTGATTTCTAGTCCAGTCTGCATTTTCTTCAAGCAAGCTCGAGTTCTTATTCACAACGTCTTGTGGGAGCTGTTTCACTGGTTCTGTCAAGCTTAGTTTACGATTAGGGTTCTGGGTTTTCTCAACGGTTGAATCCTGGAGGTTCTCATTCCGAAAACAGGAAACAGAGAGTGCACTGACGTGTTGAAGTTCGTAGTTCCGGCTTGAGACCACGAGGAAGCCCGGGAAGCTTCAGCAGATACACTGAAACTTCACGGGGCACACGACGCAATAGACTCAGTCGGGATGCTGGCTCTAAGGTCAGGCGGTTTCGTGCATCATGCGAACACACGGTCTTCTCATACTGAAGTGGGGAAGTTTATTGTGAAGATAGCTTCTATATATGGATATTCTGGTACCACTTTCCCAATGGGCTCCGTTCAGGGATACCTAGTGGGTAGAGCATAGGCGAGAGACACATGAGAGCCATAAACCTAGGTCGTAACTGTGAACTCCGTCTCCGTAGTTCGTCTGGGGTTCAACAAGTACCTAGATAGATAAGAACGTTCCTCCGTCTAGACGCAGCTCTGACGTACACTAAAGAGGCCAGCTGGATTGTTCGTGTACGGTCTGGGACCGTCAGAGACGAACCAAGTCTGTAAAAACCGTTTTATGATTCGTCTGGCAGTGGGAATCAACGAGGCGACATCTCCAATTGGAAGCCCAGAAGTTTCGGTCTTAACCTAGCTTCAACATTTTTCGTCTTTCATTTAGCTTACAATTAGGAGGGATCAGTTTTACCGTTGCCTGATTCATGATGCATGCAGACTTGGAACATGCTCCAAGTGGATCGCTCTTCTTCACAGTCATTTGTTCGTTTTGAGGACGCTTCTGAGCGTTTTTATTGGCCCGTGTTTTGTCTGCGTCTTCTTCAGCATATTTGTCGTTCATTATTGGGTATTGATGTTTGACTTACAATTAGTTGATGTGGATTCAGTCAAGGATTAGTACACTGCTGTGTCTCAGGCTGTGGATGTGCCAGGCAGTTTGGAACAGGATGGCAGAAAAAGTTGATTGGTTTCGGAGATTCGGTAGGACGGGTTTGCAAGCACAGATGGCACGGTGTGATGGCTTAGATGAATTGGATTGTTGTTTAATACGGGTTAGGGATTAGGGGCTCATCGCCATGGTCAGGACTGGGATTTATTGGTTCTTAACCGGTTCGAGTTGGTTTTGATAGAATGCATAGCAAAGTGGTAGCCAGTATAACGACCATGCCGAGGAGGATACCTCCAGTGACAAGTGCCACAAGTAGCGCGTGGGTTTTGTTGGCGCTATCTGAGTCTCTTGGTGGATGGTACTTTGCTTCAAATTTAAACCCCATTGATTCTTCACCGACGGGAGGTAGATCAGGATCAGCCTCAAGCAAACGAGATGAGGATCAGCCTCCTGCTCGCACGCAATCGCCAATGGAGTGCAGCGCCACGGAAAACCATCCAGAGGTTCATTAAGTGAACGTTTTCCAAAGTTCATCACATTTGTGAAAATGCTTCAGAAACAGTATTTCGCCAAACACCGAGCCGACCTTCAGAGTAACGACGAGCGTGGCGGGCTCTTCTGGAAAGCCTTTCGCATGGGACGCTCGTTGGAACGACGCTATTCAACGTCTCAATCAGCTGTGCGGGGAAGGCTGCAGCGGTGCTCTCGGCCCCCAAGCTCTATGTAGGCGTATAATGCCATTGCAATAAGCCTCCCCCCCCCCAAGATTTTCGTCCGGCCCATAGAGCTCCATGTTAATGATGATGATGATCATGTCTTGGCCCCCTCCAAGATGATGAAAAATTTGCTCTGACCCCCCCCCCCCCCCCCCCAACAAAATACCCATGGTACGCCCCTGCTGAGCATCGAGCTCATTGGGCAAGTTCTGCAAACACAGCAGCGTTACGAAGTGATTTGAAGGAAGACGACTCAGAGGGTCGGACCAGCGCTTCCTTGCACGGCATGGAAATTCGCTTCGAGACTAGGGGCTTACCTCGAGAATCAAGTCGGCATCTAGGAGATTGATCCCATCCCTGGACAAGGCCGGTATCGCCCTTTCTGTGTACTTCACAATGCCGACCAGGGAACGACAAGCCGCGACATGTCCATCCGCGATGGGGAAATCCAATCCTTGCTTATGGTGAATCGCTATCAGAGCACCCTCGATTTTCAAGAAACGCTCCAGCATGGCCAGGACGCTGTTCCAGCGGATCGCAGTATCAAGCTGAACAGTCAGCGCTGTGTGATTGGCTAGAAAACGGCCTTGTTTGCTTTGATCTCGAATTACTTGCAAATCTTTCGTATATCACTCACCAATGGTAGCCGGAACAATCCGGGCCTCGATGTTGGGCTATCCGAGGCCTCTCCTACTATCTCTGAGTGAACAATCCTCGAAGTTGCTCCCCCCGAATTTTCGATTCCGTCGTGGAACATCTCGTCGCCGTAATTTCGTCGACGCCGTCACCATTTTGAATCGGCAATTTACTCGCGAGACTTCGGAAAACCGGGAAATTTCCTCCATGGACTTTGGAAAATATGGTCAGATAGACCCGAAAATTTCTCCCATAGACTTCGAGAAGTATGGTCAAACCGACCCGGAATTTCCTCTCATAGACATCAAAAAGTACGGTCAGACCGACCCGGAAATTTCTCACGTAGACTTCAGGAAGTATGGTCAGACCGACCCGGAAATTTCTCCCATAGACACCGAAGAGTATGGTCAGATCGACCCGGAAATTTCTCCCGTAGACTTTGTTGGCAAATGACACTAGCTCATTGATAATTTCGGACTGCCAGACACTAACTGAGTGAAGACTCCGATGTCAGACCAGAGACTTAAAGTCGCGTTTATTCAGAGGCTTCTTTTATCGGTTAGAAAGCTGCTGGGAGAGAGCAGAAAGCTCAGCTCAGAGCCCGAACACCATATTTGGAGAGTTGTGTATCTGGTTGATCTGAGCCCTTACCATGACCTTTACCCAGATATATTTTTACTCTGTTCTGGCACACTCTAGAGTTGTTACAATGTTTTCAAGCTGACTACAGAACTACGGATAGACTCTGCCTAGAGGTTTTCCAACATTTCTCCCTCTTTCTGTGGCAGCGCGAACACTTGTTACTGGGCTGTCTCACCCTCTTGAAGCGTCTGATACTCCCTCTGCTTAAGAAGTCTTTTGACCAAGCAAAACACAGCAAACATTATTAACATTGTGAGAGCAGCAGATCCTGCTCCGATCAAAACTGCCTCCGTGTGTTTTTCTGCTGGAGCAGGTTGCGGTGTTGTTGTGACGTCTGGATGTCGGTGCTGATAGTCTTCCCAGATGTCCTGACCACCGCTTACCTTGCCGTCTGGCTCAAGACAGACAGCAATGTTGCTTGAGAGCATCTCACAAGAGAGACTTGTCTTTATACAATAGCAGGGGAAGTAATCCTTTGTTTCTTCAGTAATCACACAGCTCATTTGTTTGTCGATACAGTCTTGGTTGCAGTCTTTGTATTCGAAGAATGCTTCAGAAAGTTGAATGAGCATTATCATTGATATTATCTTTAGAATCTTCATTTAGTGAGCTGTTTGATTCCGATTCCTTCTCTCAAGGTTGTGAAACGATCTCTTTGTAGAGGTTTTGTGAATATATCTGAAAGATTTTCCAGAGTTGAGACCTTCTCTGTTTCAATCACTCCCTCTGCGATCTTTTCCTTGAAGTACCAGTACTTTATTTCGATGTGCTTTGCCTTTCGATGGATTTTGTGATCTTGAAGAAGATCCAGAGCTGCTTGATTGTCGATCAAAATCTTTGGTCGTATATCGTAGCCAAGCTCTGCTAGCAGTCTCTTGAACCACATGCTGGTTCGACAAAGTTCAACTGCTGCAGCCAGTTCGGCCTCCATCGTCGACAATGAGGTGAAGTTCTGCTTGGAGGAGGACCAAATGATTGGACCATTGTTCCCGAAGATCAAGTACCCAGTGGTAGATTTTCTTCCGGGAATCTCGCATGCGAAATCTGCATCAGAGTAGAACCTGTAGTCCAGTTCTTTCGTTGCGGAATAGACAATTCCATAGTTGATTGTTCCTTGCAAGTATTTCAAAACTCGCATCGCAGAGTTCCACATCCTTTCTGTGGGTTTGTTCAAAGACCTTGCAAGAAAGTAGACAGAGAATGCGATGTCTGGACGTGTACAGACCGTGAGGTACATCAAGCTACCAATCAGATGTCTGTATGGTTTGTCGTCAAGAGGCTTGCTATTGTCCTCAGACATGACCGACTTGTCCATTGGGACAGACACCTTCTTTGATTTTGTCATCTGGAATTTCTCCAGGAGATCTTTGATGTATTTCTCTTGGTGAATGATCACATTCATGTTGGAGTTTCTCTCAATCTGAAGGCCCAAGTAGTAGCTAAGGACTTTGTGCTTGATCTCAACCTCCCTCTGGAGTTTTACTAGGAAGTCTTGGATAGCTTCTTCGGATTTACTCATGAGCAGGCCATCGTCGACATACAAAAGAAGGATGACCTTCTGCGTGCCATGGCCATAAAACACGCAGGAATCACACCTGCTTTCAACGAGACCTAATCTCAAGAGAATTTCTTTGATTTTGAGGTACCATTGACGCGGTGCCTGCTTCAATCCGTACAAGGATTTGTTCAGCTTCCAGACCTTTCCAGAGTCATTGTTTTGACCCTCAGGTAGTTCCACAAAAATGATTTCTTCCAGCTCTCCATGGAGGAAAGCGGTTTTGACGTCAAACTGATGAGTGAACATTTTCTCACGCGCCGCGATGCTCAACAGAGCTCTTAAAGTGTCAAAGCGCGCTGTTGGTGAGAACAATTCTTTGTAGTCGATATCTTTTCGTTGTTCGAAACCACGGACAACCAAACGTGCCTTGTATCTTTCAATTTGTCCTGAGGAATCTCTCTTGATCTTAAAGATCCATTTTGTCGTTAGACAACGGTGTCCCTCTGGAAGCGTCATCAGAGTGAACACGTTAAGAGATTCCAGACTTCTGAGTTCTTCGTTCATCGCATTGATCCATTCTTTCTTGTCTTTTGACTGCATGGCCTCTCCATACGTTTCTGGTTCATCATTGTCTCGTTCATCTTCAGAGAAATTAACACTTGCCGTTGCTGACTCTGACTCGTTGTCACTCTTTCCTTCCTTGCTTGTTCTACTTTTAACTGCCGAGAGGACAACCCACTCTTGAGAATTTTCGAGCTCCGGTGCGTTCTCACTGTCACCTGTTTGAATAGGAGATTGTTCATTATTTTCCTCATTTGTTTCAAGGGATTCAGGGTTGTCATCATTATCAGAGTCATCACTTTCTAGATTGATTTCTTTCAGTTCTTGTTCCTCTTGATTTTCAGGTTCTTTCATTAGTACACTCTTTTTGAGGAATTTTACATTGTTTGTTTCCACAATGGTTTTCGTTCCAGGGATCCACAAGCGGTATCCATTACTTTCTTCGCAGAAGCCCACCATTATGGCTCGGATGCTTTTGGCTTCTAATTTCTTTCTTCCAGGTCGTTCGTCCAAGAAGAAGCAATCTGAACCAAACTCGTGAAACCTGCCGAGAAACGGTTTTCTTCCGTAGATCAGTTCATAGGCTGATTTTCCCTCGGTCTTGTGAATTGTGATGGCGTTGAGTATTTGAGAGCAGAACGAAATTGCCTCTGTCCATAGGGTTTTGCTTAGCTTGGTGTCGATGAGCAGAGTTCTTGCCAGTTCGACCAAAGAACGGTTCGTTCTTTCGCTCAGGCCATTTTGAGCCGGGGTTCGGGGGCACGAGTATGTTTGTTCAGCTCCGATTTCTGTCAGTAGTCCGCGTACTCTTTTATTGAGGAATTCAAGACCACGATCGGTGTGAAGTCTTCTTATGTCCTTTTGCGTTTGATTCTTGAACCAGCGGACATAGGCTTGAATGTATTCAAAGGCTTGATCTTTCGTTTTCAAGAAGAAGACTCTTCGGTGCTTTGAGTATTCCTCGGTCATACACATGAAGTAGTTCGAACCTCCGAGTGATCTCGGCGTTAGCATGCAGAGATCCGTGTGTACAACTCCGATCGATGTTGGTCTCGCTGTTGACGGCTTCGTTTTGTAGGTAGATCTGTGCTGCTTTCCTTGCAGACAGGCTGGGCAATCGTCGAGATCATCTTCAAATTTTATTCCTGCTCCCATTAAGACTTTTCTCACTTTTTGCTTATTTACGTGCGCAAGTACTTTATGAGCTTCTCGCAAGCTTATTACGTGATCACTGTCACATTGAAGACTCACTGTTTTGTGGCTTCTCTCTGCATGAACGACGAAGAGACCGGCTTCCCTTTCTGCAGATATGCTTGTCTTTCCTTTTGAAAGTTTCATTGTGTTGCGGGTTGTCACTACCCGGAAATTGTCGTCGAGCAGCTGTGTTACTGAAATTAGGTTGTGCTTCATTTCTGGGACAAAAAGAGCTTCTTTCAGGGTAATGTATACGAGATCAGTGCCACTTTGAACGGCTATCTCGGCTGCTCCCTCACCCACAGCCTTGAGGGTTCGAGAATCACCGAGATGAACCTCTCGAGATTGTTCATAGGGCTTGAAGTTAGTATACAAATTTCTCTCTTGAAGAATATGATTCGTGGAGCCGCTGTCGACTATGAACTTCATTGGTTCATTTACCTGGAGCTTCGCAGCTTCCGGTGAAAGGGTGTCGACCCTGGTCATGTAGACCTGTGTGACATTTGTACTTGCTTTTCCATCCGGTTTTCCTTTCTTTGTTGACTGTCTTGGGGGATTCTTTTTCTTCTTCAGGAACCAGCAATCGTTGCCTCGATGACCTCTTTTGTGACAATTCCAGCATGTTATGACATCTCGGGATGATGTCCGTCTTACATCCTCGAGATGGAAGTTCTGCTGACACCGGTCATTCTGATTTCTTCGGTTGAAACCTCCGCTGCGCGTTGCCAGGGCTGTTACCTCTTCTTCACCATCGAACTTTCGACGGGAGTCTTCGGCTCTAATCATCTCGATCAGGATGCTGAGCTGTTTTTCTGTATCTGCTTTTACGCTCCAAGCCTGCTTGAAGGATTCCCAACTTCGTGGTAGTGCACTGATCAAACGGGCACAGGCAGCTTGTTGTGTGATCTCAGCCTTGACTGAATCCAGTTCATACACGAGCTTCATGAAGTCCTGTATGTTTTCTGAGATACTGTGAGCTGAGTCAAATCTGAACGTTGAATACCTGGCAATAGCCTGATCCTTGAACAGGCCCGTTTGTCCAATGAATCTTTTGTTGAGTTGGTTCCATATGTCCTTTGCGGTAACGATGGTTGATTCGACGTTGAACATTTGGAACATCAGATTGTGATTGACTGCCTCGAAGAGAAGGGTTCTTCCATTCTTGTTTCCAATGTCGTATTTGGGCTTTTCATCAGGCTTGAGAGGATCCACTGCATCTGTGATGACTTCCCAGGCATAGAGCTCACTTTGGAGGTAGACAGGCATAATGGCACGCCAGCATAGAAAGTTGCTTCCATCTTCTTGAAGGACCACCATGTTACGATACCTTGTGCGTGACCCTTGGTCTGCTGTGGTGACGTTTATGTTCATGGTGAAATCGCAGTGTGGAGGTTTGTCTTCGTTGGCCACAGGGTGTCTGGACACTGTTTCCGGATTTCACTCTCAGAAACACTTACGTGAACTTGCACGTCGTGCTGATAACGATTTGTTGGCAAATGACACTAGCTCATTGATAATTTCGGACTGCCAGACACTAACTGAGTGAAGACTCCGATGTCAGACCAGAGACTTAAAGTCGCGTTTATTCAGAGGCTTCTTTTATCGGTTAGAAAGCTGCTGGGAGAGAGCAGAAAGCTCAGCTCAGAGCCCGAACACCATATTTGGAGAGTTGTGTATCTGGTTGGTCTGAGCCCTTACCATGACCTTTACCCAGATATATTTTTACTCTGTTCTGGCACACTCTAGAGTTGTTACAATGTTTTCAAGCTGACTACAGAACTACGGATAGACTCTGCCTAGAGGTTTTCCAACAGACTTAAAAAAGTATAGTCAGACCGACCCGGAAATTTCTCCCATGGACATCAAAAAGTACGTGCAAACCGACCCGGAAATTTCTCCCATAGAATTCAAAAAGTATGGTCAGATCGACCCGGAATTTCCTCCCATAGACACCAAAGAGTATGGTCAGATCGACCCGTAAATTTCTCCCGTAAACTTCAAAAAGTATGGTCAGACCAACCCAGAAATTTCTCCCAAAGACTTCAAAAAGTATGGTCAGACCGACCCGTGAATTTCTCCCATAGACTTCGAAAAGTATGGTATGACTTCGGAATACCATCTCCGATTCCACGCGTTAACGGCGTTCACGGGTCCCCGTTCACGGCGTTCACGGGCCGTTATCCCGCTATTCACGGGTGCAAGTCTAGTTGTGAGGTCGTTGAGGGACAGCTTGGCGTGGTGGTGGTTGCTGATCGATGTCTCTTGAAGTCATCCCAGATCGCAGAACCGCCAGTCACCAAGCCGTCAGGGGAGATGCACGTCGTCTCGTCATCAGCGACTGCTCGACATTTCGGTTCTCTCTCCATGCACAAACATGGGAAGAAGTTCTTGTTCACGTCACCGATTGTACAGCTGGTTTTTCTCGCCTGACAGTCCGCGTCACAGTCACTGTATTCGAATCCACTCTCATGGAACGAAGGGACGAACAAGCAGCAACAGATTGCGATGAGGAGAATTTCTCAGCTGTGCTCGGTGAGGCCTGCTGGGTTAATGAGTAAAACCGCAACCGACAATCCCCCGTACCGTGATCGCACATCAATACTTTGGTCCTCTTATAGAAAATCTCATAGTTAACAATCAGATTGATCGTGCTCATGTTGTCAATTTGTACTGCAGGTTTCTGATCGGTTCCGAGCTGTTTCAGAAAACGTTTCGTCCAGATGACGTGTTTCAACGTTTTCACACACGGAGTCATTTCTGCTTCGGTGGATGATAGTGCCATAACCCTTTGCCGTGCGGCAGACCAGTAGATTGGCGCACCTCCAAAACCGAGGACGAGAGTTCCTGTCATGGTTTTGCGAGTGCTGGTGCAACTGGCCCAGTCAGCATCGGAGTAATAAGGTACAGAAGATCATATTTGGCGGTACCTTCGAGGTTCAGAAGAACTCGGATTTTAGCGTCCCACAGTTTCTCAGTAGGTCTGTCTAAATACCTTGACAGAAACGAGATTGCAAACGAGACGTCCGGCCTTGTGGCCATGCCGATGAAACAGGAGAGAGCCTATCAGCTGGCGATAAGACGTGGTGTCAACTGGCTCAGATGAGTCTTCAGCTAGACACTCCTTCGTTATTGGGACTTCCGCTGGTCTGGAATGTTTCAAGTCAAACCGATGTTTCGATGGATACTTGTGGATGGCTGAGCGTTTCTATCTCAGTGGGAGTAGGGGTCGCAATTACCCGGGTAATAGGACCCGGGACGAATTTCCGGGTCGACCAAACCATACTTTTTGAAGGCTATGGGGCAAATGTCTGGCTCTCTTGGTTTCTCTCATTCAGTGGCGTAGCGTGCCTTAGTGCCGCCCGGGGCGGACCTCGGGAAATTCGGAAAACCCGGAAAATGCCGCTTCCTGGAAGCGCCTCCGACGCGGAGCGACAACCAAAAAAACGACCCGCTATAGGGCATAGATCAGCAAAATGCCGCCCCCTCGAGAGTGCCGCCCGGGGCGGACCGCCCCCCCCCCTAGTTACGCCACTGCTCTCATTCCACAACCACATAAGGGTGAAGGCTCCTTCTAACGAAGTGGTGGGCTGTGGATGGAAGATCACGGCGCACAATAACGAGACAGCGTTCCGTTTAGAATCACACAGTTCGTCCGAGCTAAGCATTTATTGGTATCATATATGAAACAAAGATTTCTCTACATTAATATACACTTTTACGACCAAGATAATATCCTATGACCAGAAATATACAGTGCCGTGGGGCTTCGAAATGTCCGGCACGTCGGTTCGATCGAACCCTTCGAACTTTGCAATTCTCCTCAGATGATCGCTCTTGAATCGGTCCCAATTTGCTATGTTTCGATAGTGATCATAAATCATTTCGACGTTTTCGTCGACAAACTCGCTAACCGCCGCAAACTGGAGGTCTTCGAGTATGTAGCCTCGGGCTGCACATGTGAGCTGTTTCTTGAAAACCGGATCTTCTCGCTCCCACATTCTATGGACCTGTCTTGTAATTGGGAAGTATCCATGCTCGTCCTGTAGGTTCATGCGCTTCTTCGCGAATGACTTCGAGGTTGACATTCTCGTCGTCGGGACTTTCGGCATCGCTTTCCGTCAATTCAGCATCGCTTTCCGTCGATTCAGCATCGCTTTCGGGATCGGCAACCACAGCACTGATTTGCGAAGCACTCAACTCTGATGACTCCTGTAACACTTTGCTGAGTGCGATATGGAGGCCATGCACGAGGCACAGTTGCGAAGTGAGGTCCAGTTTCGCAGCTGTACGCCTCAAGACGGAGGCGCCATCTGTGATTGCGAAGAAACAGTTTTGCTGGTTGACGAGGAATTTTTGCAGGCGTTCCGTGAGAGCTCCAGCGATCACATCCGCTGTTGCTTTCCCGTGGATCCTGACGGGTCCGAGGTAGATGTCCTCACCTGCCTCGTAGACGGTCTTTTCTCTGGACTCGGTCCGCAACGTCACGCTGATGTAGCGATGAGGCGAGTTCGCGGCGCGGCGGTCGCCTCATCGAGGGCCACGGAGAAACTGCCGCCATCTCGTTGATAGTGTTTGAGATGATTCCTGATTTTGTTGCGGTGCTCCTCCACCCTACCGTCGTCCCATGAGACCTCGTCAACTAAATGATTATGCTGGTCAACAGTATAATGGCAGGCCTCAAGCTAGAAACCCCCAACCTAGAAGACACGGCCAGAGGAACCAGCCACATGGTAACAAATGTTACAATTGTGGAGGTCGAGGTCACTATAGCAGCCAATGTAGGCAGCCAAGAAGAAATTCGAATCGAGGCCGTGGAGGCAACAGACCTCATCGGCCCAGAGCCCATGCGGTAGACGCTGAAGAAGCTGAAGCATTCATGGCTCAGACTATCGGCTCACTTTCTAAATCGAAATCCTTCTTGGTGGAGAGCATTGGCATTGCCATGTTAGGTCTATGGGAAATCTCCGGGGGTGTCTCTCCGTAGGCTCTTGCCTGGTGCTGGTGTTCTGTGGTGCCTCAGCATGGCGGGCTCGCCAGCCGGCGCTCGTGCTGAGTTCTGTCTGATTCTTTCCCTCGGTTATAAGTCCATGGGTCAGCCTGAGACCCGGGGTCTCGTGCTAGGTCGTGGCAGGTTTCCGCGCGGCTCGTAGTTTTGCCGATTTCAATTTTTCTAAAATGCTTCCACTGGTGCGATTCTGCTTTCGCGCATTTTGCTTCCGAACTGGAGTGTTTCCTTGCTGCCAGCGGAGTTTTATTCCTGATTTCGGATCAGGGAAAAGTTTTTCCCGTTTGGCATTGCCATGTTAGGTCTATGGGGAGTCTCCGGGGGTGTCTCTCCGTAGGCTCTTGCCTGGTGCTGGTGTTCTGAGGTACCTCAGCGTTGCGGACTCGCCAGCCGGTGCTCGTGCTGGGTTCTGCCTGAGTCTGTCTTTTGGTTGTGAGTCCGCGGGCCGGCTTCTGGCCCGAGGTCTCGTGTTAAGTCTGTGAGGTATGTTTGGTCTCCCTTGGTATCCCGTGTTGGGTCTCCGGGGTGCTCTTCGTGTACTGTGGGTCGCTGTCTGTGGCTTGCTGTGTAGTACGTACTGTTGGCTGCTGTATTCTGAAGTTTTCTTGCGTTGTGATGTCCGCTTTACCCTGTCCGGTTTGCCTATGTCCGTTGGTCATCGCTTTGTATGTGTCTCGTGTTTGTGTGTTGGTCCCATCAGAGAAAAAGCCTGTCGTTCGTCCTGATCTTGGGAGATCTGATTTATTCAAATTTCCTTGGTTTTAATGTTCACAGCTTTAGCGTGTTCCGATGATTCCGTTGTCTTCGTCCTCATCGCTGGTTATTACGATCGGTTTTGTTCCGCTCCCTGGGTTGATTCCTTCCTCATCGCTAGAGATAACGACAGGATTGGTCTCGACGCTCGATTCTGTCTCGCTTTCTGAGTTGGTTTCTTCCTCCTCGCTGGGGATCACGAGGGGGTTGGGATCGCCTCCCAGGTCGTCCTCATCTCCGCTGCTCGCAAAGGGTGATTACCAGCCCTTTGTTCCCTTGCTGCTGTTGTAGCTGAATTCCGGCCAGTGTGCTGCTGTATGCTCTTCTGGCTTTTGCTGGCATTCTTCTTGGGAGACTTGCTTCTGCTTTTGCTCGTGCTCCTTCCGGTCTGTTGATTCGCGGGGCCTTGGGCCGGGGGGCTCGTATGCTCCGTGTCTTCGTTTCATGGTGAGTTGCTTGCGTGCTGAGTTCACTTTTGATTTTCGGTAGCGGTCTTACTTTTAGGCTTGGACCCGATCTGTTCTGGTGCTATTCTGGAATGCCGCGAGCGTTTTGCTCCGATCTCAGACGCTCGAGTGCGGTGTGAGGCCGCTGGCTGCGGACTGTGGACTTTTCGTCGCCGAGTTTTCTCTAGGTCACTTTTCTGGTGGCTGACGCCCGGCCTCTCGCGCTCCTCGAGCTGGTGAGTGTTTCGTTTGTCGTTCCTGTGATTGGTTCGATCCCATGTGTGCCTTGCTTGGCTTCTGTCAGTCTGTTACTGTTGCGGGGTGGATTTGGTCCGCTTCGATGTGTTAGCTTGGCGTTCGTTGGGTGCCTAATTGGTGTTCTGGTGTTGGGGCTATGGACGACTGCCTGGGGCAGCTTTCCATTGCCTATGCCTGTTTTGCTAGTTCTCCGTGTTGCCTCGGCCAGTGTTCGTGCTGGGTTCTGCCTGCATCTTTCTCTTGGCTTTGGGTCCGTGGCCGGCTTCTGGCTCGGGGTCTTGTGTTGAGTCTGTGGAGTGCTCCTCGTGTGTTGTGAGTCGCTGGCCGGAGCTGTGCACTGTTCACTGTCCTGAGACATAGTGACGCTAACCGGGCGAGTGAACGCTGTCAAGGCAACGGGAGGGACGAATTCGGGCGATACGAACGCGCGCCCGGTGGTAAAAAGCACGTGTGTGGGATTTCGGAGAGGAGGTGGCCGGGGTAGTGAGACGAGATGAAAGGAAGATGGGACTAGGCTGCGACAAATCCTAGACTAAAACACACCGGTGCTGATGCTGCCAAAGCATCATCCATTGATTTCACTACGGGTCGATGGAGTTTCCTTCGAATTTCATTGTCGATATCATTGAAGAATTTCTCCATCGCCGCCATGATTCCATGCGACTCTGTCGAGTACTAAAAGTAGTCGTCTTTCTATATCGTCGTCGAGTTCTTCTCCATTTTCATCATCTGATGTCACTGCTGCATGCAAAGCCACGGTTGCCGCTTGTATTATTAGCATTTTGATGCTAAGATCTCTTCGTTGTTGCTGTGCCAACGAATGACTGAATTGTTGCAGCAGCTGATAAGATTCTTGTTCAATTCTCCGTTCACAAACATTCGATAGAGTCGTTTCGTCGTTTGTACCAATTCTATCAGTCACCATAATAGACATAGCGGGAATATTCATTGATCAAGCCAACTCGATAACGCTCAAATAGTATTGTCGCAACACTAGGGTTTCAATTGACAACAATTCGTTCAATATTTCTTGTTGCGTTCCTGCTGCTGCTGCAGGTGTAGAGAGTCTTTGTCTTATCAGATGATTTTTCTTACATTCAGCAATTGTGATCAATCCTTTAACAAATCAATTCCACAGCGTTCCTTGAACATTAGATACCGCATCATAACGAATACACCAAATGAAACGTTCATCCAATTGATGATTGTTATCTTTGTTGTTATCTAGCATTTCGTATTTAAATTCAGGTATAGGATGATACGGATGCATTGGTGGCGGCAAGAAGGGTGAATTAGCACATTCAGCCAAGGCGGTTGCTAATGATTCTGTATCGATATCAACAGCATTACGAGTACAGATTGTCGTGTGTTTGTGATTCGTGATTGTGGTTCTTCTTCTTTTTTCGTCGTTGTTATTATCGGTGGTCGTTCTATGCTCCTTTACAATGTATGGATGTCGCCAAATTGTAAATGGAGGGTGTGACCAACAATGAAATATAATTCATTTTTTGGCCGTTTCGTTAACATTGGCAGCAACTGGCTCGTGAACAACAGCATTTTCATCCATGTCTACTGTTGACATGGACATGTAATCTTCATCATCATCCTCTCCTTCATCGTCGTGGTCGTCGTCGTCGTTATCAGTTGTCGACGACGACGATCGTGGTCCCACCGTAGAACGAGGGGAAAGAATTATCTCACGACAACGAATGTCAAATAATTCGAACATGATTGCGTGATTAATTAAACATTTCCAGTATTCCAATGGCCTTTTCAATACAATTAACATGCGTTCATTGGTACGCCAGTCGCGACGACGGTTTCGTATTTGTTCCTTCCGGAATGCGATTATTCTCCCCAACTCGTCTCTATCGCCTTCTACTGCTCGTCGGTCTCGTCGTCCCCAAGGAAAGCCTTTCATGTAGAGTGCCAAATTCGATGCTCCTATCCATTTGGGCAGCTCATTGAAATATTATAGTAGAACACGTAGCTCTAAATCACAAGATTCAGACAATGCGACATTCCGTACGCCGTCTATTGTACTAATTGAACAACATTGACGCTGCTGTTGCTCTTCTTCACCAGCAGCAGCAGCATCAGCGACCAACGTGTCTAGTCCATTGAAATAAAATGTCATCGCTTGCCATATACAATTGTATCGATTGAAAACATTGCGTACGATCGCTGTCTTACGATAATTTTGAATCGCTTCGTCCGTAGTCGACATAAATTTCGCAACGTAACGTTGACTACGTTCAAGATATGTCGATAGAAATACTGTCGAGCGTGCGTATTGGCCATTTCGACCGGCTCTTCCGATTTCTTGGTAGAAATTTCTCTACGACTTTGGATATCCATAGTGTATAACGTGTTCGACGTTTCGTTTGTCCAATCCCATTCCGAGTGCAATCGTGGCTATGATTATATTGACGTTGTCGTTGAGAAACGCTTCAAGATTTTCTTCTTTGTGTGGATGCTTTCCGTAATATGTCACATTGGCGATATGGCACCTGTTGAGATCCGCGCTCAATTTCTCGATTGCCTTTGTGTTTTGAATGTAAATTATTGTCGCCTCACGAAAATCAATAACGCTCATCAAATCTGGAATTATTGTTCCAGTATACGTGCCCAAGATAGATAATACACAATGGTAGCAACGTGGACACAACATCCAACTGTTCGTGCTCCATTTTTGCACTCACAGTAATAACGTCGAATACCCTCGATCCTATTATTCAACCTGTCGTAATCTATGTATACTCGGTATTTCTTGGTTGAACGATGTCTCGATTGAACGACCAATTTTAGGATGTTTGAGCGTCCAGTCATATACATTATAGGTACGTTTCCATCCCCATCAGTTATATCAGCTAAATATGACCGTGCCATTCTAACTTGATAAGGTCCTGATACAAACATAATCAATTCCTCCTTGTAAAGCTTTGGGAAATCGGTAATAGTTGACGCAGAAACCGTAGTGAACATTTTTTTCTTCAAATGCCAATTCTGATCTTGAATTTCTTGCCTGAAGTCTTCAAAATCAACGCCAAGTCGATACTCCATATGAGCGATGATTGCCTTTTCTTCGTTTGCATTTTGGAGAGTACCGAAACGCCTCCCAAAGGTATTCTGTAAGTATGCAGCTGTTCGGCACAGACTCGAGACCTTCGGCAGCATCTTATTATCGAAAGTATGTTTGAGGAGCTTGAACTTCCCCCAAAGTTGACCGTGAACCGCTTCGACAACCCACCGTACTTTTGTAACCATTCTTGATTCATTCGCCTCTTCCCATGGAAGCTGAGGACGATTATTCAACATGGCAGGCATCTTCACAATGAATTTTTTCTTCTTTAGGTATTCCACTGAATCACGAAACCCACGATCAACAATCAATATGTCGTTTTCCCTCAGAAGATCCTTGAGAACTTTGTTTTTGAACACTACTCTTACGATAGACGCATCGTTCTCTTTTGCACAAAATGGCCCTGCGAAATCAAGAATGAACCCATTGGTTGTTGAGATCGTAAAAGGTTTACAAAGAGAATCACCTTTTTGAACCGAAAAGGAACGCTTTTGGTAAGCGTTGTTACCACTCTTTTGATGTCTGATATACGTTCCATCGAGAATCAGTGCTAATTGATCAGATTTTAACTTCAAGACATCTTTAGCAACTGATGAAGTATTCTCCAATAAAAACTCTCGAGTTACATTAGGCGGACCAAATTCTGAACGGAGGACTTTTTCAAACGATCCAAGAACCTGATCAAACATATCGGACACATTGGAGGTATATGGCAATCCGAAGATTGCTGCAATCTTTTCTCCCGATAACCCAGTTCTCATCTTATAAAGAAACACAAAGAGTGCCTGATTAATGGTCCGAACGTGCGTATTTCTTAAGCCTTGCATCTTCTCTCTCAATAGTATAAATTGCTCCTTATTCAGTCCACACAAAGCTCTCAATCGATCTTCGTCTAATCTAAGTTGATCAATTTGCACCCACAAGTCGACACTTGGCGGTTCCTTGAGGAATGCGACTAACTCGTCATAGTCGATTTCGCTTTTTGCTGAACACAAAGGAAGCTTCTTCAACTCCTTAACGGGTGTATCGCAACTAATTAGGTGAGCACTGCATACTAAGTTTTTGGCGGGAATGAAAATACTTGCGCGGTTGAAAACGCTTCTACGAAGACTCAAGTTAATCACATGAAGCCCAGACGTAACCCCACAACACATACACTTAGATTTAGATGCAGCAACCCTTGGAATTGGGATAACGACCATCCGATCCGACTTATCGATGTAATCTGGATCATTTCCATCAGCTTGGTCTTCCACACTCCTATCCGATGAACCAGAACCATTGAGCTGGTCATCGCTCCCGACTTCAGAAACATGATCGTCCACAATATCGATTTCGCGATTCAAGTTACTTGGACCAGCTTGTGCTTCAATGTCCTGTCTTGTATTCATCGCATCGTTACCTTCTACTAAACCTTCTTCCTCGACCGTTGAGATTGCGCCACCTAGTTCCAATTGAGGAACAACACTTCGTTGTGAAGTATAATAGGCTAAACGACAATTGTCACAAATCCGAACTCCGGTTGTGAGAGGAATCTCGAAAAGTCGCGAATATTTTTCTACCTTCTCAACTGTCTCCAGTATTGTAACTCTCTTATTATTTTTGAATTGTTTGTTGCAGCACGCACAAAACTTGAACCTTCCACACCGCACACAAATATAGGTTTTGATCCGAACTGGTTTTTTAGCGACGTGCGAATAATGGCTTACATCTAATCCTGTCCTGATGTGTCGAATATTAACTCCTTTCTCTTCCGCTTCACAGAGAGCGCACACTCTCACGATTGCTTTCGGAGGCATTCCTGATGATTGATATGACCAACAACTTCTGAACTTCTTTGCTTCGATGATTTTTTCACACGTCAAGTGCAATTACAACGCCACCTGAAATCGCGATGATAATGTCGGAACCAAAACTAGGCAAACAACAATATCAATACACGCACCTCAGGGCACAGGCTCTCCAAACCACTGTTATAACTTATGTTTTCGGTTGTCTCAATTGAAAACCACCCAACACAACACGAAACACGGCGTAGAGAAAAATTGAACAACCTTGCCTCTCAGAATATCCGGTCGCCGAAGATAGCCGAACCAACCGAATGTCAAAGCCTACCACGCCAACCGGCATCCATGTTTACCAAGACGACCGGAAAGCTAAGGCTGCTAAGGTGACGGATCAAACAGGCCTGCCGAGATGACGAGGCTATCGCATGCCACAAGCCATACCTATCTCTATTCCTCCCACACGGCGCCGCTATGGAACTAGTCCGTCGAAGGCCCCGGTATCGGAAACCCCAACGGACCGCCTTGGCCGAACACGAAGTGATCGACCCACGGCCTCAACGTATGGGAACCTAGATCCATACCTATCTCTATTCCTCCCACACGGCGCCGCTATGGAACTAGTCCGTCGAAGGCCCCGGTAGCGGAAACCCCAACGGACCGCCTTGGCCGACCACGAAGTGATCGACCCACGGCCTCAACGTATGGGAACCTAGATCCATACCTATCTCTATTCCTCCCACACGGCGCCGCTATGGAACTAGTCCGTCGAAGGCCCCGGTAGCGGAAACCCCAACGGACCGCCTTGGCCGACCACGAAGTGATCGACCCACGGCCTCAACGTATGGGAACCTAGAGCCATACCTATCTCTATTCCTCCCACACGGCGCCGCTATGGAACTAGTCCGTCGAAGGCCCCGGTATCGGAAACCCCAACGGACCGCCTTGGCCGACCACGAAGTGATCGACCCACGGCCTCAACGTATGGGAACCTAGAGCCATACCTATCTCTATTCCTCCCACACGGCGCCGCTATGGAACTAGTCCGTCGAAGGCCCCGGTATCGGAAACCCCAACGGACCGCCTTGGCCGACCACGAAGTGATCGACCCACGGCCTCAACGTATGGGAACCTAGAGCCATACCTACCTCTATTCCTCCCACACGGCGCCGCTATGGAACTAGTCCGTCGAAGGCCCCGGTATCGGAAACCCCAACGGACCGCCTTGGCCGACCACGAAGTGATTGACCCACGGCCTCAACGTATGGGAAAAGTAGAGACAACTCACCTCAAATCCTTACTAAGCGCTGGTCCTATGTTTGAACGCTGATCCTTGATCCTGAAGGGTTCCAATAATCCAATAACAATATTGTTCTAACAGTACATGATAATGAGAAGAAAGACAACGACAAACAGATGAATTTGCCTCTCGTTGTTTTCGTTTTGTTTGGAAAATCAATTGGGCTGCTTCAACGATTCCATTTTTCTGGATGAAATCTGTAATGCTATCTCGCTTGTCTTGTGTATCTTCGACCGCATCGATTTTCATTTGGCAAAAATAATTTCCACTCATTGTGTTTGTGTGTTTCTGTTAATCGTGTATGTGTATAAATGCCAAACGAACAACGTTACCGTTTAGCTAAGCCTTACTTGATATTTCAATGTTGTTTGTTGATGGTTGCACAAATTGTTGAATGATGCAAATAATTTGTTCTTTCACTGGAGTTCACTTGACACACGACCGAAAGTTTTGATGCGCTGCCTCACTGGTTGGAACACAATGATCACATAAAGATTGGTCAACAACAATCAACTGTCTCTGTTCACACAGACACACGAAGACTGAATGTTGATCTGAATCGACGCGGGTTTAAATATTTGTCCTCTCTGTTTCATACTTTCGTGTTTACCTGTTTCATGTTGTAGCACAAGCGATAACGTTGATACTTTCGTGTTTACCTGTTTCATGTTGTAGCACAAGCGATAACGTTGATATTGTCGTGTTTACCTGTTTCATGTTGTAGCACAAGCGATAACGCTGATATTGTCGTGTTTACCTGTTTCATGTTGTAGCACAAGCGATAACATTGATATTGTAGTGTTTACCTGTTTCATGTTGTAGCACGATCTCAACTACTATTACTCACAGAGCACATTGAATTTAAATCTTCACTATTCGGTGATACTGAAATACATGAGTGGCGTGTGTCGAAAACAGTTTCGGGATCCGATGGTGTTTTGTGTTCGGGTACAGTTGACCAGGCGCGTATCTACCATGAGGCTGGTGAGGCTCTAGCCCTCCCCAGGCCTGTTGAGTTCATACTATCTAAGTTGAGACTTCCGACCGAGGGACTGATTTTCTGCAAATTTCACAAGGGCACCCCCTTGTCGAAAAAAATTAGCTCCCTCCCAGAAATAATCCTGCATACGCGCCTGCAGTTTGCACAGAAAATATATGATGAAATACACAAGAGAACCCATATCGACCCGTGACTCAAAACATTCAATAAACCGAAACTGTGACAGATGCTAGGAAGATTCTCATGACACACTTGAGCATCTATGAATGCAAATAAGATAACATGCACGCTAAATAATAAGCTCTCACAATTGAAAGAACAAGAAAAATTTATTGTATTTTTTCTCAGTTCAAGTCGCGATCATCGACTTCGTATTCATCTTCGGCAATCATATCGGGAACATGGGGCCCGACCCATTCACATCCACTATAAATCCAGGTGATGAACCGGGTTTCTTGCGAACGGTAGTCTTGTATGTATTTGTACTTGATTTGGGTCAGCACCAATTTGCACAGGTTGATCTGGTTCTCAAGCTCTGCGCAGTCGTTGAATCGACCACGAATGCTAAAGGGCAATGTCCACCATGCACGTCGAATAAGCTTCATTGGTATTTCCCAATCGTACTGAAGTTCAGCACGGACGACGCGTGCGTAGCACTGGAGCCCGTGGGCATATCGGCCGTCGGGGAACCCGTTTTCGGAATCATTTTGAGCTCCCGGAGTTCTTCGATAGTTTTCTCGTAGAGCTTCCAAACCTGCCGTTCAGATGATGTAAGAAAACTGTCTGGAAGGCGTTCTTTAAAGATGAACCCAGTGATGCGTTTTTCACGATACGTAGGGTGAGATCGACAGTTCCCGTGGCACAGAAACTGCCTTCCGTCAGGCAAGGGTGCGTTCAGTCCCACGCAAACGAATGGGAGCTCCTGGAGCTCCGTAGGGCCTGGCTGGACGAGTTCTTATTCATCCACTGAAATACCCACATTGTAGTTCAGCAAACAAGCCCCTTGAGCAAAAACTACCCCAGCATCCTCCCAGAAATCATGCAACACCACTGTTTTGACGATTCAATCCTGAAAAAATACAAATCATCCAACTGCAATTCAAAAATCAGTTTTCCAATAACACGACATAACGTCGAGAAACCTCGGGAGTCCCAACTTGATGGTAAAGCGCTGACTAATCTTGATGCATATCTCTGGGCAGTGATGCCTGCTTTCGTCTCCTGAAGCTCATAGATGATGGATTGGAATCCAGCCAGATTTTCGGTTACTGATACACTTTGAATGAACCTGAAGTTGATTAATTTTGATACAGCGATGTCTGCAAATACGGCGCTTTGACCGACGAACGTATTGATGATGCTTTCGTAGGCAGATTTCGCTGTCACGTGTAATGAATCTTCGAAGAAGAGCCTTGGCACAGCGTTTGGTTGTAATGTGCTGAAGATGACTTCGCGACCGTTCTTGTTTCCAGGGGCGTAGCCAGGATTTTTCCTGGGGTAGGGCTAATCTTGCATGATGCATTGATTGTGCATGATGCAAACTCGTTCAGAACTCAAACGACAAACGGCGATTTCAGTCACAGACTGTTGAGCCAGCGGATGGGAACACCTCCGGACAAACCCGACACCAAAATCAATATAAATATCCAAATGATGCACTTCATTTTGAAGTCGTCTTGATTGCGTGCATCTCGACGCAATCGTTCGCGTGCTTGCTCAAGGAACCGAAGCGGTACTTCAGCTGGGAGGTGACCCGGCGGAATCTCACCCTCCGGTGTTGGAGGGGGCGCGGGAGCTACTTGAACTTGGTCAGCTTCAGAACTCCGAACGCTGCGACGACTCGTCGATCCGTGTTGGCCCAGGGGTGGCTGGGCGTCACCTCGCGAAGATCCACTTTCGGATCGATGAGTATTGGCGTCTCGTCCTTGGCCAGTTGCAAAAGGAGATCTTTCTGCGTCCGATCGAAATCCGCGCAAATGTAGCAAAAAAGTTCCTGAGGGTGATCAGCCCTGGGGTCACGACTAAAAGGAAAATGGATCTCCAAAATTAAGAGAAGAAATCAACAAAGTCAACAACAACAAAAACCTCAACGTTCAGTGTAATTCTCACCACGGAAATTCTCGCCACAGAATTGGGCAAGGTTGGGTCGAGAGACCCACAAAGCACTGGGACCAGGATAACGATGCTGTGCGGGTTCAGCAGGGTGAAATCGAACTGCGAAGCTCCAACTTCGAATTGCCCTTCCAGGATTGACTGCGGCCGGAGCGACTTTGATGGACGAGCTCGGGGATACGTCAGACAGGGGCGTACACAGGATTTTTTTGGGGGGGGGGGGCCAAGAACATTTTCGCCTCAGTTTGGGGGGGGGGGCAACAGAAGATGATGATAAGCTTCAACATGGAGCTCTATGGGCCGGACAAAAATTTGGGGGGGGGGGGGGCATGGCCCCCTGGGCCCCCTCTATATACGCCACTGACGTCAGAGCCACAGTCTTCACCAACCGTCTGATCTCGAGCGCTCTCAATTTCGAGTTGGACAGTTTGGAGTCTGTCGTCCGCACGGCGAGCTCGGGAAACGGAAGAATTACTGCCGGTGGATGTGCTGAAACCGGCTCCAGAACGTGGGCGGGTCCCTTGGGTGGTAGGGGGACTGCTGACTGACTCGGCTGGACGCCCAGTTCCTCTCGAAGAAATTCGTCCAGAATATGAAGCTCCACGAACTGATCGATCGCTTCTAAGGGCTTCGATGGCGCGTAACTTTGCTGCTCGTGGTGGTAGCGATCTTGGAAGATTATCAGCGACGACCGGCCGGTCAGGTGATCTGCCCCCGGATCTGGATACCCCCGGATGGAGAACTCGTGGAATCTCAGGCGGAAGGCTTCGTTCACTAGAACCCAGCGGTTGCGGTTCGACGTCTCCGCGGTTCCTTGTTGACGAATTGGCTCCAGGTCTGCGACGAACTCCGGACTGACCGTGCATAACTAGCCGAATGATTTTCCCAGCGACAGACCGCTGCTTTTATACTCTCTTCAGAGGATGCGAACTCAGTCTCGGACCTCAATAAGTGCAACGGTATGTGGAGTGCGGACAAAAAGAGGTTCATTTCGCAGGAGATATCGACAATGATGATCCCGGGCAAAAGCTGATGACTCAACCCTTGCTGGGAATTGGATGGATCTGTCGGCACTTACAATTAGCATCCCGAGCTGTAGCACACTACGTCAGTTGATAGTTGAGTAGTCGTGCGTTGTTGGTAGGTTCGACGTCTGAAGTTTCGGCGAGGGCGATTCCTGTCCTGGCTCTCCAAGCTTGCCTGAAGGGCTCCCATGCTGCAGGGAGAGCCTCCAACACGACATCCAGGCGGGAAGCCTGGAGGTCGTCATCAAGCGCAAAGCCGGCCTCAGTCATTTCGTACAGGATAGTCTGGTACATCATGAGATTCTGGATGACGGGCTTGTTCTGTTGATACCGAGAGCGAAGGAACTTGGAAACAGCCAGATTTTTCTTGGTCCCATCGAAACTCTGGAATCGGTTTTTGATGCGTCGCCAAATCTCTTGGGTGTCAACTTCCTCGGCGTTGTAGAGGAAGAGTGTGACAGCAGGATCCGGATGAATGGAGTTCATGATGATGTATCTTGCTGCTCGGTTGCCAACTTGGCTCTTTCATACTAACGGTCATCGTACTAACGGCCGCCGTTTTCATAACGGTAAACCTAGGAAAAGAAGAAGCAGTGCAACGAGACCGAAGCATCATGACCATTTTAGGAATAGGAAGCACAACGGATGGAACAGACCCTGTCTTAAAATACGAAGTGCCAATCCCTATTCCCATACCGAAATAAGGACGTAAAAATCAGGACGCGCAACGAAGACCTACCGGAACAAGAGACAAGGCAAAATTGGCAAATAATACAGTTTATTTACTCCAGAGTACAAATAAAACATACAAGAAATCCGTATGGGTCGTTTTTTTTTCTCTTGTAAAATGCTTTGTGTCTGATGTCTACAGCACTGAATATACACACTGCACAAAATTAAAGAAATCAAACGTAAAATGTCAAATGAGCACCGTTTTGAAAACGTTCTCAATAAGGAGAGTTTCCCCATCTATATGACGGTACAGAATTTGGTTGCAAAAACGGCGATGTTGGCATCGATTTAATTGGAGTTTTCAAAGATGACGTCATTGTCGCAGTTGGTTGGTGCTCATCAGCGCGTACATTGAATGCACTCAACCAGGATCCAGGCGATGGAATAGAAAATGGCTCTGTTATAGCAGTGGTAGCGTTGGCGATGGTAGTTGAATCGTTGTTACAATGTTCTTTCGCATTTGATGGCGAAGTTATGTTCATTTGGTGGTGGTGGTTATTGACGTTATGAATATTAATATTTATTGGTGTTGATGGATTACTGTTTAAAATCGTGTTGCTTATTACAGTGTCCAAAATATTTGTTTGTAATGGACTGGTAACGTTTGTATAATTTTGCATGGATGTCATTGTTTGTTGTGGCATCGATTGAGCTGTATCAGTGGGATTTTCAACACCAGCGGGACTTGTAATAGTAGAATTGGCGACGATCGGGCTTGCAACAGTGAGGAAATTGTTATTATTGTCACCAACTGTAGCGTTGTTACCAACTCTAGTATCTTCATCACCAGCAACAACAATAGGCTGCAAATTGTTGCCGTCAGGAAGAACGTACTCATTGGATGTGGTACAAGCCGTCGGATTAGATGACGTCGGAAGCTCTGAATGAGATAGACTGATGGCGCTGAAAAGATTACGTCATTGACCGCGCCACGCCTTGGTCACTGAGCCGATGGAATACTCAAAAGCTGACTTAGAGCGCTGGCTGGTAGTTTTGCATCGCTTCCGGGTGAATTGAACTGGGTCCTGTTGGTGTCCAGATTCTGCCCAATGCTTCTAGATGGCGAGAACTTGAATACGATCCAACTACTGATCGCCTGTTCACGGCAGAGTCTAGTTTGGTTTTGGGAGCGCTCTTTGATCATTCTCCACATGTCGACTGCGGATACGAGATCCGAGTCATCGTAAAATAACGACAGTATGATGTTGGCATGTACTATCGGAAAGAAGACCGTACGAGCGTTCTTGTTACCGATATTGTGGTGCTCTGGATCCGATGACGGGGCGATCGGGTCAATTTTTCGATCAGCACGAACGATAAGCGCTTTGCAGAATATGTTCTTGAAGATCCTTCAGAATCTGAAGCGTCTTCGGTTGGTCCTCCGGATCTTGGGACCGGCCGAGCGCGATCTTGGCTCGAAAAGCAGCTTTCTTCCAAGCCGTCATCGGGGTCTCCCCCTTCAGAACACATGCAGGGGACCAAATTTTGATGTCGACGTAGCGCCGATGGTGTACAAATGCAGCGTCCGATTTCCAGTTGTAGGATTTGCCGTTCTTCACTACTGTGGTATTGCAACCAACGAAACCAGAAGGCTGTTGTGTTGATGTCGGCAACGAATAACTTTCGACGTCCAGATCGTCGCTTGACACGGACTCCGGCGACGAAGGCGCATCTGCAATAACTCCCGGCGAAACGGCACGAATGGTAGAGATGTGCGTGGCGGTCTTGTGGGTTGGGCGTGTTGTGGAAGACGATTGCTTTGATTTTTTGGCTGGCGGTTCCTTGCTTTTGGTGGACGGGCCGAGCTCGGGACAAGCGATGTCCCAGCGCAACATCCAGCGCTTCCACACTTGCGGTGGGATACACGTCTCCGAGCCATCGGTGTTCTGCGGGTATTTCTCGGTCAACCGCGTCAACCAATTGTCGGTGGATGCAGTAATGATCTCTAACAGTATAGTCAATGCTCGTTTCAGTTCCAGGGATTTGAAGTATTGGCAGAGGTATGCATCTTTCCAAAGCAAGGTGGTCCAGAAGATTGCCTTGTCGCAATCGTAGTCGTGTTCCAAAACTTGTAGAAAGGCCGTGACCAGTATCAGTGCTGTAGTTGGGAGATCTTCCTCCTCCGGAAGACGAGTCGAGAATGGGAGAAGCGAGGTCACATTGGTCAGGATTTCCTTCATCGATTCGGTGATTTCGTCGTATGTGTAACGCCACTTGTTGTGGAACTCGCTCAATTTCGAGTCCGCAGTTTCTAGAATCTCCGGAGTATTCTTCGTCTTCACAATCCGTACCGTCAAGAGTTCCTTTGCGTTGGCTGGCATCGTCATTTTCGTCGTCAAATTTGGGACGAGCGATGTCCCAGCGCAACATCCAACGCTTCCACACTTGCAGTAGGCCCAAAAATGACCAAATTTTGATGTCGACGTAGCGCCGATGGTGAACATACGAAGCGTCCGATTTCCAATTGTATGATTTCCCGTTCTTGACTACAGTGGTATTGCAACCAACGAAACCAGAAGGATTGGGTCTTGATGTCGGAAACGAAAAGCTTTCTACGTCCAGATCGTCGCCTAATACGGACTCCGGCGACGAAGGCACATCGGCAGTAAGATCCGGAGAAACGGCACGAGTGGTAAAGGTGTGCGTGTCGGTCCTGGGGTTGAGCGTGTGATCGAAGATGATCGCTTTGATTTTGGGTTGCGGTTCCTTGCCTTTGGTGGACGGGACGAGATCTGGAGATGCGATGTCCCAGCGCAACATCCAACGCTTCCACACTTCTGGGGGTATTTCTCGTTTAACCGCGTCAACCAATTGTCGGTGTATGCAGTATTGATCTCGACGAGTGTAGTCAATGCTTTCTTCAGTTCCGGGCACTTGAAGTATTGGCAAAGATAGGCATCTTTCCAAAGTAAAGTTGTCCAAAATGGAGCTTTGTCCGATTCGTAATCTTGTTCCAAAACTTGAAGAAGCGCCGTCACAAGTACTAACGCTGTCGTCGGGAGATCTTCTTCCTCCGCTAAGCGCACAGTGTAAGGGAGCAGAGAGGTTACATTGTTCGAAATCTCTTTGATCGACTCGGTTATCTCGTCGTACGTATACCTCCATTTCCCCTGAAATTCGCTGAGTTTCGAGTCCGCTGTTTCCAACACCTCGGGAGTGTTCTTCGCTTTCACTATCCTCACCGTGAGGAGATCCTTATAACGGTGTTATCGTGGGGTGATGAGAGCAAGCGCCGACAGGAAATCGACAAACTGAAAGTTTCCTTCAATGACTCAGTTGAGGGTTAGCTGGAACAGAACACAAATGAGAACTCGCTCGGACAGAGTGACTGCAGATAGACGACACTGATGGTATTTGTCCACTAGCTCTGGTCCAGACTGAAACTCACTGAAACAATAACGCCACGGCGATCACGGCTAAATGAATAGACGTGGTTCACACACACGCGTAACTGCTCCTCGGTAGTCTACGCTTCGTTTATTCTTTATATACTTGTATGGAAAGGGTTACAGATTCGTATTCTAGTTTAGCATTACTATTCGGTCGTTGTACCCCGTACGACGACCGACGCTTCCTTATCCTAGAATGTGGGTCAGTCGTAAACTGGAATCGTGAGGCAAGATGCGGATACTAACATGCTTATTTTCTATCAATCCTCCCTTATCCAAATCTGTCTCACGATGTGGATTAGTACTCTGGTTACTTGGTGAATAAATTTCAAAATCTTTCAATCAAACCATCTATTTTATTGCCAATACATAACGCCCTCCACCATATCTTCGTCCTCAAATAGGAAATTTTCTTCGTTAATTTTGCAAACGAAGTCATCTCTAAATACGTCCCTGATGGGCTCGTATCCAATTTCACATTCATAGAGAGATTGGTTCAGTTCCAATTCTCTCAACACTTTTCTCTCCACTTCGTGGTGGAACTTTCCTCGTGTGACGCAGCACACTCTTCTTCTGTACTCGTCTGAGCACAGCCGCCGGAGGCCGGAGGCCGGAGGCCAGCTCATGAGTTGTGTATGCTTTTTGAGTCTCCCAAAGCATTTCTGTCAACATCAGGGCGAATCCCTGATGTCCAGCCTTCGGGACCTCGTTCACAAAACGTTCTGAATTCAAGATGTTTTCCATACTTGAATACACTGCTGACCATAAGGTAGGGTCCCTGTCCTTCACCTCGTTCGTCTGGTTCCTTGGCTTGATCATAAGCCATTTCGGTCCTTCAAACGTTCTGTGATACATTATCCTTGCGTAGTTCATATCGTGGTCCTCTGGGCACGTCTCTCTTGTACACAGACAAGGCAACCGATGGTCACGGTAGTCGAAGATAATTCTATCTTCATTGATCCATTTACGGGATTCGAGGACTTTTTGTTCTTCCCGTCTTCTTTCATCAGTGCACATTCTGGTGGATTCTTCAGTTGCGAAGCTCATGTTGACTGGTTCTGGTCGTATGTAATGGTACAGCGTTAGTCAGCCTTTTTATACCACTCTTCGATCAGAGTATCCAGCCTCTCTCTCATATCAAACAGGTTTGGGTTCACTGAACTTACGCACAGAGAGCTTGGGTCTTATTTTCCCGCTCAAATCTATGCATCCTTCGAGAAGTCTCTGGTTAATTCTAGCTTCGGAACTTGACACCCCCTGGCGTCTTCTTCTTCTATTTCCACCATGCATAAGTCTCAGTTCGTTCTGGTATTTCACCGAGTTCACATCTCTCCACGAAAATGTCTCAAAACAACCTACCCATCGTTCCGACTTCAGCCATCCTCCCTGAGGTGAATCGACTTGAAAACTCTTCTGGTCCTAGTGATCGAGTGCCGGACCCCTTCAATCAAGTGTTCGTCATCAGTCAGGAATACATGTTGTCGTCAAAAAGGAAAACAATGCAGCCGTCTTTGACTGCCAACTGTCAATAGTCTTTGCTGGGAACAAGTTTGTCAAAACAAATAGAGTAGAAGCTCTCGGCAACGATGAATTTTCTGCGTCGCGAAGTTGCGGCATTTCCATTTTTCTCGACAACACAGAGCCAGTACTTCGTGGCGAATACGTGTTATCGTTGAATGCTCAAATCACGCCAGTATCGCAATGAATCTGTGTCGCATGTATAGAATAGCAATAAAAACAACGAATCACATTAGGAAACAACGCGTCGTCAAAACAAACCTCCTCAATCACCCCAAAATTTCTCGTCTCAAGTGACAGTCTCTCTATCGAATTCTATTATGCATATTTGGTCGCTGTGAAATTCACTCTGTCGTCGACGACGACAGAGTGAATTTCTGACAAATCATAAAACTCGCTCGCCATACGCGAACAACCTTACAGGACAGTCTTGCTTTCGAGCGAGTGTTGATGATAGCATTTTTTTCTTGGGTGGCGTTCAGAGCACACAGAAAGAGGGAGACTGAAGTTGCTCGGATTGCGATTTCAACTAATGCAGCGATTCTCGATTAGAGGGACCGGAGGCGATTTTCGAGGGGCCCGATTGTGATTTTGAGAGTCCACTATTCAATGTTCCTATCGAGCACACTCCGTACGGGGAGCAAAAATCCAGAGGAACACTCAGTCACTTCCCGAAACTCGCCGAGAAAGAGCTATTCAACATCAGATCTGTCCGCTCCTGGCACGCTGATGGCACTCGCAAAAACAAGTCGCGTTCTGGGATCCCAAGGCGGCCGTGAGAATTGCAATAAATGAAACACGGGATCGTTATGCAGAGCATGCGATTCCGAGTAATTGCCGAGACGAATCCGCGAGATATTGTTCAAAAGACAAAATGATTAGGCTGTATCCGATGAGGGGGCGTTGGCACGAGACTGGCACCGAAGTAGACGGTTTCCTTGCAATCGCCTCTACGGCACCACACACTACGAATGGTAAACGAAAATACTCACGTGGATGTCAAAGCAGCATCGTTTTGGCTGACGAAGTGATCTCGTTGCACCACACGATGCTGCATCCGATGTACGAAGCCAAAGACGCGGCGTCGGTTTCGTACAAATTGTGATCGGTCGGCGCTCGCGACCGTAGCGCCACAACATCAGGATCTTCTCTCTTTCCGAATCGTTCAAATCGCCAGGCATCGCGGAGCGCCGCCAAACAACGCCACGCAATTACCCGACGGGCGAGCGTTCGTCCTCGTCGTGGTCGCTAAATGGTGGTCAAGTGTGCCAATTCGAATCTTTCAGTTTGTTCGGCGAACAATCACGGGAGGAACGGCATCCCCTAATCCTGCCCGGATGACAGCGATTCACTTCGTCGCAATCCAATTGACTGCAAAACGGCGAAGATTCGATGAGAACGTTCTCATTGAACTGATGTTATCGTAATTGCAGTGAGCGTAGCGAACATCATTGTCGCGCGCAATCGTCACACAAACACGTGTGTGGCAGCGAGTAATTCGACTGAATTGCGGGTCTCATCGCCGCGGGGCGTAGTACGACGCCACGCAAAAAAGCTTCAGATTCTCACTCGTTAAATTACAACGTCTTTCTGTGCGCCGCACACAGTGAGACGAGCTTTGCCAAATTGTGTGCTGAGAAGCATACTGAACGGCGTCCCTGAAACGCGGACAGTGTTCTCTCGAGTAATGAAATCTCTGCCACTAGAGGCTCATCGACACGAAAGAGCTTTTTATTTCTCTCTGGACGACCATTGATGACTATACTACTGCTGTTCGAACCATTCAATTTCAGTCGGAATGCTCCGACCAAGCGTTCTACGGATACGATGCGCAATCATTGTGACCATAGACGGACAGGATTGAGAGTGTACCGCCAACAGCCAAAAAATCTATCCGAGAGTATAGAAATTAAGAAAAATACTCTTCTCGTGAATTAACATCATCCTTGCAGCCTGCCTGAACCAATGCAGGTGTGTCGTCTGTCAATTATTCGTGTTGGTCTACGAATGATTTTCTGCGAGACTACGTAAGTATCTCCTTGATACAGCTTCTCGACTGCAAGCGAAGGAGCGCCGCTAGGCGGCGTAACTGCTTGTCGCAGCACCGCCTAGCGGCGCTCCTTTGGAACTATTCATTTGTATACCGGCAGCCGAATAGCAGCACGGCTGCTCTCGCTGTCTGTCGTATCCACTGGCTGGTCAGATTTCTATGAACAGCGTCTATATCCCGCTCAGCCGTCGAGTTTTCGACAACGCGACAGCGAGTTTGCCGGATTCTTACCGGCTTTGGTCATATAGACATCCAGCAGTTCGTTTTGTAGGGGCTGAGTTCAAAGTTGGAAAATTATCGTGGTGACAGCCGGCTGCCGGGCAAAGTCAATGCTCCGCAGAATAGTGATCGCTCGTCAGAAGAACACACACACACACTGCCTATGGTGCGATTTCACTGCCATGTTGCAACAAGTCTAGAGACTCGGGACAACGACAGGCGCATGCCGAAAACCCAAAAAGTTGAAGTACCCTACGTGAATGAATTTTCCAGTTGCTCAAAGGAATACAAGCCCGCTCGAAACATGTCACAAATAAATAAGTATGCCAATCGGAAACTGTAATAAGTGCTCTCTATTTCTCGATCCGAAACACCACCACCACCACCACCAAATCGACGAGAATTTCATCAGGCTGTAGAAAATTAGAAACGTGTTGTGTCGGCGATGACCGAAGCGCATAGGACGACACAATTCAAACGGCCCGTAAATGCGGCCCACATGCAATGTAATCACCCCAATAGGCTGCTGCATTGTTTTGTAGATAATCTGACAACGCTTTGTGGAACCAATTGCCTCTTTCGTATAGGGAAGATACTTCGTACGTGTAACAACAACGCGAAAGCGATCGATCATAGAAAGGTTGCCGGCTGACGACAACGAAGCAAAATAGTTCAAAATGAAGATAACAGACGATTGTTAATTAGAATTTTTTTATTGAAGTGGAATGTCTTTCGCCTTTTTAAAGTTAGTTTGTTTGCTCTCTACAATTCGTTCCTTGTCGCTTTCGGTGAATCGCATTACGCTGTTGATGTACGCAGTAACTCGAGGGTATGCGAATCTTGTGCGATTTTTCAATTCATTGAAGACAACTTTCGTCGCAGGATTTTGCCGCAAATCAATTGGAACAATGGTGCCGCCTGTTATTGCAGTCGATGCTAGAATTTTTGAATTGGCATCGGCAACTCCATTTGATTTGGGCCACTTCTCGATCATGGTACACCAGGCGACAGAAAGAACCCTTGTGTGTTGTTGTTCTTTGAGTCTCACCAGAGGACCGATGATTCTGTCGACAACAGCGGTACTCGATGGCGGCGGCGGCAGAGAACGAGACTCGACACTCGATCCATTCGTTGTGGCGAGATCAGTCAAATCGTTCTCGCCAACATGACACACAATATGAAGCTGGTGATTTGGATTCTCAATCAAATATTTGTGAGTTCCGTTAATCACGTCACCAATTTTCAGGGCCAATGAATATGTATAACAGCCAAACGTGACAAAGCCACCATAGCCGCCAAACATGTTGATGCTCTCAACGCAGCTTCTCAAGCGTTGGAGGCCCCTATCGGTGAAAAGTAACACACAAGGATTAATGGCTATTATTCTCGTCGCAGGAGCAATAGATTCACCGAAAGCGGCAGAAACTCGAAGTTGAACAGGAGCACCGGAAACGGCGCTCGTCTCGGCAGCGGCGTCTGTGGAGACGCTCGTCCCAACAGCAACTGCACCGGAAACGACGCTCGTTTCAGCAACGGCGTCTGTGGAGACGCTCGTCCCAGCAGCGGCATTGACGACACTGCTCGTTCCAGCAGCGGCATCAATGTCTGTGGGGACAAGCGTCCCAGCAGCGGCAGCACTGGAAACGACGCTGCTCGTCTCAGCAGCAGCGTCTGTGGAGACAAGCGTCCCAGCGGCGTCATCATCGGCGATGCTTGTCCCAGCAGTTTCGGCGGCGGGGCTCATCTCGTCCGTGTCGGTGTCGGTGCTCATCCCAACGTCGTCGGCGGCGGCAACGGCGACAATTGGCTCACGTTCGACGGCGTCGGGTTCGTCGTCGTCGTCGTCGCTAATCACGAGAACATCAACGGCAGCACCGAGTGCGGGTCCAGCATCAACATCCATGGGAGCATCAACGACGGGCTCGTCATCATCGGTGTCGCCGTCGTCGCTGCTGCTGCTGCTACTATCGCCGTGGGACGCCGCAGTGCTCTCGTTATCTTCGTTTGCTTCGTTGTCGAAACGAGCAACGAACCCTTGAGCCGATTGTACAATTTCATCAATCGAGGGACTGCCAATTCTGGATACATTTCCTGGCGCCGCCACCGTCCATGCGAGCGCGTTCAGAGCGGCACGATTGACATCCGATGGAAAGCCAAGAATCGAAATGCTTGGAACTGAAAAGTGATAAAGGAAAATATTATTCATCTTCATAATGATCGCAATTAGCTCCGTCACCAATCAACAGTACAAATACACATACCTTTGTCAGACAGATCAATGAGTTCAGATGATCGCCAAAGAACCAAGCGGACAACATTGGCTACGACAATATCAACGAAGTCGGCCAGAATGCTATGTGCATGATGGCGGAATAGCGTGAGTAGAAGCCGGCCGTATCGCATCAATTTTGCCTTTTGTTGTCGACTTCGTTGCGGACGAGTTGTTCCATTGAATGTGGTCCGGATCCATTTGCTCAGAATGATTCGGTACGATCGGCGCTCTATGGCAGTCGCCATGTAGACCAAATGAATCAACGTGGCAATTGAGCATTTCGAATCCACCGGAAAATCACGCCGCTGTACACCGGCCAACGTTGCCACCATTGCAATGTAGGACGAAACGTCTCGTAGCGGTTGAGACGCTAAAAGAAAAACAGAACGGTTATCGATGTGCGAATAGAAATGATTGACGATGATAGCAAACGAAAAAGGCATACATACCGTTCGATTCGTCGTACTGATGGCGTGCAAGAGTCAACGCTGTGTGTAATCTCTGCACCGCCTCATCTTCAGACGGCGGTACTCGGCGTTCTTGGCTTCCTGTCGGTCTTGAATATTCTGCACGCCGGTCAGCGTGTGTCGATACGAAGAAGTGAAGCCTTTTCATTGGATCTTCACGCACGGCAAGCGGCAGCCACGATTTCAACAAAGCCTCTCTTTCGGCAAGAGGGACTTTTTTTCTGAAAGCCATTCATATATCGTCGATAGAGGCGACATATGCCAGACGCCGATCGATGCAATTGTCATGGCAAACGTAAACCATGTTTTCATTTCCCACGCCAGACATTTGGACCAAGCGTGCATGTTCGACGGAAGAGCTCGGCATACATCGTTGTATGCCAGTGGCCGTCTGCCGCGTCGTTGATTCGGTGCAAGTTCAGGGGCTCTGTTCGAATAACTGGCCGCCACAGCCGACGCCACCGATGACGCCACCGATGAGGTCGCCGAAAATAGCGACGACGACGACGACGACGACGGAATACGACGACGAACACCACCACCACGACCACGACGAACACCACCACCACGACCACGACGACTGGTTGTCGTGTTGTTGCTGGCCGATGTTCTCGTTACTGGAGCCATTTCGATGCAAAGTACGGCTAAACAAGAGAAAAACAATAGTTAGTGAACAGCGTCAGACAAAGCGGACAACTTTTGAATCGAACTTACTCACACAAGTAGATGAATGGGTAACAACGAAACGTTGAACTCGCTGGTGTTCAGGAAAGACTCGTCGCACAGTTTCAACTGAACAGAGAAAATCGAAAGCATGGAGTTATGTTGTAGCCCCCTTTTGTCCAATTTTTCTCCGGTGTTTTTTCGGCAGTTCCAATTGAAGTCAAATAGTTGAAAAATAACTCAGAACGATTGCATATGTCTTCGTATACAATGCTCAGAAAATTGGACACTTGTTTCATTGTTAACTTCTGAGTAATTTGCCAAATTTTAAATCCAATTTCTCCTACTCCACACAACAAGTAAAAATAGAGAACTCCGTCGACAAGCTCAATTAACGACCGTTCTGAATATTCCCATTGGTTCTGTTGTGGATGAAGAAAGAAAGAAGAAAAACTCATTACTTGTCTTTGCATTGCACACAATATAAGCTGCGACACGATGTGTCGCCGCATTTGAGAGAATTCATTACGCGCGAAACTTACATTTGTTGCCGATTTTGTGTATCTGACACGAAACTCTGTCGATTGTGTGTGTGGACACAAGTCGTTGTTATAGTTGTCGTCGTTTACCGCGGCAGCAGCCGCGCTTGTCTCACTTGTAGATTCTGGTCTCATTTGTGGGTCCATTTTCGAAGAAAACTCGTCGATCAGTAGACACGTACGACAAGATGTTCCGATGAGTTTCGTTCGTTCGCTTAGCAAACGCGCGCACGTGAAACACTTTCTCTTTCCAGTAGATGATTACTAAAGCTCTATGCTCCAGAGCTTCAGAAGACAACGTCAGTCTTTTTGAACCATTTGAAACTTTTTATTGATGTGATGCATTGCAGTGATTTGCATTGGTTGAGTCGTGATTTTACAGTTAACGCTAATCAAATGTAATGTACCAAGTGAAAGAGCCGCAAGCGGATTTCCTGATGGATTTTGAGAATAATCTACGCAAAGTTGATGGATACACAGTGTACACTGTCAGTAGTTGGAAATCCGGCGACCTTCTAGGGCGTCGAATGATACAGGCTTTGTTTTTTTCCGAAGCACATATGATGACCGGCGATACCGTGGTACAGTTCAAATCAAAATAACTAATTTGCCTTCGACGTCTCAGGTCCACCATGGCTTGTACAATGTACAAGGGGAAAATGGGACCGTTCTGTCCCCGGTCCAAAGTCAATGTCGAACAAGCTGATTCAGAACATGGTGCTGAAGTTGAGGTTACAACCGGAGTTGGCGTGGATGTCGCCGGAATCGGCGACATTGTAGAATTAGGGTTGTTGCATGTTTTCGTGCCTGAGAAAAGCCAGACGATTGGGATGAGCACGATTTCGTTACGACAACACTGATTTAAACGTTGGCGTCAATTCTGAAGTCACCGATTAACACTAAACAGACTGCACAAATCACGAAAGACATCAAGCAAACAGCGGTTGTGATGATCGCTGCGCGATTTGTGTTGCCGTTGTCTCGCTGTTGGGGTAGCTGCTCCATTTCGACGTGAACGGATGGACGTGTTCTCGGCACCAGAAAAAAGGACAAGTGAATGTATGATCAGGGCATGCGTCTATGCTCTGTTTTATACACCTGCCTTTCAACGAGAGCTTGGTTCTCATTGGTCATTTCAATTTGAGGCCTCGTTTTGTGATTCGCTCCTATGTAACTCGAGGCTTTCTTGTTGGATGCTCCAAATGCAAGTCCCCAAAGCATTATACGTCCATGCACCATAATCCGACTGCGACGAGTCCCGCTATAGTGGCCAACTCCGGAGGAATCGGTGTGAAGGTCGAGACCCTCCTCTGGACGGCGTGCGCATATGTTGTGAATAGCGGAATGCGAATACCCATACGCGTCTTCCTGGACAACGGAAGCACCCTCACGGCGATCTCACCATCTCTCCGTGGCATGCTCCGAGAAGCCCCCGTCGGAATCGATGATTTCAGCATCCAGGCTTTCGCAAAGCATCCAGGCTTTCGCAAAGCAGTTGGTGTGTACCCGAATGAGCCATGTCTTCCTTTGACAATTCTCAAAAATCCGAATCCCGCTCTCGATCTCAATTCGTTGCATGCGGCGCGGTGTTCGAACACCGCGGCAAATGGATTTTCGTCATCTCTTCACCCTCTATTGGCAGTGATTCTGAACTCCGCATCGCCGTCAATCTATTCGATCCGATTTTCCCTATTCGTTCCCACAATTGTACGCTAGACGTGGTGCATTTGTGTCTCGCGCTCTGGAGACAGACCCAGAGCGCGAGACTATACTACCGGTTACCTGCTGCTACTCAATAAACTCCAAAAGTTCTCACACAGACCATTTTTTTATTGCCAGTAAATAACACCCTCTACACGATCGTCGTCTTCATACAAAAAATTATCTTCAGTAATTCTACAAATAAAATTGTCTCTCAAAATGTCCCAAATTGATTCGTTGCCAATCTCGGGCTCGTAGAGTGATCTGTTTGCTTTCAGCTCACGCACCACCTTCAACGCGAGTTCGTGGTGGAATTTTGCACGAGTGACGCACGTCACTCGTCTCCTGTAGTCGTCTGTGCACAGCCGCCACAGACTTGCACAGAGGTCCTGTGTTGTGTATGCTCTGTTCTCTTTCCAGAGCATTTCCCGGAGCATCAGAGCAAACCCTTGGTGTCCGGTTTTCGGTGATTCTGTTGTGGAACGTTCCGAATTCGAAACGTTTTCCAACGTGGCGTACAACGCCGACCGCAACACCGGGTAGGGTTCGTCCTGGTCGATGGTCAGATGTGCTGGCAGGATCATCAGCCAGCTCGGTCCAACGGATTCGGGGTGGTCCAGAAGTCGCCCGTAATTCATGTCGTTGTCTTCTGGGCAATCCTCCCTTGTGCATAGACAAGGGAGACGGTGATCGCGATAGTCCACGATGATCTGGTCTTCGTTGATCCACTTACGTGAACTGAGAACGACGATGGTTTCCTCCTCCCGTTTCCTCAGAGCGGCACACGTGCTGATGGCTTCTTCTGCGACGAAACTCATTTTGACGGTTGAGGTGTTGTTTTTTGACAAGTACAACGAAGAGACAAGAAAGAAACCTCACAACTGAAATAACGCTTTCCAGTGTGTGTGATCTCTTCAAATGATCATTTACAAACAATAGGAAATGCGCCATCGCTGGATAATGATTTGAAATTAAACTCTCATGATTAAGAATAAGACTATTCATCACACTATTCCGGAGCTGTTCAAGTGTATAGCCTCTCGCTATACAGTTCATCTGTCTCTTGAACTCCCAAGACTCTTCTTCCCATTTTCTCACGACGGCTCTATGTGATGGGAACACACCTCGACGATCGAACATATATTTCGACATTCCGAATTCGTAGGCGTCTTGTCCCGCCAAACAATCTTTACGGAACGCGTCTTGAAGTTCCAGGTCTAACTAAGATGATATCACACATCGTGTCTCGGATTTGTGCTGGAAATCCTTCGATCTCACCTTCGAAGATGTCATGCTCTCGCAGGATCTCCCATCTTCCAATGAGATCGGGGTTTCCGAAAAACGTTGAGAAAAAAGTTGAGATATTTTTCCCGAAACGTGGAACGGTGAATCGAGTCCACATCGGGTGTCTTCACAATGACAGACCGGATGGCTGTCCAGGCAGATCAAATCACGGGTGTTGGGTGATCGATTCCTTAGGTTGCGCAGGAACAGTCCGAACCGCGACAGGTCTTGTTGTTGGCTTAGAAATGACGTTGTTGTCTTCTCGTTCACACCACTGTTCGACGGCACGAGTATCAACGAAGCTTGACGCGTGTGTGTGTTGCTCACTCGGTTGGTTTTCTCGTTATGAGAACTGACGGATTCTGGCTATGTACAGAACCGTACACCCTTTGCACATGTGCTCACAAAATAATGAGTCGTATAGTTCAGCGACCACTTTGAGAACCACTGGTATAGACAGACAGAGATTGACAACCGAGTGGCGTTTGCTTGTCAGTAGCGCCACCCGGCTGTCAATCTTTGGAAAAAAGTGCACGCGCGACCGCCATCACGGCAACTTTGGGCCGCGCTCTCGAGCCGCAACCCTGGAAAGATTCCAGGAGAGATGTTTCCGTCGGGGCGCTACCAGGAGAATGATTGATCCGAATTGATTGGGAACTGCTGACCGAATTGACTGACAAGAATTCTAACGATGCCCTCAAACTGCGAACGTATCGAATCAGTTTCCGCTGTTACCTCCCATGAATATCCCCGCGGACCCAATAATCATTCTTAATGACCCATCCCATGGACTCTCGGTTTCAGTTTTTCGAGTCGAAGACTACCCCCTCGGCAATGGCATGGACACACCGGCGGCGAGACAGCGTTTCGTTCAAAAACACAGTTCAGATTGGATCCAAGCATTTGTTTGTAAAAAAATAACATACAGAGCTTGCATTATCCCGACAGGAAATATGTTGACATCAGGCGTTTCGCGGGTACCGGTGTATCGATTTGACCAAACCCTTCGATTCGCGCAACACTCGTCAGATGGCACTTCTTGAATTTATCCCAATCGACGGTGTTCGGATAGTGACGACGAATCAATCCGATGTTTTCGTCGGCAAAGTCACCAATTGCTGCGAGATAGGTGGCTTCTAGTAGGTAGCCTCTGGCAGCGGATGTCAACCGTTTCGAACGCTTCACCGAAGAACGTGTTTCTGTTGCGTCCGCTCAGGTGGAACGGTGGGTCTTCGGACAGTTGACATCCTCGCACCTACACGGCAAGTGTTCCACGAAATACCTCGCCGACAAGAGTCCAGTGGCAACAAGTTTGTGGGTTGCCACTCGTTTGGTGCATCGCGTGAAACTTTCACTTTCTTGCATTTTCTTGCTCAACTACACTTGACACTTCTTGGACACAATCGAAAACGAGGAGATGCACTCACGAACGACGCCTATGTGCGAAGAAGATTTCACTGTTGAGTGACACGGACACAGTTGACTTTTTAAAGGTGAGCGGCGTGTAACGACCGCCCACCTGGTTGAAGAACCGTAGCTTACTCAGATTCAGACCATGGTAGCCACCCTGAAGACAGAAAATCCGTCTCAGGCATTCTCGTCATGAGGCAGGGGGGGAGCCTATAACTTAGGGCTTGCAGAAACAATCAGCCATGGCTTTGAGTTCAATGGAAGCTGAATTTATCGCTAGCTTTGAAACCCCGGCAAGTGCTCTTCTCCCATAACCATGATTTGTGCGCTTCAACAAATAGTCCCAAACAAGAAAATGACGACAACGATTGAAAGTGAAAGTAGTGCATTTATTTTAACCTCCTCGAGCGGTGACATAGTTTACATCTTCAATGGCTCGATTGAACCATTCAGAAAATGTCCGACCTTCCAAGATCGGCGAAAAAATCTTCTGCTGGGGCAGTTGCTGCTGTAGATGACTAGAATACAATGCCATTTGGTGGTACTGACTCGTCGTGTGACCGCCACTGTTGTTGTGCACACTCGATTGATTGTGATTTGATGGAGCATTGCTGTCATTGATTCTCGTGACTGTTTGTCTGTGCACAGGCGATTCATTGCATGAATCGAATGCCGATCTCTTCCTTTTCTTTGCTTTTTTCGGTCGTGTCGATTCGAGTCGCCTGTCGGTACCCATAGCACCAATGGCATTCGACAACGGCGAGCTGTTGATTTGACTCTTGCTGGTCGGACTCTTGTTGCTCCGACTTTTGCTGCTCCGACCCTTGCTGCTCCGACCCTTGCTGCTCCGACTCTTGCTGGTCGGACTCTTGTTGCTCCGACTCTTGCTGGTCGGACTCTTGTTGCTCCGACTCTTGCTGGTCGGACTCTTGTTGCTCCGACTCTTGCTGGTCGGACTCTTGTTGGTCGGACTCTTCCTGCTCCGACTCTCGTTGGTCGGACTCTTGCTGCTCCGACTCTTGTTGGTCGCTTGTCATCCGTGGTGGCTCATCGTTTGGCATACGATAATTGTCCCAATAGGCAATGTCGTCGTCGTCGGTCTCGTTGTTGATGTTCTGTAAGGCTAGTTGAATTGAGATTTGTACTGTTACGTCGTTTGGGTCGCCGAGGCACGACACTTTGTTATTCGAGTACAAGAAATCCAGGCAGTGTTGATGAGACACCCACTGTGTCATTGCCGTCGCACGACTGCGTGGCTCTGTGCAGCCCATGTCGGCGTGGAACGGAACTGAAAAAAGGGGAAATATTCAAACTTAGCATTTCGACAATGACGAACGGGTATACACTCGTGAGAAATTGTTTATGCACATGGTACTACAACACACGTACTTCTGTCGTCCAGTTTGAAGTGTATCTTCGTATTCCACAGAATGCGGTTAACAGAGTTCCCCACGAACCCGTCGACAAAATCGGCCACCATGAACGGAGAGTTCTGACGAATCACCACGATGAGGAGTCGAGCAAACTCGAACAATGAGGCAGCTGTTGCATCTGAGGCGTCTGATGAGGCAACTGTTGCATGTGCGTCTGATGATGCTGCATGTGCGTCTGATGAGGCAGCTGCATCTGAGGCGTCTGATGAGGCAGCTGTATCTGAGGCGTCTGATGAGGCAACCGTTGCATGTGCGTCTGATGTAGATGAATTTGATTATAATCTACCAGCGGCGGCAGAGGTGGCCGGGGTAGTTGCTGTTGTAAATGACTAGAATACAGTGTCATTTGGCGGAACTGGCTCGTCGTCTGATCGCCACTGCTGTCGTGCACACTCGATTGATTATGATTCGATGGCGCGTTGCTGTCGTTGATTTTCATGACTGTTTGCCTGTACACAGGCGATTGATCGTATGATTCGAATGCCGATCTCTTCCTTTTCTTTGCCTTTTTTGGTCGCGTCGATTCGAGTCGCCTGTCGGCTTTCATCTCACTGATGGCATTGGACAACGGCGTGCTGTTGATTTGAAAATCAAAATTGCTCGTGTAATCATCATTGGCAAACGATTGATATGGCGTTAGTTGAACGTTGTCGGTTTTTACCACGTTCAACTGCCATGAAGCTTCGCTGTGTTCAGTCTGGTTTTGGGTTGTATCAAATCCAGAAGTACACTGAAGCTCATCGGCGATGTCTTCAGTTGCACAATCGTCAGCTTGTTTGGCTCTGATAGAACGTTGAGAATCGACAACAGCTGTGGCGCCAACAACAGCAGTGGTTGTGTTTCCGGAAACCGTGGTGGGGATGGCTATGGCGACGGCTGTTGTTGCTGCCATGGCGGGAACGACAGTCGTGCGGGTGGCCGTGACGACGATTGGGACACCTGGGATGACTTGAGCCGTGGTTGCAATTGGTGCTGTGGGAGTCGTTGTGGCTGCGGGAGTCGTTGTGGTCGTGGCTGCGGGAGTCGTTGTGGTCGTGGCTGCGGTGACTATGGGAGCCGTGACTGCGGGAGTCGTTGTGGTCGTGACTGCGGGAGTCGTTGTGGTCGTGACTGTGGGAGTCGTGGGGGCGACTGCGGGAGTCGTGGCTTCGGTGACTGTGGGAGTCGTGGGGGCGACTGCGGTGGTCGTGGCTTCGGTGACTGTGGGAGTCGTGGGGGCGACTGTGGGAGTCGTGGCTTCGGTGACTGTGGGAGTCGTGGGGGCGACTGCGGTGGTCGTGGCTTCGGTGACTGTGGGAGTCGTGGGGGCGACTGCGGTGGCTTCGGTGACTGTGGGAGTCGTGGGGGCGACTGCGGTGGTCGTGGCTTCGGTGACTGTGGGAGTCGTGGGGGCGACTGCCGTGGCTTCGGTGACTGTGGGAGTCGTGGGGGTGACTGCCGTGACTGCCGTGACTGCCGTGACTGCCGTGACTGCGGTGGTCGTGGCTTCGGTGACTGCGGTGACTGCGGTGGCGGGAGCCGTTGTGGTGACTGCCGTGACTGCGGTGACTGCGGTGACTGCGCTGGCGGGAGCCGTTGTGGTGACTGCGGTGACTGCGGTGACTGCGGTGGCGGGAGCCGTTGTGGTGACTGCGGTGACTGCGGTGGCGGGAGCCGTTGTGGTGGCGGGAGCCGTAGAAATCGTGACAGGGGTAATGACGAAGACGTTTGCAGTAGAGGCGGGAACAATATCCGTTGTTGTATTAGTGGTGGTAACAACGGCTGTCCCGTCATTGTCATCGTCACCGCTTTCTTCGTCGCTGATGACAATCACTTCGTATTCTGCTGCGCAATTGTCATCAGTGCTCACAGGCCGTTGTCGGGTAGGCTGTTGGATTGACTCTTCCGACTCTTCCGACTCTTCCGACTCTTCCGACTCTTCCGACTCTTCCGACTCTTCCGACTCTTCCGACTCTTCCGACTCTTCCGACTCTTCCGACTCTCGTTGGATCGACTCTTCCGACTCTCGTTGGATGGACTCTCGTTGGATCGACTCTTCCGACTCTCGTTGGATGGACTCTCCCGACTCTCGCTGGCCAGCCTCTTCCGACTTTTGTTGGATGGACTCTTCCGACTCTTGTTGGCCAGCCTTTTGTTGGTCGCTTGTCATCCGTGGTGGCTCATCATTTGGCATACGATCATTGTCCCAATAGGCAATGTTGTCGTCGTCGGACTCGTTGTTGATGTTCTGTAGGGCGTGTTGAATTGAAACTTGTACTGCTGCGTCGTTTGGGTCGTCGAGGCAGGACACTTTGTTAGTCGAGTACATGAAATCCAGGCAGTGTTGATGAGACACCCACTGCGTCATTGCCATCGCACGACTGCGTGGCTCTGTGCAGCCCATGTCGTCGTGGAACGGAACTGAAAAAAAGGGAAATATTCAAACTTGGCATTTCGACAACGACGAACGGATAAACACTCGTGAGAAATTGTTTATGCACATAGTACTACAACACACATACTTCTGTCGTCTAGTTCGAAGTGTATCTTTGTATTCCACAGAATCCGGTTAACAGAGTTCCCAACAAACCCGTCGACAAAATCAGCCACCATGAATGGAGAGTTCTGACGAATCACCACGATGAGGAGTCGAGCAAACTCGAGCAATGGTGATTTATCGTCGAGACTGCGCTCGGGACACACTGTTCCATAAAACGTAGAATCGACCCATTCGCACACAACTTCTTTGTACGTGACATGGCCTGATTTCTCACGTTGGAACGATGCACTGTATATGCTGTGAATCAGTGCGGCAATTGCAATTCTCGACGTCACCGGAAACGTGTCCTCGGAAACATCGACAGCGGCAGCCGTCGCCCTAAGGTACGCCGAAACGTCTCGTGTAGATGCAGTTGCTAGAAGAAATGAAACGATATACATATAATGAATTCATGCGGTATATCTGACAATTCGTTCAGATTATTGATTCGAATTTTCCAATCACAGACGGACAGACACGTATAGTTATGCGATGATCAGGGTAACACATACCTGACGAATCGGCTCGCTGTTGATTGGCACAGGACAGCGATGCGTGTAATATAGTGAGATTCATGAAACGGTGGTTGCTTCAAACACTTTTTATTCTCGGGGCTCACTACGGTTCCACGCACCAGGCGTCCGGAGTGCCTGGGAGCAAGAACGAGAATGAATGTGTACGTGCGTGTGTGACGACGTGTGGAAGTTTCTCTGTTTTCTCCTTTCCCAACTCTAAGAGATGCGTCCGCATTAAGTTCGCGCGGCAAGATGCTAGAACTATTTTCGTTCGATACTACAATATTCTTGCCGCTTCCTTTCGATTGATCGAAGCACGCATAATCGCCGTCGTGTACAGAGAGCAAGAATCTTTGTTGATGTTTGGTGGTATGAAGAACGAAAGACGTTTGGCGCCTTCTGCCACAGCCACAGGAAGCCAATTGTTCAGTAGATTCTCCCTTTCTTGAAGTGGAATTCCATTTGTGGCGAACCAGTCGTGTATAGCCGATAATGGTGAAAAAATTTCACAATCAGCAACGTAGACGGACTCTGCTCGCCAGTGACGAGGTTTGAAAGTGAGGCACACTGCAGACGAACGCTGATCCAATGGAATCGCGTTACGGATATCATCGTATGCCGTTTTCGTGCTGGTGATTGCTCTATTCAGGTTGTTGTTGGATCGTCTGTTGTTTCGAATGACTCTCCTTCTACAAACGTTAGAATTTTGCCCCTTTCCACCCTGGACGACGTGTCGAGTCACTGGAGCCATTGTCTACCGTAGATCTGAAGACTGTTTGCAGCACACGGCGCGAAACACAGTGTCTCTCTCACGATGAGTCGCTTGTCGAACCAATAGAATAGCGGCTGTGGTGGTGGCGGCGGCGGCGAAGGCGGCAACACGCACACGAAAGAAATACGAAATCCCTCGTATTGTGGCGATTGTGGTTCTAGAAGACACACACACATACGCTGTCGTTGTCGCCGGTGTGTAACTAAACGAGATCAGAGAAAGAAAGAGTAAGAGAGCAAATACATGAGAATCAATCAAACACACGTGACGGTTCTTTTCGTGTACCAATACGCGTGGATCCAGTGTCGGTTGTTTTTGAGCCACAATTAAGCACGAGTTGTTCCCTGATTTTCGGTGTCACCGTGATAGCGAGAGGACGATCTTTTTCATTCACCAATACATGTTTCATTGTTGATAGAAAATAAGCATGTTGGTATCCGCATCTTGCCTCACGATTCCAGTTTACGACGGACCCACATTCTAGGATAAGGAAGCGTCGGTCGTCGTACGGGGTACAACGACCGAATAGTAATGCTAAACTAGAATACGAATCTGTAACCCTTTCCATACAAGTATATAGAGAATAAACGAAGCGTAGACTACTGAGGAGCAGTTACGCGTGTGTGTGAACCACGTCTATTCATTTAGCCGTGATCGCCGTGGCGTTATTGTTTCAGTGAGTTTCAGTCTGGACCAGAGCTAGTGAACAAATCCCATCAATTAGTACTCTGGTTACTTGCTGAATTTTCAAAATCTTTCAATTAAACCATCACTTTTATTGCCAATATATAACTCCCTCCACCATATCTTCGTCTTCGAACAAAAAATTTTCTTCGTTAATTTTGCAAACGAAGCTATCTCTAAATACGTCCCTTATGGGCTCGTATCCGATCTCACATTGATAGAGAGATTGGTTTACTTCCGATTCTCTCAACACTTTTCTTTCCACTTCGTGGTGGAATTTTCCTCGTGTGACGCAGCACACTCTCCTTCTGTACTCATCTGAGCACAGCCGCCAGAGGCCGGAGGCCAGCTCCTGAGTTGCGTATGCTTTGTGTGAGTCCCAAAGCATCTCCTTCAACATCAGGGCGAATCCCTGATGTCCAGCCTTCGGCACTTCGTTCACGAATCGGTCTGCATTCAAGACGTTTTCCATGCTTGAATACAACGAAGACCACCAGGTGGGGTACATCTCCCTCACCTCGTTCGTCTGGTTCCTTGGCTTGATCATGAGCCACTCCGGTCCTTCAAATGTTCGGTTGAACATTATCCTCCCGAAGTTCATGTCATGGTCTTCTGGGCACGACTCCCTTGTGCACAGGCAGGGCAACCGGTGATCACGGTAGTCGAAGATGATTCTGTCTTCGTTGATCCATCTTCGGGAAACGAGGACGTCCTGCTCTTCTTGTTCTCTTTCTTCAGAACACACTCTGGCGAGATCTTCGCTTGTGAAGCTCATTGTCACTGGTTTTGGTCGTATGTAATGGTACAGCGTTAGTCGCCCTTTTTATACCACTCTTCGATCAGAGTATCCAGCCTCTCTCTCATATCAAACAGGTTTCAGTTCACTGAACTTACGCACAAAGAGCTTGGGTCTTATTTTCCCGCTCAAATCCATGCATCCTTCGAGAATTCTCTGGTGAATTCTAGCATTGGAACCTGACACCCCCTAGCGTCTTCTTTCTCTATTTCGACCATGCATAAGTCTCAGTTTGTTCTTGCTTTTCGTCGAGTTCACATCTAAAAGAAAATGTCGCAAAATTCTTCCAATCAAAGTGCTCAGGCAGTTGTTCCATCCGGAAGTTCATCAGAGGTTCAAGACCTCACTACCTCAGAATAGGAATCCAATCTAGTCACTCAGGTGGTTGTGTCAAATTTCTCCGTTTCGACTCAGAATTCATACGCATCCAGTGACGGGCTCCAGTCTCAAACGCTGGTTCAACGCCCACGTCTCAACGTTCCTGTTCCAATGCCTCGAGGCACGGTGTATTCCGACAGTCTCTTGAATGTTAACCGAACTCTCTCAATCTATGAGTCCGAACTTTCTTCAATGCGGAACATGCTCAGCTCTCAATCAAATCTCGCCCCCTGGATGGAGAAGCTCCACAAATGGCTCTCAGTCCATGAAACCAACTTTGAAGTGGCAAAGAATGAATTCATCAGGATGGATACCAACATGAAGACAATGTTGTTCCCTGATTTTCGGTGTCACCGTGATAGCGAGAGGACGATCTTTTTCATTCACCAATACATGTTTCATTGTACAGGCTGCGAATTGAAGTTGACTCAGAAAATTTCCGAAGCTCACATCAAACGATTCCGATGGTCTGTTCTCGGCTTTGCCATACAGCCTTTTCGGTATCGCTTCTTGAAAGTTCCGGTGAGTGGTTGCCAGGTGTCTGGCTGCAAGCTGAATACTGGTCTCAGCTGAATTTGTCAATGCCATGATGGGTTTCGTTGGACAGAACCCACACGAAGATGTAAATTGGTCATCTGCAACTTTGGCGATAACCACAGGCGATTTATAAGTGACTCGCAGCACTCGTTCGTCAATCAATGTGAGTGAATTTAGCACTTCGGATACGAATGCCGCATATGCCACAGAAACCTCTGGTGTTTTTTTAACGTCGACTTTTCCATGACGATTCGGCAACCGGATAAGTCTGGCAACGAACAATTGACACAGATGAATGAGCGTGTCTGTATCTTGCTGCTCGACAATCTCTGTGTTGATTACAAGCGATGGTTTTCTCATCGGTAATCCATGAGGACCGTTTCCTTAAACTCATAGTTCCATGGTGCATTGTAGTTGCTGGCAATCTCAGAGACTAGATCAATAAAGTCTGTGGCGTTCACACACATCCAAGCCTCGTCTCGCATAACGTTTTCGCACATTTTACATTTGACGAGATTCAAGAGTGCAACGTTCACGTTTGGTCTCGGTTCGGGTTGTTGCGAGTCTGGCATCAACGAACTCCCAACAGCTGACAATGTTGGCTCCGTTGTTGCTGCCTCCGCCGCCACTGTCGCCGACTGTTGTACTGATGACACCGAGTACTGTTCATTTTGATGATTTGTCGAACATTTGCGTTGAATTTCTTCCAATTGGCCGAGTTGTTCTTCTTCTCTGTTTTCGCACTCTTCCAGCTGGTAGGCTGGAGTTGCAGTGAACACAAACATAATTCGATGGACCGGGACAATCCCGATAGGCGGCTGCTTGTCCGTAATTCGAACACTGATCACACCGAACCATTTTTGATCGAGGCGTTCACAAAGTTTCACGGGGCTTGACGTTTCGCGCACAAGAAAATGTGATCTGAAGTTGTTTGGCTCCCGTTTTTATCGAAATTTCGTGCTATGCCCGCCCTATGCGCTTGGTAGTGGCAAGGGTGGCTCCAAATTATGCGTTTCATTTGAGTCACAAAATAATGAGTCGTATAGTTCAGCCCCTTCGGGTTAACGAATAGGATCGCTCGTTGTCGTGTAAGTGTTCAGCTCCAATAGAAAGGAGAGAAAGGTTTGGCTCGATGCGCAAAAGCTCCGCCCCACGCGCTGTTATGATATGTGAACGAGTGTGCAAAAAGTGCACGCGCGACCGCCATCACGGCAACTTTGGGCCGTGCTCTCGATCCGCAGCAACCCTGGAAAGATTCAAGGAGAGATGTTTCCGTCGGGGCGCTACCAGGGAATTATTTATCCGAATTGATTGGGAACTGCTGACCGAATTGTTACACGAGAATTCTAACGATGCCCTCAAACTGCGAACGTATCGAATCAGTTTCCGCTGTTACCTCCCATGAATATCCCCGCGGACCCAATAATCATTCTTAATGACCCATCTCATGGGCTCTCGGTTTCAATTTTTCGAGTCGAAGACCACCCCCTGGGCGATGGTATGTACCACTTTGAGAACAATTGAATAAGAGTCTACACAATGGACACATACAGACTTTGTGTGTTCGACTCTGTTCAGACGTTTGATTCTGGATCGATACACACGACGAGAAGCGATACAGATTAAGAAAATTCAGACCTTTTAGATTACGACACACAATAGCGAGACAGCGTTTCGTTCGATTTCCCACAGCCTGTGAATTGATCTTGTGGGTGGGTAGTAGCCGTGGTTGTGGTGTAGATGCAAAACGACGGACCTTTCGAAAGCATCGCGTCCAATCAGGATGTCATCGCGAAAGAAGTCGTGACGCGAGTAGCGCTCGTACTTTGTGACGAGCAACGTTCGAAGCTCTTCTGGAAAGTTCATGAACGGTTTTTGTTGGAAGACGTCCGGATCCAAAATTCTCCACTCGTTGAACTTTCACCGAAGAACGTGTTTCTGTTGCGTCCGCTCAGGTGGAACGGTGAGTTCTTCGGACAGTTGACACCCTCGCACCTACACGGCAAGTGTTCCTATAAGCCTATAATTTAGGGCTTGCAGAAACAATCAGCCATAGCTTTGAGCTCAATGGAAGCTGAATTTATCGCTAGCTTTGAAACCCCGGCACGTGCTCTTCTCCCATAACCATGATTTGTGCGCTTCAACAAGTAGTCCCAAACAAGAAAATGACGACAACGATTGAAAGTGAGAGTAGTGCATTGATTTTAACCTTCTCGAGCAGTAACATGATTTACATCTTCAATGGCTCGATTGAACCATTCAGAAAATGTCCGACCCTCCAAGATCGGATCACATCTGTCGATGAGTGAACTCAACTCATCGTGAACTTCTCGCCGGAATCGATCACGGCTCCGGCACGCGGCGTAGTGGTTGTACTGCCGTTGAAACTCTGGACTCTTCAACGCCCAGAGTTCTTCACCGAATCGGTCAATCACGACTGATTCATTGCCTTCGAACGCCAGCATCATTTTGAGATCGGCGATGAATTCCGACTTGCCGGTCATCGTGGGCAAGCCTTTTCGCTCGACAATCCGCTTGCCGAGCGTGATGATGTCCCAGAAGTGGCGATCTCCTCCACCTTTCGGACGCTTCTTCAAACCAAATCCTGTCCAGCCATGTCCGATTTTGTCGATGAACATCGTGTTTTTGAAGTGCCTACCGTCAGGCAACCTGCAGTGGCACGGTGTCTCCAGCATGATGAATTGAGAGAGAAGTTGGTGTAGTTGCTTCACGGTGATCTCACAAAACAGATTGGTAGTCGTTTTCGCGTGCCTCCGTCCTTTTAAGTCAGACAGTTAGAATAAACCCCACCTTCTGCGCGATGGGCCTCGCCCCTGATTGGCTCGCTAAACACACGAACAATCGGCTAGCGGCAAGCATACCGCCCCCATTCACCTACTACACTTCCAATCACTCTCTGCCAGAGACTCCCAAAGACTCCAAGAAGACGGCGAATCTCATCTCTGAGAAGGATTTCTTCACCCGCGGCAAGCTCCTTCCACACCAGGAACGACAAAATCATTGCTGCCGACAGGAAGATGACACAAACGGCAACTGTTATCACAATAAATCGAAACACGGACATGCTGCTGTTGCCGGCTGAGGGGCTTTCACCGTGCTCAACATCTCCTGATTTGTCAAGCCGATTCAATTCTACACCCATCAAGCTCGCATTTTCAATCGCCATCTCTGCCCTGACGATCATGAGCCTAGACTGGTTGGTACTGATAATTGACGTTCAAATGTCAGTATGATTCGACCGAACTACTGTAATGCCATCACTCATTGAGAGAAACCAAGAGATCGGAGTTCACTGGATCGGAAATCCGGTTGATATTTATGAATAATCTTTTGTATTAGCGTGTGAATGAACATGTGAATGGGAACAAGTCAGTCTTCCAGGCTTCCATGTCGCTCAGTATCTAGCAACTAAATCAGAAGGCCCAGGCAAATTGAATAGTTGAGTTGCGATAATGCATAACCACGCTATGACCGGTGCGCGCCGCCTCGTCACCGGAGAAGATATTGTACTACCTCCGTCCCATAATAGTAGTCCCATTTGAGCCCAGAATTTTATCCCGAATTAGTGGTCGCATCTGCCGATTTCCACATTTTCCCCTCTCTTACCCAGAACGGAATGATGCCCGCGTTTGGAGTGAACCATGTGATGAAGCATGTGAAGTATATTCATCATTTCAGAAGCTCCACAAAGGTTTCTTAATACCGACTCTCAAAGTCAAATGGGACTACTATTATGGGGCGGAGGTAGTAATAGTTATTGCCGGGGTAACACTGTGATAATTGCAATGTACATAAGTTCATTCGGAAGCACCAACGCATTCGAAAAACGATTCGCTGGTGTCAGACACCAGCGAATCGACCATATCAAAACTGTTCTGCTCTGCGTCGATCTCAATTCCCACATCGACAAACCGAATGCAGTGCGCATCAAGATTCTTCGGAGTTTTTTCAATGACTGGCACCTAGTCATACATTCCGACCGATCGATCAAGACCCTCGCTGTACCCCAGGGAAGCATCTAACTTCCCGGCCCACTTCCATGGGCACCTGACTGATCTCCCGATCTTCGGTCTCACTCACCATCTACCAGTGGCGGTGGTAATAACGTGCCTGATTTCAACGAAAGCCAGAAAAAGAACAAACGTCCGAATCGCCTGCTTGATCAAAAGATTCACATTGAGCAGACCGACCGGAGGAGAGTGCTCCCAAAACGCAATCTTGACGCTATGAACACGACCTCGTTGTCTCCTTGCTCAGAAACTCTATCATCACCAGGAAACCGAGGCGTTCAAAACCCTGGTTTGATCGCAAGTGTTTCGAAGTGTGGTCAAAATTGAGAGCAACTCTGCTGCAGCAACATCTCGTGAGTCTGTACAGGGCCTGAGAGTCAGTTACACAGGACCATTATACGGCAAACGACCGAAAATAGGAGCTTCTGATCGAAGAGGCCATCAACAAGCCGTGCCGGTGGTCGCGTCCTCTAATCTCCTGTCCCGCCAACTCAACTGACCTGATCAAACACTTCAGTTCCATCTTCACGTCCGCGGACAGTAGCCCCTCGTGTTTACCGATCAGGAGCTTCGCCAGGAATGACTGGGGCATATGACCGCCCACGGAGAGCTGTCTGCTGAGTGCACCGTTGCGGAGATCGTGGACGCTATTGTTCGGCGACCACATGGAAAGGCCGCCGGTCCAGACGGAACCCTGAACGATCACCTCCAACAGACAGGAGCGCTCATTTCCCAAATAACCGAACTCCTGAATCTATGCACGGAATCGAGTCAGGTCCCTAGCGGCTAGAGGCGATGCCTTTTAACTCTCATTCCTAAAGGAACTCTCATTTTTCCCCAAGAGCAACAACCCAGAGCCTAGCGAAGAACGAAGTCATTCGCCCGACAGATCTGTCGCGCTTCTTCCAACTACCGAAGCTTCTACGCGAGAAAACAGAATGATAATAATGGAGTGGAGTGGTAGACGCTGAATTGAGGCAAGTGAATCTCAACCATTCCTCCTTTGAATCTGCCGAAAGTTTCTGTCCTCCGTCCCCAGCTTGTACGAAGGTAGGTTTGAGCTCACGTCCGTGCACCCGTGGTACACCAGATATGAATGGTCCTTCAGATTTTTTCAACGCAAGAGATCCTACCGAGGAGCGGGACTTCCGACTTCGCGCTCTCTTCCTGGCTCCTTCTTACGCTCTCAAACATGGTTTAATGTCTCACGTGGGGAGGATAAACTCGTTTGCGTGAGCCACGAGGAGAGCGCGAGGTTCTGTCCTTTGATTATGTTCACTATCAGTCAGTTACCAAGGGATCAAGAATGGGTATACCTAGTATCTCAGCTCATGTTGTTCGTAAGAGTCATTCATCCATATGCTCATCGATTGATTCATGTAGCCAGCAGCGCTATCGTGGTCCTACGCATATTTTTTTGGGGAGCAAGTTCAGTCGATGTTATGTCGCATGTATAATAATCGGTTCTATTCTACAGCAATGTTCCATCTCAATTCAAAATCGAACTCCTACAGCTTTCACGATCGACTCGACACCCATGCATTAGATTCTGCTCCACATTATTCGGGAGAACTAACGATTTCGTCCCTAGACATAAATGGATAATCAAGATTTTCACGAGCGAAGCCATTGACAGGGATATCGGCTTTGTGTTTTTTTCTTTGCTCGCTGAGTTTTCTACCTATTTCATGACGAGAACAGGTTCCTAGACACAATGTTCCCAACGTATCGTTCAAATATCGGTCCTTCGTCATTTTGTGAGCAGACAAACGGAGTTCGGAGAGATCATTCAACACGCAGGAGACGAATCAGCAACGAGGAGATGAAGGCGAGCTGTGCTGTTGCAGGAACTCGCTCGAGGAACAGTTGACAGGAATCTGAAGTTTGTTGGTAGACCACTGTGTTCAGGAGCTGGTTCTGGAGGATCGGATGACGACGGAATCGCAGCTTTTCGAAGAAAGCATCCCGAGAAAGGGAGGTTTCCAGACTCGGGCCCCAGATTTGGTGGAATTCCGGGTTTGCGAGGCCAGATTCACCCACGCTGCCGAGGTCGGTAGCCGTTGTTGAGGAGCCGCGGCGGGTTGTCGCAACCCGACTGCGTTCGCTTCACGAAGTGGCGTCGGTGTCCATTCTCTTGAGGGAGTAACTTTCAGGAAACGTGAGGGCTACACACGAGTCACTGCATCAGACGGAACGATGTGGCGTCAGGAGGATTTAGGGTGCGACACTTACGAAAGCTCTCGTACGGGCGGCTCGGATGGATGTGGGAAGTCGAGCCGTGGCCCATTGCGTTCTTGGATCACAAGGGCGGCACCCGACAATTGCGTTTTTGGCTGATACATGGTGGCTACTCGTCCGGACAGATCACGAGCACGAGCACCGGGCTTCTGAGTGCGAGACTCAGTGGGTTGGTTGCCATCGGGATCGGTTCTAGGTTGGCTCTTGATGTCCTGTCCGGCGTCAGGAGTGTCAAAAGCTCAAATCAGCTTGTTTGACGAAGAACTGTTTCCTGAGCCTGTTTGTGCCGACCCTGATGAGATCTGCCCAGCCACGACCAGTTCAGAGCTCGTTCTTTTTTTTTTCAAGTAGTGTGCCCCTCGATGCGATTCCAGCGGTTTCGAGATGCTCGACTTCAGTAAACTCATCGCACCCTCCTCCATGTTTGTTCGGGGTGACCTTGGGTTCACGGTGAGGCTGGTTCGTCGAACATTCGCATATGCTCCCGATTGAATTTGCATTGGATTGCTCGTCCGTCGCTGCGATTCCTGATGCGCTCCTGCTCAATCTGTTGAGTTGTCGACGATATATATCTCTCCATTGGGTTGCGAAGGAAATCTGCCGATGCTCTGAGGCTGCGCTTCTAGAGAGACGTGAGGTCTTCCGATACATGACGGAAGATTTCGGAATCGGTAAGGCGAGCTCACCATGTACGCGTTCTCATCGGTTCATTTTGGTTCCCCGAGGAGTTTCTCGCGGGAGCGACGTTGGCAGGTTCTCGAATCTTCATCTCGTTCACGATCTTGTGCGTCCGCTCTCCAACCGATTGCGTTGCGAGCTTAGGGGTTTCCGGCACCGCAGGAAAGTCTTTCGGAACGGAGATGGAGTTCCTCCGATGATCTGCTTGGAACCTTCATATGATTCTGTCGAAAGTGTTCGTCTCTTCGGATTGGCGTACAACACGGTCCGAATACCTATCACAATATCGATCAAACAGTCATAATACATTGAATATTCGAGTACATAAATCAGCTTTCAATCGTTAATTGGAAGTCTCGTTGAGCATCACGCTCCACTTGTTCGGAATGAGAGTACCTAAAGTCTTGATGGCATACATCCTCACATTGTAATACACACTTTGGTCTTGCGCGAATATCAAGGTCAATAGATACTGATTTTAAGCCGCTTGGTTCTCTGTATGATCTCTTGCGTCTAAATATCGTTCGGACTCAGTCAGTTCGGTTCACAAGTAGGAACCTCGGTCAACAACCTTCTTCGGGCAGCGATCGGGTCTAAAATTCAGCGGCCCGATTCTCTGTGGCAAGGGGACGGAAGAAGTCAGCGGGCAATATGCTCGCCTGCATCAACGGAACCAAATCTGCGTCTACCACTCTTCAGCTCCGTGAGAAGAAAAATGCCAAGTATTCATGGCGAATGGATACTTGGGAATGGGAATGGTACGTATGTACATCTATCAAGCAAATGACTCAGCTCTACCAAAACCCGGGAACTCTTGATTAGATTCGCGGGATTCAGAGAGGTCATGCTCTACTTGGGCCCCGGACGTCGCAAGTCTCCCTCAAAGACATGGGGCGTCGACCATCGTCGCGGTGAAATTTCGAAACGACACTATTGACGGCCGTCCGCGCAAACCTGCCGCGAATGGTGGTTCTGACCCCCAGATTTGACTCTTGACGAAGAGCATGCTCGTGATGGCGTGGTTCCGTGGAGTGTACCACGTACAGAGGAAGAACCCGAGCGTCTCGTATCATCTCTCGCGTCGAGGCTTGCAACGAAAACTCCGCGGGAATGCCAGTTTCCGAACATGGGTTCCGACCTGAACCTCCAGTCTACCAACTAACCTGAACCAAAGCTGGAATCTTGGAGAGCGTGAACCATGGACCGGGTTGTTCCTCAGATATTCGTCTCACTGCTTAGTCTTTAGAAGGATTCGAACACCTCGATTTGAGAACACCTCGGAAGTCACCTCACTGCGGATGCTGAATAGTTTCTGAATGAACGCGTGCAAATCCGTCTTCCGTGGACGGCTACTCGAACTCCTCACGATCGGTGGTTCTGGATCACACTAAATCACTCCGTGAGAATGAGACCAACATCCGTGAAATGAGCGGGTTTAACGATCCTTCCCACTCCCCCAGAGCGACTTGAAATGCCTTCCCCGGCTACCCTCCGCTGTTCGCCAATGAAGCTTAATGCAAACACGGCAGCTCGATCGATAGATGCATAATCTGATTGACTTTTATCTCATCATCTGCATGGGATTCGAACCGCGATCAGCTGAAACCCCCGTCTCATCGAGCAAGGCTTGGAGGCAGCTGCGGATGCAAAGGGGGAGGCGATCGAACCGCATCTCAGCATCTTCAAAACCTGTAGGCTTCTGCGGCATGTTCGTTCTTTATTCAGAGCTTCATCGCTCGGCTAATCCAACAACCCCGATTGAATCGAGGGATGAGACGTACGGGAGTGGCGTCTAGACGGTCTGGAGTCGAGACCAGTACGTTCTTATGCCGATCCGATTTCTAAGATCGCTTCACTCATTGCCAGCTCGAACGACCCCGTGAATCAGGCTGAAATTCTGAATGCCTGAGAAAACTCGGAGGGAACTTGCGGAGAAACGAATCAATGGTATTATACTCAAATGTCGCGCTGAACGTTTCTCAGAGTCTCGACTCTTGGCAGAGCGTTGGTAATGGATGCGTTCGAATGATTCAAACTTAGACCCGGAAATCCACCCAAGGAATATTCCCGATTCCCAAGCACGCGGAAATCTTTGGATTCCTGGGACTTGAGCATGACGAGGGGCTTTTGAAGAAGTTTCAAAACTAGACGCGAGGTGAATCTGAAGCTACTCCAAACCTGACGGGTAATTTACAGATCGTTCTCACACAGAATATCGGGGATAGAATCCATATTCGCGATGGAGTCGCTCCGATCCTGAGATTCATCAGGGTTGAAGAACATGCAGCCTCGACCTCGGGGCGGGGAGGTTGGTCGACGGCCGATTCTCCGAGAGAAAAGCGACTGGACCGATGGTGAATCGAACCGCAAATGACGGAGATTCGGTTTACGTGAGCCGCGACGTCATTCAGGGACACGTTGATGTTGGCCACAGCCGCACTGTTCCGGGAGAGTTGATCGCGGAACTCCCTGTTGGTTCCATCCTAATTGAACCACTGCAGTGGTTTGCTGTCACTAGCAGTTTGCAGAGATGGTTGAACCAGAGAAATCTGGGCAGCCGCTTCGGTCATTCGTTCAGATTCAGCTCTGGCTCGTCTTCGGACATTTCTCTCGAATTGACAGAGCTTGCACTCGACTTCCGCGCGCTTCCGATCTCCAGAATAAAGAGGAGCGCTGCTCTGTCAGCAGTCTTTCGAGAGTGTACGATGACCCAACAGGCGCTATCCTTTTCCTTTCCGGAAAACTGCATGTTCACATCCCAGTATTACGATCCCCGAACCTGTTTAGTTCACATGGTGCCGTGACCAGGATTGTGAGTTGTGATCCCGCTGAGCGTCGCGTCTTGAGCCCCGAAAACCGAACTGAAGATCCAGCCGAGCGATGCCCGACAACGACAACGCAGTGGAAACCGCTAGTCTCACCAGTGCCGCCGAAATCGCCGAAGCAAAGAAGACACTGCAGAGACCGCGCCAGAAGCGGACGAATCGGCGAAAGAGGGTCCGAGAGGATATCGCGTCAATTGGAGGACTTTGAACTGAAGCACCGACTTTCCCCGACACCCGTCCGCCCGATGTCATGCGGCAAATCATGCTCCAGCACCAAGCCTTCCTCAGACAAAGCGACGACGCTGCCGTGAGTGACCTCATAGACGACGATGAAGTAGTCATTGCAGAGTTGGCCGAGGCGGATGCCTTCAGTGCTTAGATTGAGGCGGCGATCGCAGCCATCGGGCGCAGCTCCGGTGTGGCCCGGGATCCGGTCGGCGCCGACGAGACGGTCTATTACGACGACTGGCGTCAGACGAGTTCACTTCAGGCTAATGATGAGCTTCACTTTGCACCCCAACCCCCCGTCCGAGCCTCCACTTGAACAAACACTACCTCCGAACCGACCGATGTCGCAGTCAACAGTGCCGCCGGCGCCGGTCGCGCCAACGATGACGGCTAGGTTGCCCCGTGAGCAGTGGCGTTTCTAGCCGAAAGCGCGCCCGGGGCAAGTCGGCCGAAATGCCCCCCCTCCCTAATCGCTTCCTCCGGACTTCGAATGCCGCGAAATTTTCTGGAACGACTTCGAAGTCCGCATCCTCGGTCTCCTTTCTCTCCATGCTCAGCATTGCTAGTGCGTCCATGCTCTTTTAACACATTGATGCACTCGAGTCGGTCGTGATTACCCTATTCTCGCGCGTATAACGAACCCTTTTCCCGACCATAAAACAGTTCAGAACTCTGCCCAACTGATTAAAATGTTCGTTCTGGGGCTTTGTCAGGATAGATGCCCATCGGATACACCGTGTGAAATTTTCAGAGCAAACATTTTCCAGCTGTCAGGCAGAATTCTGGGCATTTCTACGGTCTGAAAAAGGGTTCGTTATACGCGCGAGAATGGGGTACATACAACTTGCTAAACGATCTCTCATATCTAGCCATGCAGATAGCGATGGAAAGCGGAGTCTGCAGCGCAAGGTTTAGGTTCGGGAATACGCTCTCATCACCGTACTCGAGCTGCGGAAAGTTCACATACGTCGTCTCATTCTACCGCTCGGAGGGAATGTTTGCTTGAGAAACTTTCCGATTCAGTTCAATCGCAGGGCTCGATCATATGGCAAACACTATATTTTAGGCAACGACTAATTGTGGTTTATGGTTTATGGTTTTATTGATCTTGATTGGATAGTTCGGATACACATTGTTGATATTCTTATCGAATCAGCCTTTCATTTCAGGCGCTGTTGCAGATCTTCTGGTCTCTCTCTCCCAGTTTTCCAGGATGAGCTTTGTTCTGATGACTGCTGGCATGTCCAGTGTTTCCTCCGGGAGACCTAGAGCTCTGAGGAAGTCATCGTTTGTGTAGTATGCGTCGTTGCACTCAAAGATTATGTGTTGCACTGTTTCTTTGTACGTGCCGCATCTCGGACATGTGTTGTCGCCTTCGTGGTAGGATGTGCTTCTAGCGGGCAGTGTACCTGCTCTAGCTAGTGCAAGGAGAGCATGGCCTCTACGATTGCCGTAGAGGTAAGTTCTTGTTCCGGGGGAGTTTTACCCTCCCGGGTTAGACTCAAGCTGGTTTTGAAAAGCATGTCTCGCTTCCAGCTTTGCTCTTGCATTTCTCTCACTTTCTTTTTGATTTGTGAGTTGTATGCATTAAGGGCTGGTGTGCCCTGAGTCGAATAGGTGATTTCGATCCGGTCACAGCCGTACTTCTCCTCAAGAGTCCGCGTTCTGTCGCAGAACTCTGTTTGAAGACCACGGATGTCCATCATTTTCAAGAGGGCCTTCGGCCGTCGTTCTTCTGACATGGTTTGAATTCTTTTCATGTACCTGAGCTTACTCTGTGTCTCTCTAGTTTCGAACAGAGACCACCCGAGCTCTCCTTGTACGAATTCGTTCGCTACCTTGTAGTTGGTTATGCCTAGGGCCCACCTGCCAGCGTCGCGCTGTGTCTTTTCGAGGTGGTCAAGCAGCTTTTTCGATGTCACTGTTACCGAGTTGCAGTAGGTTAACTGGAGAACTGCAGTAGCCTTCCATTGGGCTTTCGAGATTTCGAATCTATTGAAGCCCCACATGGATGTGGCGTGCACTCGTCGGAGCGCGGTTGTCGCTTTCCGTTCCCAGATACTCTCTTGTTTGTCAAGGTATCTCCTACTGTCGGATAGTGCGATGCCGAGGTATTCGTATTCATGAACGACTGGGAGATGTTATCCCTGAATTTCCAAGTCCTGGCAGTTGCCAACGTCGTATTGGGAGAATATGATAACCGCGCTTTTGGCAGGATTGAAGGTGATCTCTGTGTTGAGACCGAATTCACCGGTTATCCGGAGTAGCTTACTCATTTCTCTCGCGTTCTTGGCCACGAGGACGATATCGTCGGCGAAGAACAGTCCGGCGATATTGAAGGTGTCTTTTTCTTTGAGGTTCCACCTCCACCTGCGTCTTCTCACTGAGAAGCCAGCTCCACTTTGCGTGAGCTCGCTCTCGAGTGTTGATATGTAGAGTATAAACAGGAGACTAGAAAGCGGACATCCTTGCTTTAGTCCGGTGTCTGTAGTTGTCCATTCCGATGAGAAATCTCCGTGGACTATTTTCATCCTGTTTGCGGAGTAAAGGCAATGGAGTAGGTCGATCCAGGTTTTGTCCATCTGCATCTCATATAGGGTGTTCCAGAGTAGGTCCCTGTCGATCTTGTCGAAGGCTTTTGTAGCATCTAGGAAGAAGCAAACGAGGCCTGTGCGGCTTTTTCTGGAGAGTTCTATGGTAGAGGTTATGATGAACAGGTTGTCGTCAGTGACGACAACCTGTTCATCATAACCTCGTCACCTCTCCTGTTGGTTCGGAATCCATTTTACATTTCTCCGAGAAGCCCTTTTTCTTCTACCCAGAGAGAGATTCTTTTTGCGAGGATTTTCGCGAATACTCTGTAGAGCAAAGGGGATATCGTGATTGGTCGGTACGTGTGAAGTTGACCCGTTTTGGAGTTGGGCTTTTCTATCATTGTGATTCTGTTCATCTTCCAATCATCTGGGATGTCCTGTTTTTTGGCAAGTATGTCGTTGAATAGATCGGCAATAGACTCCATGCCTTTCTCCTCATTTGTTTGAGTACTTATGCCGGTATATCGTCGAATCTGCAGCTGGTATTCGACTCAACCCCATTGATTATCTTCGAGATTTCGTCAGGGTTGGTGGTGATGCCCGTTGGATTTGGTATCCTCTTGGGTTTCGATCTCATTCCTGTAGCGGGTTTGGCGTCGAGTATACTGATCGCTACCTGCGTCAGGTGAGTCGACATATCGTTGATTGCCACGGGGTTTCCGGTCTCCGTTGTTATCTTTGATCCCGTACCTGGAGGCTCGTTTCGGTTTGTTCGTATTCACGAGCTGCCAGAATTTTCTCGCTCTTTCGACTCTTGGAGCGGAAAGTATCTTCCCGAGAGCCTTCGAGTCACGAGCGTGACGAGCAGTATTATGGGGAGTTACTGAACTGCGATGCTGGATATCGGCTTGGATTCTGAGAAGGCTATGGTCACATATAGTTGTGATTTCTCTCTTCTCGTCAATGTGCATCCAAGCAATCTTATCGAGCGCGGTGGGGTTAACCAGAGCCATGTCGATTGCCGACTTCCCTCTGGCCATGCGTCCGGTGCATTTATCTGTCATGTTAAGGATGGTGAATCCATGCTCGGCGGCGAACTCAAGCAGAAGTTTGCCTCTTGGGTTCGTGATTCCGTCGAGCTGCTGGAGATGCGCGTTGGCGTCACCTCCCATGAGCATGCAGTCGGATTCCAAGCATTTCTGTTGGATGAAGGATTTAATAGAGCTAAATAATTTTTTTCCATGATCTATTGTCTGATGTGCGATATAGAAGGAAATTATTATTTATCTCTGTTTGCCCACTAGCGTCGCTTGAGCCACCCAATCTTATCCTTTAACCATCCAGAGAACTTCGAGTCTATTGGAGGTCAGGATTCCGACTCCACCGTAAGGGTAGTCTCCATTCCTTCCCTCGCGGTTGCTGTAATTGTATTGGTAGCCTTGGATGAGGGGGCAGGATTCATCGTTCATTAGTCTGGTTTCTGATAAGAGCATTATATCAACGCTTTTACCTATGAGGACGTCCCTCTCCAGGGAAGCCCATTTGATCCCGTTGAATTTAGTACCATTCATGTTAAGTCTACCAAAATTGCATAATTCATTGGCTTTGACTTCGGGTCTTGCCGATGAACGTGAGCTTCCTGCGGTTGCGCTAGTGCGCGGATCTCTCTGTCAGCGTGAAGGTCTCCTCGCTTGGTGCGCGGAGTTTCGGCTGTTCGGCATTCGTTGCCTTTGTCTGGAGGGAGATCTTGAAGGGCTGCGACGATGTTGTTGTTGCTGCGGTCGGCTGTCGATACTACCTGATTGTGTATGTCCAGTCCGGCCGCTTGGCCCTGGTCGGTTGCTCTCATGATTCGCGTAGTTGTCGGTTCGGCGATCTCGCGATCTTGAGCGGGACGCGTGGCGCTGCCTCTTTCGCTCGCTTTCGTCCGTGCCTCGTCGTAGGATGCCCCGTCGCACAGTGGGCCAAAACGCCGAAATAGGGGGACAAAAGTCAAGTCTGCAGATTGATCCCAAACATGTTGGAATAGGTTCTCAGATGGCTAGAACTCGGAAAGCCACATTTTTCATGGACTGAACCCGTCCCGTGTTTCGTTTATCGGCTACGCAATACGGACGGAAAAACCTCCCAAAGACCGACTTTTTCCGGTCTCTATTTTCACAGCAGAAACTAACTCAGAATACGGGGCTCCTCTCGGAGAGAATCGATTTTATCAACTCCTATACTCTTGAAATGAGCCACAGGATCACTCATCCGAGCGAAATTCTGATTTCGACAACCTATGGTGGGTTCGTAAAAATTATGAAGTTTTCAGCAAAAAACGGCAAACTAAACGAGCCTGGAAATACACGGGGTCGGTCTGGGTTCCTCCAGGGATATGTCGCATAAGATAGGCCATGGTGTCTAGTTCATGAAACAACTCGCAGACCTTTGCGGGTTTTTGCGGAAAAAAGTACCAAGCGAATTTCGAAAATCAATAAATAGCTCTTTTCCGAGACTTTTCATGGGCATCGAGCGCTCCCGGTTCGAAACACGTCTGGAATGATACTGTTAGGCGTCCGAACTGATGGTCTGGAAGGTCTCCATCGTGATGTCCGCTGCCGCTGACACGATAACCTCGGTACATCAGGTGCGTCGCGTTAGAAACGAGAGCTCTCAAACAAGCTTCTAGTGTGACTTTGTGGGGTTAGTTAAAAGAGGCTCAGGAGTCCTTTCCACTGTCGATTTAGACTTTTCTGACCCAAAAGAGTCGGAAAAAGTGAAAAAATAATTTTGTCCCCCTATTTAGGCATTTTGGCCCACTGTGCGTCGTTCTGCTGGTTCGTCGGAAGGGGTGAAATGAACTTGTCGATTCCGATTGCGGTTCGGTTTCGGCGTTCGTGGTTGCTCCCTTTGCGGGTCTGCCTGTCTGCAGTTGTGAGATAAGCCCCAACTGACTCTCGGCGATATACAGGAACTTGACACGATCTAAATTCTTAGTGCAATCACGATTATTCACAGAACTTCAGTCGCGCCCGTCTCCCGTCTCCTCTGTTTTGCGCCCCTGACCTCTCCCGGACACGATTTTGTTTTACGAGACAAATTGAATTCCTCTTGCAGCGGATGTAGCCTTCAGCTTACTTTTCGCGCCCCCGTGAGGGTTGCGCTCCTTCAGTTTCGAGCCCAAGGCAAGTGCCCCCTCTGCAACCCCACTAGATACGCTACTGCTCGTGAGCTTGACATCTCCCCTGAGGTTTCAACGGGAGACCCCTCGCGATGCGGCGACGATGGAGGCCCACATGATCGAGATGGCGTCGACGTGAAGCCACACATCTCGGCTCCAAGACTACTGCCGATCCCGAACGGAAGAACTCTTATGGAGGGCGTTGAAGTTTTCCACCTTCGTGAACTTGCTGACGCAATGGAGCTCAACAGTATCAATTCTCGCAATTGTGCGAATAGAGCGGCACCCTCGGAGTGTCAGCGACGTTGCCTCGACACTGTGGAGAACGCGAACTCGCGCACTGTACCCCATTCGTGGATCAAGAGCAAAACGAAGAAGTCTCCCGCGCGCAAGCGCCAAGCAATGGCGTAGCTAGAACGAAGCTTTATCAGCTAAAGCTTCGCAGTTCTCAATGCCCACGAAGCTTGCACCGTAGAATCTCCGTAGGGAGAAATGTGGTGGGACGTTGGAAATCTTGGCCGATCGGTCTTCCAGAAAATCGGGGGCTGGCTGCGCTACTGTCGGCAAGCGAAGGAAACATCCGGGCTTCGCGCGCATCTTTACCATGCCAGTACGACTGCAAGTCCTGCAAAACGTAACCGCCTAGCCCCTCCTCCAGCTTCTCATGCAGGCGACCTGCGGTGGACTGTCACTTCTGAAGGCAGGAAACTCAGGAGGCGGCGCGAGTAGCGGAGGCCTCAACGTGACAATACCGGAACAGCGGAAACTGCGCGGCCGGTATTGAATAACTGTCGATCACTAAGTGATGCAACCCTCCAAGCCCTTCAAGAGCAATGTCCGCAGTTGCGAAAAGTCGACGTATATTATTGTCGAATGAATCGGCAAGCGAGAAATCTGTTATCAAGGTGGCGTCCAGCTCTCCTAATAAATGGCTGAGGGTTATTCACATTCTGCGGGCGATTCGAGTGGTATGTTACCGGAAACTGTTGGCATTATTTGAGATCAAGTCTCCCATTTATTGTTGTTCATAGAATTACATATTGTCGGAATAGCGTTAGGCGGTGAACAATTAATTCAGCTGAAATGATCTCAACGAACAAACAGTTTTATTCAATGATTCATAAGTTTCCTCTCAAGAACAATCGATCGCCTCTAGACGCTCCCCGTGTGTTTTCGAACAACGTTCATGCGGGGATGATCAGCCACCCAGCATACTTTACCTCCTGCGTGGCATGACGGGCATTCCCAATTCTCGAGACAGACGGGTCATTAAGTAATTGGCTCGAACTCTCGAAATGTTGGTCTCGAGCTGCTTCAACCATTACATGAGTGATGGTCTCAATCTGATCTGAATTGATCCCCATCATTAGAGACTTGATGAACGTGCAACCAGCAAGACAGCAACCATTTCGAGTCGTCCTCCTGTCGACAGCAAGCAGGGATTCGAGCGCCGAGGACGGATGATAAGCGACCGTCGTTCGAAGAGCACCGCTGCTGCGTCGGCGTCGAAGTCCAAACCAGCTGGAGGCCAAAAGTTTAAGCCGGTTTTGGCCACCTGCTCATCGGATCTCACCGCGCCCGCACATGCTCCCCAGACTCTGTGGGACCCCGACGTCATCGGAGCAGCCGAGATGCCAACGACGTCTTTCTCCTCCGACGAAGAATCAGTCATCCAGCAACCCAAGGACCGTATCACTTACAGCCACAACTGCTACACGGTGTCATTCCCCAAACGCGAAAGCATCGCTCAGCTGACAAACAACCGAAAGATCGCCGAACGTCGACTCGACCGCAAGTTGTTCAGCTCTGAGCGGATCCGGTGAGGTACCGCCGTTACCCCGAAGAGCTAATGAAGTTTGTTGAGGATGGTTACGCGGTAAAGGTGACTGACGCGCCGGTTGCTACGCCCCCCGCAGTCGATGGGTCTTATTATATGCGTTGGTCTTACAACTGTCCGCGAGCAAGCTGGCAGGATGGATTTTTTGAGCGCATGGTGAGTGTCGTAGTTAGATAGATAGGAGTGCGTTCTACTAATTCCAGAGAAGAGAGCACGATGAGCTTGGAGTTCAGGATAGGAACTGTGTTGTGTTTATTGAAACTGTCGTATGGGGGCGCTCTGGGCCAGAGCGCGCATTTACAAACTTACACCATCAACATCTTCCCCTTCAAGATATTATTACCGTACGCTGTTAGAATAAGGGTTAGGATTACACAAATTATTGTACAGCATCTTCACAATGGTTCTTATTCTGGGGAGAATACTACTTTCGGTTTCTTCGGTCTCGTGCTGCGTCGAGGTGTGGTACGTATCGTCAGGTCAAAGTTTTTTCTTTTGCGAATCGTTGTCTGGGTTTCCGCGCCTGGGTTTGGATCGGACTCTGAAATTGCAACTTCTCTTCTGTCGTCCTTTTCCTTGGTCTCTCTCAAGTGTTTGCGATTGCGACGTACCATCGTCCCATCGTCCAACATGACCCTGTACGAGCGCGGCGCCACTTTATCAATACAACGGCCTCGAGACCACCTTCCCGTTCTGAGAAGTGGCTGAACTCTTACTAGCGAGCCCGGCCTCAATCTCTTGAGCGTTTTGGTGCCCTTGTCGAAGTATTTTTTCTGCGTTCGTTTCTTCCTCTTGTTCTTCTTCACCTGAGCGTCGCTGAACACGTAGTGTCCGTCGAGTTCCGACGGCAGTTTGCTTCGGAGAGTTCGCGAGAAAAACTTTCGCGCTCTACTTGATCCGTCGCTCTGAATCGTGTTGCGGAGGGCAAGGAGAGCGTATGCAAAATCTTCACCGTTTAGCATACACTTCTTCAGAAGGCGTTTAGCAACCTTCACTGCAGCCTCTGCCTTTCCGTTTGCCTGAGGAAAATACGGTGAAGAAGTAATTGGGGTGGTACCCCACTCGGACAGGAACTCAATGAAGGCTTCCGAAGTGAACTGAGGACCGTTGTCACTGTGTAGCTCGACTGGCGCGCCGTAGCGTGAGAAATGTCTCGCAGTGGCTTGAACGAGTCTTTCCGCTGAGGCATCTTTACCCAAATCGTCGACTTCGAAGAAGTCAGAGTAAACGTCGACAGTAACCAGGTATTGCCTGTTGTTCAACGTGAAGAAATCCTGGAACACGATCTGGAATGGGTAATATGCAGGCGAAGTTATCATGAGTGGTTCTCTCGACTGGCGCGGCTGATATGCAAGACACGATTGGCATGAGTCGCACCAATCCTGAAGTTCGGATTTTAGAGACGGCCAAAATATGCAATCTCTCGCTCTTTTCCAGCAGGCTGTGGCATTGTAGTGGCTGGCATGAGCTCGCTTCAACATCTCTCGCCTTAGCGTCCTCGGGATGAACACTGCTGATCCCCTGAACACCAAATTGCCGTCAGTTGTGAGCTCCGACCGGTACTTCCAAAAGGATCGAAGTTTTTCGGGACATCTTTCCTTCGACTTGGGCCACCCTGTGGCAACACTGTTCTTCAACAACGTCGACTCGGTATCATTCCGGCTTGCCTCTTCAATCCGCTGCAGGCTGGAACTCTTGACCGATGTGTGTGCAGCGACATTCGTTCCCTCCAACTCAATCCTGTAGACGAGACCTTCGTCCACAACAAGGGAATGTGCAGCGGAAAACGTGTCGCGGCTGAGCCAATCGGCAAAGCAGTTAGCCCTGCCTTTCACATACCGAACGTCAATGTTGTATTTCTGGAGGTATAGAAGCATTCTTTGGAGTCGTTTTGGGTTGCTATGCAGGGGTTTTTTGAAGCATGCGATCAATGGTTGATGATCGGTTTCCACTACTACTTGTGGATGGCCGAAGATGTAATGATCGAATTTCTTACAAGCTACTAGGATTGCCAGAAGCTCCTTTTCTATGACCGCATAGTTCAGCTCAGCAGGTCGGAGTGCCGAGCTGCACAGATCCACTGGCCGCCCCTCCTGGAGTAATGCCGCGCCAACACCGTTCTGACTTGCATCAGTTTGGATGAGAATCGGTTTGTCGACATCAAAATATGCCAACGTTGGTGTTTTTGTCAGCGCATCTTTGATTTTGTTGAAAGCTGAGGCATGACTCTCCATCCATTGGAACTCGACTGCGTCCTTCAGCAGGTTTCTGAGGTCTGTCGTTAGTTCAGAGTAACCAGGGATGAACTTGCTCAGGTAGTTGGTTGCTCCCAGAAATCGAAGGAGCGACTTCTTGTCTTTCGGCGCCGGGCAGTCGCGGAGAATTCTGATCTTCTCGGGATCGGGTTTCACTCCCTCGCGTGAAACAACGTGTCCCATGTATTTGACCTCCGGGACGCACAACTTCAACTTGCTTTTGTTCAGTCGGAGGTTTTTCTCTTTGCATCTTTGGAAGAATGCTCTCAGGTTCGAAAGATGATCTTCGAACGTTTCACCGTGAATGAGGATGTCGTCGGCGATAATTTCTATGCCGTTCAAATTTTCCAGCGCTTCAGTCTGTTTGGCCTGGTATACTTCGGGGGATATGTTTAACCCTTGCGGCATACGTAAATATTTGTATCTACCCAATGGTGTCCAGAACGTCGTGAGGTCGGTGGAGCTTGGATCCAATTCACATTGGAAGAAGCCATCGGATGCGTCGGCGACTGAAAAATATTTGGCTTTGGTTAGGCGAGGCAATATGTCGGACAACACGGGGAGCTGATAGTGTGATCGCTTCGTGGCCTTATTGAGATGAAACGGATCAAGAGTCACCCGAAGCTTCTTGTCTTTGCGTGCAACGACAAGCAGCTGACTAATCCAGTCTGTTGGTGTGTTCACTGGGACGATGATGCCCTGACGTTCGAGCTCTTTAATTCGTTGGGTGATTTCTGTTTTCAAAGAGGCTGGAACCCGCCTCGGAGGACATTGGACGGGTGTGACGTCTTGCTTCAGATGTATTTTCACCACACCCGGGAGCCTTCCCAAGCCTTTGAAAATTTCGTCGTACTCGAGGAGCAATCTTTCGAGTTGCCCCTCTTGATGATGATGACTCTCGGTGACCTTGTTCACAAATTCTGCATTCTCTCCGAGTTTGATGTACCCTAGTGCAATCGACGTGGCCGCACCTAGCAGGGTTTGCTCGGAAAGATCTACGATTTGAAAGGTGACTTGAGCTTCTTTTTCGTTGTTGGTGACCGTCGCGGACACCTGACCAACAGGAACGGTAGAGTCACCGCTATACATCCTGAGCTTCCGCGTCGATTCAGTCATTTGAGGCAAGATCTTCGCTTTCCGTAGTTTCTGATAGATCTGGAGAGGCATGACATCGACGGATGCTCCGGAGTCGATCTGAGTGGTGATGGAATAAGTTCTCACGCCATTGCTGAGGATTGCTTTACCGAGCACACGTTTCTTTTTATTTCCGAGTTTGCCGACTCCCATGGTGAAGACGTCGTCTTCGCTGGCTTCGTCGCCACTCTCTGAGTTCTCGGTATCTTCCATGCCGAAAACTTTGCGAACTTTCTCACAGCAAACAGCGTAATGGCCGGTTTCTTTGCATTCCGAACACTTCTTGTCTCTAGCAGGGCATTTGCTTTTCATCATGGGGTGTTGCAGATCACAGAACAAACACCTTCGCTTGGATTTGAGGTCGCTTCTCCTAGAGTCCTTTTTCGGCGATCGTCTGCTGGAACGTATCTTATTGACGCTCTCAGAGGATGAGTCGCATTCAGTGCGTGTGGCGAGGGAACGCTTCGACGTTTTGGACGAACGGCGCATTGTCGCCATGACTGAATGCAGATCCGTTTTCTCACTCTGAAGGAGTTTATCCCTCAGAGTCGAACTTGACAGGCCGAGAACGAGTCTGTCACGAATGAGCTGATCCTTGGCCTCTGCGGGAAACTCGCACTCATCCGCAAGCTCACACACCTTTTCGATGAAGCGATCGATGTCCATGCTTTCTTGGTTGCATGAATAGAATCCCTCGCGATTCACAAGGATGTTTTCGACGCCGCAGTAGACTTTTTCCCAAGCGGCAATAGTCAACTCAAGCCTGCCGGATGGTTTATTAGTCCCACATTTCACTTTGATTTCCTCCCTTGTGTCGGTTGCTGGAGGCACGGCGAGAGCTCTGAACTTGCTCTTACACTGAGCACCCAGGGCTGTTCTGAGATGGGAGATCTGGACCTCCGGATCGAGAGCGAACACAGAGTTCGATAGTGCGTAATCGAAGAAATCTTCTTTGAAGTCATTCCACCGTTTGCGCCGATTGGGAGGGAAGAGCGGCAGCGGCGCCGGGAGCGGCAAGCAGCTGAGGTTCACGAGATTCGATGGATTAGGCATGTTGAGGATGGATTCTTCACTTCTGACACCAGTTAGATAGATAGGAGTGCGTTCTACTAATTCCAGAGAAGAGAGCACGATGAGCTTGGAGTTCAGGATAGGAACTGTGTTGTGTTTATTGAAACTGTCGTATGGGGGCGCTCTGGGCCAGAGCGCGCATTTACAAACTTACACCATCAACAGTCGTGAAGTCAGCTTTACGGAAAACTCTTGGTCGAAGTTTCGTTGGTTACGAAGAGTTCAGAACAATCTTGTGTGAGCTGACCGCCGTTGTCAAGGACCGACCCATTATCCACGCACCGTCTGGGACCGATTGTCCTCTCGCACTGACACCATCGCAGTTCCTCCGGGAAAGTCTCCATAATCAGGCTCTCGCTCCCCTGATCCCCAACGATCGCTTGGGAGCTGAGCAAATGGCTTCCGGTGAAGAACTCCGGCAGGGATTTGCTTGGAGAACGAAATTCTGTCAGTTCGTTGGTTTTGAGAATACCTACTGTTGTTCCTCCTGCGCGCTTCCGATCTCAAGAATAAAGAGGAGCGCTGCTCTGTCAGCAGTCGTTCGAGAAGGTACGATGACCCAACAGGTGTGATCCTTTTCCTTTCCGGAAAACTGCATGTTCACAGTCTCAGTATTACGATCCCCAAACCCGTTAAGTTTACAAACGTGCTTGATTTGCTCAACGGTGACCAAGTTCTCCACGAACACCGATTGGCGGGCAGAAAGACATTGTTGGCTGATTCTTGTCACTCGGATGGCGGGGTCTTGATCTTGAATGTGATAATGGATCTAATCAAGAGCTCTGATCACAGTTTCAAGTGCCGCAGTTCTGGGCAAACATTTCGCAGAAACATCGAGGGACCAGAAACTTCGAGACGTTCTATGAGTACGTATCCAGGTTGGAGCGAAGATGCTTGATCTCCTCCTTGAGAAAACGAATTTCGTTGCCTGTACAGGGATACCTCGAATAGTGCGGGTGTTCGGTAGCGCATTATACGAATCCGCATTATTCGAGTCATGATATTGCGAAGCGCGGAAATTATCGGATCTCGAGGTTCTGAATCAAAATCTTGTTTTTCTTCTGATTCGGATTCTGACTCTGATAATTATGCAGAGTTTTGTACGGACGGATAGTCGTATAGATTTCATTACATGTTCTGTGACTTCGATGTAAATCAGAACCTCAACGAAGTCGCACTCCGGAATGATTTCATACAGAGCTATGTGGATTTCGCACATCACGTTCGCCGCTATTCCGAGCGACTGTCTTTCATAGAAGAGAATGGAGCGCGTACAGTCGGAATCAGTGCAGAATGAATCAGAAAATCAGAACTCATCTGGACGCTACGGAACACGGAACACACTCGCAAACCTGGACCCAGTTTAAGTCGGGAGAGAAAATCAGAGATTTTATCATTTGACTGACTTTTGACTGACTTCCGGGAATAACTTCCGGCAGAATCCATGGCTGGCCCGCGTTGAGACGTGCCTCACGACTCACGACTCCGCGCCGCGCCGCGGCGTGAGTGCTCGTCGCGCCCCCTGGCGGCCTCCTCCGGATCTATTCATTTGCTGTCGGCAGCCGAACCGTACGGGTGCGCTCGTCTGTCGGCCACACCGAGGTCTCCAACTGTAATAGGTCACGATTCCGTCGCTTGTTGTGCAAAGAACCTGGAGTATGACTTCTCCGCGATGTCGAAAGTTTCAATTCAGTGAGAGTCATTCACAGGAAGTCTGGGGCATCCGCTCAGGAAGGATATCCAAGAACGGAAGCTCCGAATGGAATGACTCGAGCTTTTTATTGTATATCGGTTATTGGATTCATTGATTCATTGAATGACTCATTCATAGAATAGATGAGGACCGGAAGAGTAGTTCGCGGGTAGGACATCAAGTTCAATTTTTCGCTTGGTAGACGTAGCAGAGACCCTTTAAGAACCCTTAAGACCCTGCTTTCCTCATAGGTCCAGCTTGCTCAACCAGCTTGGCGATCCGTTTGTCCGCGTCGGCGTATTTCTTCAGCCTCGAGGGGGGATCGTGACTAGGGGTCGCAGATTCCCGGGATTTTTTTCCCGGGATTCCTAAGCTTTCCCGAGAATCCAAAAATTTCCCGGGAAAGACCGAGAAAGACTTTTCCGTTTTCCGGCGATAATCTTGGAAAATTCGGTTCTGAGCCGACACGAGGAGCCGATGCCTCCAATCTCTCGCCCAAGAAAAATGAATGCAACGATAGACGGGGTGTCAAAACATTTTATTCGGCTCAATCCAATTCCCGCTCCCCTGAGGTATGACCGCAAGACGAGCTAGCTATCAAGAGTTCCGGATGCAAGAGCGTTCCTCGTTTTCGTGCAAACGGAGTTCATCATGATAAAGTCTCTTTCCGCTTGCGCAGAAGTTGGTTGAAGAGTGAATAACTTCCGTAGGCATGAATTAAGAAGCTCGCCGTGACCCCGTCCAGCTTCATGTAGTTTCATCTCTGACCGAAGCTTAGATGCCGAAGGTTCCACGAGTGATGAGTGCTTTTTTTGTAGCGTGAATGGGGTGCTGAACACACTGCTGAAAGCAGGCGATCCAGCACCCAATGTGTTCGGTGATCGTTCTCTCCGGTTCGATCTCGGAGTCGACGCTCTCGAAGCTACCTCCGCGGATGAGGATGTTCAGCATCAGATCTCGGAGCTCTGTTTCCGTTGTCCGGCGCAAACCTAGCGAGTTTTCCAGCGCGATATCATCGTGTGGATTCAGCAGATATTGGAGCAGCGTTGAGACCGAAGTTCTCCGCTTTGACATTCCCGCGCCGACAGCGGACTGTAATGCGGTTGAGAAATCCGTTCGGATATTTCTTAATCTTTCCATGAGAATGAGGAGAATACGATCGGCGTGCGCGAGAGTTGCTTCAGAAGAACATAGCCACACCATCGCCTCCTTGAATCGCTGGCATTATCAGAAGTGCTCTTTCGAGCATTTGAATGGTAGAATACCAACGAATCTTGGTGTCTAGAACGACACCAAGGCGTTTCCCATTGTATTCCGCCAATGCGGCCTGCTCGAGCAGTCAATCGTTTTTGGGTCCGCTTCGTTTAATACGCATGAGGGTTGTCCTCAAATTCGACAAAACGACATTCACTGAGAATGAGTGAGCTGCGTCATTCAAATCGATATCTTCTTCTGAATCCGAATCCGAACCGGTGTCTCCTCCAGACTCCTCCGTCATTGCATCGTCCGCCATTTCTTAAGATTCATCTGTAGAGATCACGGATTCCGTTTCAGGATCTGAAGAACTATCATAGTCGGGAATGATATCCGCCATTGGCACCAGTTTGGTGGACACGTTGCCTCGGAGCACTTTTGCGAGCGCGTTGTGAGGACCGTGCACAAAGCAAAGTTGGGGTTGGAGGCCGAGCTTCAAAACTGCACTCTTCATGACTGAGGCTGCATCGGTGATTCCAAACTGACAGCTGCCGATTTTGACACCGAACCCGTCCAAACGTGTTCTGATCGCTGCCGCGAGGGAGTCTGCGGTGATGCGCCCGCTCATCTTGATGAGTCCGATGTATATATCCGGATAAACGAACCTCCTCCAACCTGATACTTTTCGATGTTTGCTTTGATCTGCACGCGAGGCTGATGTGCTTTCTTGAGGACGATGTTCTTGACACCGTTTGGTGACTTCGGCATAACTTTACCACTGTACGCTTCAATGAGTATCGGTAAAACTCTCGAGCAAGCAATGGTTTTGAATGCAATGGACTCTTCCGAAGCAAGTATAGCGATGATGATATCGAGGTTTTTTCTCGAAATATTCAGAGCAGAGTTGTCGAAAGAGGGATGGAGTCTTGTTGCCGTCGTTGGTTCGTCTTCACTTACATTGTGCTGGTTCTACAGTGCCTCGCGAGACCACTGGCGCTGTTTCCTTCCACATCAGCACCCTTCCGCAGAACCCACATTTTGCCGAGGTATCTCCTCCTTTCGTGATTTGCCGCCAAACCCAGCTTTTGGGTTCTGTTGAGGTTGTTGAGTCCATGATCTTGTTCGACGTCCGTAACGTTGGTTGAGGCTTGCACTTGATGATTATCGCCGACTCAATCTACGAGGCTAACAGTTTCAACCGTTGTTCGAACACAACTGAAAATCCTCGCACTCAGTAGGGATGTGATCTACTCTAGTTTCGCGACGCAATTCCCTCGGGATGTCTCCTCTGAACGAGGCGGTCGGTGTCTACAAGTATCTGGTATTGTATTACTTACTATCGGAGCGAGCGGCAAAGCCACTCGAAACACTGTCTCGTGAATGGTGTTCAATTTTTTTGTTCGCGGCTCCTCGGATTCCTTTCTCATTTCTTTGATGCATCCCAAGTCAAAGCTTCGTTACCAGAATTATTATCCAGGGAACTCAAGAGCCTGAGGCAGAATACCTAAGAACACAGGGACTCGCGAGATCCCGCGGGAAAATTCCCGATTCCCGGGAATCGGAATCGGGAATTTTCCCGCGAAAATCCCCCGTGCTGCAATGCCGGTTGCGACCCCCAATCGTGACCTCAAACTCGAGCTTCCAGATCCCAGTCCCGACTTTTTTGACTCTTCTGTAGTGCTCTGATGAAAATTCATATTGAGGGGTGAATAACGTTCAATTCCATCTGCAAGCGCCTGTGAGCGGCATCCGCTTTGTTGTTAGTCCTTGCAGCTCCATGGACAGGGATGTAGCCAGGATTTTTCCTGGGGAAGGCTGATCCTTCCCTCCAAGGGGGTACCCTTGTGAAATTCTCCGGAAATCGGTTGCTTGACCAGAAACTTCAACCAAGTGAAAGAAGCATGGCGCTATGCTGGCGTCGGGAAAGGCACTGCGAACGCTGTAGATCACCGCAAGCTCAAAATCGCAGTTTATCGTGAGCGGTTTGATGCTCGGGTCAAGCTCTTTGATCATCTCGAACATCTTCGTATAGGTGACTTGCCTCTTGTTTGGGAGGAGCGCATACATGAACGCATGCACGCAATTAGGCATTTCTGCTAGGACAACGAACACTTGGCAGAACAGTGGCGGGGCGATCATAAAAGTTCCGTCAACGAACCATGTAGCGCGATGTCTCATCTCATAGATATTACTCTGGCGGCCGAAGAGAGGAAGTCGAAAATGATTACACCCGGGCTCTAGTTATCATGTATGAACGAGGTTTTCGACAGTGTTGATGAATCTGGCGAGCACCGTCTCTCGCGTAGAGCTTTACGAGCGGACGAAAATCTCCTTTCGGGCTCGGCTGAAGTTGCTAGTATCGAAAGATTAACCCGCGCTAAACGTGAAATGGAGGGGTACACTGTCGAGTTTCCTGACCACCATTTCAAAATTCTATCTGTGTCCTCCTCGCCGGACGTCTCCTTGAAAACGACGGTTGTTGCCGTATACATCGCAGGCGGCTTGCGACAATTCGAACCTCAGCTGCTTCCAGCGCCGCAGCGTGCGCCGCTGAATTCAGGCGGCGGCGCGGAGCCCAGAAACCTCGGCGGCCGGCGGCGGCATCAGGAGCTCGGCGCCTTGGCGCCATTTTTCGGCGCGGCGCAAACCTCTGATCCGGAGTCGGCGTGTAGACTCGGAATTCTTCCGGTATGACGAGCTATACTCTGGCGGGGTCACTGTCGTGTGTGTGCTCGTTCAAACGAGCAACGGTCACTCCATTCACAGTATGAACTCTAGCGAGACAGCGATTTTTCTGCTCGCAAAGCCACATATGGGTTACCCCATCCACAGAAAGTTTGTCGACATTGTTTGTAGATGAAGCCATCGTCGTGAACTTCCTCCAACCTTCATTGCTTGTGAACTCCATGAGTTTCGTTCACACGACGAGTCGTTGACACAATGCTCAAGTCGATCGCAACCTCGGTCGGGAACAAGCGAACGCGTAGCGAAGGAAGCGTTCAAGTGTGTGTACTTTTCTGAGACTTTGTAGTGATTTCGGAAGCGATGTGGGTGGGGCTTCTCTGACATCAGATACTCCGAGAGCGTGACATTCTATCTGTTCACCGCTCGACTTGGAAATTGTAGCTCTTTGGCTGAATCTTCCATTCTTGTGGAATCTCCTTCTTGAATTGGCTCGCCTCCTCGTCGGTCTGAAATGCTCCTCTTCCTCCGGATCGACTCGACCCACTGTTAAGTTTACATTCGGTTCCTCGGCGTTGGGATTTATGAGCGCTTCTGCAACACGTAAAGCGGGAGCATCCGGGTAAGTTTCGACTGAAGTCGAATTTCATGCTCGGAAGTTGATTTGCACGTCACGACAGTACATAGATTTTCTGCATCTGTGGCAGCAGAAGTCCTCGCTGATCGGGAAAATAACTCCCTACTCAAGACGTGAAAGAGATCTGTCGCATCGAGTGATAGTAGAGAGTCAGGGAATTACAGGAAGGCCAAGAAGTTTCAGCTTGCGAGGGATGTCGCTCTTTGGATTTGCGAGGATCTCCTTCCATTCTCTCTCGTAGAAGGTTCAGGTTTCGAGTGATTCTTCCTGCTCAGAAAACTCGTCTTGAACTCATCATAGATCCCAGCACGCACCACAGTTTCCAGGGGAGCTCTAGACGATGCCTGCCAACATCTCAAGGAAATCGTGATAAGCAAACTGCCAAAAGACTATTGGTTGATGAGGTGATGAGGGTCTATCGTCACTTGATCTACGAGAAATCCGCTGTGGCTCTCTTGGCCAAGCAGAAAGCTCAGGAGTTATTCTTAGAAGAACTGAAGAAGGCGGACGACATCGGAAGGGTACGTAGCCCCCCTTCCCCTCGTTTCCTTCTGACAAAATATGCGCTGTCTCGCGTGTCCAGTGCTGGCGCTCCGGTTCCACCTCCGTCTTTACATCAATCTTGCAGAATGAAAACACAGACGACCGATTTGTTCAGAATTTCATTGACGATGGAGCGCCAGGCTACGATTCCAGGGGTCGATTGAATCGGCAGCAACGTCATACGAAGTACTGAACGAAATCCTGATGAAAACCGGCTCCTACGAATACCTGCTAAACAAAAACGAAATCGCCGAATCAGTGTCGCTGCAAAACAGTACAGAGTAAGTCTCAGACATGTCGCGCGAAGAAAGCACCCACTAACAAGGGATGTCCGCGACATGTCCGAGCCCGATTCGCCCCAACTTGTGGGATATTGTAGCCCAGCGTGAGAATAGAAAAACGTCATACATAACTTTTCCCCGTTTTTTGTTTTCACAGAATAACAGCATCGTCAATGATCTAATTTTAACATGGGCGTCTATGGGGATTTTTCTCAAGATTTTGTTTGGCTGTTGGGAAGACTATGGGAATAACTATATCTAGTATGAAGACGACGAAGGAGGAAAGACGAATAGTTTCTGCGGGTCCGCATCAATGGAAATAGCATTTCATATAGAAACAACTACAGCAGAGTATATTCTTGCATTGAACACATCTTATGAATGGAACAAGGCCACAGGCCGGCGTTGCGCAGTCACCATCGACTTCGAAAAGCAGTTCAGACATGGTCGGGAACGGGACATCGGGCAATGGGAAACCGCCCAAGCGCCAAGCACATAACCAGAAGGGTCGGAACTCCGAGCTTTGGAACTGATTATATATCAGTGACTGCATACGCAAAATATCATTGCGCTGATCGACACGGAAGTTGAAGAGCAAGCAATGTTCGGTGATTCTCTTCGCGAAGTTCTTCCAGAGCCGAAAACAATACAAATCCAAGGGCTGAACGAAACCCGTTGAGCCTTCGGGGAAGACTTTCACCGCAACTTCCTTGTTCGGAATAGCAAGGAGCTCCTGATCTCTATGGCCTCCCCAAGAGTCGACGTATATCTCACACTCAACGAACAAGGAACCGCTTGGAACGTAGCAGACAGCCGTGAAGAAGTTTAGAAACAACAAATGCTGCAGTCGCAGAGTGGCGCTATTTTCGAAGGTAAAGGCCCGGCATCTCGAAAACCCAACATCTCGAAAACCCGGGAGCTCGAAAAAAATACCCGGGAGCTCGAAAACCCGCGAGCTCGAAAACTCTCACCCTCAATTTGATCTTCGCACGGGGGCAGCGAACCTTCTATGGGAAGCGTTCAGTTCGGCGTTCGGAAAAGAATGAGCGAGATGCGTTGACACTTCGATTCATTTTATTTGATTTTGCTCGGGATGTCGCCCCTTCAACCCAAGTTTGGCATTTGATGAGCTGCGAGGCGAATGTACTGAGTCATGTCAATCTCTGCAGCTGCCATTCGTGCCATCAGAGCAGTCACACGGTCGTTTAATTTCTTGTATTTCTTGCTCAGAGGTCTTGGAGGATTTTCTGCATCAAGCAGTAACCTCTCGTTCTTGAGATCACGTTCATCCCTCTTCAGGTGGGTGATCAGCTCAAAAATATTGACGTGAGCATTCTTCACTCGCTTGTTAAAGGCTCTGTGCCATGCCTCTAGGTTGTTCGTCGTACGCGCTTCTGTGTTCCTGCAGAGTTCCGAGAAAGGGAAGGGTAATGTGAAAATCTGCGGCGGAAAAAATCAGCTTGGAGCTTTCACTTCCCAATTTTCTGTCGCGGTGCATCAATTGTTAATCATCTGTACCCGAAGTGGTTCCAAAGACTTCTGGGGAAGACCTCGTCGTCCTCCATCCAGGTCGTGATGAAATACGTCTTGAGTTCCTCGACGCGGGTATACGCAGCGTGGCCGATGGGCGGAGCATCTGCTTCTATGTCAAGCCATGCATCATCAAGACGATCGAGTGGCACGAAACTCAGTGCCATGAGACATCTCACATACCTGTGTTCGTGATTCATCGCATATAGATATCGAAGGGATGGAGGAATGGAGGTGAAGCATTCGGATGGTATGATATGAAGGCTTACCTCTTTACGGTCGGGTCCGCGGCATCGTCGTAGAAACCGGTCAACCCGACATGTTGAACTCTGCGCCACACCGCTTGAGTAAAATGAAAGTAACAGCCTTTGATGGCTGCCTGCGGGAAACTCTCCCTGATTGCGACGAGGGTCGAGATTTCAAAATCCAATTGAAATGTAGCGGGAGCAAATATCAAGTTGCGCTGCACAGCCCATGTCTTCAGTAGGTTGAACATCCGGTTGTATGTGTCCTTGGTTTTGTTCGGAAGCAGAAAATACGCAAATGGCATAATTTGCTTCTTGTGGTCGCAATGTAGCGTGTATAACTGTCCGAAAAGATAGGGTACAACACGGAATGTGCCGTCCATAAAGATGGTCGAGGCACCGCATAGGATCCTCATGCCGTCCTCTGTCGAAAATCCAAGGATGCGTTCATCGACGCCGTCGTTGAACTGCAAGAACAGTTCCCCGTCTGTCGTCCGAGTCCACACGTCTTCCAGGACGAGACCTGCGAGGCTCGTCGGCAACGGCGGTCTGACTGTAGATCGTTGTCTTTGAAGGATGGTCCGTACATTCGCGTAAGTCGGCAGTGCTGCTCCAATTTCTTCGCGGTCATGGAAATCTCGCAGGTCAACGATGCGGGAGGCTAGAACGTCCTGATAAACGTCCTTGCAGGATTTATCCGGTCGAATGAGGGTGCTCTCCTTCATCGCGTTGATGGCTGTCCGCCGAATGAGATCCTGCGTGTCCTGTCCATGACTATGTGGTACGGCCGAGAGCTTCGTGATAACTAGCTCTGGATTCTTGGAGATCGGAGAGAAAAAGAAATCAATTCTATGTCACGAATTAGAGAGGTCCAACTAGTTCAGTGTTTCCCAACCGTGGGTCATATGACCCACTTTTGGGTCATGGCGATTTTTGGTGGGCCATGGGGCCCCGAGACTCCTACATACTATCAGAGTTCGATTCCATCCGAAATTTCCATTCAGTCTGCATCAAATATAGCAAGCTTGAGCGCTTGATGTCGCTTTGTCTCTTGGACCTTCGGAGGCTCTGCGACTCTCTCCCTCGCATGGCGCCGTGCAACTTCTCGATCAGCATACAATCGAGTGAACTCATGCGAGGTCTTTTCAGAATCCAAGGCGAGTTGATGTGGCTGAATTCAGATCTTAGTCACAGACACCCGGAGTGTAGCAGCAGAGCTAAAGAGATCTTAATACACTTTCCATCCTCCTGTCTCGTTGAATGTGGTTTCAGTGTAGTGACTGATTTGGTGGATGCGAAGAGAAATCGTCTCCAGATCACCAAGAGAGGTGATATGCGGTTAAAACTAACTTCTTTTGAGCCTGGGATAAAGACGCTGTGCGCTGAACGAGAAGCACAGTTTTTATATTAAACTCTCAACTCAATAAGTTGCGACATGGTCGTCCAAACTCCTTGATATCGAGCTCTCGGTGGGGCAGCAGGTTACCGAGGGGGTCATCGCTTGGTCTGAGGTTACGGCGGTGGGTCATGAGAGATTTTGCTTGGGGAACACTGAACTAGTTATTGTTAGTTAGATTTTAGTTGTTAGATTATTGATGGGAAATGTTCCGAAATTTCATTGGCCCTGCGAATACACTCTCGCAGCGCCCAGTGAACTTTGTAGGTACCTTGTCGATGATAACACGCGCTCTGCAATTCTCAGATTTCACCTGAGTACAGCGGCAATATATACGATTACCCTTCTTCGTATCCACTTCGTACAAGTATCCACGCACACAATAGAGGGGGTTCCCTTTTGCGGAAGAAATTTCTTCGACATCCATCTCGACTTTACCGTTGAAAAACCGCTATCGTTTCTCCTTCGCTCAGTTTGGACACCGTTAGGAGCTCACAGAAGAAGACGAAGCGGAAAACGGCGGAGAGCGCTAATTTACGGCGCGCCGCCATTGAGTTTTCGAGTTCTCCCAATCAGAACAAGGGCAGAACTCTACGTGAGGAATTATATTTTTGATCGGTGTACTTCCGTCTCAAGTCGGGCAGGAGTCTTGACCATGGAAAAAACTCTCCTCGTGATTTTCCGATCATTCAAATGCCCCGTATCAATCCGCTGAAGTCGGGAGCCAAGCAACCTTGTCGCCGAGAGCTCCTGTTGATCCAAACCAATTTTTCCCTCAAAGCATTCGAGAATAATTCGCCGAGGGGCACGCGTCTGCTTGAAACGATTGCTATTTCTTGATCGTGTGAGACCATCTGGAATACATCTTTGAGCTCGTCTAGAAGGGGAATACATCCTCGGACGTTCTGGCAATTTATGCCGTTCTCGGAAGTTGTCTCCTCTATGTTCCGGCCTTAGGAATCGGTCTTCCATGGGGGTGAAAGTTTGGAAAGAAGCCGAACTTCAATGGTGACACAAATCGCGGTCCGCAATTTCGAGGCTCGTCGTTAGGGCCCTTCGTGGGTAGGTCAACTGTGACCAATTTGCATCGAGAGGCCTCGGGTCGCCTCTTTCCAAACCGTCTGGCCATCACGAGCTGTATACAGTAAAAGCTCGCCACAACGGACCCCGCGGGACCGGCAACATTTGTTCGCTGCGACGAGAATTCATTATATTATTATTATTAGAATTCATTATAGCGAGAGTCTTTCAGCACTGGACCCTAGAACACATCAGCTGAATTGGAATATACTTTCGATTCGTTGTACATATGCATGGAAAAGCCGTACAACTATTCTTTAGGAGGTTTTATTGTATTCCTTCTCCATCGGTGCTCCATACTCCGCGCTCTGCATAGAAGGTTCGCTGCGTCCGTGCGAAGACCAAATCGAGGGTGAGAGTCTTCGAGCTCCCGGGTTTTCGAGCTCCCGGGTATTTTTTTCGAGCTCCCGGGTATTTTTTTCGAGCTCCCGGGTTTTCGAGATGTCGGGTTTTCGAGATGCCGGAGCCTAACCTTTTCGAATCCATCGCTCGTCCGGAGGACATAAAAACCCTCTTCAAGAATTCTCAGAATCTTTACGGCAGCGGCGGTCAGTCAGAATCTTGAAAAAAGTCCCCATAGACGCCCATGTTAAAATTTGAACATTGACGATGTTGAAAACAAAAAACGGAGAAAAGTTAAGTATGACGTTTTTCTATTCTCACGTGGGGCTACGAGATCCCACAAGTTGGGGCGAATCGGGCTCGGACATGTCGCGGACATCCCTTGTAAGTCATTTCAAAGTTCCTTCGTTTTCCCTACTCAGCTCGGAATTAAGTTCCACAGTTCTCGCCTGTCTTAAAGCGATCCTTCGCAATCGTAGCAATGCAAATTATCATTTCAGGTGGTCCTGGACATCATGATCATGATACTGATGCAGAGCTCAACTAAACCAACGGTAAACATGGTCGTTCTCTGATTGATTGAGGCGGAAGCCACCCTCGAAAAGATGGAGGATGAAATTCAGGCCGACGCGAGCACGGCTGGATACGCTTTCAAGAGGGAACTCGCTCGACAACTGAGAAGTTGCATTGACAAACGAATGAGGCCCTTTCGCAAAATAGAACTCCTCGGAGCCCTCCTCGATCCCGGAATGAAAAACATACAAAAAAATCAGATCTGAGTTCGGTGGTTCAGATATCGCCGAACTTCTTGTGGATTCAATCTTGGCGTACACATCTAGCACCTCCTCGACAGGCGATTCCTCCGATGTCTCTATCGTACGAGAATCACCACTCAAAACAGAGGTCGTCGTCGCTTCTAGCGAAATACACAACATCGCAGACGTCAACAGAAAGCGTCACCTCCGAAGTAAACCGATATCTCGCATCGCCAGTGATACTCAGCGATAGACATCATTTCCCGTTTTACGGAAAACGGGAATTGATTTTCCGTGTCCCGTAAACGGAAGAACGGGAATGATTTTCCGTTTCTCAAAAAAAACGGGAATTCGAGAAATGAAAGTAACAAATCGGGAGCGAGCGATGGGCGATTAGAGCCTTGTTCTGAGGTTCGGTGGCCAGAAGGTCCATGGCTTTGGACGGGTGAGACCAACTCCCATATGAAGTTTACAGAGGTTCTAGATTCCCGTTATGAACTGATAGGGCGCAAACAATGGAGCATAGGACCCTCATTTGCAGCCAAAAACGCGTGAGCGTGGCTTCGCAGGTGTGGAATCATCTGTCAAACAAAGTTTTCCGAAGTAATCCATTCCCGTTTTTTTGAAAACGGAAAATCGAATTCCCGTTTTCTTGGAGAAACGGAAAACAATCTCCGTTCTCCCGTTTACGGGAAACGGAAAATCAATTCCCGTTTTCCGTAAAACGGGAAATGATGTCTACTCAGCGACGTCGGTTGCAGTCATAGAGAAAAAGAAGAAACTCTCCAGATGGGGTCAGCAAACGCTGCTGTTTTGACGGAAGGTACGTCTTACCGGGCGCTAGCCATTGATTTTTGCCGGAAGTCACAGTAACGGAAACCAGTCAATACTCAGTCAAGTGAGGAGCTAAGATTTGTGCTCCCGACCCAAACTGACTCCAGCTTCCCAACTGTGTTTCGTACCTTACAGCAGAGGCGTACCAAGGGGGGGCGGGGGTGCGGCCCGCACCGGGCGGCACGGGTGTTGGGAGGCCCTGCTTACATAGTGGGCTTGATACATATGTTTTCAGGCGCCTCTCGTCCGCGCTCCATGTCGACAGCTTCGAAAATTTGTCGCGCAGCTTGCAATAGCAGAACCAAAATCCGATCGAATCGGCCCCGCTCCGACTGCCGGAATCCTTCCTCAGAAGCGTCGCATGAGTCTTAGGTTCGAATGTGAGGTTATTCGCGATTCGCGCTGCTCCCAACAGTCAACTTCTTCGTTTTCATAGTTGTTATTGGCGTGCTCTCGTTACTGAAGCGTGCTCATTCCGTGGTTCAAACGCTGGATGATTGTTCTCGAGTGGAGTGTCGTCGATCATGAAACGAAGAAGGTTGAGTGGTGCCGCATTCAGGAGGGAACGGGCCCTCAGAGCAGAAGCTCAGGAGAAAGATCGAGGCGCTCTCCTCAAGTTCTTGAGAGTGGCAAGCCCTACACCAGCAGAAACAGTCAACGATGCTGATACAGGCGCTCTCACCTATTCCGACGCGGCCAGCCATTGTGAGTCTCGCTTTCCAGCCTCGTGCGATCAGACGGGCTCATCCGGAACGCACAATGATCATCGCCTAGCTGTCAGCGATGAAGTCGGAACGTACTCTCAATCAGCAGTGGAGACTTCCTCACACCATATCTCAGCTCCGCAACGAACAGGCGCTGCAAAAAATTATGCACTTCAGTCTCTGAGTGCCCTGACCCCGGAACAGGTGAGCGAAGAAGGACGACAATACCAAGCCGCTACACAGATACCAAATTGTCATTCCGATGCGAGTTCGCAAGCGTCGGCTGCGCCGACTCCGACGGAATTCGAAGCTGCGACAGGAGTTGGGGTAGCGTTCGTTGATTGTGAAGACGAGAGTATCCTTGAGAACACTTCGATGGATACAGATGGAGCACTCAAGGACGGTTGATTCCCGATGTGCCGAAAATGATTGCAACGAAAACCCGGAGGGCCGAAAAAAAAACCCGTAGGGCCGAAAACCCGGTGCACCGAAAAAAAATCCCGCAGGGCCGAAAACCCTCTCCCTCGCTCTGGCGGCTGGATGGAATGGGCTAAGCTTCTATGCACACCATAGAGTGCGCTAGGCTGAACTTCCTTCAGGACCCGCAAGACATCAAGAAACTCGTAAGATCAGTGGGAAATACGTATCATGATGACGCCAGAGTGTCTCGGATTCCGAGCACAGAAATTCCCTGATGACGGATATACCGGATATATGGTTGGGATTATTCACGCCGAGGAACTTCCTGACGATGGGATTCTTTTGAGGCGCCAACGAGCTCAATTCCACAGGAGATACTACGGTTGCGTAAACTGATTGTAGAGTCACACGACGGATTCTAAGCTTAGAGGTTCGGTCACGATTAAACCACTCCTAGCCCCATGGAAATTGACTGAGAACGAGGGAGGAACGAAAGCGAAATAATGTTGACCCTTTATTGTTGGATATGAATCTATATATATAAAAATCCAGGGTATGTTTGTATGTTTGTTTGTTTGTTTGTTTGTTTGTTTGTTTGTCCTCTATAGACTCTCTCGCGGTTATATCTATGGAGGAAATTCTTTTTCCACGTTGTCGGGGAGCCACCTGGGAAGGACATAGGCTATGCAGACCGGACCCCAAAGGTCCCTTTCAAGTTTTCCAGAGCGCTTTTCATGAAAATGATGGGTGTTTTTCAATCGTTTGCCCACTCATTCTTGAGTTTGCGCCCGATGATCGCCCGAGCGATTGATCAGTTCCTTTCCTACGTTGTAAAAGAGGCTCCTGGGAAGGACGTAAGCCCAGGACACCAGGCCATACTCTATGGAGCTTATAGGGCGATTTCGGGGTCGGTCTGATCATGCTTTCGGGAGTCTATGGGGTGATTCCGGGGTCAGACCGATAACACTTCCTGGAACCGATGGAGGCGTTTCAAGGGCGGCCTGATCATACCCTGTGGGCTCATGGAGATGATTTCGGGTCGGTCTGACCATACTTCAAGAAGTCTATGGAAGTACAGAGCGGGTACTTCGAGGTCGGCCATATTCTTTCGAGACCATATGGCGATCCTGGGTACTTCATAATCATACTTTTTGGAACCTGCGGAGTCGATTCCGGGGTAGGTCTGATTACACTTTCTAGGGTCCATGAAGGAGATTCCGGAGTCGCTCTAATCATACTTCCGGGAATCATGGGGGTTTTCGGTGTCGGTCAGGTAATGCTTTCTTGAGCCCACGGGGAGAGAGTCTCCAGGCCTGTTTGATCATTCGCTCAGGGACCTATGGAAATTATTCCGGGGTGAGCTCCGATCATTCTTTTCCAAACTTCGATCATGAGACTTTTTTGAGTCCCTTGGGAGAGAGTCTCTGGGCCTCTCTGATCATATTTTTTGATAACTATAGGAGTGATTCAGGTCTGATCCATACTTTTCCAAACTTTTGGGGGTGATCCCGAGGTCGGTCGGATCATGGTTTCCAGAGTACGTGAAGGTGATCTCGGGGTCGGGTTCACCATGTATTTGGATTCCATGGGTTTACAGGGCGGAGATTTCGAGGTCGGTCATATCTTACTTTTTTGAGTCGATGAGCCGGTTCCGGGGCCTACATGACCATACTTTTTGAGACCTGAGGGACGATTCCGGAGTCGCTCCGATGAAACTTTTTCAAGCCCATGGGGGTTATTCCAGGGCGAGCCCGATCGGACTTCATAGGTATAACCCTCGGAGGCAACTCCGGGCCGGTCTTATCACAGTTTCTAGAGCCCATGGAGGTGGTCCGGGGATTGGTCTGATCATATTTTTCGAAACCCACTGAGGCGGTTCGGGGTCGCTCAGACCATACTATTGGGAGTCTACGGGGATATTTCGAGCCAAGTCAGACCATCCTATTTCGAGTCTAAGGAGGATTCCGTGGTCGCTCTGATCATGATATCTGGAACCTATGGAGAAGTGTCCGGGGTCGAGCTAACCATACACTCGGGGATCCATGAAGCTGTTTCGGGGTCAGACAGATTACACTTTTTGAGTACATCGGAAGATTGTGAGCCTTTCTGATCATCCTTTCTCGAACCCATATAGGTGATTTCGGGTCTGAGCATACTTTTCCAAACCTGTGGCGGGATTCCGGAGTTGATCAGATCATACTTTTTGGAATCTTCGAAGGCGACAACGATGCCGTTCCGATTATAGTTTTCAGAGTCCAGAGAGGTGATATCGGGGTCGGTCTCACCATGTTTCCGGAGTCTATCGAAGAACAGGGCAGGAATTCCAGGGTCGGTCAGGAAAGACTTTTCAGAGTCTAGGGGGTTCCGGGGCCTCTCTTATCATACTTCTTGGAACCTCTCGAGGCGATTCTGGAGAAGGTCTGATCATACCATCCCAAGCTAATGGGGATGGAGCAAGGGTCGGTCAGACGAGCTAGCACTTCACTCGCAAATTTACATCCGGACTTCGGACATACTGAAAGTCAGAGTGACGATTTGAAAAAAAAACCGTCTATCGTAAGTCACGTAATCCGTTGTACGATCTCCAAAACCCCCAAGCGCAGCGCAGGAAACCCAGAACGGTCGGCCGGAGGCCGGGCAGCGTAGTCGGCCGAAGGCCGGCTAGTGTAATATGAATGTTGATTGCGAGTGCATTGAGCTCAGTTGAGCATTGCTTCGCTAAGTCGGCGAAGCATCGGGGACACTGTATGCCGCGTGAAAGATGAAGGTCTTTAGATCGATTTCCCCGGCGCTCAGGTCGTGCATGAGGAGGCTCAAACGATTGTTCAGATTTACAAACTTCTTCCTGAGAGGAGGTGGTGGATTCCCAGCGTCGAGGAGGACTCTCTGCAGCCTCAGATTATTCTCGTCTTTCTTGAGGTGCATGATGAGTTCATAGATATTCACGTGCGCATTTTTTACCCTTCCGTTGAGAGAATTGTGCCATCCCTCTAGATGGTTTGTAGTCCGGATTCCAGTGTTACTTTCCGTGCGAGAAACAAAATTAGTGAGCGTACTTCAATAAGCTGATGACAGGACATTCCGGAAAGACTCACCAAGATCGTCCCAACGACCCGTGATAAATTGAATCTAGATGATCAGCTAAGAGATCACAAGCCTCACCCAGAGTGGTTCCACAAAGGACGCGGAAAAATCAGAGAATTTTCCATCCAAGTGTTAATAAAATATTCTTTGAAGGCGGCGAGCCGTCGATAGGCCTCGTGCGCTGGACTTGGAGAGTCCGCCTCGATTTCGAGCCAAGCGTCGTCGAGACGGTTAAGGGGCACCAGGCTCAACGCCATGATGCTCTTGATGCACCTGAGGTCAATAATATTCAACGATGAATTTTAGCGGCAAATCAGAGCCTTCCATTCTTCCAGAATCATGCCTGCAATATACCGTTGTATCGATTCCCACCGTTTGACTTCCCGGTCGTCTTCATAGAAAGTGCTCAGTCCACCCCGTTGCACTCTCCGCCATAAAGCTTGCGTGAAGTGAAAATTGCAGCCTTTGATTTCGGCGGCCGGGAACGTATCTTGTATGGCTCGGATGGTGGAAATTTCGAAATCTAGATGGAACTTAGGGGTTCGAATATCAAATTCAAATTGGCAGCGCATTGCCGGATCAGATTGAACAAACGGATGTAAGTTTCCTTGGCTTTGTCGGGAAGCAGGATGTATACTAAGGGCATCATCTGTCCCTTGTATAATGCGTGGAGCGTGTACAATTGTGAGAAAATAGACGGTACCACGCGAAACGTGCCATCCATATACACAGTTGAGGCTTCAGCTAGAATTCGCAGGCAGTCATCGGTCCCGAAGCCGAGAATTTTGTTGGCGTCTCCGTCATCAAAAAGCACAAAGTTGGCACCTGATGTGGTTCGCGTCCAGACGTCAGCGAGAGTTAAATCAGCTAGAGTTCGAGGTAACGGGGGCCGCACGGAAGATCTGTGTCGGTGAAGAATCGTGCGGACATTGTTGAACGTCGGGAGTTCGGCTCCAACTTCTTCATCGTCATGATTATCTTGGAGAACGCAGAAATGGTCGGCCAGGACTTCCTGATAAACCTCTCGGCACGATTGATCAGGTCGAGCCAATGATGATTCCTTCATGTCGTTTATGGCTCTTCGCCGCATCATATCCGTTTCATTCCCCGGGTGATTGTGCTCTCCCTTTTCTTTCACGACGATCAGTTCCGCTTCCTGGAGGAGATCCATGAGCAACAAATGACTTTTCGAGAAAACAACCGACGGGACCAATATCCGCGGAGAAACAAGCTGGTATCCATACCTGATCGATGATGACCCTCGCACCACAGTTGATTGTCGCGTTCCGCACACACCTACAGTACCGTCTTTGTCCGATCCTTCTATCTACAGAGTACAAGAAACTCCGCACTCTGAAGAGTGATTTACCCCATGAAGATTTCACTTCTTCAACTTGAGCGTCCATTGCCGCTTCGTAACAGATTCTGGAGCTAAACAGGCAAGATCTCCACGCAGCTCTACGCTCAAGTTCATATCAACTTCTCATCGCGTAGTCATCCAGCTAACGACAACGCCATCGAATAGTCCACGTCGTCTTCGTCCAGTGGTGCTCTCCCCCGAGCGCGCCAACGGTCACTCTTAGCTTTCCGGCGGCAAAAGTCGCCTTCTATGCGAACCCCAGCTTCCTACTGGAGTTGGAGGCGAATCGCATCGTTTGCGTTTCCAGGATAAGCCGGGCCTGTGCCGATTACCACACTTCGTCCGTCAGGGTGATCGATCCTGGACGCAGTACTCAAGGCGGTGCCGACGTCCTGCGAGTTCCATGTGTCCTCGCAAGCGGCAGGTTTCAGCTCTGAATCTCCCAAACGCCCTTCCAAATGCGAGCACAGCGCTGATCATGAAGTTTCTCTTCCCAGCCCGTAGCCCGTATAACCTAAAACCATTCGATGCGCACCTCCCAAGTCCATCTCAATTCCCTCGGTATCCTCTCGATCGTTGGGGAACGTAACCCTCTCGGTCTCGATGCTATACGCATCACGCAGTGATTTCCCTCTAATTAACGGAATATTATTGGTCAAACCCCTTCCCTGCTCAACCCTCGCTACTCCGGCATCAGTCCGATAAGCAGTTCCCACGTTCATCTCGATTTATTTTCTCCTCCTTGCTCATGGAGCGACGTTGCTTAGCCTCCAAGACTCTGCTGTGCATAGAAGCTTAGCCCACTCCATCAAACCGTCAGAACGAGGGAAAGGGTTTTCGGCCCTACGGGTTCTTTTTTCGGCCCTCCGGGTTTTCGTTGCGATCATTTTCGGCACATCGGGAGGACACCTCAAGGACATCGGACGTTGGCCACGTAGAATTGATGACAAGTTGCGTCTGGTCTTGATAGAGCAGGGAGCTCCGGAGATCCAGAATGTATACTTCCCGTTCGATGTGGTGATCCGCAACAGTGGAAAAGCGGAAGGTGCTGTGAGGAAACTGTCGCGCGAATGGTTTTTCCGTCGACTTGCCAGCGGAGAGGAATTCCTGAGATCATGGATGATCTACTCGCCGTCGAAGGCCTCTGTGTACTGTTTCTGCTGTCGATTATTCCCGCATGCCGAATCCAGCATGAATTCTCCTGATGGTTTCAACGAATGGTGGAAACTCAGCTACAAAATTCCGGATCATGAGAACAGTGTGTCACACAACAGATCCTTCATGGAGTGGAAAGAGCTTTAATTGCGCTTGAAAGCGGGACAAACAATCGATCGACAAGAGCAGCACTTGATAGAGAGGGAGGCGACGCAATTCAGACAAATTCTATCAAGAATTTTCGACATTGTGAAGTTCTTGGCGAAGCAGAACTTGGCGTTCCGCGGCCATCGCGAGCACATCGGGTACTATGACGAAGAAGACAGTGAGTCGCTTTCGATGAACAGAGGTAACTTCCTGGAAATTGTTCATCTTCTCGCAAAGTATGATCCTGTTCTCAACGAGCATCTGTTGAGGGTCAGTAAAAAAACAAGATCGCCAAATCATATCTGTCCCCGAGAATCCAGAATGAGTTCATCGAGGTCCTCGGCAGCCACGTACGAAGGAAAATCTTGGCAAAAGTGCCCGCGGGCATCCAAGTATTTCGCAATGATGTTTGACAGTACACCCGATAGCGCGCACAAGGAACAGACAACTCAAGTTCTACGCTACGTCGTCGTCGAGAATCAGACTGTAGAAATCGTGGAATCATTCATAGGTTTCTTGGAAACCAGAGAGAAGACAGCAGAAGCTATTTCTACAATGATCCTCAAGAAGCTTGAAAGCGATGGACTGGATATTCGAGATTGCAGGGCGCAATTCTACGACAACGCGAACGTCATGACGGGCCATAAGAGCGGTGTGCAGAGAAGGATCAGAGCGGTGAATCCGAGAGCCGAATTCATTGCATGTGCCAACCATTCGCTCAACTTGGCTGGTGGGGATGCAGCCAGTTGCACGATCAATGCGATTACTTTTTTGGAACCGTCGAGAAGGTTTACACATTTTTCGTTGCTTCGACTCATCGCTGGGATCTCTTAACTACTCATACGGGCGCAGTGAAACGCGTGATAGAGACCCGCTGGAGCGCGCGAGCAGATGCCGTGAAAGCTCTGAGAGACCAGTTCCCTCAAATCGTCTCACAAGGAGTCGGTCACACCTGACTCAAACGGATCTCGATGAAAGTTGGCATGTGGGTAGTCCTCGGTGCCAAACTCACAATGGGCAAAGCGTTTCTCGGGCAAATGCCGCGTTTGGTTTCAATCAGCCTTCAAAAATGCGCGTATATGTATGCGTATATGCGTTCCAGGGGACAAAGCACGTTCAAACAGAGCACTGTACGCAAGCAGGATGCAGGGTTCGAAACTGTGACAACTCGAAATTCCAATGTTATGTTCTCACGACCGAAATTCAGGTTCGGAGGAAGAGAGAGAGGATCGATGATGCAGCGTGCGAAAATGCGAGGAATCGCATAAGGGGACGGCAAAATTTCCGTCCGCACCGGGCGGCACTTGGGCTCGGATCGCCCCTGCCTTACAGTCAAACTTCCGATTTCTCATTCCTTCTACAGTAATTCGGAGCGAACGCGCTCCATTCTCTACTATGGAAGACTCGGACAAAATCCCGCGTTTTTAAATCGTTCCAGACGCCCATCTCAATGCAATGCATCTCTCATCGTTATCTTTCACATTTCGAATTATCCTTCATCGCGATTTGTCTCGTATTTCTGACTTCTCTCGGTCTAGTATGCATGGACGAACAACAGGAGTGGCATTGAGTGCCACCGAGAGGAATAGGCTCTATGATCTACGACGAAGGCTTTCCACCATCAACCCGAATACATACACCATTCCGAGCTGACTCTCGGGGTCGGTCAGATAAAACGTTCTTGAGTCCATGGAGAGATTGTAGGCCTTTCTGATCATACTTTTTGAAACCTATAGATGTGTTCCGGGGTAGGTCTGAGCACTCTTTTACAAACTTATGAGGGGGATCCTGGGGTCGGTCAGATCATACTTTTTGGAATCTTCGGAGGCTACTACAAAGCCGGTCTGATCATATAACTCAGAGTCCATAATGATGATATCGGGGACGGTCTCGCCATGTTTTGGGAGTTTATGGGAGTACAGGGCGGGGATTTCGGGGTCGGTCAGATGATACTTTTCTAAGTCCAGGGGGGAATTCGGGGGCTTTCTGATCATACTTTTTGGAGCCCATGAAAGCGATTCCGGGATAGGTCCGATCATACTTTCCCAAGCTTATGACGATGATTCCGGGGTCGGTCTGATAATACTCATTGGATTCAATGAAGGTATTTCGGGATCGGTCGGATAATGCTTTTTCGAGTCCTTGGGGAGATCTAAGGCCTTTCTTATCATATTTTTCGGAACCCATAGAGGCGATTCGTAAAAAAGTCCGATGGTACATTCCCAAGCCATACATTCCCATGGGGATGATGTCAGAGTCGGTCTTATTAGCCGATGCTGCGCTCGCAAAGTGATATTCGGACTTCTGAAATTAAGATCGATTGCCCTTTCACTGTATATACATAGGAGTGACAGTTCGAACGAAAAATCCGTCTACGTCACGTAGTCCGCCGCGCGCTCTGCAGACCATCAGACATTATTGTCGTGAAATTCGCATCCGATATCTTCTTTGTCTCTCGCAGTCTTCACTGGCAGCGCAGGAAACGCAAAAAGGCCGCACGGAGGCTGGGCAGCGAAGTCGGCCGAAGGCCGGCTGGTATCAAGTATAAATCCAGATGTCTCTATGATTTCGAAACTACTGAAGCCCAAGCTGACATTTTAGACTTGATCTTCGAAGTTCAACGAAAAAATTTATTGCTAACACAATATGACTATGTATTTCTTCAAATTTTCGAACGCGAATGATCTGCGGTTGTCCCGCAGGGAAGCTTTGAATCTTGAGAACGAGCGTTCAACTTCCACGGGAGTTGTGGAGGCGTATGCGAGCCTCGACACGTCGTACCGTATCGATTCGCTTGATCGATTCGAGAAGAATATGCTGAATATGGTTATGAATAGAGCTCGTGCTTTCATGCACTGGAAAACCCCGAAATTTGCATGAAAATATGCGGTGAAAATAGCCGAAATATGCAAAATTATGCACCATTATATTTATCCCTGAAATGGATATTAACGAGAAGGATCGCCTATCCAATTGATATAATTCAGAAGATGATGACTCGAAAAGTTTTCAGTCGAAGCCCGTTATAAGGAACCTCGCGAGACCGGCAAAGTCTGTCTGCTGCAACGAAGGTTCATTCGAGCGGGGGTCTCTGAACATCGCTTCCTAAGGCGGACTGGCCAAATGGGGATTATTTGCTGAGTCGTTCCATCGAAAATTCCTGTATCCGGTATTCGTAGTAACGAGCTCCCACTGTATCAACAACTCCCCCGCATAGCAGCAAGTACATCAATCGCTCGGAACTCTCTGTTAATGCGCAGAGGTTTCTGGTTCAAAATGATGTAGAGTTCGTCGAAAGTTGCTCAGAGCTAGAGAGAGTGTCCCAATAACAACTCCATGAGAACCAACTTTCTACATTTTCCATGCCGATCGACTTCGTTCTATTTTGGAAACCCTTCTACAAACTTCTCGCGTGGATCCTCAATTCGAACGTCCGGATTCTTTTCCGAATTTCGAAACTGAGCCCTGACGTCCCTCGCAAAGCCGATTGCAAGTAAGCGATACGATGCACGTCGCGAGGAATTTCTCGAGAATATGGACGTTGGCAGACGAGATTGGGGCATTCTCCTCACTCGGCCTCACGATTTATTCAATATTGTGCGCCAACCCTCACTTTATGCAATTTGATCACTGGAGTACCGATATACAGTAAAGTCCCGATAATTCGCGCTTTCTGGGGGTCAATTTTTCGAAAAATCCGCGAATAGCGAATTGTCGGGTGTGTTGAGAATGGAACCCGAAATTCAAATATTTCAGACGTGGCATCGAATACAGCACGGTCCAGATGTGCAAGTGTAGTTTTTATTCTCTCATCTCATACATGCATTATATATATCACGATTTGTACTATGCTATGACCCTACTATTCGACACAAGATTTGACAAGAGTGACAAAACCACTGACACTCAGTCAAACATATCGCTTTAGATTAGGAGACTGCTCACGAACTTAGGAATCACAGGAGGATAACTAAAACAAGCTCATTCGTGAGGAGTGAAAAACCGCCTTATGTCCGTTTGCCTTCGCTGAGTCTCAATGGCTTTGATCGCCTCATTTTTGTATTTCGCGAAAATCGCGGTGGCTTCTGGCCATCCGAAGCTCTCTGATTGGCTGCAGTGGCGGAGGAGGAGATCACAGGCGTCGATGACTTCAGTGTTTTTGACTGGCGCGACCAGGAGGGTCTTGGTCCGAGTCGCGGTTCATCTCCAGTTCTGTTGCTGCCGGCTCGGCTTCAGCTTCATCTGGATCCTCGAGGTGATCCGATCCGAACATCAGATTGTTGTTGGCCGTCATGTAGTCTTCTAACGTTAGAGATTGGGGCAGTGTGTCTCGAACAACAATTGCTGACACGGACACTTCTTCATCAGATGCTTGGTCTTCCCCTTCATCAACGTTCAAATCTGGGAAGGCTTTTCGGAAACATCGGCGGACGGTTCTTGGTTTGACGGAATCCCATGCGCTCTTGAAAAATCGGATGGCTTGTAGGAGACTGACAGGTTTGACTTTCTGAGCATTTCCCATTGACTTGAGCTCAGACCAATAGAAGTTCAAGAGATCGCGTTTATACAGGGCTTTCACGTTCGCGATGATTCCGAGATCTAACGGCTGAGAGATACTGGTCGTGTTCGAAGGGAGGAACATTACCTCGATGTTTGGTAAATCCACGTCACCTACATTGTGAGCACTGAAATTGTCGAGCAGCAAAAGTACTTTTCGTTTCTCTTCCATGAACTTGTACTGTAGCTTAGAAATCCATTCAAGGAAGATCGTGCGATCCATCCAAGAGTTATTTTGGTGTCGATATTCGCAGCCGATTTTCGTGGGATCGAAAAACGCGAGCGGATCGCGGAGCTTAGGGAAACATCGCGGTCTCCTAGCCTTGCCGATAACCAGGGGAGTCAACTTCTCAGTGCCAGTCATGTTCGTGCATAGGAGAATCGACAAGCGCTCTTTGCTAAGAGAGCCACCATGACACTTGGCTCCTTTCACGGAGAGCGTCCGGCTCGGCAACAAACGGAAAAACAAACCAGTTTCATCCGCGTTGAAGACGTTACAAGGATCATACGAAAGGAGAAGCTGGCGATTTTGAGACAGCCAAAGTTCGACGTCGTCTTGGTTGGCACTTGCTGACGAGCCGCACGGTTTCACAACTGCCAAATTGTTACGTTTCTTGAAATTATCGATCCAGTGCTGTGATGCTTTGAAGTTGACGATCCCGAGCTCAGCGGCGATTTCAAGAGACCTGTTTCGGATGAAGTTTGAATCGGTGGTCACCCTCGATTGAACGGAACACCACTCGTCGTATAGTCGAGCTTCTAACTGCTCATGGAGTGCATTCCGGCTTCTAAACTTGCTTTTCGACTTTTTGTAGAGGGCTCGTTGGAAGATCTTCTCACGATTCTTGATCCAACCGCGTAAGGTAGACGGCCCAACACCAAACTGTCGCGCGACTGAGCTTACATTGGCACCGATCGGGTAACTCCTGTCGAGCTCTCTGATGATCTTAGCTTTTTCAGCATCACTCTTTGAATTGTAGAAGTTTCGTGGCATCGTTCCTGGCCAGAACTTTCGAGAACGGAAAATTCACCGACATGAGATCATCGTCTAGTGGCGAGCAGCTGAATGTCGAACACGACGTTCGAATGTTCGAATCTGTGCTTCAGAGACGTGCTCGTCCGGGAGCCGGGCGCTTCACTCATCCACAACGGCGCGAGGAGATCAAACTGGTTGAAAAAAATGATAGTTTCACCAAAGATCTGCGCGAATTAACATCACAAGTCGACCACGAATAACGAATTATCGGGAATTTGCGAATTATCGGATCGTTAAACATGGCGCGAACGAGCGAATTGACCCAAATTTCTGTAGAATCCCCGCGAATTACGAATTAGCGGGGTTTGCGAATTAAAGGGGGTGCGAATTATCGGGACTTTACTGTATGCATTTTCATGCATTTCATGCAACTTGCATGAACCCACGAGCTCTAGTTATGAATATAATATCTTCAAGAAGTCTCATCTCCAGACATATCGCTGACCTCATCATGGGACTTAACATCATTGCCAGCCGAATACTTTTCCCACGGCTTGACGTTGGAGAAATAGCACTGCAGAGCCTGCGTTCCTTCGTATCGTTCATCACCTCGGCTTTCCTTATTGTAACGCCGGGAGAGCCGCGCCTTGCTCGTCGGCTGCAAGACAGACTTCCTCGGGCCACACTCTCGTACCCCCGTTCCTAAGGCGCTCCATTAGCATGTCCAGATTCTCGGCATCCTCTCCCTCTTCCTCGTCTTCGTGTTTCTATTCTTCAAGTCCTCGAAACGATTCCTTGTGGCGCGGGGAGCACTGCCAGGGCAGTTTTCATGCTCCCTTAGGAAAGCTCCAAGTTCTTCTCTCAAATCTCCGAGCCCCTCGAAGGGGTCGTTGAGCTTCTCCTTTCCGACCGGCAAACTCCCCATCCTCGTTTCTTCGAGCCAGCCCTCGATTTTGGTGCTGGCGTCCTTTTTGCGGAGATACCTCGCCAGCCTCGAGGCAACGCCCCTCTGCTGGAGGAGTCTCAGGCACGAATTCTTGTAGAGAACGTTGCGAAGCTCAGAGCCGATGCTTTTCATGCTCTCAAGCAGGATCTGCAAATGTAAGTCACACTATCAGCTTCTGTCTCCGACAGAGGGGAATCGGAACAAATCTATTCGTCCTCTCAAAGGCAATCAATAGCTTCTGATCTGATTACGACTTGACTCATTTCCAGCGCAACATCCGCCATGCGCAACGAAAGGTCCTCTTCTGAGAGGCGTTTCGATGCTTCTTCCACGTGGGTAAGGCACGTAACCAGATGCTCGATTCGACGTATATCTTCTTCTGCCACCGGAACTGGGCCCCTTTTCTTGGAGTCATTAGTGTAAAACTTCTGTGTAGAATTCTAGTTCTTCATGTCAACGGCAAGCTCCATGTTGCAGTTGAGCTCTTCGCCGAGCTCAATCAGCTCATCATTGAGACTCCCGCTTTTGTGAAGACGCGACCGATTTCGCGTACCTTCTCGATGATATTACCGAGTTTTCCGCGGAACAATGGGAGGCCCGCCACCAGAAGCTCTTCCGCAAAAAGCCCCTCTGAGAACGAGAATAAATCATGAAGAATTATTCGTGGATGTGGGAATCAGTCGGACGATGGAGAAAGTACACTCGTAGAATCACACTCGGGAAAGTTGTTCCGAATTAAGACAAATCGCCAAAAATCATGATTATCCTTACCTGCAGGTTCTCCATCCAGCATGTCGACTAGATGCCAGGTTTCAGGCCCCAGCCCGTCCTCAGCGTCTGCGTCCTCCTCCTCATTCTCCGCAGGCCCACCGTCGGGGCAATGCTCTTCCTTGAATGTATCCATCACAGCCAGATGTGAGGCATGCGCAAGGCATCGTTGATGGTAGAATATGCGCTGTGCCACCGCCGTCTTTTTCAGTCGTCCAAGTTTCCGCATAACTGTGGCGTCATCAGTCGTGAGGGCTCGGACGTCTGTGAGCTCCAAGCCAACACGAGCGAGTGATCTCTGCAGCGTTTCGGAAGAGATTCTTGGCGCTAGCCTTGTCCCTGAAGCGCGTCAACAGCTCAAAGGAGCGATGCCCTCTGCAGGGAATCGTCTTCGAGCAGTGAAGGGTTACACCTGAGAAAAAAACGGGTCCGCAACCAAATGATATTACGACGAGGATATTCCCTCCCATGGATCTTGAAGTCGAAGCCTCACCCAAGAAGCGTTTCCGGTGCCACGTCCATTCATCTGCCGTTAGGGCGAAGATGGCACCGCTTGCTTTCAGCGTGTTCACGTCCGTAGGCAGATTGGCAAGGGCACGCCTGTAATGGGAAGGAGCGTATCAGTATCAGGGCAGTGCAGTGTGAATTATGGAAGCGTGAAAGGGAGTCTACTAATCGATGGGAGTCGTCCGATTTCTGCGAACCGCGTACTGTGCAGACTCACTTGGCCTCCTCATCAACAGATCGCCGCGCGATCTTGTCATTGATCGGGGACATTTTAATCACGTGAAACAAAGCCTTCATGAGCCTGTGCTTGAAATGGTTCAGCGGCATGTCGAGGGTTGTCACGAAACCGGCCACAAACCATCTTTTCCTCTCTTTCTGGGTCCTCTAGCGCTCGTTCTGCTGGTGCATCTTCACATGAATCCCCATGCTCGTTACGCTTCCCTTTACCGACTTGATCGACTTCCCACAAGTTCTGCACTTGTAGAATTCACTTTCGCCGATCTGACTGTACTGTTTCACAACTGTACTGTTAATTTCACGACTTGTATTGGAGTTCTCCATGATAAGGGAGTGTTGAGGTGGAGGGGATGTTGGAGTGTTCCGGGTTTCTGCGCGCTTTTCACCAGAAGACATTTTAGGGTGATGGGGCTCGAAGTGTTGAATATTGATGCGCAGGAGTAGTTAGCGTCATTCGCGCGCTCCCGTTGATGCTTGGCGTTGAGCCGTTGGTTGTCGGTTGTCGCTAATGCGTAGTGCTGTTCCCCTTTCAACGCGGAATTTGGATTCTGTCAGCACGAGGTTGAGATCTTGCGAATACCGAGGTTGCTCGAGAGGTGTGCAAAACTGATGGTTGCCATTATCAAGAATATATTTCTATCAACGGAGTTTCTGCCGAAGGTTCCGTTGGAAGTGGTTCTTGAGTTCTTCTTTTGTTTTTATGTCCGTTAGAGGATATGGCGCTTCAAGAGATGCTAGCCCATGTCCTGATTGCCTTCATCCTGGTCGTGTTAATTGTCCCTTCTGTCATCGTCTGGAAGATTACGCGGAGGGGATTTTCGCGAGCGTCCATGTGGTTGGTTCGTCCGAGGAAAGTATGGAGCTCATGTTATCAGCTCTTCGCTCGCAAGGATATTGGAGCGCGCAATTACATCGAACGAACCATCGGAATTTAAGGCTCGGAATGAGCCATGACCGTTGGTGGGGGCCGTTTGCAAGGGTTGTAGTTTGTTGGTGGAAGGCCAGGACAATCTGTCGTTGTAGGACGGAAATGGTTGCGAAGGACCTTGGCGAATGTGGCGGGTTTTTTGGTGCGTTCTGTTGGCAGTTTTTTTGCCCAAGTGAGTGAGGCGCTTTATAAGTTCTCGTCGGAGTGGAAGTGAGTTGGTGGGAGTGTTGCCAGGATTTCCCACGCGGGGGCAACGTCGCAAGGATAGTAGTTTTTTGTGGGACTGGGGGCGGTTCGTTCTGGTCAACACTTGCGGGGAGGTCGTAGTTGGGGTCGCAAAAAATCCGCGAGTCCGAGTCTTGACTCGTTGGACTCGTCGGACTCACGAGTCCGCGAAATCTGGACTCGCGAGTCCACGAGTACCAAAACCGCTCTATCTCGAGAACCGCTGCACAGTGGGCCAAAACGCGAAAATAGGTGGAAAAAATTCATGTCGCCGATTTCGATCGCGTATGGCGCAAAATGTCGGGCGATGGCTCATATGTCGGGGGACATTTACCAAACGGCTCGATCGACACTCCAAATGCGTGTCAGACATCGCGAAAGTTCATGTCGAGGAAGACCCCGGATCGTGGCGTCGATCTTAGACGATTCCGTTTCCCGAATAGACATTCGAAAGAGGCTGTTGTGATGGAACTGATTACCACCAGTGAGTGAAAATGTGTCAGTTCTTCCATATTAGGTAGCTTTCCAAGGTAGAAAAAGTGATTGTGGTATTTTCTGGGCGTTTGGAGTGCGCCCGAGATTTCGCTCGAAATTGAGGAATTTCACGGGAGTGGAAAAGTAGTCTCGGCGCCTCTCGCCGTGTTGAAACTTCTCTGAGAGGTGGTCCCTTGTCTCTTCTAACCACCCCATTTCGCTCGCCTTGCGCTTCGTTGCGCCGGCTGAGATATGAGGCTTTTTCTAGGGTCAACAATCAGCCTGCCGTGACGAGACTTTTTCGAGATCTGGGTCGCGGCGGACCGCGGCAGGGATCTCGAAAATCTCTCACGATGCGTTCTTGAGTTAGAGACTATAGATATGAGCTCTGTCTCGAATTTTACCGAATTCAGAGCCGCTCTGAGCCGAGCATCGGCGGAAATCCGGAAGAGGTATGAGAAGAACTTCCGCAAGCTCGACAAATTTCTGGACAAAAGCCGCGAGTGGCTGGATCAAAAACCTTCCATATTTGTGGCTGAGACGACAAGAGAAGTGAAGAAGATATCTAATCGTGGTCGACCGGAGGAGAGTTTTCAAGAATCCAGCGAGAAATCCAAGAGACAAAAGGTTGCACCACTTCTCGCGTACGAGCCTGAAAAACCCTTTCCCTTCGGAAACTTCCGGAAGCACTCAAAACGATATTCGTATTCGCTAAAATCCCCTCAAGCGGTTCAGGAATACCTAGGAACACACGCCCCAGCTTCCTTGTCTCAGTACCTCGGGTGCGCAGCGATAAAATATTTGTTTCCACCTAATTTCGCGTTTTAGCCCACTGTGCGCTGGTGCTACAGCGCCCGTAGACCATTTTTTTAAAAAGCCCTCGTCGGGGGCCATCGTTTGGCGGTCTCAGAATCAGCCGATTGCTTCCATGACTTGCTTCTCGGGAATCACGCTTCCCAGCGTTCCGGCTCCCTCAAACCACGGCAGGCAGAACTCGGTGTGAACGAGCTCAAAATCCTCCCTGTGAAAATTATATGGTTCGATTCCCTATGTCGCCTTTGGGTTAAGCTCGATCGCCTGGAGTTGTATATCCTTCGCTGTGAACGCCATCGAGTTAAGTCAAAAATCCTCGTCGCCGGTTGAAGCGCTCATTCACAGAGGCCCTAAGTATGTATATTAAACGATGACTTCCCCTTGAAGATTCTGAAGACGTCATCCATGACAAGTCCCAATGTCCTATATGAAAATCAGCGGCTTCAAATATAGATCTACCGGTGCACCCGGGCGACGAATGTTCAACCCAGCGGATTTCCCACAAATTGTCGCTCAGGTAGCGAGGGCTTCAAGTTCTACGCAGGCGAGCGGCTTGCTGAGTCGCGGCGGCGCCGGCGTCGTCAAAAATGCACTTCTTCGCCCAAAGAATCACAAATAGTCTGACAGGTTCGTTCTGATTGATCGCCACGTCTTTGACTGATTGTGAGTCATGGCTACGGAGAGTAGTCATTGGAAATGGCGTGCACCTCCAGAACTCGGTCAATCTGGTAGTGAGTCCATTAGACAAGTGGATGCAGAGTTGAAGCACGTAAATTGATATTGCGATCCTTGGAGTCGAGCGAATCGATTCGAAGGAGAAGCCGGTGTTCTTCTCGCGACGAAGCAGGCTGGCCTCTTCAAACAATTTCAGCTATCTGGCGCATACCATCTCCTCGACTCAGGCTTTATGAGAATTGCGTTCGATATCTGCCGCGAAAGGAGTCACTCAAGCTAGCGGAACAACTCAGCATTCCAGTCACCACTTCGGCGAGTCGTGCGGGGCCGAGGTTTGGCTGCCCGCAAGCACCGCTGAAGCAACATCCATTGTGCGGACTCGCCCAAAGTTTGAGAGTGTATCCGATCAGCACACCTTCAATCACTATCGCGATCCATCCATTCCATCGGTGAGTATAGTGTGTTTTTGGATGATTTTGTAGCTCCACAAGATCTTGATATGAGCCGAACAAACTTGCGTTCGGTACATACTCCGAAGACAATTCCTCGATCGCGGTGGAATTTCCGATTAGGCGTGCCACAAGTAATCATGCACTCTGAATTCCAACACGCTTGGACTTCAGCTTTGCTACTGAAATCGGTCCTCCCTGCCGCGACTTCCAGAGAGCGGACCTGCGGACTAGAAATATTGTTGACAGCTCAGCGTTGAGGATTGCTCCCAACCATTGACCGCCTTGCTACGATTCCAGGCGAGTGTCTCATCACCGGTCGACAGAGTCACGGGAAGTTAGCTCCGCTCCCGATAAACGAAGGACATCCCTCTGGCGGTGCTGCCCAGGAAGCTCGCGTTGACAATGTTACTGATTTTGATGTCGCTTTCCGTACTCTACCTTCCTACGCTCAGTCTCATGAGGAGGGAGGCCCCAAAGGAACTCAACCTGATGCACGTTCTGACCGAGGCGGAGGGTTTCGCTCTGGCGCGAAAATTGCCACCGACACAGATACTCATTCTGGGAATCGGCGGCGTACTGGCTGGGGGGAGCGCGAAGTTGAATGCTAGTCTACTTCTGTTGCCTCATTCGGAGTATCTTAAGGCCTCAGGTTCCGAATCCGTTCCCATCTATCTGGAAGTATTGCTCAGCAATCTGAGCGTCATCGTCGTTTCAACAACCGACATTTACGGAGGGCGGTACCTGGACTCAGCACCAGATGCATTTCAACATTTCCGATTCAAGTGTTTGCTTCATATTGCTCTCGGCGGAAAATCCAAACTGGACAGAGTCGCCTATGTAAGCACGTTGCACTGGTACAAAGACAAAGTTCGGAAATTCGCTTGCGTTCAGTATTTTGATAATCTTGTTTCCTGGGTGGACGGGACTCCAATGGAGTTTTGCAAGCCGGCGAGAATCAAATGTTCGGTAGACTCATTGTCATTCGAGAGGCATGTTGTTCTGTCTAAGCGTCTGAGAATCATTCTGATCAAAACGACGTGTAACTCGACAAGATTCAGAACGGAGCTCTTCACGGACAGTAGAGTGCAGGAGTGGGTGGAGATGTCCATGATGAAGCGATACGCGGTTCCCGGAAGCGACGTTCTCGAGTGTTTCGCTTATATTAGGAAGCGTGAGTTCAGCGTTCAAAATTTTCTCAGTCCCTTCGAGGTCACGGTTTGGGCTACATTTTTTCTCACGCTAATTCTTGTGGTAAGAATAGTTTCGTGGTTGAAAGTTGTCACCTTCTGTAACGGTTTCACCACGACAGTCATGAGCCTGATTTCAGTGGTCGCATTGAATGCATCATTGCAGCGATATTCTCATGTTATCTTGCTCGTATCGCTAGTGTTGTTGTGTTTCCTGATGAGTCAAATCTACCGAAACTCTGTCATGTCCTTATTCCTGGATCGGAGGATACCTGGAACTTGTCGAGAAACACATGACTGTTCAAGATCAGGGCTGTGTTCAACAGTTAGAACATTGAAGATGCTACTCTCACATGGATTTTGTGCCTGTGAGTTGACACCCGGTCAGCGATTGTTAGCCGGGAAGCCACTACGACGAGAACTATGCGACCTTGGAGGTGAGGTGCATGCAGCGAAAAACGAGTTCTATTTTTTGCAAGTGTCTAAAGGTCTGCCGATCCCGGGGAAGCACTATCAAGGATCGTTATTGCTGGTCTGCACGAGAGTTGGCAAGACCATTGACAGGCTCTATCAGACTGGGCTCATGTCGTTTGCATCGTTCGACAAAACAGCGGACAGCCGTGGGAAGTTTTCTGAGGTCGTCGAAAGTAAATTTTTCGCGGCCATTGGATCATTCTACAAATGGTACGAAGAGTCTCTACTTGAGCCCGAGAGGCATTACGAATTTGAGGATTCGTGCGATTGGTTCGATTCGGAGGCTTTCGGGAGTATACTACCGATCTTTCTTGCAAGCTTGACTTTCGCTCTCTCAGCTATCTGCTACGAACGCGTGTCACTGAAATTGATGTTGGGTTACGTCACCCAGCATGTGCGATTTGCCTTGAAGAGGACAGTTCTCGTCTTAAAATGTTTGAGACCAACTACTATGATGGCTAAAATATTACAAATAGCCTTGGCGTGGGTAATATTCTCAAAGAAAGTGTTCAGGAATATCTTACGGACATGTCGATCCACTTTCAACGGATAATTGCCCGACCAGCATACGCATGATGTTTCCGCAGAGCCTCAACAAGAAGTGCTTGATAAATGACCTCTCGGATATAGAGTAGCTAGGCCGGTGATTCTGACTCCTCTTGTCGCCCTCATCCTCAGGGCGCGCAGAGAAAGCTGCGACCAACCAACGCCGATTGCGTGCAGCTCTGCTGGCTCGAGTTCGCAACATTCCAGAGAAGTTTCCACGACAGGGTAGGTGAATGACAAAAAAAGTTTGGCCGAGAACCCATGCTCCGTCGGAAAACCTTCCGAACAGTGGCTTAGCCAGCTTTATTTTTCCACGGCGCTTTTGATCCGAAACCAATAAAGCTAATGAGGCTATTGAAGCTAAGATTATTTTTTTCTTGAAAAATTCATATCCTTATCACTGTTATCCATCCGGGAATCGTCTGTCTGTCATGAGATGAAAGTGTCGGGAGGAAGTCTTCAATCAGGAGGAATATCGGGTAGTTCGGACGAAATGAGAGGACTCGAAGAGCTTGGCCTGACTTGCCCAAGCCTGACCTCTCAGGTCATCTTCGAAGAGAAAGAGGAAAGAAAAGAGGTAGCATTGAAACTATAAGCGTGCGGGCTCCGGAAGGATTTGAACCAAATCGTTGGGAATGATCATCTCCGAGATATTGCAAACGCGTCTAGCCCAAGTCACACTTAATGAGCGTGAAGGCGGAACACACCGTGTGGCAAACGGAGAGTCTCCGTTGTGCCAAGAGCGAGCTTTCGCACACCGTCGCCACACAGACACACGCTAACTTGAGAGAGTCGAGGGCACCGGGGTGGCTGCAGGAATATCTATATTACGATGAGAGTCTCAGTGTATATCTTTAAATTCATCAATAAGAGAATCGAGTCGACCCAAGTTAGGTCGCACGCGAATAATAAAGTAGAGTTCGGCTGGCGCAGATTCGAATCGGCACTCTCGGAGTTCTCACGGCGCCGCTCCTTCCGAGTGACGTCACGGATACAGATAGGCATCAGCTCGAACATTTCCTGTGGCCCCCCCGATGAGTCGCCAGGGCCCCCCTGGGGCCCAGGGGCCCCCGGTTGAGAATCACTGCTCTGGATGTATGGTGACTGGGTACTCTGTTTCGTATTCGAGGTCTGACCGAAGAATCTGACCATGTGGTCAACCTTCAACCACCCTAACGCAGGCGATCCGTTGGCCTCGACCCTCTATTGCGCCACCGCCAGCACAATCTCATCATCAACTACACCTCACACGCTTCCTAACGAGCTCCGACTCGAAGAACACACCAGTCCTGACTTTATCAGACTTACAACTCCCTCATATCGCGCACTATGTGCGCCCAAACCGTTTCTCCTCCAAAGGTCGCCCGATTTAAGCCCGGAACACCTCGGCTCGCAACGCTTACCTTTGGATGACACGTTCGTTGATACGATCCGCCCCGTAGAGCTAGCAGCTCTGCGCCAAATAACAAGCCAATATTTCAGGAGAATACGAACCATCACGACCGCCTCGCCTAGACCTCCTCCTCCGCCTTAACCCCGTCGACTCCAACACAAGAATCACACAGGACAACGTCTTTTCACAGAGGCCTTTCATTGATATGTTTCCTCTTTCATTGATATATTCCACGATGTGCGCGACAACGTACTCTCCGTCGATCATTGCTTGATACTAGGCTTTGCAACGGTTATTTAACCGCGGTTAATAACCGCAATAACCGCAAGAAATTCGCGGTTATTAACCGCAATAACCGCGACCAAATTGCGGTTTTAACCGCTTTTAACCGCGAGACATCGAGAGGATTCCGCAGTGCACTTCCGCAATTTCTAGAACAGAGGTTCGCGAACTTTTCCAGGGGCGGCATCACGCGGCACCCCGAGCTCTACAAAAAGTATGGTCAGACCGACCCGGGAATTTCTCCCATAGACTTCAAAGAGTCTGGTCAGACCGAGTTCGGAATCGCCCGTGACCCCGGGTCAATCCGGAATCAGCGGCAGCCCCGCCCTATGTTCAAGGAGCCTATCTCGCGGCACCGCGGCGATTTGGTGCCGGTGGCACACAGTTTGAGAACTCCTGCCCTAGAAGATCTGAGTTCCGAAAATTCCGGGAACAACTTAGGCGCCTGGAAATTACATGGTTGTGTCTCCCTTCGGGGAAAGCTTCCTCACCTCCAGTTTTCACTGGAGTCTTGGTCGCGGTCTCAAAGGGTTTTGGGCTCGCTTCAGTTGTTTGGGCATGAGAACGAGGGCCCAATCACAGGTCCTGCTCAAAATTGCGTCTTGCAGTATGATACCGTATAACCGCGGTTATTTGCGGTTGTAACCGCGGTTATTTGCGGTTGTAACCGCGGTTATTTGCCAAATTTTTGCGGTTAACTTCGATTGCGGTTATGAGTTTGCGGTTTTCGGTTAACCGTAACCGCGGTTATTCTGAAATGCGGTTATTTGCAAAGCCTACTTGATACCAGCAACAGGTTCCTGAGCGCACAAGGAACAGATTCGGATGCGACGTCTTCCGAAGAGGAGCATCCCAGTAGCTCTGGACCTCCAGAGCCGCGAGCAACACCTTGGGAATTTGCTGAGTCGCTGCCATTACATGGATGCTGACGGGATACTCCTCCGCATCGTACACCAAACGATGACAAAACGTACTTCCGGTGCTGGCATGAAATCAATTGGCAGTTCGGCTAGCATCTCCGACAGCGCCTCTCGCTCTTGCATCTTGCTCTATGTACAAACGTAGAAACGAAGAGAAAACACTGAAGGAAACCATCAAAGCGAATTATGTAAATTCCCAAAATATCACATATTATATGTACTATTCGATTTTATAATAACAAATAAACCTCTCCTAATTTAAACAAGGCCATATCTGCTAACTATGCACTTCACATTGCATCCACATTTACTTATTCACAATACATCATAACCATTATTGTCGCCAATACTATGACGAGAGATACTATTCCGTACCTCTAATAAAGCACTAATATTTCATTAGGGATACATATTGATCACTACAGGTTCAATCCAGCTTCATACAGGATGAACACAGTTACAATGCTTGTTAATATTCGTTGAATACAGGTGTTCGTACATGCAATTGAAGACACTCGTGATCGTTGAGTCTGTTCTACACTGACATGGGTGACTGAGGATTGTACATTCCGTCTGCTGATTCCAGATGGCGCTGTAGGCAGTGCCACAACTATGACTCCAGAACATCTCCTTCCCTTTACAACGACGACCAATGAACTGATAACAATTGAAACTACTGTCGCTTGGTCCGAGCCACGGGCCTCTCACCACCAATACTATTAACCATAACTGGCATCTCTGACCTTTCTTGCTGCTTTTTCACGGGGATTTCGGTGACTTCGTTACACTGGACTTGATGACACTCAGTTGAAGGTTTGAATTTGTCACTGCGCCATGTTCGTACATGCAATTGAAGACACTCGTGATCGTTGAGTCTGTTCTACACTGACAAGGGATGTCCGCGACATGTCCGAGCCCGATTCGCCCCAACTTGTGGGATATTGTAGCCCAGCGTGAGAATAGAAAAACGTCATACATAACTTTTCCCCGTTTTTTGTTTTCACAGAATAACAGCATCGTCAATGATCTAATTTTAACATGGGCGTCTATGGGGATTTTTCTCAAGATTTTGTTTGGCTGTTGTGAAGACTATGGGAATAACTATATCTAGTATGAAGACGACGAAGGAGGAAAGACGAATAGTTTCTGCGGGTCCGCATCAATGGAAATAGCATTTCATATGGAAACAACTACAGCAGAGTATATTCTTGCATTGAACAAATCTTATGAATGGAACAAGGCCACAGGCCGGCGTTGCGCAGTCACCATCGACTTCGAAAAGCAGTTCAGACATGGTCGGGAACGGGACCTCGGGCAACGGGAAACCGCCCAAGCGCCAAGCACATAACCAGAAGGGTCGGAACTCTGAGCTTTGGAACTGATTATATATCAGTGACTGCATACGCAAAATATCATTGCGCTGATCGACATGGAAGTTGAAGAGCAAGCAATGTTCGGTGATTCTCTCCGCGAAGTTCTTCCAGAGCCGAAAACAATACAAATTTAAGGGCTGAACGAAACCCGTTGAGCCTTCGGGGAAGACTTTCACCGCAACTTCCTTGTTCGGAATAGCAAGGAGCTCCTGATCTCTATGGCCTCCCCAAGAGTCGACGCATATCTCACACTCAACGAACAAGGAACCGCGCGGAACGTAGCAGACAGCCGTGAAGAAGTTTAGAAACAACAAATGCTGCAGTCGCAGAGTGGCGCTATTTTCGAATCCATCGCTGGTCCGGAGGACATGAAAACCCTCTTCAAGAATTCTCAGAATCTTTACGGCAGCGGCGGTCAATCAAAATCTTGAAAAAGTCCCCATAGACGCCCATGTTAAAATTTGGACATTGACGATGCTGTTATTCTATGAAAACAAAAAACGGGGAAAAGTTATGTATGACGTTTTTCTATTCTCACGTGGGGCTACGAGATCCCACAAGTTGGGGCGAATCGGGCTCGGACATGTCGCGGACATCCCTTGTGACTGACTGAGGATTGCTCATTCCGTCTGCTGATTCCCGATGGCGCTGTAGGCAGTGCCGCAACTATGACTCCAGAACAACAGGTTGAATACAGGTTGGATACAGGTTGGATACAGGTTGAATACAGGTTGAATACAGGTTGAATATAGGTTGAATACAGGTTGAATACAGGTTGAATACAGGTTGAATACAGGTTGAATACAGGTTGAATACAGGTTGAATACAGGTTGAATACAGATTGAATACTGGTTGAATACAGTTTGAATACTGGTTGAATACAGTTTGAATACAGGTTGAATACAGGTTGAATACAGGTTGAATACAGGTTGAATAAAGTTTGAATACTGGTTGAATACAGTTTGAATACAGGTTGAATACAGGTTGAATACAGGTTGAATACAGGTTGGATACAGGTTGAATACAGGTTGAATACAGGTTGAATACTGGTTGAATACAGTTTGAATACAGGTTGAATACAGGTTGAATACAGGTTGAATACAGGTTGGATACAGGTTGGATACAGGCGGACATCCCTTGTGACGGGAGGCGGCCATAAGCCCGCCGTGTTTACATCGAGGCGCCATTTTGAAGAGGGAAAGGGATATGAATTATGGAGTCGCAGCGAGCTAACCGGACCTAGTCATAAGGTAGTCGCGGGGCTCGAAGCCAGCGCATGGGCTAGGAAAGGTTAGGTTAGGTTAGGAACGCTCAAAACTGAGTCGATTTAGCCAATTCGGCGTTCGATTCTTCTTCCCTCTCCCTCTTCAAGATGGCGCCTCGATGTAAACACGGCGGGCTTGTGGCCTAGACTCCTTGTGACTGACTGAGGATTGCTTATTCCGTCTGCTGATTCCAGATGGCGCTGTAGGCAGTGCCGCAACTATGACTCCAGAACAACAGGTTGAATACAGGTTGAATACAGGTTGAATACAGGTTGGATACAGGTTGGATACAGGTTGGATACAGGTTGAATACAGGTTGAATACGGGTTGAATACAGGTTGAATACAGGTTGAATACAGGTTAAATACAGATTGAATACTGGTTGAATACAGTTTGAATACAGGTTGAATACAGGTTGAATACAGGTTGAATACGAGTTGAATACAGGTTGAATACAGATTGAATACAGGTTGAATACAGGTTGAAAACGGGTTGAATACAGGTTGAATACAGGTTGAATACAAGTTGAACACAGAAGTCACAGAAAGCTGAAATACTTTTCAAATACAACCTGCTTACCAATCGAAGACAGCTAGACCATAACATCAATACAGACACGACATATGAGGAGCTCATTTTCGAACCGCGTTAAGTCCATTTTCGCCGATTTCCAGATTTCAGCGGGAACGAAGTCCCCGTTACATTGTGCCTCATGAAAGGATATCAATTCATGAGACTCGCATGCGTTCCACTTCAAAATGATTGGGAAAAATTCAACTTCTGTATGCGCTCAATGGTTCATCGGCAGTAGAAACGCGATCTACTCGAAATCGAAAAAATGGACTCGACGCGGTTCGAAAATGAGCTCCTCATATACACTCAATGCGTTATCCAAACCAACTGAATACAATCTACCCTAAAATCCCGCAGATATGGAACCCTTCAGTGAGCCGAAAAATCCCGCGTATATGGAACCTCGCGTATAAGGAACCTCGCGTATAAGGAACTTTGCGTATAAGGAACCTCGCGTATAAGGAACCTTGCGTATAAGGAATCTCGCGTATAGGGAACAACGGGCGTTGCTCACATAGCTCCTTTGGTCATGACTCATGAGCAATGATCTCGATGCGGTTCCCCATCGGAAACGCTCAGAATATGCGAGGTTCGAAATGAGATCGAAGAAGATCTATGAACTGCTGATGGGAATCAAGGTGCTCACCGTGACGTATCGTTAGTCTCCACCTGAGAAGGAATGAGAATACCTCGACCTCTCAATTAAGAGAAGCTGGAGACCTCTTTCGTGGTGAGGGGATGTCTCCGCGAAAAGCATGGAAATGGAGAAGGAGAGAGAGTTTTCTTTTCCTCCGAATGATATTTGGGATGTCAAACAAAGTGACATTTAGGGTTGCCTTCTCGGGTAGAGAAATCAAGAGGTCTATTCCACACAATAATGAATGAAGCACAAACAGCACCATTTATACGAATATAATTTGGGGAATCGAATCTAGTCGACTATGAGCACATTTGTATTCAAGAAGCGGCTCTGTATGAGCTACAGTGTTGCCGCGAGGAGAGCAGCTAGTAGATTGTCGTCGCTATCATCCGCATCGTCGGCAGCAGTCGATTGAGGGTCGGCTGACGGCGATCCACAATCTTCATCTTCTTCGCTAGCCGATGTATCAACGTCGACGGATCCCTCGTCATGCTCTACCTCTTCTTCAATAGCATCTTCAATTTCATCAAAGAAGGACAGATTCCCGGGCTCCGAGGTCAAAGCTTTCCAGAAGCCGTTCACGATGGTCTCTGAGGGAACTGCATCGAATGCTTGCTTGACGATAGTAGCCATCTCGGAGTAGCTCATCCTCTTTCGTCTTCCCGACTTCGTATAAGGAGCTACTCCTATATCCGACATCCAGCTCTCCCAGAGACGTCGAAGATTATCCTTGAACACTTTTTTCACGCTGACGTCGAGTGGCTGACAAAGTTTCGTTAGACCTGCTGGCATGATTCCGATTTTGGATTGTGACTTGAGCTCTTCTTTCACTCTATCCGTCAAATGGCAGCGGGCTGAGTCCATGATCAGCATGGACTTCGATGGATCTTCATCATAACGTAACCGCTCCTTCCACACCTCGTTCAACCACTCTACCATCAAAGTTTCGTTCATCCATCCTTTTGCATTCACTTTGATTATCACGCCAGGTGGGAACGACTCTTTTGGAATGAGTTTTTTTTTAAAATTAACATTGGCATAAGCTTTTCGCCAGCGGCGATCACGCTAGCATCACCGTCAAGTTGCTCTTTCCGTGACCAGTACTGTCAATCTTCACGTCCTGACTCCCCTTGACGGTGACTGTCCTACCAAACACAATATTGAGTGGCACTGGAGCCTCATTCATGTTACCTAGGTTCGTAGGAGATATGTCTGCAGTGTTCCTCTAGATAAACTCCCGGAAAGCGACGACTTTCTCGACGTAATCCGCCGGCAAAGCTTGGACGACACTGGTTCGTTTTCTCACGCTGAGCTGGTTTCGTCTCATGAATTTGTTCACCCACTCGGTTCACCCAACCGCTTTGTTCTTCTGTCTTCTCTCCAGTACCCACCCCTTGATTCGGGCCTCCATACTCTCACTATAGACCTTCCCCTTCCTGAAGGCACGAAGAGTCTTGAGAGTTTTCGACAGCTTTTTCTCTTGCTTATTCCATCGGTGAATCATACTTTTTGAGATGCCGTACTTCCGCGTGCAAGCGGTCATCCCATGAATCTCGCAATATTCCACAGCCTCCAGTTTCTTTTGGGCGGTGTAAGATATCCGCATGGCCTCGAATGAAGAGAGGAGTGATGTTAGATTCACGCTTCCAAAACATTTGAGATTTTTTAAGGGACGCAACCGAGGCTCTAAATCGTTCCTTCGGAGTCGAATACCTACGCTGCGAGCTACGAGGAATCAGCGGAACATTGTTCTCTGAATGTAACCCGAACTTCGTCTATAGAGTTGTAACAGCCTCTGTCGGGGGAACCTGGATGGACTCTCTAGGCAGAGGGATTACACAGGATGCTTCACTTTTCACTCGTTTATTGAACCTTTGCTCCACGACCTCAGCCTCCTCGGCTGGCCGTGCCGCTTACTTCACGGAGACTTCTTCTAATCTGCCTAAGCTAATGTCTCTCTCTGCCACTAGGTGGCGCTATCGTCGCATGCCGCCCTCTCTCAGGCTCTATCCAGCTAGCTCCTCGCTATCCGTTACTCGAACCTTCGCTCCCGACAAGCGAAGATCTCTATGGGCGCTTACATTCGACCACCGCTACCCTAGATAGCCTCCTGGCATCGTAGCTAATCTAACTGAACCTTCTTCTACCTGATACTGACCTACCTACTTCTGCTAATAAGGGCCAAGCTTACATTAAATTATAGTGAAAATTTATTGGGAACATCAAAGATATAGGATGTAGCGGGAACCAGATACACATTGCTTTCTCCACATCAGCTTCCGCTGAACCTTCGGCCTCACTGTTCTTGCTTTCGACGGATGTCGGCGAGGAGAGTCATTCCCCCGTCCTGGAGAACCTTATCGATGTCGATGCCGCGGAGGAAAACACCGTTTCCCCCGTGAACCTGATCCGAGAGGTCCGAACCAACCGGTACCCCATCATTGATCCGAACGGTGCTGAACCTCTTTGATTGTAGTCGCAGACGAGTTTCCCATTCTTCCGCTCTTTCCTCCATCTCCACAAGGACTCCGACTTTGATGCCTATGCCGGTGATGATCCCGACCGTTATGTGGAACCACGCGCCTTCCTGCACACTCACACGGCTGAACCTCCAGAGCCCTGTTTGCCTCAGTGCTTCATTGGGCCCGATATCGACGCCTGCTTCTACGAACAACTCAGCGTGAACCTGTCGGACGTGTGCTCCGATCTCGGCACGTGAACCCCTCCAATCGCACGCTTGATGATGTCGCGCGGGACACGGCCTGGCTCTCCACTCGCAAACCTGCTCGTGAACCTGCATTGCTCTCGCCGTCGCCTCCTCTTCACAACCTTGGCTCGCTTTTGGGCACTTGATCAGTAGGGTCGCCACCATCCTTCCGACTGCGAAGTTCCGTATTGAACCTGGCCACCCTGCTCTGCATTCCGGACACGACCTGGTTTGCCTCTTGCACACTTCGCAGATGGAGTGCCCATTTGGACACGACCAGATTTGGCAGTACATGCGCCGGCAGCAGATCGGGCAATCCATTTGCTCGATAAGCCTGGCTAGAACCTCCGCCTCCCTGGTTGAATTCGACGGGGTTTGTCCCCCTGGAACCTCGGGCGTTGTTTCTTCCGAACCTTGTTGAGCTTCTTGAACCACCTGTTGGACTTCTTGAACCACCTGCCGCCTTTCTGCTGTCGGACACACTCGTCCGTAGTGTCCAACGTCATGGCACAATACGCACGTCGCGCTGCGTGCCGGACACAGTGTGGAACCTGGCTCGTGGCCGTAAAGACCACACTTTACGCACCGTATTCTGGCGTGACGACTCATCCCGATGTTCCCATCGAAAGGACTTCTGCACGACGTTTCTTATCCGTTTCTTTCCTCTGCGCCCCCTAGCGGTTCGCGCTCTCGAAAGCATTCACATTTTCCCGCTCGTTTTCTTGTGTTCGATTTGATTCCACTCTCTCTCTACCTATGCTTGGCCACGCTACCTACAGCTGACGTCCTCGGCAGCTCTACTTCAGGTACCTAAACTCTCTAGGTTTGAACTAAGCCTGCCTTAACGGTTGTCTACGCTGTATCGGCGCTACTCTATCTTCCTGCGGTGATTCTATCATTACTGAATTAAGATCTCAACCTCTACTTGCACTTTCGTGTTGATCTTGCTCTGATGATTCCGAGTTCACTCCCACGCTGTCAGCTGATGTGTTGTTGCTGCTTCCCGCAGATGACGCTGAAGCTTCCGCCCTGGGCTCTCGAAAACTTCCTTCGAACAACATTGCAGGAGTTTGTGCCGCCGTTGTCTCTCTCCAATCCATGGTCTGACTTTCCGGCTCGATGTTTTCATCTTCCTCTTCCGTGATCTCGTCTTCTCCTTCTGGTTCATGAGGTCGATACCACTTCAACTGTGAACTATGAGCGGTACAGGCGTAGTTTCGTGACTCGTCCACCTGGAATAACTCATAAGAATCTTTGGCGAGAACCTTGGTAATGGTCATTGGTCCGCGATATTTCTGCTGGAGTTTAGTTGGTTCCCCGGTCTGTGTTGGCACCGCGTGTGCCTTTTTCCCTGGTCTGACGCCTTCCTTTGAGATTGTGAACCCCAAAAACTGAACCGTCGCCATGAAAAATTTGCACTTCTCGATCCGAACCGTCAATCCTGCCTTCCCCAAGGCCTTCAGGATTTCCTCAATCTGTTTGAGGTGTTCGTGATAATTGTCCGACGCTGTGATCATGTCATCCAGGTATGGGAAGGTCTGTTTGGTTCCCACCAACTGTTTGACTTTTGTCATCAACTCTTGAAACTTCGCCGGTTCGTTGCACAGACCCATCATCATTACTCTGAGTTCGAAATGTCCCTCCGGTGTGACGAACGCTGCCTTCTTTGCCGCCTTCTCCGACATCGGTATTTGAAAATACCCCCAGGCAAGGTCGAACGTTGAGTACATGTTGCGTCCGCCGATCTCATCCAGTATTTCGTCGATTAATGGTAATGGGAAATTCATCCGAACCGTCTGCGCATTCAGTTTGCGGTAGTCGATAACCATCCGCCAGCTGTTATCTGCCTTCCGAACCAACAGAACCGGACTTGCGTAAGGTGACTGAGATGGAGCAATCATTTTTGCATCTTTCATTTGATTCAAGATTTTTCTTAGCGCTTCTTTCTCTGGGATTGCTAATCGATATGGCTTACATCTGATGGGATGACTTCCTTCTACCTCATCTATGTCGAACTCTTCCCATTTAGTTCGTCCTACTTCTGGCATCGAAGTTGCCACGACATCCCTATTCTCATTGATCAAGTTCACCAACTGAACCTGGAAATTGCTAGGAACCTCACCTATATTCAATTGTTCTCCCGTTATCGGCTTCTTAACACTCGAGCTTGCCACATCTATCTGCTTAACCTTAACACTTGGCTCTCTTTCTTCAATTCGAATATATCTTCCTCTGCCACGAGCTTTCCTCTTGTAATCGTCGTTCCTTCCTTCAGAACCATCTCCTCCGTTCCTCTATTCTCTACTGGAATCATCACTCCACCTTTTTCCAACTCGTACAAAGCTCCGAGAACCCCTACTCTACTCCTATCTTCTACAATTAATGTTCCCGCGGTTGCCACTTTTTCCTCGTGAATCGGAACCGTTTCCACGAAAGTCAGCGACCTCGGTTCTAGCTTTATTCTTTCCTTCAATTTCAATCTTACTTCCGCCGCCTGTTGCGGTAACATTTTAGCCACATCGTCGGATTCTTGCCTTTCGAACATCCATGATTGGTCATCTGCCACCAACGTGACGCAGCTCTTGAGCAAATCCTTACCAAGCAGCAACTCTCTTTCATCCATCGCTCCGCTGGGCACAACCGTCAACGTCAACTTGTCTCGTTGATCGTCGTCAACCTCCAACTGAACCTCGGCTTGTCCTAACGGAACATAGCTTCCGCCGATTCCTCTGACATTCTGAACCTCACTAGCCGTCATGGTCAGTCCCAGCGCTTCTGCTGCCTCTTGAGCGATCACGCTCACTCCGGCTCCTGTGTCTATTCGTGCTTTCCAGTCCTGGCCGTTAACCCTTACAGCCGATGTGCCGGCTGCGGCTTTCATCGAATCTAACCAGGCTGCTGATCGCATTCCACCTCCTGACGGACCCACCGGCCATCGCGGCTGGGGCTGATATCCGCCAGTCACCGGTCGTCTGCCATCGGGCGCACTTGTTCTCCCGAACCGATCGCCTGTTCTGGGGTAAGCGCTACGCTCCGGAACCTTCCTTCCCGCATTGCGATCTCGCAACTGCGGACAATTCGCCTGCTTGTGTCCTTCTCGTCTGCACTCATAGCAGGTCACTCCTGACTCGAACCTGGGACTTCTCCTGTCCACGTGCGGAAACCTTCCGCCTCGAACCTCCTTTTCCATTTCAGGCGATTTCTTGATATCCCAAATCAACTCCGCAATATCAGTATGCGGTCTTCCGTTCAACTCGTGAATCAAAAATGTATTTTCGGGAAGCATCCCTTTAAGAATTTGCTCTTTTAACTCCTGCCAATCTAAGCCTAACCGTCGGCCAATCGTCTCCTTCCGGCGAGCATACAGCTCGACATCCTCTCCTTTCTGTTGCCGGATTCTCTGGATCTCCGTCAACAAATCCATCTTTTTCTCTTTCGGAATATACGCCCGCTCGAATTCCTCCTTGAATTCATCGAAACTCTTCGAATGCCTCCCCGTATTGCGGAACCAAGACCTTGCGGGACCATCCAACTTTCCTACCAGCGTACTGATCGCGAATTCCCAAGACCACTTACCGGCGTCTCGTGCCATCTCCAGGTCTTCAAGCCACTCCACCGCGTCTGTCACACTCTCGTTCGTGAAGATCCTCACTGATTTTGCGGCCTCAGTCATCATTCTTGCCGGAACCTCCCGATTCGGTCTCGTGTACTCGCTGCGCGGCTCCTCCGCCGGCGGTTTGTCGTCTTCCTCCGGAACCTTCTCATGGGTCTTCCTACCCAGAACCTCCTCGAACCTTTTATCCATTGCTTCCATCATCGTCTTCTGATGATCCGCCATCATCGTCTTCATCATTTCCACCAATTGGTCCATCTTGTTACTGACGTTGAGGGTGCACTTTGCGTCACTTGTAATCCACTCAATCCAAGAAATCCCACCGCTGCAATGTAACAGCAAGGATCAGGAGGGTGACTCTTGCAGAAGCGCTCAGGCAGATTCAATCAGTCCTCAGTTCCGACGCTTGTTCTGCGAACAAATGCGGTCTCTCGTCAAGAGCGGGTATACCGTTGTCCGGATCAGCTGCACAATAGGCGTTTATGAAGGAGGAGCCGGACGTTTCTGCTCCACATGCCAGCTATGCCCGCGGTTTGTGACACCGGCAACATCCACGTCGTTGAAATCTGCGGAAAACAACTCCCTTAACACCATTCTTCTCCAGAAAGTTGTTGGCTCCAAGACGCATACGATCGAAGAACTTGGCCTCCTAAAGGAACAACTTTGGTTCACGTCAGAACCACGCCGCAGAAGGACAATCACCCAACAAGAGTCAAAAAGGAAGCCACCACCCCGGAGGGGTCGAGTGGAGAGGAACCTCCTCCGAAGGAAGGCGTACTAGCCAGGCTTGGAGGACTGATAAGTTCGATATACTCATTGATAGCAAATCAGATATGAAGTGAAAATTGCGCAATGCATCCCTCACGAGTTACGAGGGTCACGAGATTTTCTGTTGTGAGTTGCTTTCTCAAGAAGTTCGCACTGTTCCTATGCCAGCCCTTGTCCATCATCTACGGTCTCTCATACTTTATTTCTGTCGTGTCAGGGGCATTCAAGGAATGCATCATAACCCCGGTTCACAAAGAAGGGCACTAAAACCCTCGCATCCAATTATAGACCGATAGCTCAATGCTCGATCGCGTCACTAGTCATGAAAAGAATCATTGCTAGTCACATTGTCAATTGTCAGACACTTGAGCGTGAATAACCTGTTTGACCCAAGCCAACACGGCAGTTGGCATCCACAGTGTTGTGAATCTGAAGAGTTTACTCGAAAACTTCTAGGAGACTAACGACGCGTGGACCCCGCTGGAACTAAACTTGTGCTACATGCACATCTAGCATGCATTGAGCAGTTTTTGTTCGACCGTTCCCTCCCCCTTCAATTTCTTGAGAGCACGTTTGACAGTATCGACGGCTTTCTCGGCGTGTCCGTTGCTCATGGGGTGCCCTGGCGCTGTGAAGATCTGCTCTATGTCTCGTGCCTGACAGAAATTACTAATTTTCGCGTTTTTGAACTGTCCCCCGTTGTCTGATACCAGCGTCTCTGGATTTCCAAATCTTGCGAATATTTCTTCGAGTGCGCTTATGACTGTGTCTGCGGTGATTCGTTTCAGGATGTTCACCTCAAGCCATTTCGTTGTAGCGTCGACAACAACAAGGAAGTAGTTGCCGTTCAGTGGGCCCGCCAGGTCCACGTGAACCCTTGACCAGGGGGGTCCAGTTTCAAGGCTTTGCATAGGGATTTTGAGCGGCAGCTTCCCTGCTAGAGGAGAATGGAATGGAACTGTCCAGAAACAAGTGTCTTGTACTGAGTAATGGACACAGCACCTTTCAATACTCGATTGAAGGCGAAACCTTACCGAGTGTCCCGTCTACCCGTGACCTCGGAGTGATCATGGACGCTAAACGCTAAACTATGTTTTGCTGAACATACAACAGAAACTGCCAGAACCTGCTCATCAACACATACTTCCGCCGTCTCATCAATCGTAGGCCAGAACCATACCTACGTCTGTTACCGCAACTGTTATTCCCAAACTGCGAGATTGTGTTGCGGTGTGGCGACCGTTCCTTATAAAGCTTAAAAACCTCATTGCATCTGTGCAGAATCGCTTCAAAAGTCGGACCAAGAAACGATGTAACATCCGGGAGTATGACATTGACATCCCAACCGTTGAACAGCTGTTCGAAAGCGCTGCTTGGGCTGCGCTCATCGCCCTCGGAAGAGCAGGCCTGTCTGAAAACGTCGTCCTAGTCCAACCGAATGGGCCTCGATCGGGCACTACCGTTCAAGCATACAGACTAGCTCAGCGGTTCCCAAAGTAGGGGGGCACGCCCCCTGGGGGGCGTAGAAAAATTTTCGGGGGGCGTGGCGCATTTTACCCGTCTCAGCGTCTCAACACCATAGATGGGAACCAAAACATAATTTTTTTGAAAGCTAAATTTGTTGAAACTGAGTTGTTCAGTTTCTGGTGTTCGATTCGAGACTCATATCCGACGCTTTCAGAGGAAGCTCTTCGTACGCTCTTACCGTTCGCTTCATCATATCTTTGTGAAACAGGGTTTTCGGCCATGGTGGGCATCGAAACCAAGGTTCGGAACAAACTGCAAGTTGCCAGTTCAATCCGCGTAAACCTTACTCAGTTGGAAATCGACGTCAAAGAAGTTATTTAAAAATATCGCGAGCAAGCGCACTCGTCGCACGGTCCTCAGACCAGGAAATTAGAGACGCACATAATCCCAATAAATGTCTAAGAATGCAAAAGCGCGACCTTTGTTGTGGTAATTCTCGCGGCAATTTTCAGGTTAGGAATAATATTCTGAAAGGATGGGGGGCGTGCCCGTTCCTCAGGTGGGCGAAGGGAGGCGCGGGACGAAAAAGTTTGGGAACCGCTGGACTAGCTAGATCTAGAACTGACATCGTAAACAATTTCTTTGTGTAGAGATTAGCGGTCAAAGCTCATTGTCTCATATTGAGACTCACGAGGATCGAGTGTCGGATTCGACTCTGTACCCGACGAGTTCTCCTCTGGCTCGTTAGAGGCCCTGTACTTCCTGGAGGGGGACTTAGGGGGACACGAAATTCCTCGGGGACCTCGCTGGGTGCTTGAACAATCATGAAAAGCTGGAATCGGTACACCGCAACGCCCCGCCCGTTCGCTTTGCACGTTTCTTGCATGAGTCTGAGATGCATTGCTTCCAAGCTGCGCACCTTCACGCCGGAAAAATCTCAAACGCATCGGCCAAGGTTCAGATTAATCAATAGACGAACTCCGTAGGGCAACCCTCTATCCATTACCAAGATTTACGGGCCGAATCTGGGAGAAATGTCTCGCAAAATCAATTTTCACTTGAAAATCGAGTTTCCTTCACGCGTGAACCACGGCGACTGCAGCGCCACCGCCGCACGGCCATTTTAGACCGCTGCCGGCCCACTGTGCGGCGTTTTCGACACTTGGACGGGCTCGTATCATCGTCCTCTGTCACGACAAGTCGACGCCTTGCGCCCTGAGTAAAAGAGGTACTGTTATACCTCGATCGTTGCTTGCCCCCGCGCTAGCGGTCTACTGCTCTCAGTGTTTGCATTTCGCGAGCTCGCGGGCTATCAGGCACGACCTCCTGTATCATGGTCGGTCTCGTGAAGTCAACTTTCCCCAGGAGGGATCATAGAGGGAACTGGAGCATGACACGCCTGACATGCGTCAGCACAAGCGGCACTCAAGGCACAGGGTCACCGGCAGCGTGGAGCAGCTTTATGGCGTGTTTTGACAAAGAACCGACCAGATACGCCAAGCACGGCTTGGAGACAATATTGACTGACGAAGGAATCTGACGTCCAGGACGGTGTTCGATACAGAACAACCTCATCGCCACTGATAATATTGATTGAAGAGCCGACATCAAATTGTCGAACCCAAAGTTGCTGAGGCGCAGCCAGTCAATCCGTTGTCGCACCGATCCTGTGAGCTTTGCAATATCTTACACCAGATTTCCTGGAAACCGTGAACACTCCGCAGGCGACAAGTGTTCCGGCACAGCGCGTTTTTAGCAAGGCGCGGCACGCGCGTCGATATTGCCAGGTAAGGCAGGGCGACGAGCGTTTTACGAATCATCTATTTCTGACGGATTTCTATCCCAAGACCCGGCCTTGGGACACGTTCAAGCAGAACAACAAGATGTCACAAGCCGTGAGCTGTCCTGGCAGATTTTGCGCAGATTTGTACATGGACGGAAGGAGATGGCTCTTTTCCAGGTGGGGGATGTCGCCAGGAGGATGCGCTTCATTCGCAATATAATATTGTGGCCTACGCTCTAGGCTGTGGAAAATATTGAGAACACGTCTGTTTTCGCACTCTTCGGTAGAGCGGTTGGCGCACTATGGAGATCGACCGGCGACGGCGTCGAAGACGGCTGAAGTCGGCTAGTCGGACGATCTGGGTGGCTCTGACTCGCTCAGAGTCGGCCTGGTCAAATCAGATCGGGATCGATGTAGATTTGGACCAGAGCGCTGAGCTCGGAAGAGGTTTTCAGAACGCACCGGAATTTACACTTGTATCACTGTCGTGGAACTTGAACAAGATGGCTGCCACCGGATGGTGACAGCTCGATCGGTGTTTTTGTGTTAGGCGGCTTAAAAAGTAAACACCGAATTCGAAACACGCCGGCCTGGCGACTTGACGGCTGGGAGAGGAGACTAGGAGAGAAGGATAGGAATCAGAACTCACCCGCGCTAGAGCTCTCGACGAGCGTAGGTATGATCCTGATGTTCTTGGATGGGAAGTGGACCTGAGCACGGCGGATGGCACGCCGCAATGTTCGCGAGGAGGGCCTCGAGGGCCGGCTCACCATTCAGGTGGTGTCGCCACATGAACTCAACTAGATAGGAATCCAGTTGAGAGCGCCGGGTCCCGCGGTGCTTCTTGTTTCGCCACTTGGCTGAGCCCCAGAGGCGTTCGATGCCTTGAGTGTGAACCTTTGTCACCGGGTTGACAAAATTATACTTGTGGTTCACCGTAAAATGATTAAGCACCTCCTCCGATGCTCCATTTGCACGCCGGATGTCGAACATTCGGTTTCGAAGCAGGCTGTAAGCTTCACCTACACTCGCGGGTTCCTCAAAGTGAAGCCGCCGTTGTCCAAGGTCGCGGTCGACCGAAACACGGCGGGGATCCGTGGCCGCTTCCATCTCCAGGATGGAAACATAAACCTCACTCAGCCAGGGGCGGGGTACCTGATACCGTAGTAGTCGCGGACATCGTAGAGCAGCCGGCGGAGGCATGACATGGCCTCGCTTGCCCCTGAGGCTTTTTGAAAACTCGCGATACGGTAGGCGTTCTTCTTCAGCGAAACTGCCCCAAAGCAGCCGGACGATGCGCACTACATCAGCGTTGGGGAATGCGCGGAGTCGGGGCTCCTCTCTTAACAACCGATAATACAGAACCCCGCTGGGGGACTGATCGAAGACACACCCTCGGCGACGTGGACGACGTTCTGCCATCTACAAAAGAGTAACCAATAAGGTCAAGGAAGTCGCGATGTCGGAGTGGAAAAAACACAAGATCAAAGAAACTCGAAGAGAGAAACTCACCGTTAGAGAAGCGGGGCACTCACGACACAAAACGAACTCACGAACTCACGAAACAAACGTTCGGCAAGAAGTCCAAAAGCAAAGAGAACAATTCGTCGTCGAACTTCAACTTCCAGTCCACCTCATGGGGCGGAGCCGGAAAGGAGATCGGGAAAGAAAAACCGTCTCGAGAGCGCTGAGAGCGCCGGAACACGGAAGCGTCAGGCGCGGAAACTAAACAGCGAACTCTAGAGTATCTTTTCAGTGACGTAATTCCGCCTCCCGGAATTCGGGGGGAGTGTGACAAACGGAGGCTCTCCTTTGTGCCTAGAGCTTGCTTTCACTATCCAATCGCCACAAGCTACACACACTAATCTAGTTCAATTCAATTTAATTCAATTCAAAGTCTCCTTTATTCAAGGGTTTAGGTTTAACAACGCCAGAACAGTTGGCTCGGAACACGCTTTTCGGCTACGGCCGTGCAAATACGCCATGACCAAGAATTTTTGACAACTTCCCTCCGAGGAATGGCTTTGGGTCGTACAGTATAACCGCTTCTGCGGCTGTTCGCAGCCACTTCAAAGAATCTGTCACAAAGATCCAGGGAAAGGATCCTGCAAAGTGCTACTCTATCCTGTTTTTCCAGGATAGTCATGATTTGTGGCAACGTAACATCGTGAGGGGCTGGCTGGAGGTTGCATCGCCACTGAAGCCTCCTCAAAAATCTTCTCTGGACTGATTCGATTGATTTTATGAGGTACAATCGATGCGGTAGCCATATTGGGGAACAATATAGAAACTTTGAGATTACAAGGGAATTGTAGAGTCGTATATAGGGTTCAGGCGCTCACGAACTCACGAAACAAACGTTCGGCAAGAAGTCCAAAAGCAAAGAGAACAGTTCATCGTCGAACTTCAACTTCCAGTCCACCTCATGGGGCGGAGCCGGAAAGGAGATCGGGAAAGAAAAACCGTCTCGAGAGCGCTGAGAGCGCCGGAACGCGGAAGCGTCAGGCGCGGAAACTAAACAGCGAACTCTAGAGTATCTTTTCAGTGACGTAATTCCGCCTCCCGGAATTCGGGGGGAGTGTGACAAACGGAGGCTCTCCTTTGTGCCTAGAGCTTGCTTTCACTATCCAATCGCCACAAGCTACACACACTAATCTAGTTAGAAGAACTAGGCTAGTTAGAAACAAAGTCGAGATGTTTATTTTATTCTTCTTCATCATCCAGTCAATCACCCGACGGGAGCCCGAGTAGGGCGACCGACGGGCAATAGATATACGGAATCTCCGACTCCGGGTTCGATTCGCATACTCCAAGAAAAGTCGCCACTCCACTCGAGTGACGTCACTGCCGACGAGCCGTCAGGCGGCATCGCCCGATGCACGCTAGACAGCACGTCGCCGCGCACACATCTGTGTGCCCAGTCAGTGAGTTGTTTTCTAGCGAGCTTACGGTACACACGCCCACGGCAGGCCGTAAAGAAAACGTCAAGTAGCCTAACAGTTACAAACCGAGCTCGTCGGTAGACTAGCTCAATCCATCGGTCTCAGAGACCCCGTCTCTTTGACTCAGAGTCGATCACTCGCGACTCAACCGATAGTCGGAGTGCGAATCGAACACGTGAGCGGATCAGTTCCGAAAGTGCCCAAGACCCCGTGTTCTCACTTTCTTCCGAATTCGTCCGCCACAGCTATAGCCGGCCGCTTTGAGGGCCGCGGTATTATAAGCTCGCCAGCAATCACTGTGAATCGTAGATCCTGGCTCGATGTTCTCCCGGATGGCTCGAAGAAGCGTGGGGGCGGTGCGGTTGGGACTGCTTTGACGAAGCACTGCTTTGTACTCCGGCAAATGCCGCCAAAGACCCACTGCTGAGGGAGAATCCGCCCCACATGGTTCTTCCTTTTAGTGAACATGCTTTCGTCGATTTCTACAATCTGCCCCGGACCTCCGATTCGTTCCCGCGGTCGGCGCTGTAAGGATCTGAAGCAGACTTCACGAAGGGAAGCACTCCAGCCATGATACGCCGCCGGGCTCATTCCCAGTTGGGTTTCACACCATTCCACAGATGTCATATCTTTTGCCCAGGCATACAGAAAGCGCACAATCGTCACAAACGGCAAGCGCGTACCCTCCAACCACGTATCTGTTCGGAGTCCTATCCTCGTTTCGCAAATGGGGCACCACCAGCATAGTCGATCAGTCGCGGTCCTCACAAAAAGTCTGTGTCCCTGGGCACAACGTCGCTCTCTTGCAAGAATACCTTTTTCTTGAAGGAAAGCCACAGCACCTGCTTCGGTGCTTGGTAAATTGAACATTGAATTCGACATGATTGCACGAGCCACGAATTCTCAACTGGAAACGAAGCTCAACTACGCAGTTTTTCTCAGAGTCCATGTTTAAACTCCCTCCAAATTCTCAACTGGAAACGAAGCTCAACTACGCAGTTTTTCCCAGAGTCCATGTTTAAACTCCCTCCAAATTCTCCAAAATGAGCGAATGAGGATGAAGTTAGGCACCGGCTTCGACGCGTTTGCTAGTTCGTGTCCCTCGCTACGCTCGTGATCACTTGATAGCCTCGAGCTAGGAAAGCCTTAAAATACCGCAAACTCTGAAATACCGCAACTCTACTCTACTATACGCTGGCTTCCGGGCTGCTTGCTCGCTGCGCTCGCTCGCCCCGAACCTAACCTTCCAAACCCCCCGCACCGCTAAACAGCGCGCTAGCTGCCAGGGCTGCTCACTCGCGTCGATTCCCCGTGAAATCCGAGCCCGCAACTTGAAAATACCGCAGACTCTGAAATTACGCAGCTCTACTCTACTATGCGCTGGCTTCCGGGGGCTCGCTCGCTTCGCTCGCTCGCCCCTAACCCGGCCTACCCTTGCCAACCCCCGCTACACAGCGCACTGGCTGCCAGGGCTGCTCAGTCGCGTCGCTTCCCCCGGGAAATCCCAACCCGCGACTTGTCAGAGCGACCATCCCTATTCGAATCAACGCGCCTCGTCGCACGTCAACGCCGCGAGGAATTTCCGTCTGCTGCGGCTCGCCTCAACTCGGCAGCCGCCTAACGGAAAAGGGTATTTTTGGGTTAGGCGGGTTGCGAAGAAAAACAACGGAATTTTTCGGTTGATCCCCAGGATCGTCTGCAGGCTGAACTCAAGGCGCCACGCTGGCGGCTTAGCGGCCATAGGAGAGGAGAAAGGGAAAGGGCAGCACGAAAACAAACACTGAGCGAACCGCGAAATGACAGCCCGAGCCGCAGGCAAACTAGGCAAGAAGAACACAAATCGGAGAAAATGACTCACCGGGCGGATGGGGCAGATGGAAGGGACACTACGGAGGACACAACGACGGGCTGAGGGAATAGGTATGGTCAGCATGAACTTCAACGGATCGTGTTTCGCGGCTACAGTTCTCGGCCATCGCACCCAGGATAGCATCGAATGGCTCTTGATTCGAGAGATTGTATCGCCATAAAAACTCGATAAGATAGGAATTCAATTGACCACGATCAGTTCCGCACTGTCTCTTATTTCGCACTTTCAGAGATCTCCAGAATCGCTCCACGGTTTGAGTATGAACTTTCGTGGTGGGGTCAACGAAATTTTTTTTATGGTTCACCGTCAGATGTTGGTACCCGGCCGCCTGCAATGCCTTGGTGTTATAACCTCTCCAGCAATCAGAATGGATCAAGGTGCCAGGCTCAATGTTCTCCTTGATCGCACGGAGCAAGGTCGCCGCTGAACGGTCAGGAACACACATGACGAAGCACTGATGCGAGTTCCGACAAACACCCCCGAACACCCATTGTTGTGGAAGGACACGGCCCACGTGATTTTTTCGCCTCGCAAACATACTTTCGTCCACCTCAACCACCTCGCCTGGACCCCCAATTCTGATTCGCCGCCGAGCTTGAAGTTGTCGAAAACAAAGCTCCCTAAGGCCATTGTTCCACGCAACTACAGTCTCACTTCCCAGTCCAAGTTCTCGGGCACACCATTCCACCGACGTAGTTTGCGTGGCCCAGGCGTACACGAAACGCAGTACAGTCACGAAGGGAAGCCGAGTTTTTTCCAACCAGGTACCAACCCTGAGGGCCACTTCTTCTTGACACTTCGCGCACCTCCACCTAGATTGTCTAGAGTCAACATTCAGTTTCATAAGATGCTGCTGCCGGCATCGCCGCTCCCGATGCAAGACACCTTTGTCCTGCAAAAACGAGATCGCGGCAGATTCACTGCTCGGAAGACGGAACATGATTGTAACGAAAGCACACCAGAAACTGGAAATAAGTTCCAACATGGCGGCTTAGAAGAAGATGACGTTAAACTTGAACGAAAACTGCGCGGATCAGCACGCTGCTTAGAGCACCCATGGAGCACGATCCCATGATGGTGGAAGTCATCGAAATCAACTTTTCCTTTGAGGAGGTCGACAATCCAGACCGCGGACCCTTGAGCGGAATTCATAATCGTACCCACATACTATGCTTGGACTATAAGCCACGTACCTTCCAATTGGACGCCGCAGCGTAGCTCTATCGTCGGGCGTCAACCGCACACCTGCGATAAATTGCAGCCAGCCTCCGACGATAGTATCGAGCCGCTGTCCAGTTCCTACAGCGAAGCGCGTCTCGGATTTGGGCCCTCAACCTCCGGATCGCTGGTCGATAGTGTTCCAGATTTCTGGTGAACCGATACCACCACCCACTAGCCGATCCACGAGAAAATGCAAACTCCGGATCCTCTTGGAAAAACATCCTCAGCCCGGACAAGAACGCTCGTTCGTTGCTTTATTTTACAAGACCTCAAACCCTAGCCCCGAGCCTGCGCGATTCCCTCTGTCGTATTTGAATTCGCGCGCCGGCCCCCGGCCTCCACGCTGCCAAAGCGACGGCTCGCCGCCGCAGCTCCTCCATCGCTCAAGTCGGCAGGGGATCAACCGAAAGAGTGCCAAAACAACAAAGCAAGAAGCGCCACGAGGGCGAGTTGGCGAGCAGGGGAGAGGAGGAAAGGAGAGAGTAAACAGTTCGCAGGCACACAGCAAGGCGATAAGCAGTTCAAGCAGCAAAAAAAAACTCACCGTTGCGCAGGCTAGCGCTGCGCGTATGTGTGATCGATCAACGCAGGAGGGTCAACAGGGGTCACAGGTCCCGGAGGATATTCGGTAGCGATCGCGGCCAATAAGGCTTCAAACGGGGGAGCTTTCTGTAGATTTTGCCTCCACATGAACTCCTCCAAAAAGGTCCAGAGGTTGGTGCGCGAGGTTCCACACTGTCGTTTGTTCCTCCACTTCGCACTCCGCCACATGCGCTCAACCGTCTGCGTGTGCACCTTAGTGTCAGGGTCCACAAAATTGTACGTGTGATTCACAATCCGATGCTCGTACCCGGCCGCTGCGAGTGCCGCGGACCGGTAACCTCGCCAACAGTCGCTGTGAATGATGGACCCGGGCTCAATATGTTCCCGGATCGCACGGAGAAGGGTTCCAGCTGAACGATCGGGCACCGCCTTGACGAAACACCTTTTTGTCTCTCGACAAATACCACCAAAAATCCACTGCTGCGGAAGAATACGGCCTGCGTGATTCTTCCGCTTGGAGAAAAGGCTTTCGTCAATTTCAACAACGAGACCTGAGCCACCAATTCTCCCTTGATTTCGTCGCCGCAGCGATCGGAAGCAAAGCTCTCGGAAAGAAGCGCTCCAAACGATATAGGCATCGGCTTGCATGCCTAATTCGGTTGAACACCAGGATGCGGAAGCAATCTCGTTCGCCCACGCATGAAGGAATCGTAGAATCTTCGTAAACGGAAGACGAGTGCCCTCCAACCAAGTGTTCACACGTAACCCGAGTTTCTTCTGACAAGGCGGGCACCACCAGAAAGTACGATCAGCGTTGAACTTCAACGAAAGTACATGATCCTCGCTACACCTTGCTTCTTTCGCAAGAATGCCTTTTTCTTGCAAAAAACGAATAGCAGCACTCTCAGTAGAGGGTAAATCATAACTTGACACAGACATCGCGAAATTCGTGGAAGCCTCACAGAGCAGCAAAAAACCGTCTACTGCGTCTTACTCCCCGCGGATTCAAATATCGCATAACTCCGACTTTCAAACGCACGGCGGCGGTAATGTAACCGTCGGATCGGGCTCGCCGTGCTCTCCGCCGCAGCTTCTGCTGGAACGACTCTTCTCCGCGGTCCTCTTCTCAACCGAATCTTGGTGATCCTGAGCACGATGGCTGAATCGACCATGTCCCCCGGCTACCAAGTCCCCCGGCAAACGTTCGCGACGCCGCAGACCCTGCTCACAGCGTAGAACATCCCGACTCCCACTGCCAGGTCTCAGGCTGCCGCAGACCCTGCTGGTCAGCGTGGGTCATCCTGATTCCAACTGCAAGGTCTCAGAATGCCGCAGACCCCGCTGGCCCGGCCCTGCTAGTCCTGTGGATCAACCTGATTCCCACTGCAAGGTCTCAGGATGCCACAGACCCATAAATTACGCCCACCTACTCTCCTGTGCGCTGGCTTCCAGGGCTGCTCGCTCGCTTCGCTCGCTCGCCCCTAACCTAACCTAACCTCCCCAACCCCCGCCCCGCAAGACAACGCGCTGGCTTCCAGCGCTGCTCCCTCGCGTCGATTCCCCCGGCAGCCTCCATCCCGCAACATCTACGACCGACCATCCCCGTTCGAATCCGCGCGCCTCGTTGCCCGTCAATGCTGCGAGGCAGTTCCGTCTGCTGCGGCTCGCCATAACTCGCCACCCGCCTAACCGTAAAGAACCCGGAAAAGAACCGCTCGATCAGCTGTTGGGAGAAGTGGACACGTCAGCCAGGGAAGCCGCGCTGACGTCATCGTCGCGCCGCGCTCGCCGACGATCTCCAAGTGCCTTTGAGCCGCTACCGATTTATTGAATGAATCGTGAGTTAAGCTCGAGGGGTGCGGCGCTCTGCTTGAGACGCCGACCGGTCGAGATTCTCGGAAAATGGATTATGATACATTTGAACGGATATTGCTGGAATAAATAAGTTACCCTGAAAGTCAACCGATCTCGCCTACTAGTTACCTATATGTGGGGGTGCGATTGGGTGTGTATGCGAAGCTCTAACGATCCTCATGGGCCGTACGCCACATTCGCCCCCGGAATTTCGGGCACGGAATTCTGAACATCTCGAACGCCGCTTGGAAGTTTCTCGAACTCTTGGAGCTCCCGCGCGCGTTCCGTATTTGAAATTTTCGCTGAGACTCCTTTCCCGATCACTTTCCCTCGAGTGCGTCTTTGTCGCGTTCTCTTGAGACTTCTCGCACTTGTTATCGTGCTCTCAGAACGTCCTGTTGCGTCTCAAATTCGAAGTCACCTTCAGGAAGTTGGATTCCTCGCCCGTCTCTCATCCGGAGTTATCGCCTTCCTGCTGCCTGCATCATGAGCCGTGTCCGACGTCGCATCGCCTATTGCGACTCTACAATAGGCTTGTACCATTCGCAACTTCTTTTGACCGAGGACTGGATGAATGTCCAGACAGAGAGTGGTACGCCGCGGTGTACTCCCGCTTCTCAGGAGCCTGGGTCGTGCCGCCGATCATCTTCATGCCCCAGTACTTGGCACATCTGGAAGCCGTCTCTCGTCGTAACCCCCGTGACGTGACCATTCCGGTTGCGTGCCAGCCGCGTGCCCTCCGTTTCACGCAGCCGCCCCTGGATCACCATGGAATTGTGCAACGCATCAGTGCCCAGCTCAAAGAACGCGCCGCCGAGTGCGCGCGGGTGGAAGTTCTCCGTGATGACCGCCGTGGGGTTCGTGCGAATGAGTTGTGGGAACGTGCCAATGCTCAAGGCGAACGTGAACGCCTTCGCGACGAAGACCGCGATTCCCGCCAAGCGCGGGAAGCCGCGTGGCCGCCCTTGCGAGAGCGGGTTGATGCCTAGATGTTGGAAATTGAGGAGGCTGCGACGAGGGGCTTGAAGGCTAGTCAACTCGCATGAGATGAGCCGCACACGATGAGCTGAAAGAAAAAGTGAAAAGGAACGGAATAGACCTGTGTATTATAAGTGAAGCGAACCGCAAAATCTCGAAAGACAATGCGACAAAGGACGAGGGGTGGATCGCCGATGAAGACGGCGACGCAGCCCTATGGTGGACGGGGCAAAACACCACCGATAGAATAGAAAACAGTACGACATCGAAAGGCACTGCCTCGCTGCTCCTCAGCAGCGGGACTTATGTCATGAGCTGCTACTTTTCACCGAATCCGGCGTACAGCACAGACTTCAGGAGATACCTCGACGAAGCGGGTCGGCAGATCAGGGCCTGCCAAGCCCCACTGAAAATCGTCGCAGGGGATCTAAACGCAAAATCAACACTATGGGGTAATGAGACCTCAGACGGCAAAGGCAAAGAGGTGGAAGAATGGGCGGCCGAGCTGTACCTCGACTTCATGAACGACGGAAAGATACCAACCTACAGAAACCCGATGCTCCCAGGCCCGCGCCGGTCGCATGCGGTGGTTGCCGAGTCGTACATCGACCTCACGATGACGACCCGGCCAGACCGGATAACAAAATGGCAAGTCAATGAAGAAGAGGAATCTGCGAGCGACCACCTTTACATCGAATACATAGTCGAGACAGGCCAGCAAGAAGAGCAGGGACCCGTTCAAAGAAGATGGCGAGGGAGCAACCTCCGACGAGAAGATCTCATAAGGATCCTCGATACGAGTTGCCAACGAATGAAGGACGGAGACCTCGAGCTGGACGAGAACACCGTAAACGACATCCTCACCCAAGCATGTGAAGGAGCGGCACCGCCGGTGGGCAGAAACCGAAGAAACCGGAAACCAGCATACTGGTGGACGAGCGAGATAGCAGAGCTGAGACGCGAATGCCTCAGAGAGAGACGGAAGTTCGTGAGGGCGCGGAAAACAATGGACCGTGACCCGCAGAAATGCGAAGAGGCAGTGGAGAGCTACGTAACCGCGAAGAGGAACTACCAGGACGAGATCAGAAGGAGTAAACGAAATAAATGGAGGGAGTTTTGCGAAAGCCTGCGGAACGACATCTGGGGGCTACCATATAAAGTCATCAGAGGGAAGATAGGGCATAAACACAACCCTATACCGAAGAACACCGCGGAGAAAGCGATCGAAAAGCTCTTCCCAACAAGGGAGGACTTCGTAAGGCCGACGCCGCAAGTGGACGCAGAGCAAATACCGGCCATCAGAATATGCGAAGTGAAGGCGGCGGCAGAACGCATGAAACCGGGTAAAGCCCCAGGACCAGACGGAGTCCCACCAGAGGTGACTCGACTCCTGCTGGAACGATGGCCGAAAGAAATAGCCAATATGGCAGATACAATGCTCAAGACGGGCATCTTCCCTGAGAGATGGAAAACAGCACGCCTGGTACTCATCCCGAAGGGAAAGAAAGACTCGTACAGACCGATCTGCCTTCTTAACACGATCGCCAAGGGCATGGAGTCCCTCATAAACAGAAGACTACAAGACGAGTTAGAGCACAACGAATGGCTCTCCGAAAGACAATTCGGCTTCAGGCCGGGAAGATCAACCCTCATGGCAATCGAGTGGCTCATAAACGCAGCCAACGTCGAGTACCGCAAGAAGAACGACAAAAGGTATCAGGACACCTGCGTCCTGGTGCTGCTAGACGTTAAGAACGCCTTCAACTCCATCAGTTGGAAGGTGATCCTGGAGAGCCTGGAGCGACGGGGAATATCGGCATACCTAAGGAAGATTATAGGATCGTACCTCTCGGACCGATGGGTCACATGGGAAGGCAAAAGGTACCGGATGAGCGCCGGAGTCCCGCAGGGATCCGTCTTGGGCCCTACGCTATGGAACGTCGCGTATGACGACGTCCTACGGCTGGAGCTGCCCGAGGGGGCCACCACGGTCGCCTACGCTGATGACCTCGCTCTCTTCGTGAAGGCAAGAACGACAGAAGAGCTCGAAACAGCGACCAACAAATCGCTAGAGACCATATCGGAGTGGATGAGGGATAACGAGCTGGCCCTCGAGCCAACCAAAACGGAAGCAGTCATGCTGCTAGAGAGGAAAGACCGCCAACCACGGCTAAGAGTCGAGGGCCATGACATCCAAATAGGGAGGACGACAAAGTACCTCGGCTTCCAGGTACAAAAAAGGTTCACCTGCATCCAACACGTGAAGATTGCAACGGAGAAAGCAACAAAGGCGGCGGCGGAGATATCGCGAATACTCCCAAGAACGCACGGCGCAACAGAGGCACAAAGAAGAGTCTTGGCAACGGTCGCCGAATCCATCGCCTTATACGGGGCGCCAGTATGGGCCCCGTGGGCCCTGGCCAGAACGACCAACAGAACAGCACTTGACAGAGCGCAGAGAGTAATGGGAATAAGGATCACACGATGCTATCGTACCGTTTCAACGGAAGCGATCTTCGTGCTGGCCCAGACCATACCTTGGTCGCTCCTGGCCGAAGAGAGGGCCTTGGTCTACAAAAGACGAACCGGAGATGAAGCAATCGGGGAAGAGGAAGAACAAACCGAAGAAGACATCAGGGAGGACACGATGAGGAAGTGGCAGCGAAGATGGGAGGACAGCCCAAAAGGGTCATGGACAAGGAGATGCATCCCCGACGTCAAAAGGTGGTGCGGTAGGGGGCTCGGAGAACTAACCTACTACACAGCCCAAATGTTGACGGGCCACGGGGCTTTCGGCGAATACCTGCTGCGATTCAAACTCGCGGCGGACGACATCTGCATAAACTGCACTCAGGAAACCAAGGACGATGTGGAGCACACAATAATCCACTGTCCGGCGTTCAAGGAACAGCGAGGGAGACTCCCGGCAACGGATATCCCTATGCTAGTGGAGAAAATGATGGAATCACAGGAACAGTGGGACCAAATAACGAGGACCGTGGACGCAATCTTCAACGAGAAAGGACGGCTCGAGAGAGCCAGACGCGCAATGTAAATAGAGAAATACTATCTGATGTAATCTTTTTGGTTCCGGATAATAAACTAGCATGTGGAAAGTCCCACATACCCAAAAGAAAAAAAAAAACTAGAGGATCGTAACGACACACTTTCTCGTTGGGGTTACATGGCCGAGTGTCGATGCTTTCGCACCGACTGCCTTTTATTCAGTTCTGAAATGTTAGTGTTTTCTCTCTCTCTGGTGGCGCGATATTCAGCGTCACACGTATGTAGCCATGAACTACTTCAGCACAAACAGCTGTTACGATTCCATCTGAATATTGAGCTGGCTGAAACACTATTCTCAACATGCCCTCTTGTTTCACACAGCTCAAATTCATTTGGCTTACAATCCTTTTCTGGCTTTTCTTGACTTTCTCCGGCTTACGAGGTTACCTTGCTCTCGTTTACAATCTCTGGTTTCTGGTTTCCGATTGCTCCACACTTCATTCATGATGATTGAGTCGAGTACAATTGTGGCCCTCTCAATTAACCATCCATATTCAATCGTTCCACAGCAATGATTTTTCTATCGATTTTCTCTTCGTGAAGTTCGGTCTGGCTCAAGTAACATACTTTTAGTTCGTTGTTGGGATGTCATCGACTTTCCTTGATACTTCTCGGCGTTGCGTTTCAAATTCTGCGGCTTGAATGTTGACGTTGTCAGGTAATGTATCTCGTGGTTGAGGTGCCGAGCGACACGCCTCCGGTGCTGTTGTTGACTCTCACATTTGACGTTTGTCTGCAACGCGAGATCTTTGGGAGTGGTCTCGTTTCTGTTAGGGTTTTCAGGCACTTCGCGTCGTGTGTCTTGAATCTCGTGAAATCAAGTCTTTTAAGGAAAAAGATCACGATGACCGTTGATGGGGTCTGTGCCTTGTGTCGCCTGAAATTTCATGGCAATTCGAAACCTTTTGAGTGCGAGAAATGCCTATGCCTTGTTCACCGACGCTGTTCGCCCAAGCATGTGCCCGGAAGGAGCTTCATCTGTCCAAGTTGTGAGCCGCGACAAAATCAGTGTTCTCCGACACCGCGTATCGCTTTCCAAGCACCGATTCCGACCGAAAAGCGACTGCTTCACGACGAACTCAAAATGCGACTCACAGACGTGCATTCCCCCAAGGGAAGCCCTCCTTCAGTTGTCTTGGATATTGATGATGATGGTTCGTCCAGTTCGGATTGTGAAGATTGCGACCAGTCCGTTTCATCGGAGTCCTCTAGCAGAACCAGCCCTCCAACAGAGTCAACGGAATCTCAGCGCAGTGTTCCGATGGAGAGTACGGAAGTATTGGATTCGACAGTGACTGGAAATGTGACACTGCATCCGCAACAAAAGTTGTTTGTATCACTCGTCAAGACTGTACGAGGCAATTTCTTGATCTCAGCACTTGTTTTGACCGTTATTCTAATTGCCTTTTTCGGGTTTATCTTTTCCGTTTTTATCACTCAGGAAAGCCGTGTCCCCACTGCTGGTATCTTGTTGCGTGCGCCTATTGTAGAGAGCGATCATCCTATGTCGTCAGGGCACGGAGGCGATCTGTCTGTACGTGTCGAGGATTCAGCGCGTGGAGTAGAGACTTCATCAGAGTCTGTTTTCTCGACTATTCGCTCAACGTCCGCGCAAGATGCTTCTGTTGTAGAGATATCTCTTGGCAAGATGGTTTGTGAGGAACAATCCTTTTTTCATGTTTGCACGGATTCAACGAGCAGTTGGTGTATCATGGCTCCTATGATGCCTAGTTCCTTTTTGATCCGTGTTGCCCCCGTCAGAGTTCCATTGACTTTTACATCCGATGCCAATCGTATGAAGTTCACACAGAAGTGTGATTCTTATCATGTTGTGAAGATAGTCACGTGAGCGGTCATAGGACTCTTGTGTTATGTATTCATTAAGCTCAATATATTAGCGATGATTTTGGGATAAATTGAGTTTTCACTGTTTGTATTCAGAGTCGTTACCGCTTCACAGCGCACTCCATTACTCGCTCTCTCCCTCTCGATGTGCGAGCCAGCTTGTTGGTAGCACAGCGTCAATTGCAGAGCGCTGCAAGCGCTGTTGGCGCTGTGAGTTATCTAAATTAGTCAATCTGCGGGATCTCAGTTCTACCAACTTGTCGTTTCCGTTCTTTCTTCTTGACTGGACTTTTGAATTTCCCTTTTCCTTTGGGAGCTTATTGACGTTATTCATCTAAAATTGCCTTATTATCTGAGCTTCTGCATCTGATTTCTGTTCACTCACTACTTGTAGACTCCTGGGTGTTTTGCTCCTTCTGTTGTTCAGTGCTTCCTATTTCGTTGCAGATGCTTGAGTAGATATTTCCGTATCGTTTTCGTTGGGGTCCCGTGATGACTTCGTTTCTTGGTTTGATTCTTCTTGCATCGGCTGTCTCGTTTTTTCTTTGCTGTCTTCTTTCTTCCTCTTCTTTTTCTTCTTATCTTCGCTGTTCTTGGTTTCTGTTCACTTTTACCGTTTTTCGTAGCTCCAGAATTTATTGTCTCGTCGCTCGTTCGTTCCTTCACCCATACGAACAGATTTGTGGATCTCTTGCTTGTTTCTGGGTTGAGATGGTCTGTTCCATGCACGTCTCTCTGTGAGCTCCGTTCTTTTCTGAAATCTCTGTTGCCTGTTATTCTTCGATTTCCCTTTGTGAATCGGTCAAACCTTTGATTTCACTCCTCATTGTGTTGCCGTGAAATCCTGTTCTCTTGATTTTCTTTGCTCGGTTTGTTCATTGGAGAGTCTCTTCATTCCGTTTCGATTCTCATTTCGGGTATTCAGTGCTTTTTCTTCCTGATTGGCTTTCTGAAATCTTCATTGTTGATTATCGTTTTCTCGCTTCATGTCGAGTCGTATGTTCTAGCTCTTTTGACTTTCAAATCTGAATCGTCAAGCAAATATTTCAGATGGTTTGATTGGTCAAGCCCCCAATCTTGTTGTGTGTTCCATCTGGACTGGCCGTTTCTGTTTCTTGAGCTTCATTGAGCTCATCTTGCATGATTGCTGCACATCCTTCTTCTCCTGGCTAAGGTCCTTCCGTCGCCATCTCCTTCCGTGATGTATCTTCATGCTGTAGAAGTCCGTTGACCTGCTATTCATCTGTAATCTTAGGGTTCTTCTTATGAATTTTCTCTTTTTGTCGTTTTCCATTTCTTTCTCGGAGTTATTTCGTTGATACCCTTGCGCAAGGTTTCTCCGTGATTCTTTCCGGGATTCGGTTTCGATGAGTCCGGTTGTCCTTTGTTGGTCTCATCGATCCTTCTCCTTTGAGTTCCTGTTTCTTCTGGTTCATTTTCTCTCATGAACTTCTGTTTCTTCTGGCTTGCAAGCGATACCCTAACCAGCTGCTGGCTTTAAAGGTTGAGCTTCTTAGACACAAAGTCTCCCTCCATTTCCGCTGACCGTAGCAGCTTTGGTAGTGGAAATGGGTAGCGTCCGGCTGTCGTCTCTTCATCCTGTAGTCTGGCCAGACCTTTATTCAGCCTTTCGATTGGTCACGAGATAACACTTGGATTTCATGAATGAACATATTCCCTTGTTATCAAGTGAGCGATCGCACTCCACGACTCGTTCCATCCGTTAGTTCATAATTTCACAGTGATCAGTTGCTTCATTAGAAACCAAGGAATTTGTCGGAGTAATGACGCTTTGCTCACCTCAGGTCATTTCGATGCGGATCTTCTTTCTCGTTGAGCTAGTCGTTGATTCCCTTTTTCTTCAGCTGATGTTGTTTTTCTGTAACCGTCATTCTTCCGTGTTCTCTTCTGTGACACTTCCCCACGTTTCTTGTTGGTTTCGGCGCGATCACTTGAGTATCTTCAAAGCCGAGATACGCTTCTCTCGTATCGAGCAGTCGTGGAGCCTTTCTGAAGAAAAGTTGTTACATCGACTCCGTTCTTGTTTATTTCGGCTCCAGCATCCTTCTCTGGGCGTGCGGCGTCTCCCCGTTTGGCAGTTCTCCACTTTCGGTTGTCTCCGGCGTTCCTTTTTTGTTGTTGCAGAATTCTTTCCGGACTAATTGCTGATTAAGGCTGTGCTGGAAATTCTCATTTTTATTGAGTATTTTTCGGAGAATGAGATGCCTTACGATGACGTTAATGGAGCTCGATGTGGTAGCCGTTCGGTTTCGTTCTGGTGAAACTGATTTTACGTTACGTGTGATGGTAGGATTCGCATTCCCGGAAGGTGTTGCGTTGACGTAGTTACCCTTCTGAGCTGTGCGTTGACCTTGCTCCGCTCGCTGAAGCTGACGCTTTAGATGCTGTTGGTATACGTGGCTGGATTTCAGTCGGCTACAAGGTAACTCTTTTATCGTCGATCCCGGGGTTGCATTCTTTGCTCCTTCGCTTTAACGCGATTCGTTCTTCCGACCGTCTGGTTGACTGGTGTTACACGTACTACTGAACATTTCTTCACTGATACACCGAAGCTCTGCTGGTTCTTTCACGTTGCTGTTTCAAGATGTTCAGCGGGGATGCATTTCTTTCGTCTCTCGTTGGTTCTCGCGGAGTTGACGTTCTTATGGTTGAAATCTTCAAAATGTCCTCCTCTAGATAAATGGTTCTTGTTGACTAACCTCCTCGTTCGTGTTCAGCTCTTGATCTGGGTCCAGAGGGCACTTCCGTGTTGATTGCTGGATCGCGAAGTCACTTGTGGTTCTTGCCGTCCTGTGTGGTTGATTTCTCGATCGTGGTTTGGAGTTGAAGTCTCGCTCAGGGATGACACTCGTTTTCCATCTTTCGATTCCTTCTCATGTCATCAGGTAGATATGGCGTTCTACGACTCACTTCTGATTCGGGCTGTTGTTTCTTCTTCACTGCACGACAGGGATCCTCCTCAGTTGAGATTTGGATCCCTGTGTGGGCCACCATGTTGGAAATTGAGGAGGCTGCGACGAGGGGCTTGAAGGCTAGTCAACTAGAGGATCGTAACGACACACTTTCTCGTTGGGGTTACATGGCCGAGTGTCGATGCTTTCGCACCGACTGCCTTCTATTCAGTTCTGACATGTTAGTGTTTTCTCTCTCTCTGGTGGCGCGATATTCAGCGTCACACGTATGTAGCCATGAACTACTTCAGCACAAACAGCTGTTACGATTCCATCTGAATATTGAGCTGGCTGAAACACTATTCTCAACACTAGACCGTCGCTTAAAGGCCTCCCAGTGGCAGCGAATTCAAACAATGCACCACGTGACACGTGTGAGCAGGGGAGTGGGTATTTTTGTAGTTTAGCCCCGGCGACTTACCGAGTGAGTTGTAAACACGCCGCCCGGCGACTTGCCGCGAAATGGAGAGAGTCTATAGCGATGCGCGATGATAACTGTGATCTTTATCTGAAGGTGGCGCGCCTTGTTGGCTAATGGCATGAAGAATGGCCTCGAAAGCCTCACGGCCTGCCAAGCGTTGACGCCAGGTGAACTCCACCAAATACGAGTTGAGCTGGGAGCGACGAGTTCCTCGCTGGCGCTTATTCCTCCACTTTGCCGATCCCCAAAGTCTTTCAATGTTCTGAGTGTGCACACCCGAGTCCGGATTCACGAAATTATATGTGTGGTTCACGGTCTCGTGCTCAAAACCTGCCGCTTTCAACTGTGCCGTTTTGTAGCCTGCCCAGCAGTCCGAATAAATAGATGACCCCCGCTCCACATTGTTCACAATCGCACGCAAGAGTGTCGCGGCTGTTCGATCTGGCACTGCCATTACGAACGATTGCTTCGTCTCGCGACAAATCCCTCCGAAGACCCATTGCTGCGGTAAGATACGACCAGCGTGATTCTTCCGCTTCGCAAACATTGTCTCGTCGATCTCCACAATATGGTTCTCGCCACCGATCTTCGGGAAGCTTCGCATCTGCAGGTCGCGAAGACACACTTCCCGAAGGGCGTTGTTCCACGCATAGACGGTAGCTGAGCTCAGATGGAGCTCCTTGCGGCACCATTCGATGGATGTACGCTCTTCGGCCCAACCATAGATGAATCGGATGGCCGTGACCAGCGGGATTTTCGTGCCTTCAAACCATGTCCCGTTGCGAACACCCATCTCCCTATCACACGACACACACCTCCACCTCGATCGTTTTTCATCAACTTGAAGACGTAGTCTATGGTCTTTCTCACACTGCATACTGGCAGGTAAGATTCCTCGCTCCTGGAGGAAACTCACGGCCTCGCGCTCACTACTAGGTAGAGAAAACATCACGTACGATGAGGAGCTATACGAGACGAAAATGAACTCAAGCCGCAACGTTGAGTAATAACAAAAATTTAGCCGTTAAATACGTCTGCAAAGAGCCGACTCCGAGATCAGACCCTGGAGCCGATATCCGGAGAAAAAGTTTTCCCTTCATAGGTACATTCAATCGATACAGCACAAAGACAGCGGATTTTGCTTCCCAATCCCCTGCTAGCCAGTGCCGCTCGCTACGCTCGCGGAAAATTTTGAAGCAACTGCAAGGGACAGAGGCCAGGAAACCCATAAATTACGTCAGCCCTTCCATATCAACACGCGAACTCCGAGCCGCGGCTCTCTGCGCGAATTTCCGAGCCCGCGAAGCTGCCGCCGCTCGCGCGGTGTTTTGATTTGATTCTCCTCCTCTCCTCCACTCTCGTTGAACGCCAGACGGCGTGCGCACAACTCGCCCATCAAGACTCCTCAAGTCTCCGGGGGCCAACTATAATACAACCGGGGAGTGGCCCACAAGACCGCCGACCAGACAGCAAAGCGCCGCCAGATCAGCGGGAGAGGGGCAGCGAGGAAGCGCGCAGAAGTCGAAACTGGTAGGGTTCTGTGATCGCCTTTGGCAAGCAGATTGCAATGAACGACGACCGATAGCAGAACGAGCGATGAATGGAATGAAATTTCGTTTGCAGAAGAGTCTTTTCCTTCGCTGAGGATCCGCATCCGTGAAGTTCTGGGGAGAATGATAGCTTGGACACGAAGCCATTCTGGAAATGGATATTACGCCGCTCCCAACAAAGCGTTCCCAAAGGCTCGGGAAAAAGGGATCGGAGGTCCGATTACCATGGGGGCCGGTGGGCGTTGAGGACAATTCATACTCAAGATATTTATTCGTAGATGAGGAGCCTTGAAAGCCTGATTCTGATGGAGACGCGCGCGTGAATCGCCGTCGAGAGTCTCCCCGCGCATAAATCTCGACGGTTCTTCGCGCGAATGGCAATGCAGCTTAATGCTACTGCCAAATGCGCTGCGACTTGCGAATTGGCCGCAAAAGAATACAGATTCCATCGGTTCTCAATTCAACTCCCTGGTTCTCAGATGCTTCGGGGTAAGAATAAAGAACCCTCCCAGCTCCGAATTCCGCGCGCTTCTTCGCTGCCCTCTCCCGCCGATCCACCGGCGCTCCGGGTCTAGGACAGAGTGCCCTGGTGTCTACGTCGAGGCGCCATCTTGCAGGGGGAAAGGGAAGATGAATCCACCGACCGATTGAGTGAATCGACTCAGTTTCGAGCGTTTCTAACCTAACCTAACCTGTCCGAGGCCATGCACTGGCTTCGAGCCCCGCGGCCACCCCATGAGCGGGTCCAGTCAACGCGCTGCGACCCAATGACTCAGTTCCCTCTCCCTCTTCAAAATGGCGCCTCGACGTAAACACCAGGGCACTCCGACCGCCACCCGGTGGGTCTAGGCCAGTAGCGCCCAGAATGCTTACATGATGAACGCATTTTTCGAAGGGATCCCTATGGAGATCTCCGGGTCTAGGCCAGTAGCGCCCAGAATGTTTACATGATGAACGCATTTTTCGAAGGGATCCCATGGGTCTGAGATCTCCGATGATCCCGTCGAAAAATCATCATCATCATGTAAACATTCTGGGCGCTACTGGCCTAGACCCCCGGCGGCGCTCCTGGGAAACGGCCATCGTCCCGCACAAAAAACAAAGAGCAGTCATCGAGCAGTAAGGATGAACGCATTACGGCGGAGGCGGGCGGTCGGGGGCACGGAGAAAATGTCGCGATCCCCGAGAGCGAGTCCGCTATGTCAGCGGAGAAATCCCGGCGGTGTGCAGCGTTCTTGCGGTGGACTGTAGGTAGCGCGCGCCTTGCGACACAGGTTCATAGTTGACCTTGATGGATTCCGTGGATCGAACAAGCTGCAGGAAGCGGGTGGCCGAGAAGGAGGTTAATCCTTCAATGGTAGAGCCTGGCTTTCAGCTTCCAAACTCGCCTAACGGGTTCGGTTGTGGCCTCGGAAGTGCCTTCCCGATTGGTTGATGCAGGGTCCCATCCGGTCACCAACCGGCACTGAAACAACCTAGCCATATTGGAAGGGGCCAATTGAACTATCATCCGCTCTCCGCAGTGGAAATTCGGCAAACCTGTCTGAATTACCAGAACAGAATCAGCAGAACAATCCGCTTGATTCGTTTGACTCGTCCAGATCAAGAAGAATGCGTTATCTGTAGGAGACCCCATCGGAAGATATCTCATGCGTCCCACGAGCGGAAGTACGAATCATGACCAAGTTGAGCCATTGTATTGATGAAGCAGCCAGCCTCCATTGAGTTTCGGGGCTCCCGGTGGCAATCGCGCGAAATCCGAAAACGCGCTGGACTAAAACCGCGCGTGACCAGATGCGCGCCGACCAAAACCGCGCAAGTCAAAGGCGCGCAGGACAATTTGCGCTGCTCGCGAAAAGCGCGCGTGACAATTTGCGGTGCTCGCAAGAAGCGCGCGCCACAATTCGCGGTGCTACCAGAAATCGCGCACTGCATTTTCCCCGCAAGACAACATCCGCGCCTGCATGTGATTTTGCCGCTGCCAGCGGCTTCGGGCATGAATGAGTGACCTCTTGTCGAAGCCGGATCACAATGGCTCCCAGACAAGCGACATCTGACGCGCTCCGAGTGGAGATTATGAGAGCTGGCGACGATCGAGTCCGACGTTGAAATCATGACTACAGAATAGCTTCGTTCAACTCATCTCGGTCCATTCACCGTTAGATGGGAAATCTAAGTCACTTTAAGACACTCCAAGACTAAATTCGTCACTTTCGGAGGATATTCGACCGAGGAGCGAGACAAGTAGAGACTAGAGGCGAAGTTATGAAATTCAGTCGAGACATGCGATGCTCTTCCGGTGTGTAGGGTACTCGAATTACAAATTCATGGAGCGAGTACTGCAAACCACGGTAGAATCATCGATTTTTATTACACACATATGAAACTTTCGAAGGCAAACCACGAAGAGCTATTTGTTTTACATGCTCACAATTTCGTATTAGCGGCGATTGAGGTTAGGTATTGCAATGGCTCGCATTCGTCGAAACTTCTCACGATTTCCAGAATCTCCGCTGTCCTTTCCACATAACGTTTTTTTTTCGCCGGCGGTGGCTTCCCAGCCATCGATTGATCGTAATCGTGGAGATTTAGTGTATTATTCTGTCCGATGGCTCTCACTAGCTTCCAGAATGCAGGTTTCCTTTCCTGGATGATGGAGCTGAATCCACGGTGCCATCCCTCAACCATATTGTTGGTTAGCGGGAGTCCACCCAGGACATTCTCGTAACAATTCCACAACGATAAATCGTACAAAGGTTTTCTATACTTTCTTGAAATTTTCACGCCGATCCAAGTTCGGGCCATGTAGGCGAGGAAGTCCTCGAGGATATCAAAATTCGAGGAAAAAAACTCCGAAGCGGTCAGAATCTCGTAATATTTCCGCACCTTCGCCACCGGCACGTAGGGCAGTGCCATCAACATCCTCATGTTCATGGAGAACTTCAAGTCTTTGGAATACATCTTGTAGAGAACCGGATAACTTTGAATCTTTCTCCAAATAGCTTGGGAAACATGAAAGTGACAGCCATGAATCTTTGCCTCTGGGAAAACCCGGCCGAAAGCATTCAAAAGTGCCCTCTCGAAGTCGATGACGGTCATTTTCACATTCACGCTCTGAACTAGTCGTCGGATGATCGTGAACAGCTCGACGTACATGGCTTCTGTTTTTTTCGTCAGCAAACAGTATGCAACGTTGAGAAGGGAGTCACGATGCAAGGCATTGATTGTTACCAACTGATAGAATAGTTCTGGAGCCACTCTAAATGTACCATCAATCATCCAGACTTCACTTCGATCTAATAGTTGCAATGCGCGTGGCGATGCGAATACAATCATCCTGTTGTCTCCGGACTTCGGGCCGCTGTCGTGCTGCAGGAAAGTTTGTCCCTCGTGATCAAAGCGGAGCTCGGCAGGAATCACGAGCTCCTCTAAAGAAGTTGGATTTCCTGGCAGTTGGTCTGCTCTCGCCTTCCTCACTATTCTTTTGTAGTACTCGGTAGTTCCGTAGACTGCTGAAGTTCCCGTTTGAATGTCTTGCAGGTTCTCCGCGACGAGCCGACTTGTGCTCTCGAAGCTTCTTTCGGCTTGCTCCTTGAGCTTTTCCACGAATTTCTTCCGCTCGAGGTCGCCCGGGTTTGGAGCATGGCTATGCTCAGTGACCATGCATACATTGCCGTCTGGAAACCTCCAGATACGTCCACGGCACTCCATGGATCGTTCATGAACACACCTCCAGGATGTCTTCTCCATTCTCAGGGTCCGATCGAAACGATACAAAAATCCGCCGTGAGCGAACATCCTCTTCCCCTTCTGAGTCTCCACAAACTCACCGTCTTCACTTTCTTCTCCGGCGTCTTCAAGGCCTTGGGGAACGTTTTCGAAGTCCTCAGAGGACATAGAAGATGAGCCGCTCATTATTGATACGAAACGTACACCAACGGAACGGAGGAGCAAGTGATACTGTGGCTCGAGCGACTGAGGGAACTCATTCGCGCTCACAAGTTAGATTTGAAACGCGATCCATGTCTCAAATGGACATTGGCAGTATTCTAGAGCTAAATCTGGAACGTTCTTGGCATCTCAGCAACATACGATGTTCCGATGTCGCTCCGCGAGTCTAGTGGCATCTCAAGATTTTGGAATTCGCTTTCGAAATTTGGTGTATGGACCGAGATGAGTTGGACGAAGCTATTCTGTAGTCATGATTTCAACGTCGGACTCGATCGTCGCCAGCTCTCATAATCTCTACTCGGAGCGCGTCAGATGTCGCTCGTCTGGGAGCCATTGTGATCCGGCTTCGACAAGAGGTCACTCATTCATGCCCGAAGCCGCTGGCAGCGGCAAAATCACATGCAGGCGCGGATGTTGTCATGCGGGGAAAATGCAGTGCGCGATTTCTGGTAGCACCGCGAATTGTGGTGCGCGCTTCTTGCGAGCACCGCAAATTGTCACGCGCGCTTTTCGCGAGCAGCGCAAATTATCCTGCGCGCCTTTGACTTGCGCGGTTTTGGTCGGCGCGCATCTGGTCACGCGCGGTTTTAGTCCAGCGCGTTTTCGGATTTCGCGCGATTCTCACCGGGAGCCGAGTTTCGGACTTTCCCTACACCAATGAATCGGCCGACTACTCACAACAAATTATTGCGTCAGAAACCAGGCTCTACGATGGACGGATTAACCTCGTTCTCCGTCAACGCTTCCTGCAGCTTGTTCGATCCACGGTATCCATCAAGATCAACTATGAGCCTGTGTCTGAGTACGCGCGCCGCCTACAGTCCACCGCAAGTACGCTGCACACCGCCGGGATTTCTCCGCTCACATAGCTGGCTCGCTCTCGGGGATAGCGACATTTCCTCAGTGCCCCCGACCGCCCGCCTCCGCCGGAATGCGTTCATCCTCACTGCTCGTTGTCTGCTCTTTGTTTTTTGTGCGAGACGATGGCCTAGACTCGCGCTCCTCAGTCTGGTCGGCGGTCTAGTCGGCGGTCTAGCGCTATACCCGTGAGCAGCAATTCGTGGGTTGACGTGTTCGAAGCTTGATGGTTCGAGAGACTCGATGCGCCGACAACGGAGGTGACTCTCGATGGTTGGTTGATGGTTTAAACGTTGAGCGCGAAACCGAGCGTCGCGCGGTTCAAACGTTCTTCCAACTCGTTCTCGCGGAGGAGAGTGAAAATCTCGTTCGTTGTAACGAGCTTTTACTGTACTAAATCTTGCGTGGGCATCTATCAATTTAGTCACCCCTCTCATCTAAAATTTCTATCGCTGAGTCCCATTGGCTCTTTCGTTGTCATTCCATTCATTTCCTCATTCTCTCATTACACTGAATTCCTTGAGGACAAACATGGCTGCAGCTACCCCCGATATATTCGAGGAGGTTCCAAGCCTTCGTCAAGTTTCTGGTCAGCCCGTACTTATGGTGTGGTGCGATAAGAATGGACGCTATGAAGTTCATGGAGCACAGGATTCTGGAAGTTTATTCTTCCAAAAGGACAAGATAAGACCAGGGAGAATCTACTCGCGGTGCAAAGCTTCCAATGCCGGCTGCGGGCTGTGCGCCGTCATTGACGCCACAGGCCATGTGCTCAGCAGATCAAGCACACACAATCACGCTCCGGATCTGAATGGGTATGGCGCGCCATGGCGTGGCCTTCCGAACAGCGCGGACACGGTGGCTCAGAGAGGCGGCGAAAATCCCAGAGCGCGCCCGACGGATCTGATACTCGATCAGCAGCGAAACCTGCCCTTTGAAGCTACCTGCGAAGTGGTCGTGGCTAGTGGCATCAGAAGCACCCAACGCCACCTGGCCTTGACGAGACCTGAAGACGTCGGATCCCTCCTGTAACTCCATCAGGCCATCGAGACGAGAGATGTTCAGCGTTTCACTCGTACAACAGATGGACAGCGTTTACTCAGTTTCTACAGCCCCCAATTGCAGAGTGTCCCAATTGGTGACGACCCAATTTTTACAACAGCTATTAAGCGAAGCTGATGGGTTAGCATGCGGACGCCGCGTATAAAATCGTTCCCAGGCGTTTCGTCGAAAGAGAAATATGTCGACAAATATTCACCGTACACGGTAATTCGGGCGGGCACGTCGGACTGGTAGGGAGCTCAGCCCGTCTCGGATCATGCCGTGTAACTCTGGAAACAGCAACTATCTGCAGATGAAACTTCTGCAGGAGGCTTGCGGAGCGTCTTCAGAAGTAGGAATATTCCGTTTGAGAACCCTGAATCCCCCCGCCACATGTTTGGCCGCCGCTGGCCCACTGTGCGCCAGCAAGCGGCCGCTGCCGGGTGATCGCCACGATGAGGTCTAGCGGCGAGATCGTCAGCATCAATAATGTCCACAATCATTCGCCCGACCCCGAAGGTCACGGTGCAGAATATCGGAGTGCAAGAACTGACCGCCGCCAGCATCCAAATGACGTAATACTCCGCAGTCGACGTAAGCTACGTGTCGCTCCAGCATCCCAGATAATTCCAGCGAAGGCGGCTCGCACTGTCCGACATCACGCCAGCCTCATGACAGCAGGGAATGTCACATCGCTGCGTCAACTCCACGAAATGATTTCCTCGGAGAACGTCCCTGGCTTCACAAGAGCACAGGATGGACAGCGTGGGCTAAGCTTCTACAGCCCACAATTCGACTCAGTCGTCCTGACCGCCAATGAGCTCCTCATTGCGCTGAGCCGGTGCGATACTCGTCCCATAGCAAGCATGGGTCAGAATCATGAGAGTTTTGCAGTGCATCCAACACAACACAAGAAGAAACCTTATGATCTAGAGATAGAAATCTTCGCAGTTGATGTGATCCAGGGTTGATATGATTGAGGGTCATTCGCCAAAGTTGATATAATCGAGGTTGTACCCTAGTAGCTCGTGGTCAAGCAATCCGAGAAAGAAGTCCAAGGAAGCACGAGCATTTGAATCGAGACTCCCTATTCTGCGACGGGATAACTTTCACGTATCGCAACTCCGGAAATGGTTTGAAGGAACACACTGGTTGACCATGGAAACCTCCGGCGGGAGCGATTTATTTTCTACTTCTTAGAAACGGAAAGTTGACGTTCCGGCATCGGAACTCTGCCTGGAAAAATATTTGATATTGTCTGCTCTGTGTCCCCCTGGCGGCCGCCACGTTCGAGTACATTTTGAATGCGCTCCAAGCGCGCGATCACCGAGCCCCGTTCGTGATAAAAACTTCGTCGTCTTCGAAAGTGAAGATTGCCACACAGAACGCGCAGTAGAAAGAGCTACAAACATGGGGAGAGGGTACAGTGTGGAAGTGCGTCACTTCCGTCAGAATCCCCGTCACCTCGAAGCGAACCATGAAACGGAATCCTTCGTTAGAAGTGAGGCGGGAGGCCATCAGGTGTAGACATCATTTCCCGTTTTACGGAAAACGGGAATTGATTTTCCGTTTCCCGTAAACGGGAGAACGGGAATGATTTTCCGTTTCTCCAAAAAAACGGGAATTCGAGAAATGAAAGTAACGAATCGGGAGCGAGCGATGGGCGATTAGAGCCTTGTTTTGAGGTTCGGTGGCCAGAACGTCTATGGGTTTGGACGGGTGAGACTAACTCCCACGTGAAGTTTACAGAGGTTCTAGATTCCCGTTATGAACTGATAGGGCGCAAACAATGGAGCAAAGGATCCTCATTTGCAGCCAGAAACGCGTGAGCGTGGCTTCGCAGGTGCGGAGTCATCTGTCAAACAAAGTTTTCCGAAGTAATCAATTCCCGTTTTTTGAAAAACGGAAAATCATTCCCGTTCTCCCGTTTACGGGAAATGGAAAATCAATTCCCGTTTTCCGTAAAACGGGAAATGATGTCTAATCAGGTGTAACCGTCAGCTTCCTGCCGACAGAGCGTAAGGCATTGAAAACTGTAATCTCGTCGATCTCCTAGTCAGGTAATAGAGGCGAGCACGTAGGCAGAATAGGGTGCGGCACAGGAGAGGCATCGTCAGCAACGAGAAGCGATGAGAAGTGAAGAGCAAGGAGTCCAGCCTTGCTAGATTCAGAGGTGTGCACTGAGCCATCGGCTGTTCTGGGGACACAGACCCCTGCGTGGCTTACGGCCCATGAGGATCGTTAGAGCTTCCCATATACACCCAATCGCACTCCGGGAGAGTCAGAAGCACCAGATCGTCCGATTATTCGACATAAGCCGTCCTCGACAATATTCAATATTCTTCTGTTATCGAAGTCTGATATCAGACTTCGATATTAGAAATTACCAGGGTCTAGAAATTCTGGGAATTCCCATCAATCCGATTCTGCTGCCCGGCGAGAACGAGTTGGTCGAGTTGTATGCTCGGTTCATTCACGAAAAAGTGTGCATGCACGCGGGTAGCGTGCCAGGAATACAGTCAACTCCGCTTAATGGGAACACCGGTTAATGGGATCAACCGTTTATTCGGTACAAAATCTCGAGTCCCGAATCTTTTAAGCCAAATTTACTCCGCTTTATCGGATCATGACTCCGCTTAAACGGATCATTCGAGACTGTGACCCTGTTATCTAAAACTCGGAAATTGAGTTGTATTGCTCGCTCGATGATGTTTGCGACGGTAGTTTGTCGTATACTCATAGTTCCTCCGAAGTCTTGTCGATTCGTTCCGGAGCCCGAACGAGTTTTGTAGATTTCATGAACACGCTCAGTTGTACTACGTGGCGTCAGCGCTCGAGAGGTAAATGAACGAGCCGCGGAGCTCGTTGGGGGTTAAACGGGACGGACTCCTTCATTCGTATTGATGTTCGAACTCAAGAAGAATGCAACCCACCATGGCGCGCTCACAGCACCGTAGAGTCCAAAGTACGGTTACAGAATGAATCAGGACGAAAATTCATGAGCTACGTTGAGTCGGGTCCGCGGTTGACAGAACGACTCAGCAAAACTTGCTCGCAGCACTGGGATCGAAGTTGCCGGAGTGTACAATCATTCAGCGCACTCAATAAGCGCACGCTCTGGGTTATCTATGACTTCTCAGCTTATTCCGCCGGTTGTATTCCACCAAATAATGATTTTCCTATTCTCCGCCTATTGGGATCACTCCGCTTATTGGGATCAAAATGGCCCGGTCCCGAGGTGATCCTATTAAGCGGAGTTGACTGTATTGCAAATGACAAGGATGAGATTTCTCATAATCAGGGCTCGAAGAGCGGCAAAGAAAGCAATAGCAGGTTGTAAAACGTGCGTTAGATTTCGATCTAAAGCGGCTTCGGAGCCGACTCCAGAACTGCCGAAATTCAGGTGGGAGACCGCGGTCGTATTCGGAACGACAGGAATCGACGCTGCCGGACCAATTCCGGTCAGAAATCCCAATGGGGAAAAAGTACCAGCGTACGTAATGTTGTTCGTCTGCGCGGTCTCAAGGGCAGTAAGGCTGGAGTTGGTAGCGAATCTGTCGACGTACGAATTTCTACTAGCAATGAGAAGATTCTATAATCGCAATCCAACGGTCAAATGTTTTTTTTCGGACGATGCCGCGGCGTTCAAAAGAGCTGCAAAAGAAGTGAAGTTGCTGTTCGATCTTGAGCGCTCCGCGGAGACGAGAAGTTTTCTAACTAAACACCGTATCTCATGGGAATTCAACACGGAGCGAAGCCCATGGAGGGCAGGCTTCGTCGAGAGGACGGTGCGAGTAATCAAAGAACCGTTGTGAAGAATCTTTGGTAGGAATACTTTGCCGTTCAGAGAGCTAGAAACAGTCTTGACGGATATCGAAAAAATTGTAAACGATAGGCCGCTAACGTGCGTAAGCACAAATCCAGACGAACTGTTGCCACTACGTCTGTCAGATCTCATGTATGGAAATCAAGTCAATCCGGCATTACCGGAGGCTAAGGAAGTAATACAAACGAGCGAGAACGCCGCGGCGACAATATTTTCAGATCGCTGGAGACACCAACAAGAAGTACTGAACGCGTTCTGGCAGAGGTTCCGTCGAGAGTATCTGTTGCACTTGAGAACTTGCGATGGAAAACAGACCTCTGCGGAGTAGAGCGGTTCAGATAGGCGACGTGGTGCTGTTAGATGATCCAGCGCCGTCGAGATCTCACTGGCCTATAGCCAGAGTCCAATCTTTTTCTGGCCGGGAGGGGTCCGATGGACGGAGGCGAACCTGTATTATTCGATTACCTAATGGAAAAACCCTGAAAAGACCCATACAACTACTCTATCCTCTAAATGCGGAGAAGTTCTAAAGCTAACGATTTTCAGAGCAGTATAAACACAAGGATTCACAAAATGTAAAAATAGTGTAATTTATTAGGAATTCGTTAAAAAGGGGCGGGCCGCGGCCCGCGGGGAGCCCCCAGGACTCATTCGGCAGAGGGAGGCAACCCCGCGGGGTCCGTGGGGGCAGGCCCTTCCAAAGGGAGGACCTCGTATAAATGAAACAGGAATTTCTGGTGTATCCCTGGGTTGACGACCGTAAGGCAGCTGTCTTCACCGGATCCGCAGACCAGGTCTGGGATCGGTTCTGGGGCACTTATGATCGGGCCGGGCAGTTTTCTCGGAGGCGGACGTCGCGCAGTGGGTCCTGTCGGGGCCGAGGAGGACGAGGGTTGTGGAGTCGGCATGGGCGGCTTGATGTCAGCCGGGGCCGAGGCCGGGGCTGGAACCGCTGGTAGCTGGGCTGCTGGTGGTGCCGGAGCTGCTGGTGGGGCCGGAGCTGCTGGTGGGGCCGGAGCTGCTGGTGGGGCCGGAGCTGCTGGTGGCTGGGCCGGTGGTGATGCCGGAGCTGCTGGTGGCTGGGCTGGCTGTAGCGCCGGAACGGCTGGTGGCTGCGCGGAGCGCCGGAGGATAGCAGGAGTGGCAGGCGGCGGGGTTGGACGGGAAGTTGCAACTCGCGCCGTGGCGGATGGCGGCGAGGGCCTGGGCGGCGGCTGCGCAAGGTTCAGGCGGCGCCGCGTGGGCGGCGGTGAGTCGGGCAGGCCAGCCGGCGACAAGGGTGGACCGGAAACTACCGGACGCGGGGACACTCCTAGAAAGAAAGGAGAGAATTAGAATCACGCATGACGGACTAAAGTGAAATGACGACAAAGCAAAACCCGGGATGATTAACGGTTCAACTTACCGGTTAAGGAAGCCAGCACCTAAGATAAGCGCACGGCTAGTGCCAGGGTCCGGCTTGTCGCGACGGACAGGTTGCGCGCGGACAACCTGTGCGGCGGAGTTCTTTGGAGGAGTGCCGAAACACGTCCCTTTCAGGCTCCGTCAGCCTGTCGTAGACGAGCCGTGCCACGGCCAAGCGGTGATCGTGGTGCGCTCTGCGGTGGGAGTCGGAGAGCCCGGCCAGAGCTACGTCGAGATGTCCGACGGGGGACGTGGCAAAGGTGTGGGCGCGGTCCAAGCCCGCGGGCACCTGCTCGTGTTGATGTGACATGATGAGGGCAAGGAGCGTAGAAAGCTCAAGAAAACTGGAACCAATGCCTCGAGTCGCAGGACGGGTTCCTTATATGCAGTCCATGTCGGGAGAAATCTCCTGAAAGGCGGGGCCCGAGAGCACGAAGGATTTTCATTGGAAGTCGCGACGCGTCTGAGTAACCGGAAACTTCGTATCTCAAGTTCGCACAACGGTTTTCCGGAGCCACCAAGTCGAGCGCGCAAATCCAGAGTCAAAACGCAGTCTTTCCTCTCGTCGACCGAAATATACCATAAGAAAAAAGAGAATCGATGTATGGAGACCAATGTACTTTATTGTCAAATGAGTGACCACAGGCTAACTATGTACGAGTGTAACAAAGCTGAGTGTGCATCCATCTCAAAATATATTATTGAATTAAGAGGGCGCTCGTCGAGATAATCAATATCATCAGAGTAATTTTCAGGCGCGAGCGCATTCATCCTCAAGTGTATTGTATCGCCGAGAGCCGTTCAGCCGACGCGTCGGTCGACCCAGAAACAGAGGTGTTCGCCGCGCCGCGTCGCCGTCCCCCAAAGCCCGCCGCGATTTTTCAGCAGCGCGCCATCCTACCTGGCGAGTATTTCCGACATTCCGGAATAGTGCCTCTACATTCCCGTGCTGATTTGTCGAGATCTCGTTTGTTTTAGGAGTCAGCTCGACTCACATTGCCCGCTGCTCCTTCGTTGCTCTCCGCTACTGGCTCAGGCGCTGTGTGAGCCCGTTAATCTGCCGAAACATGAGGTGATGCCAGGAATTTTCAAAGAATGGGCGCGGGAAAAAATCTCGGCCTGGGCGCAAGAGCACTCTGGGCGCAAACGATCTCGGCAGAATCCTGAGATCTCAGTGCCAGATGCACAGATGTCAAGAATGATCCGAGAGACAGGCAGTTGAATACAGAAGTTGGTATTCGCCACATAAGCGATGTTACGGTGAATTTGATTCGGTGGAACACAATTCGAGTTTCATTGACGTTTTAATTCAGAAGGGCTTTTCCGTCCACGAATTTCCGTCGTTCCCATTCTCACCGGCGACAATGGCAGGATCTTCGACCCCCAAGGATATTTCCTCCTCAAACTACAGCTTGTGTGGAACCACGGAGGGCGGCGGGATCGCGCCACGGCGCGGCGCACAGCTCTGCCCAGAAACCTTCCAGCCCAAACCGCTTCGCGGTTGGCGGGAGTGTGGCCGACAGCGAGAGCAACCCTGCTGTTCGGCTGCCGGCAGGCAAATGATTAGTTCCAGAGGAGGCCGCCAGGCGGCGCGACAAGCAGTCACGCCGCGGCGACCTCGCTCTCAGAGTAAAGTGTTTCCAAAGAAGTTGTATCCAGAAGATACTTACCGTATTTCCTCTAAAAATAGGGCATTCCCGGTTATTTTTCAAACCTCCTCTAGGTGCTCGCTCATTGGAGCGGGTGCCCGGTTGATGGAGCATGCCCGCTTATTTTTCGAACCCCCTCTGGGTGCAGGCTCATTGGAGCGGGTGCCCGGTTTCAGGAGCATGCCCGGTTATTTTCCAAACCCCCTCTGGGTGCTCGCTCATTGGAGCGGATGCCCGGTTAATGGAGTATATTCGCCCTTGTCCACACGGAATGCTCCGCAAAGATTCTTGTAGTGATGGACCAGTGGATTCTCGTATACCAGCAAGTTACTCTAAATGTCAAGAACGAAACGCAGAGAACCCAAGAATCAGAGACGTATGAATTTGCGCGAAAGACAGGTGCCCGCTCATTGGAGGGTGCCCATTCTTTGGAGCATGCCCGGTTATTTTTCAGACCCCCTCTAGGTGCCCGCTCATTGTGGGGGTGCCCCGGTAATAGAGCATGCCCGCTCATTTTCCAAACTCTTCTTGGGTGCCCGCTCATTGGAGGGTGCCCGGTAAATAGAGCATGCCCTATTTTTAGAGGAAATACGGTAGGTAAGCTCGCGGTTTCACCCGAGCATCGGAATCAATCAGGATAAAAGATATAGATCAATAAATGGAAGTCGGTCAGCACGCCCGCGGGTTCAGAGACAGGTTCAGCAGACGGCCATCTTGGCGGGGTCAGTTATCAACACTGACCGCGCAGCAGTTGCAATCAGGGAGCCGACCCATCAGGGGAAAATGCCGAAATAGGAGGACAAAATTATTTTTTCGCTTCTTTCGACTCTTTTTGGTAAGGAAAGTCTAGATCGGTAGTAGGAAGGACTTGTGAGCCCCTTTGGACGGACCTACGCCCCATTTCCTATCATTTGCCAACGTCCTCCCATCAAAACCTTGATTAAATCGAGAAGTCAGATCGGTCGCTTCTAGCGACGTTCCCGAGTGCCTCGGGCGAGAAAAAAGAACAAAAATCAAGAGAAAATACTCAGCTTATTTGATTCTGTATCTCAATCGAGGTATCTGTCGATTTCTAGTTCTTCAGAGATAAGTGTAGGCGAACTTTCCTCATCCGAGGAATCGCTTGCTCCCGAAGTTTCGAAATCAGAGCCGCTCTGGACGACTTCTGTAGCGATCAAATTCAGGGTCTCTGCCTCAGGAATCAGTAAGGTTCCGACATCGCGTTCCTCCCTATGCCGTTGTCGCTTTGTCTCCTCAGGCTTCCGGTGAGAATTCAAGAGAGGATCGGAGGAGACAAATAGCATGGTGTACAGGTCGTGAGTACAGTCCACTCTTGAAGTCTTTCGTGTGTTGCTGAGCCTAAATCGGCGGCAATTCGAATGCGACCCGAACGGGCTCGATCGGTGTTGAGTCGAGGAAAGAGAAACGTTTCAACTTTGAGATGCTCTCAAATCGCCAAGTCTAACTCGATCTCCAAGAACTCCGTCTCGTTGGATAGCTCCTGCAAAGAGCTATCCAACAAGAACGAACTTAGAACGAACACCCTGTATTTGACGATGCTGTCATTGGCTGCGCGTTTCCAGTCTGCTCGAAGGGGCTAACAGAGCGAAGAATCATAAACTCACCCATGGAGAGCAGAAGTTTGTTGAGACGCATTTTCTCGAGTGGTTTGCTCGGATCGGACCATCCTCCAACCACTTCCGTCGATTGATCTGAAGCGATTTCAGTTAATGTCAGTTCCTTCCGTTTCATTGGCCGACACGCTCGAGTCCCCTTAGTGGTGCTTACAGAGCATTTAAATAACATAACATTAAAATAAACATACTCACCGGATGGCAGCTGTTTTTTCTTTGTTAAATCAGCTCTCGAGTGGTTTGCTAGAATCGAACCTCCTCAATGAACAACTTCTGACAGAGTCGACTCTCCGAATCGTTGAATCGATCCTCCCTTCCATCATCCTGCTTGGGTGACGGTTGAATGGCAGAACTGAAACGATTCCGATTTATTTCATTAGTCCTCATCGAATGAGATATTCGAGTTTGCTCAGTGTGGTTTTCAGAGTAATGACTCGTAAACTTACCTATCGAAAGCAGAAATTCGTCGTGTCGCATGTCCTCGAGCGGCTTGCTCGAACCGGACAAGACTTGAACCATTTTAAGTGTATCTTCTAGCACCCTAGATTCCTCGAATCGTTCCGTGGTTCCTGCTTTATATTATCCTGCTTGGATGACGGATTACTGGCAGAACTTAACCGATTTTCCTTGATGTTATTACATTAGGTTCGCATTGGCTGAGACTTTTGAGTCTGCTTGCTGAGGCTAACAGGGCAAACAATCATAACCTTACCTCTCGAGATCAGAAGTTTGTTGTATCGCACAATGTCAAGTAGTGTGCTCGGATTGAACCATCCTTCAACCTCCACCTCTGTCGCCACTGTCGACCGTTTTGTCGATTCTGCCTTCCATGTTCCTACTTGGGACTCGCGAACTTGAAAGGTGCTGAACTTGTGAAGTCGCAGCTCTCAGCAATTGCGTTGGCTAGAAGGACTCAGGGATAATTCTCTGATCCTCGATAACTCAAATTTGAGATTCTTCATTGTCCTTGGTAGAGAATTGTTGAAACGTTGAAACGTTTTGAAACGTTGTGTCAAATCAAAACGAACGGTAACAAGTACTACCATTGAAGCGATGCAGTGAAGTGCCGCTGAGTAATTCACACTGAGTAATTTATTGAGTAACAAAAGCGGGTGAATTTTTGGTTAGGCGGGGGAACCCATGTACATCTCCTTTTTTTGTTGTCTTCAAGTTGGCTTCTGTTGTCATTGTTCCGGCTTCGGACGAATGTCGGCCAGCAGGGTTACTCCTCCTGCTCGGAGAACCTTGTCCACATCGACTGCACGGAGAAATATTCCTTGACCTTGATGAGCCTTTTCCGACAAGTTCGCCGTCATCGGCTGTCCGTCTCCGATCGCCACCACGTGGAATTCAGCGGACAGGAGCCTCAGCCTGGTTTCCCACGCCTCGGGCTTTTCTTCAATCTGTATCAGAATTCCCACGTTTCCGACCATCCCCGTGAGGCTGCCACACACCGCGTGGAACCAGGTGCCTTCTTCCTCCAGCAACCGAGCGCATCTCCACAGTCCCCGGTTGGCCAGTTGCTCGTTGATGTTCAGATCGGCGCCGACGGCTACGAGAATGTCGCCGTGAACCTCCCTAACATGCGCTCCAATTGCTGCACGTGAACCTCTCCAGTTGCACTCCTGATGATGCCTCGCGGGACATTCCCGACTTCTCCATTCACAGATCTGCACGTGATGTTGGTTGTCCCGTATGAACTGGCAATCTTTTTACTACAACCACATCCCCCGTTGAATATCGAACGCAATGCGGCCTCCGCTTCGCATGGTAAAAGTAGGCGTATTGATTTTGATTGTGGATCAACTGTCCCCTCACTTCCTTGTGCACCTCGGCTGCTGGCCTCCGAACCCTGTCGTGATCTTGCCCCTGTTCGACCATTCGAGCAGGATTATTTATTCTTGGTAGATACCCATGTAAAAGCTCGGATGGCGAGTTCCCTGTGCTTCTTGAAACTACCCTGTTCGATATCATTTGCAGCATTGGTAAGTGTTTGACGGGATCCTCCTCACCGCTCGCGTCGGAATTCCGTTTGCGGAAGATACGGCGGGAAGGAGTTCGCTCCTCGGCGCTCAACGCCGTCCACCAAATGCTAACGATACACGAGGACAACTCATGGGGGCAGTTTTTCCCGCCGCGGCGAACATCCCGTCGCGCATCCATGGTCACAGAGCTCTTACCTCAGAGCTCACTACAAGCGAGTAAAGGAGCACGTCAGAAACAAGACACAAAGGTAACCTATCGGCGAACTTTAAAAACGAGTTGCAATGAGAAAAAGGTACGAATCTGACCAAGTGTTGGCAAGAAAAGGAACGTTGGAAATTTCATCTTCCTGGGGTTGGGCTCCTGTCTCGCGAGCCTCCAAGCCTACGGGGCAGTCTGCTTGCTCAGAGAATTCATTCAAACTTCAGAACCAAGAATCCATTTCCTGATGGCAAAATCCCTATTCTATTACGAAGGGACACCTGGGCAGGCCCGAGAAACCCACGACGACACATATACACACGATATCTCATCCACGGTTACCACTACATGCTCTGGTGCACAGATGGTCAACACGAACCGATAGATACTCGCGTTTGTAAATTCTGTGGGGAGACTTGCCAACGATATCATGCCTTGACATGTGGTTTCAGTCCGGGATTACCAAAACTCGGAGGAACATAGTTCCTAATGTGTAAAAAGCACGCAATAAACATATATTATTATTATTTTGATGGCAAAATCAAGGCTAGCTTCGGTCAGGCCGATAACAGTACAAGGCCTCGATTCACTCGGAAGCCTGATTGACGCGAAACTCCCCAAGCTCCTGAAGAAGACGCTCGGCGTCAAAATTGACTCCTGGCATCTCTACTGCGACAACGCATGCGTTTTGGGCTGAGTCAACTCAAAACCCGAAAAATGGAACGCCCATGTCGCCAACAGATTCCGTCCCATACACAGTCTCACAAGCGAGGCGAAATTCAAGCACGTGAAACTTGAAGACAACGCAGCCGATCTTGTAACATGAGCTGCTCCAGACATTTCCGACTCAGAACAAAGAAAATTCTGGCTCAACGGACCGACATGAGAGAACGACACGGAGAAGAAATTCCATCCACTCCCGGTGTCGAATGTCTCTCCAGCACAACGAATCTACCGGTCGAATCCGAGAAGAAACCGTCGATCTCAACATTCCTCCTGGCGAGATCCCCCACCTAGAAAAGAGCTATCTCCATCCGTCCATCTACAAATCTGCGCAAAATCTGCCAGGACAGGTCACGGCTTGCGACATCTTGTTGTTCTGCTTGAACGTGTCCCAAGGCCGGGTCTTGGGATAGAAATCCGTCAGAAATACCATAGATGATTCGTAAAACGCTCGTCCAGTCGCCTTACCTGGCAATATCGACGCGCGTGCCGCGCCTTGCTAAAAACGCGCTCTGCCGGAACACTTGTCGCCTGCGGAGTGTTCACGGTTTTCAGGAAATCTGGTGTAAGATATTGCAAAGCTTACAGGATCGGTGCACCTTTATTGGGTCCTCGGCGGCGGGCGTCTCCTCGTCAGGCTCTCCCTCGTCGCTGTCGAAAATGTATTCGAATCGCTTGGACAGTGCGGCCTGTCGCGCGTCTTCCGACGGCTGCGCATCCGCGGGACTGCTTGACAACCCCGGCCCAGGGAATTCGGAAACCTCCTCGGGGATGCCATTGGTATCCATGAAAGTTCCGGAGAGTTCATCGTTGCCTTCAGCGATGGTAGCCTCCCTGACCTCCCCGAGCCGAAGGTTGGTATCCGTACTTTGGCGCTTGCTCCGCACAAAACGCGAGAGAACGGAGACCACCGTCCTCCGGTGGACTATCCCCTCACAGAGACGTTTTTCTTCTAGAAATGTTCTAGAAGTCCCAATCGAAGCTAGTTTCGGAAGGTTCGTTCGACGAGTCTTCGGTTCGCTGAACGGGGCAGATGAGTGAATCGAAAAAGTTCGTTGACGGGTTGCTCCTCGAACGAGCCGTCCGTTGAATGGAGCACCACTGTATACCTTGTTGTAACAATCCTTCAAGAAAAGATTGTTTGCGAATCGCTCGTCGGACTAACTGTCTTGGCAGGCTCGCTGCGCGTGACGGGCATTGCTGGAGAGGCGCGCTGCGGGAACGCTTGTTGCCTGCAGTGTAGCGACGGTATCCATGAGCGGAGAAGGCAGGACCGCTTCCCCACTTGAGTGCAACGTCATCAGTCCTCGCACGGTAGTGCCTCGTGTGTCAATCGTGCTGTCTTTGAGCCTTCGTTGTTCTCGAGCAAGCCCGAACTGCTCCTTCGCCTCGTCGTTTTCCGAGCGCAGTTCCGGAGCTAGGGGAAGCATATTTTTTGATGAAAACACAGAGCGGACTCCGAAATTCTCCCTAGGAACAGTGAAAAATATGGCCAGGCTGAGATCACCTCCACTTTCCCTGAGAGCATTGTCAGACCGCTCCCGGAACCACCCATATAGACTACCGAAAGTATGGCCAGACCAACCTCAGAATCGCCTCTACGGTAGGCCTCGAAGCGGTTTCTACACCGCGGTTATTTACCGCAAAAACGCAAGATTTTGCGGTTTTCTTGGTTGGAGACATCGATGCACACGGCTCCCTTCGATTGTTCAAGTAGTTCATTCCCCTTTGTGGCGGGAAAACGCCTCTAGGGACGCCGACCAAGTGTGCAGCGTGGTTCGGCATGCGCGGATAAGCCCAAGTACCGTTAAGTTTAAGAATAGCTGTACTCGTAGAGGATCGGATAAGGAAGGTTATAGAGAATATTTTGATATTACCGAGGGAAGTCTTCGGGCACGGTGCTGAAAAACTGTGACCGAGTGACTAGTATTAAGCTTCGTTCTCGAGTGAAGGACCACTCTTCAAATCAATTGACTTCGACAACGAGGTTTGAGTCGGTGTGGAATCCGCGTAGAGTTCCGCGACTTCCACGGTCTCCGATCTACCCCTCAGTCCGAGTTTTCCCGCTCCCTTCCTTTGGTAGTGCTTTGGCGGTTTCGAAAATGCGGTTTGCGGTGACCGCAAAACCGCATTTCCGAAAACCGCGGTTTTTTGCGACCCCTACTCCACGGGCCCCCGAAAGTAGGTATACCCGAATCGACCCCAGTATCAACCCATCGACCCCCGGGAATCGGCTCTATTGACTCTGGAAAGCATTGTCGGAGGGATTCTGCAACGTCTATGGGTTCTAAGTTCCGATGACTATGGTCAGACCGGACTGAGCTCTGGAAATGTGGTCAAAATCGACTACCCAGACGCCGGAAGTACCTTGATTCGTCACTCCTCAATACGGTGTCAAGGTGAGCCCCATCTAATGAATCATCAAGGTTAGGGTCACCTTGATACCTTATTAAGGTGTGACGCGCTTTCGCAACGAGGCAGCCCGCCATGCCATGGTATCGAAGAGCTCCGGCGAAACATTCTTCTTCGAGTTCCTCCAGAATATGAATTTTAGTTTGAAAGTAGCATGCCGTTACCAGCGTGAGAGACCGTTCCTGGAACAGCAGAGAAGATTGATAACCACCTGTAGGTATATTCCCACTCAAATCCAGTCTCAGAGTTCTTTTCCTGGGGCGCGAGCAAGTTCCACTATCGAGGACCGTCATCATCCTCATAACTTGGACTTGGCCACAGTGGTGGATCCAGGAATAGCTCGAGGGGAGGAGCGGTTTCAGATTTTCAGTGTCCCTGGAGGATTTGTCTCCCTTAATGATCCGGTTGAATGGTGGATTGTTTGTTTGGTTATTGTTAAGTACAAACATTTATCTAGTTCTTGGATGATTCATGAAATTCTTCCTCTTGAACTGTTGGAAATAGTGTTTCAGCCAGCTCAATATTCAGATGGGATAGTAACAACTGTTTGTACTGGATCATTTCATGGCGACATACGTGTGGCGCTCAATATCGCGCAAACAGAGAGAGAGAGAGAGAAAAATACTAACGCATCAGAACGGAATGAAAGACAGTCGTTGCGAAAGCATCGACACTCGGCCATGTAACCCCAACGCGAAAGTGTGTCGTTACTATCCTCCAGATCCAGATGACTAGCCTTCAAGCTCCTCGTCGTAGCCTCCTCAATTCTCCAACAGTGGTGGCCCACACAGGGATCCAAATCTCAACTGAGGAGGATCCCTGTAGCAGTGAAAGAAGTAACAACAACTCGACTCCACGAGAACGTGGAGATCATTGGAAACCAACCACACAGGACGACAGGAGCCACAAGTGACTCCGCAATTCAGCAATCGACCCGGAAGCGCACTCTGGACCCAGATCAAGACCCGAACACGAACGAGGACGTTAGTCAACAACAACCATGTATCTAGAGGACGACATTTTGAAGACCTCAACCATAAGAACGTCAACCATGCGAAAACCAATAGCAGACGAAGGAAATGCATCCTCGCGTAACATCTTGAAAAAGCAACGTCAAAGAACCAGCAGAGCTTCGGTGTATCGGTGGAGAAATATTCAGTTCTACAGTGTCTGCCTTATTATAAGACATACCCTGAGAGTAAGACACCCCCTTTTTTTGGAACATTCCGGCAATGCAAGACATATCCCGAATATAAGACACATCCCGAAACTGATTAATATCCCGAATAAAAGGCATATCTTGAGAATTCGCTGGAGAAGGCAGAGAGTAAAGGCCGAGTCAAGTGTGATATCGGGATATATTGTGTTAAGTTTAATATCAATACAAAGTGTTCGACTTGTGATTTGACGTGTTTTCAATTGTTTGGGACGAAATTCACAGGGAAAGCTAACCAAAGATCTTGAGGGAAGCTCAATACAAGACATATCCCGAAATTAAGACATACCCCCCATTTTCGACCGAAAAATAAATAGAAGACATGTCTCATAATGAGACAGACACGGTACGTGTAACACCAGTCAACCACATGCTCGGAGGAGCGAAACGCGTCAAAGCGAAGGAGCAACGAATGCCCCCGGGATCAGCGATAAAAGAGTCACTTTGTAGCCGACTGAAATCCAGCCACGTCAACCAACAACATCTACAGCGATAGCTTCGGCGAGCAGAGCAAGGTCAACGCGCAGCCCGCTAACGTAAGTACGTCAACGCAACACCTTCCAGGAATCCGCGTCCTGCCATCAAACGTATCGTGAAACTCAGTATGACCAGAATTCTTGGACCCGGGTCCAGAGCCGCTTGTAGATCTTGCCTTTCGTCCGAGAAGAGCTCTGGCTCCGGGTCCACGAACCGGGTATTGCGACCCCTACCCCGGAGCCCATCGAGCGCCTGAAAAGCATTCATGCACGCAAATTGTTGAAACAAAAGAATCTGTTCCGCTTATTCTCATCTGACTCCATAGTCAGCAGTCTACCATGAAATGCAACGCACTGTGAATCTCTTCGTGAGACTCTCTGTGACAGAGAACAGCAGCTATAAACACGTAATGAGTTTTTCAAATTGTTTAAATCTAAGAATGATACTAGGAGAGAGATATTGTTACAATGTTCTGTAACCAAGAATTTTTTCAACACAAATGAAGAAAATCACGCCAACTGCCGTTCACTCACTGTTCATCACAATGAGAGTTAAGCTCTGCTCCGTTTGACTGACCATTAGACGGTTAGAGTCAGCCACCAGCTGAAAATCGCCAAAATCGCTTCGGCGAAAACCTTCACTCCTTCGAACTCTTCTTCTAGCGTGGGGGGGGCGGGGGTGCGGTCCGCACCGGGCGGCGCGTCCCGGGGGGCGGCATTTTGGGGTTTTGTGCTGTTTTTTTGGTTGTCGCTCCAGCTCGACTACGGCCGCCGGGGCCGGCATTTTCCGATTTTCCACAAACGAGTTTCCGCACCGGGCGGCACTTGGTCTCGCCACGCCACTGGCCCCAGCCGCACGAACGTTCTCTGGTTGTGGTCTCACGGTCCGCGCTTCACCCCGCTGACTTCTGGGGAAACCTCTTGCGTAATGCCCGACTTCTTGGCAAAACATGCACCTCGCGTTCTTGGCATGACACCGGTCCGCGCCCGCCACGTGTCCTTCATGTAAACAAGCCGTGCAACGATCCATCACGTACGTTACTCTCGAAGTTCGCATACGAAAAGACTTCTGGATCGTTCTTGAGCCCACTCGTTCTCGATTAGCGCCCTCTGGCGGTACGACTTTTCTGAGTTTCAAATACATCCGCCCTCAACTTCCAATGACATGCAGTGCTCTTTTCCTTGCTTGGCCACGCTACCTAAGGCTGCTGTCCTCGGCAGCTCTACCCCGGATATCTGAACCCGGGCTTATCTTTTGCTCCTTTACTTGGTTGATATCTTGCATTTTCTAGCCTACCATATCTACGAGGCTGGTTTTGCTTATCTGAATCTACCGCGCTTGTAGTTGCTTCCGGTAGACCGCTCCTCTCTTCCAGCGCTCCACCGTGTCTCTCCGATGATCGGGTTTCCAACTGCACTTGATCTCCATCTTGGTTGTCGTTCCTCGACTCTGTTGATGCATTCGGTCTCACACTGTCGTCGACTTCCATTGGCAGTATCTCCGACTCTGCGAGGCTATCATCTGAAATTACAATGAATTCGGCCTCGTCATTTCGCTTGCCTGCCAGGCTACCTCCCGAAGAGTCTTCATCTTTGACGACCGTTTCCCCAGCGTCTTCCTCTAAGGAAGTCGTCGCGCTCATCTGCGTGTGGTCGGTACCACTCAAGCTGCGAACTATGAGCAGTACACGTATAGCCTTGTGGCTCCTCCAACTCCAACAACTCGTACGAGTCTTTGGCTAGAATATTGGTAATGGTCATTGTTCCACGATATTTCCGCTGCAGTTTGGTTGGCTGCCCGCTCTGCACTGGTAACCGTTTGACGAATACCACGTCCCCCACTGAATACCGAATATGCGCTCTTTTCCGCAGGTCACTATAACGCTTATGCCGACCCTGACGTCGCTCTAAACGTTCCCTCATTTCGCGCTGAACTTCTTCCGCTGGGGTCCACGTTTACACTTGAGCCTGCGTACGGCGACGGGCGAAATCTTCCAACCGCATTCGTATCCAATGGTTGATGTGGAACATGGGAGCATCACTGCAAAGCTTCAACTTCATCTCATCGACCAGCCGGATTTCCCGAGACTGTTCAGAAGGAAATGGTTACGAGAAATGCCTGTTGACCTGACCCAACTCATGCGTCAAGAAATTCATCAGATTCGAGCATCGGTTCCTTTTCCGAATCTCAAGAACGATGCGAGACTACTGCTGAAAAAGTACCAGAATCTGCTGAAAGAAGGAATCGGCTGTATCCCCAACATGGAAGCAAAACTTGAGTTGATAGCGGAAGATCCTCATCCTGTCTACATGCGGGCTCGACCCGTTGCCCATTCGCTAATCCAGATGACAAATTCAGAGTTGGACTATTTGGAGAAGAGTGGAGTTATAGTACAACATGTTGATGTGAGTGACTGGTCTCATGCGGTAGCCATTGTCCCTCGAGCGAAAGGAAAGAAGGTCAGGATATGCGGTGATTTCAAAGTGGGAATCAACAAGTACCTCAAAGTTGATGACCACCCTCTGAAAAATATCCGGCATGCCCTTGACAACATTGGGAACGGACTTCGCTTTTCGAAACTCAACATATCCAGTGCTTTTCTGCACATGCCTGTCCGTGAATCTGACAGAAAGCACCTGGTGGTGAATATGCACAGAGGTCTCTATCGTTTCAACCGGATGTCGAACGGACTTTCGAATGCGTCAGCGATCTGGCAGAAATTCGTCGAAGGCATCCTCAGTGGAATCCCTGGAGTCGAGTGCGTCATTGATGATATCATAATTACTGCGGCATCCGATGAGGAGAACTTCCGGCGACTTGGAGAAGTTCTTTCAAGATTGGATCGCCATGACATTCGACTAAATGAAGAGAAATGCGTTTTCTTTGAAGACTCCGTCACATATTGCGGATTTCAAATCAAGCATCAACAAATCTTCAAATGTGACGACAAAGTTGAAGCGATACGGAAGGCTCCTACACCGAGAAACACTTCAGAGGTCAACTCTTTCTCGGGAATGATACAATTTTATGCGCCGCGCCGTTCGCTCCCAAACTAGCGGACCGTGCTCATCCGCTTTACGACCTGCTGAAGGACAACACAAAATTCTTGTGGGACAGGAGAACTAAACAGGCATTCGAATCCATCAAAGAGGAACTGTGTTCACCAAGCGTTCTAACTCCTTTCGATCCTGCGGAACCACTCATACTAGCAACAGATGCGAGTCCATACGGCATCTCTGCCGTCCTCTCTCATCGTTTTCCAGACCATACAGAACATCCCATAGCCTACTACTCGCGTAGTCTTACAACTACCGAAAAGAAGTACGCTCAGATAGATAAAGAAGTTCTTGGGATGCGTTGCGGTGTAGAAAAGTTTTTCTTCTACCTGTTCGGCCGGCGGTTCACACTCGTGACCGACTCAAGGCCCCTGGTGCAGATCTTCTCACCATCAAAAGCTCTCCCGCCTTTGTCAGCAACCAGAATGCAGCACGATTCCATCCATCTCATGAACTTCAATTTCGATATCATCTACCGTTCAACAAACGCCAACGAAAATGCTGATGCTCTCTCAAGACTACCATTGAAAAGCGAGGACCTGACCGAAATGCATTCCACTGATATTTTTGTCATTCAGCAAATGCAGGATTTGCCTCTGAATCGGGAATACATCGCTCGCAGCACTGCCAAGTCGCAAGAGTTGAAGCAACTCCTTGAAACGTGGAAGGGACATGGAAGATATCAACAAGCCACGAGATTCTTCGGTGTCGATCTGATGGAGTTCACTTTGCTTGACCAGTCGGTCATACTGAGGGGCCACAGAGTCGTGATACCGCAGGCATGCCGACGGCGAGTACTGGCTGAGCTTCATGACGGTCATTACGGAGTGCAGAAAATGAACGCATTCGCAAGGCAACATGTCTGGTGGCCATCACTAGACCAGGACATCCACCCACTTGCGTTACAGTGCATGGCGTGTTTGGTTCATGCTCGCAACCCACCAAGGGTACTTTACAACTGGGAGCCTACTTCCCAGTGCTTTCAGAGAATTCATCTGGACTATGCTGGCATGAACCCGATGCATGCCCGATTGGCAGCAGCTACATCCTGCTCCTGATCGATGCTCCTTCGAAATGGTTGAGAATGGTTAACCGACGCGATAGCCGAGTGGTCTGAGCGGTCTGCATGTTACGTGCAGATTTGCTTGGCCATGTTGACGTTTCGCGAGCGGCAGGTCGTTGGTTCGAATCTCGTTCCCGGCCGACTTCCCCGGAGATGGTTTCCATGGTTCCCATCTCCAACTTACGGCGAATGCCGGGGAAGTAGCTCAAGTCGGCCATGGCCGCAACCGCCCCTCGCACCGCAACCGCATTCGTCACGAAAGACAAGACGGAGAGAAACAACTCTTAAACATTTGCGAGAAACGATCGCTGGGTTCGGAATCCCGTCGGTAATGGTAACCGATAACGATTCGACGTTCGTTTCAGACAAAGTAGAAGAGTTTTGTGCAAGGAATGGCATCACCCGGAAGAACTCTCCAGAGTTCCACCCTGCGTTCAACGGTTAAATTGAACGGTATGTGGCCACTACGAAAAGTGCCCTTAAGAAATTGTCAACGGAGGGAGGATCCAGGAGAATCTTTTGAGATCTCTGTTCAGGCAACACATGGCTGTCAGCGCTACGGGAAGGTCCCCAGCGTTCCACATGCTCGGTCGAGAACTCCGTTCAAGGTTGGATCTCTTGGAAGAGCTGCCAAAAGTGCTCTTGGATCGAGTCTACGATGATGATAACATGAGATTTCAACGGGGTGAAGTCGTTATGGTGAATGATTACTGATCTCGAAAGCCGACTTGGATTCTAGGAAGAATCACGAAGTTGCTTGGATCCACGTTATGCTTGGTAGATGTGCCAGCTGGATCATGGAGAAGACATTTCAATCAGCTACGGAAATGCTCTCAGAGCCTGTCCACAGATCGAGCGACGGAGGAAGACGACGATTGGATGGAAGTTCTGTCAGCTGACGAGGGACTCTCTCATCTAGAAGAAGAGAGTCCAGACGATGACGTTTCATTCCACGGTGTCGAACTCGAGGACAGCGAAGAACAACTGCCACAGCAAAAAGCAGAACAACTACGGGAAGAAATTCTTGAAGTTCAAGATAACGCTCCAACTCATGATCCGGAAGAAACTTCACAGAACGAAGCAGAGGAAATACTGCATGCGGTGGAGAATATGAGACGATCCGATCGAGTAACTAGAGGTGTTCCTCCACTAAGATTTGAACCATGGCGAAATTTAACTTGAGTTGTAACGAAGAAGAAAATGCTCTAATAACTGAGTTGTATTTTGCGTAGCGCTCTGAAGAATCTAAAACTGCCAAAGGGGAAGTTGTTGTGTTCTCGAGTTTGAAAATCCCGCCTTACATATCTCATAATTTCCAGCGTCATCCAAGTTCTTGTAAATAAACGAAATTAGTACGATTCACGATTCCAAGTGAATAGGTCGAGTCTTCACTGTCAGGCTAGATGCCGGGCGAGATTCCGTGGATCGGCCAATTGGATGATGATTTGATAGACTGAATTGGACTGAATCTGAACATCATTTCGTGATATCTCGTGATATCGTCTGTGATCCGTGATCTCGAATGTGTCACAAATCTATTGAGCTCTGGGCGCTCAGGACGACGCCAAACAAAAACACGAGGAACTTCTCATCAAATTTTTATTCCATTTTTCTAGCTTAGAGGCCTGTCTGGGCCCGCGATCCGTGACGGTCCCTCTCCAAGCTCAGCAACAATTTTCTGCGAATGGGAAAGGACTCATGTTAGTGTGGAGGTTGACGACTAGAGGCAAGACACGTCTGCTGCTTGTCAGCTCTAGACAAATAATGAATATGTATCCGAGCACGACGTAATTATCGGTAGGTAGGCTTAACCTGCCGGTGAGCTGCCCGATAGAGCCGGCAGGTCTAGCCTGCCCTTGATGAATTTTCATCCACTCTAACGGAGTCTGCGCCGATGAGCTCAATCGAGGTGGACACATTGCCTCTCCCGAATTCCTAATCAACGAAAACTAACTTTTGTCGCCATATCTTTCGCACGTGATCTGGGAGGCTTTCCCAGACGGCGAAAGCCTTCCTCATGGCCTCCGGCCCGGACATTTTTTGTCCTGCCCGCCTGGAAGAAGGATTATTGAGCTAATCATGCTCGGTAATGTTGCGTTGCGTCTCGATCTGCTCAACGATGAGTCCCCTGAAGTCTTCCGTATGAGGAACTCGTTTTTCGACCTTACAAAAATCCAGAGCTCCACGAGGAAGCTCGAAACGAAACGAAAAACGGTCGAACGACGAAAAACGAGTTTCTCATACGCAAGACTTAAGGGTACTCTTTCACAGCTCGACCTCACGGCAACTTACCGCTCCGACTCGAAATAGGAATCGACGAACCGGGGGACTTCATTTTTCGCGACTTATGTTCCCGCGACATCGTGATTGCGCGGCTGTTAGCCCAACAGCCGACGATGTGCGGCAGGCGCTGCGATCGGCCCTTTTATTTACCATCGACGGGGCGCGGGCGGGGAGGCGGCCATAAGCCCGCCGTGTTTACATAGCAGACGCGGTTTGGTCCTGTTGGGCGGCTGGCGTTGTCGTTGGCGGGTTGGACGAGTTGACAATTCCAGCTGCCACAGCCGCAGCTAGCACAGACCACAGACCAACCTTCCGAGCAAGCCTCCGCGTGTTCACGTTCAGCCATGAGTTGAAGAGATCCCCTCAACGTGCGCTCAAAGAGTCCCTCAATGTGTGATACATCCTCCTCGCCCGCTCTCCTCTCCCACCATCTAAATCGCCACCCTGGCGTCTCGGCGCTTGCACGCGTCACGCCGCCCGTCGCCTAACCGCATAGAACCAAGCTACCTACCTACATGATTGGAAATAGCTCCGTGTGATCCGTGTGATCTCGTAGTCCTGCCGCTCCTTGACGAAATGACGAAATATTTGAGGGTCGAAAATCGACCTAGGTCTTATTGTTAGTGGCTGCCGCGGACATTTGAAAACAAAAATGGCGGGGACTCTGTTTTTCAGCGATTTTTTTTTCTACTGAAACTCGGACATCGTTAACGTCGGGGTGTGAGCTGTGAGCGGTTCGCCCGCTTTGTCGCCACGTTCCGTCGCACTACCATTGCATGGTATGGACGAGGACCCGTATCGACGGGAAAAATGTCTTCGCAAAGACCATCGAGGAGGCCATCCACATAGGCCCATGCAGGAAGCCTGAAGAGTGGACCTCCTTCTTTCAAAGCATCGATCGAAATTCTGAGGGCAGAGTCGAGGCTACCCCAACGCCATCGCCCGACCCTAAGAGGCGAACTGCTATGACGTCGCTTCACTGCCATCGAAGCGAAGCGTTGTTGACTGAGGCGATCTCTTGCTGCACCTCGGCTGAGGCAGCAATCGAATACATGGAGCGAAAGCAAGTTGCCACTGTGGCAACAAATTTCAATTCATGGTATGCATATTTGAAGAACTTATACGCGGATCGGCCAGAGAGGAGGCAAAGGCTGTGCGAGGCGTACGGGAAACCGTGCGCCTCCACGGCTGAGGCCGACTCCGCCGAGGCCGCGGTGATAAGCACCATTTACAGAACGCACGAGGATGACGTGAAGAAGCGCCTCCTCGAAGAGATGGAGTCGAGTTCGGACACCAGCGATGCGGACGCGGCAGCTCTGGAAGACGAATGGTCAGCTACGAACTCGCGTTGCGGAATACTCCAGCACGAGCAGTCAACCCAATGATCGAGTTATATTATGTGTATGAAATGTGTATGAAATGTGGTTGATACGTGTGTTATAACTATCTGTAAATTTATAAAAATATAATTGTATAAAAATTGTATAAAAATTGTATAAAAATTGTATAAAAATTGTATAAAAATTGTATAAAAATTGTATAAAAATATAAATATATCCCATCCTGAGTTCTTCTATCATAAATCAAAAGTGTTGGATTTTTTTTTGTATTTGGATATTCATAGCGAATCGGCGACATCGCGGTTGGCAATATAGGAGTTCATAATAGTGGGTCGGTGACTTCTCGAGGGAAAATCTCCGAAACCATTCACCATCGACGTTGCGCGCGGCGCGCGCGCTCTCGGGCAGACTACCGGATTCAGGCAGTTCAGCATCGAACCTAAATGCCTGTGGCTGAAATATCGCTCTGGAGTAGAGTATCAGAAATTGTTCCTCTTTTTTCAGGATGAATTCCGCTATTGTTAATGGCTCCCAACTCGCGAGTGACAAATGACAAGAGGTGGCGCGGACGCCCTTCATGGTTTTCTACTTTCAAATGCGCCCGCTTTCTGATGGCCGGAGGTGCACAGTCGGGCTCGGGCTGATGAATCCTCGTAAGTTGAACTGGATGATGAAGCTCTCGTTTCGATTGGCAATCGGCATTCCTGATTCGCGTCTCACCGGTAAGTATCGCTTTGAAACACTGTCGCATTCGAGTAGACCAGTGATTCTCAACCGGGGGCCCCTGGGCCTCAGGGGGGCCCTGGCGACTCCTCGGGGGGGCCACGGGAGATTTTTCGGGATGACTCGGCCCATGGTCAAAGTTCACCACGTATGGCCAAGCTCTCTCCTTGAGCGAAATATCACTCGCGCGATCGCAGGTTTGTCACAGAGGTGATTTGCGGCTGAAGTAGACTTCACTCACGCCCCGGATTCGCGACCTTCGTGTTGAAGCTCAAGCCCAAAGTTCGTATTGAGACCGAAATCTTCCAAACAACTCGTATAAAATGAGGTATTATCACGTCGGAACATCTAATGGCAACGAGGATACGATAGATTTTGTGAATACGAGCGTTGTGTTTCACAAAACTCTTTTCACAAAACGCTTTGTCATGAGCGCCAGGGGGGCCACGGCGGAAAAAAGGTTGAGAACCACTGGAGTAGACTGCAGAGTTGTGATTTCAGAAAATCTGATCGTGAGCCCAAATGGGCGGTGTTAAGGTGGTGCTAGGGGTAGGATGTAGGATTGGCGTTACGGTAACAGCGGTGACGGGGTTTTATCAATTGAAGCTGCTACAACGAGCGGCGGAAAAATCTCGACCTCATCACGTTTTATTTGGATGAGAATCCATTCCCGAAACGACCACATCCCAATAAATCTAAATGAGTGACATGACCTGGAGCTTCGCTCTAGTTCCAGCTCGTCTCCTGCTCCCTCGATCCCGACGACAATCCGGATTTTGCTTACCCGATATGAGCGGGAACGAAAGCACGCGACGAGGAGTATGGCCTGGAGGTTGTCGTCCGCGCCGTGGTCCAAGCCGTCTTCCTCACCGTCCTTTCAGGGAACTCTACGTGCCGCCGAGAGCCAGAGAACTCGTCAGAGGGCCAGAGGGCGACGAAATGTCTGAGGAGACGACGGAAATCGTGAGCATGGATCTCGAGAATGCTGCTGCTGCTGCTGCTGAGAGTATCGCGGCGGGAGAGACGGACATTTTCCTGATTTCATAGGAAGGCTCTCGCATCGTGACATACAGGAAGCTTCTCGAGCGCGTGTCTCCGTTTTTCTCCCGTAGGTTGAGGAAGCTCTCCCGCAGCCACAACCTGCTGCCTTCTCAATCAGGCGACAATGAAGGATTGCCTATTGAGAACGTCCTCCAAGAAAAAATCCGGTCGAAATTCGAGTGATTGAATCCCTAGTACTATTTAGAAAGAAATTATTCAACCTACTTAAAACAAATACCAATGCACGACTAAATTACTTCTAATCTCCTTGAGTAAATTCCGCTGGCCTTTGTTCACTTCCGCTTGCTCTACGTTTCCTCTGGTCTAGACTTTGGGTCTTCGGCCGTGCCAACCAGTTCAATTCAATTGAAACAACTTCGTTGTTGTAACAATCGATCCATGGGAAGAACTCATGATAGGTTTTCGATATGAAATATGTCGATTCTACAACGATTTCGTCGAAGGACACCCCCGACCTGAAAAGCTGCAATTCGGTAGAAATGTCGCAAAAAGAACCGGTTTTACCGAAACCGGTTTTCCGGCCAAAACCGGTCAAAAAGGTTTTTTTTCGCGTGGAACGGTTTTGAAGTTGGTTTCTCGGCCAAAACCGGTCTTCCGGTCAGAAGTTATTCTCGGATTTCCCCCTGGAACTACAATAATGCGAGGAAAAACGTTTGAAACAGCACACACTCGGCATTTTCACCTTCGCTCCTGCGGAAATGGTTCCACACCCAACTTCTGGACGATTTTGAGCTCGCCTCCATTTTCTACGGAAGAGTGGAGCTTACGAATGTTACGACTCGAACTGATTGCTGTTGAATCGATCACAACGACGTTTTCTGAACTCGCCGAACAACCGCCGCCGTTTCGCGCGCGCTGTGTCTTCTTACACACTGCTTAGAATCATCGTCTGCCTACGTGCGATCTCAGTTTCGGTGGAAGTCTCTCTGAAAGAAAGCGCGCGAAGCGCGTCGCTATGTTGCGTTAACTACCCATGGCCCTAACACGAATATCCCCACGAGGCGGCAATCCTGAAATATTCGGAGCAGACGGCGTGAGAACACAACACGAGACGTGCACTGCTCGAGATCTCACGCTTCTTGAAACGAATTCCCGCCATAAATGGGAGAAAAGTTTAAGGCTGAGCAAGGAGTTCGGAGCGCGGAGGAACCTCACGAGAATCGATGCCGAAGCCGATCGTAAGCCGTCGAAACCGTTCCCTAAAACCGGTTTTAACAGTCGGAACCGTTCCCTAAAACCGGTTTTAACAGTCGGAACCGTTCCCTAAAACCGGTTTTAACAGTCGGAACCGTTCCCTAAAGCCGGCTTTGAGCGTCGGAACCGTTCCCCAAAGCCGGCTTTGAGCGTCGGAACCGTCCTCTAAAACCGGCTTTGAGCGTCGAAACCGTTCTTAGAGGCCGCTTTTAACCGTCAAAGCCGTTCTTTAAAACCGGTTTTAACCTTTAAAACCGGTTTTGATTGAAACCGGTTTCGACGGTTAAAACCGGTTTTAGGCCGGTTTTTCAAAACCGATTGCGACCCCTAAGTGTGACGTTACCGACTGGATTTTTTCTGTACAGGGCTGTCAGTAGGTGACTTGACGATGAATTTTTCCGGGATCGAACGTCTTCCGCTCTCACTGTGAGATATCCCAGGCCGGGCCAGTAGTCTCGTTTAGTCAGCTGAAAACCCGTTTTCTCTACGCCCCGTCAAAACCGAATAAAATGATCATTTATATGGATTTGACAGATTTCATGGGGGGTCGATGAATCATCAACATACACCCCCTTCTCGAGTTGTGAGCGCCACAGCAAAGGAAATGGAGAATCTCCCGAGAATTTAACACCCGTCTGAAAAGGAGATGTTGCGACTGAACACAACACTTTTGGCTGAAACTTGGTGGAATGATAAAGCCTGGTACACATAGCTCAGGGATGAGCGGCTCTGGTGCGAAAATTCGTGGTTGAGGTCCTATGAGGTGCTGAAGTGCGTGAGGTGAAGATGTGTTCATTTTATTCAGTCTTTGCGTGAGAGCATTTGAACACTTTTTCTGCCACCTGTCGTATGGACAGGACCGACAGAATATTGTGCATCTATTTCTCGGGGTACGAGAAGAATTTGGTTGACACTATCAAAGCCACGGAAGTCTTGGTCGACCTCATACCCCGCTTTGGGCCACGCGAATGTCCACATCGGGGAAAAACGGGGATGCTGTAGCTGATTATAACAGACGGAATGCAGTTTGATTATGAAATAGCGGTTCGAGTTTTCCCTTATAAGTTCCTCCCTTATAAGTGATTGTCCTCCTTGTCTCTCCTTTTTCTGATAATGATGCCAGACTTTCCCCATTCTGTCTTGAGAAAACTGGCTCGGCTCTGCCTCTCCGTCTGAGAAGGTATCTTGCAATTCATCATCTGAAGCAAGGAACTCATTTTGGAACAGCTCACACTGTTGTACTCCCGTAAGTGGAGCACATAGAGCCGGTAAAGCTTCTCCTTAAATCATCGCGCGCCATGACTAGAGCGCCCCCTGGGTTCAGTGAAATAAAAGATTTAGTCTCCTCTAAGTTATCACCGAGTACGCACGTCTCTTGATATTTACATAGTGTCTCTGTCCAAGCATCAGCAGGATACTACACACACAGCACACGCTAAGGACCAGGACGCGCTCTGGAGCTTCCAAGCTACAGAACAGCGCAGTTACTACGAATACACTGACTCGAAAAAGTGATCAACAAGTGAATCTGCAAGTGTTTTGGCGCTTCGATTTGGAGATGTCATTGGTGTAACTTAGTTATCATTCATCGGATCGAATCGAACGAAACCGCGTTTGAAAGCTGAGCCAATGCGAAACCGATTGCTACATACGCGTTTGCGATCCGGGGAATATGTGTTCATTTTATTCAGTTTTTGCACCATGTTCCGTCGCACTCCAGCACCTCATAGAACCTCAACCACGAATTTGCGCACCAAAGCCGCTCATCCCTGAGCTATGTGTACCAGGCTCTATCATCCCACCAAGTTTCAGCCAAATCGGTGTGTGCTCGATTGCACCATCTCTTAGTAAGGAAACCGGGTCGTATTCACTCCACCCTGGACGTCGTTTGAGCCTATCACTTTGTTACAAGAATGTGACGATAGATGACGAAGTACTGGCTTTCGGTACCCTCAGCACAGACGCTAGCGCGTCGAAATTTCCGGTAAAACGTTCCTCCCTCGAACTAACTAAGACAAATATTTCTATCCCAGAAGTCGCTCTACAAGGAACCTGGGTGGAAAATCTACGGCGGGAAATCCAGACACAGATCTCATCCGATGATCTGCATCGAACCGTTAACTTCTTCCAACAAGGTCGAGTCGAGCTCGCTGTCAGCACAGTAAGTTCTCTTTGCGAAGCCACCGAGTTTCTCCTCATCGATTGTCTCGCGGGAGCATGCCAAAGCTTCTTGTCAGCACGGTCGGTCTCGCCGTGTCAGTTTCGTCCCACAGTGTTGCCAAGCTTAGATGTGTCTAACCTGAGAAGAATCCCAATTATGTAGATTCTCTATAACCTCACTTTTTCATGTGATGATAGAATGGAGTCACTGTTTGACACTGCGCTGGCGATTAGCGAGAAATGTCCCAGTATGTCGCAGCTACGCGACGAAGCTGTGAGCTACTTCCGCAAAAATATAAGAGAAACGGCGAAGAAGCTTCTCCCGATGAAGACCGAGTTGATCACGCTAGTCCTTTCCCAGGACGAGCTAAAAGTAAGTGAAGCCCTTGGCGTTTCATGTTCGGCAACATCTCGAATGAGCCCCCTGTACAAAGTTCAAAGCACCAGTTGATGTTGCGCTCGATATTTCTCGACAGGTACAATCGGAGGATGAAGTTTGCAATCTCGTCTTGGCTTGGTTGAAGCGGGGACCTGAACATGACCAAATCGAGCCGATTATCGAATGCGCTCGTTTACCCCATTTGACCACCGGATCCTTCAACATGCTCTGCAAAGCTCTCAGAGACGTCGACGAGATGGTGAGTAGAAACGACAGATTCATCAGAATAATGGATTCTAGACGCATCTTGGATCCGAAATAACAGCGTCACCACTTGTGAGTTTGATTTTCAACAGCCGCTCATCGTGTCCGTGAAGGCGAACAGAAATTCAGAACTACCAGATCCTCAATTCGCTCGCCGTCTCCATTATGACCGAGACACCAATGGGCGCACAACGATAAACAGCCCGCAAACATCGCCAGGGATCAAGTTCGGAGACGTTCTAGTCCACGAGGACACGCTATACGCTTACGAGGAGGATCCTCGTAGGAGTATTGACGAGAAGTCCAACGTCACCAATGAATGGTTCGATTATCTACGATGTATCTCGATCGCTGAATCTTCCATGGTTCTCCCCTTGTTTCTAACTTCTAGCGATGGTCCGTACAGGTTATACTTGATCTGCTCGAATGAGAAAAAGATCAGAGCTACTGTTGGGGGTTTCTCCTTGTCGTCCGAAAGAAAGTGGACGACAGCGAAAGACTATGCGGGCAATCTGCTCGCGAGAATGGCCATCGTTGGGAGTCGCTTGGTAGTGCTCAAACGCTCATCGATCAGTGGAGAAACCATAATTGCGGAGTAGGTTTCTCTCATTTTTTCATTGGTACATAGAACCTCGCATCGCCTGCTGGCAATCAGTCAGATCGCTCGTGTACTTGCAGATTCGATCCGGACAATGAGATGGCTATTTCCCTATTCACCTGGCAGAATCCTCCGTTCTTGCGATTTCGTTCTCCCGCGACATTTTCTCGCAACAGCCTGAGAGCCTGTAATCCGTATCGCACTTGCGATCGAAACAACGCCTGGCAAACTATTCCAACTGGCCTCCTATTCATGATGCTGATCATCTTTGTGACAGTTAATTGTCAAATCTCATCCCTCGTCGATGCCCACTGACACTCCGAGGATGAGCGACAGAGGCCTATTTTGGCGTTTGATGCACTTCCCGTGGGAAGATTCAAAATATCCAATATAGAAACGCAGAATGCTGGCTTCCGTTTCGCTCATTGCTGGGAGACCCCTCCTCATCCCACATTCCGCATGGTAGAGATCCTGAAAAGATGAGGTTCTCCATTTCTAGGCAGCTCAAGACGATGAATTTCTCCTCAATCTCACAGGGAAACAAATGAATGGCAACTTTTATTGCCAGCTGAGGAGACGCAAAATTGGGTTAAAATATCTCATAGAGCTCTGACTGCAACAACTTGACTATTGCTAGGCTATATCTCATCTGGCCCCACGGACATATCTTCCTGTTCTTATGGCGCACTCCGAGAGAGCTGAAGCAAGCGTGACCAGGGCTCGAACAATAACCAATGCATGCATGAGATGAACAAGAGTATACGATTACATTGAACGCATGGAAAAATAAAGAGTCCTCGCGGGTATGTTCAGCGCACGTCTCTGCTTTCAGGTCCCACCGCGCATGCGCCGCGGCGCCGGCGGCGGCGCGGTAACGGTGGGACGCCACTAACGAGCAACAGTCCTTCACAGCGCTTGAAAGAGAGCGCACGATAGAGAGCAGGAGACCACGATGGCACCGGATGGGATTCTAGATTCCCGAAAGAGTCTTCATATTCCACGGGACAAGTCCATACGGTGGTATTTTACAGTTCTCAACAAACGCAGTCCTAGGATTCGGCAATGGGTGAGTAAACTTTTCAGGAGATCCGAAGCGTTGATTCGAGGAATCTTCTCGAGACCTTAAAAAGAAGAGTTCCTGTTGAGTTCATGGAACCACCAATGATCTTGAGTAATGGTGGGCATTGCCGGTGTCTGATCGTGGTTTCTGCAGAAGCCGACGAAGGCTGGCTCATTGTATGAATGCCGTCCCCGCCCGGGCGGTCCTCTTCCCTCCGAAAAAGCCAAACACGTGGCCGGAGATATCTTTGAAATTGATTTCCCGATCGAAGGGAAAGCTAAAATGAATACATTCCCTTGAAAGCCAGTTCGCCGATGACGTAGATACCACAAGGAAAAACGACCTCACGACGGAGTGGATGAGTTTTAGCTCGATAATTCCTCTTCCGGATTTCACTCCCGATTGGAAATGTTTATCCCAAAACCAACGAAATGCGAGTGGTTGAAATCTAGCCGATGCAGCCATATTCTCGTCATTCAAGGGAATCAAATCACAATTTCTGGCCTCATCGATCCATCCCGAAGTTTTCCGAAACCTCTAATTCTCAATCCAGGTACCGTTTTCGGGGGCGGCGCGAGCAGATCGGGCTCATCGCTCTCGCGGTCGTTATATTCGGAATCATATATTCCTGCGCCGTTCGCCTGTTCTCCCGGTGGCGAGGATCGGAGGAGCGCCCACAAGTTGGAGAAACCCACGTAGAGCCGTCGAATGGTGAGTTCAGTTTCCCATAGTATAAGCCGAATCTAGCTCAGTTTTAGTTGTCTCCATGATGAATCACAATTCAAAATAGCTTTCCTCCCTTATCCTTGCTACGACGCTCAACTTATAGTAAACATCTAAATTATATTTCCAGGGCACAACCGCTCGGGCCCCTGAAACGTATCGCCACGAGTATTCTATTTTCAAGGTGTAGATAATGAATGAGTGTACGCGATGATCTACCTATGTTTTTTGGAAAACCGGGAAATAGACGAAGGTCTTTCCATCAATCTCTGATGGCCCTGAGTCCACACTAGAGGAGCTCACATACGAGAACGCATCACTCATCACATGGAATAAAATCGAGCAGTGCAACTCGCAGACATCGAAGCAGTCGTTCATTCCAGCGCTCTGCTTGTCCTGACAGACGAGCGCCATGATCTTCAGTGGAGAAGAGAACTTCAGGCTGACGCTCCCCAAAAATGGCGGGCAAGGAATGGCGCTCGTTGCCTCCGTACGAGATCAAATGAATTTGAATGGAGGAGAATCAGCTTCCAAACCTCCACGGAGACTGCGCACGAAACACGGAATTTGTTGCACACCATATATTAGATAGAAAATGACCTAGAAAAGAATCAAATAACTTTGTCTTCGATTTTCGCAAAATCGGAGAGAGTCAACCGTTGAGGCTCGTGCGCGCGTCTCAAATCAGGGAGAATTTTCATCATTCCTGCTCGGGGCTGGAAAACTTTCTGCAGAGTTCTTTGGTTCAATCACCATGGCTTCATCAAGCAGGATCTCAGACTTGGTGACAGTGGCGGATCCAGGGATCGCTCGAGGGGGGCGGTTCCAGATTTTCAGTGTCCCCGGAGTGTTTTTCCGTCCTCAATGATGCGGTTAGATATTGAATTGCTCGTTTGATAATTGTTGAGTAAAACCATTCATCTATAGTGAGATGATTCATGTGATTCTTCCTGCTAAACCTTATCTTCCGGAGAGGCCACATTCGAGGGGGCGATCGCCCCATCGCCCCCTCCCCTAGATCCGCCACTGCTTGGCCTGGTAGCAAACGGAATTTCCGCTTCCAGAGTGTCGAGCACCGCGACATGGAACCCGTGATCGAGGAAAACTTGATGATAGAACGGCTGAGGAGCTACTCCGATTCTGGGGTTTTAGCAATTCCCGGAGTCGATAACGCAGCTGATGTCCGAGCCCCCTGACGTTTCGGGAAATCGGCATGGAATCGGATCATCCGCGTGAAGAAACCCACACTTTATTTTGTGATGGCGAAAGCAAAGGTTGCGCCAGTGAAAGCAATGAGCATATGCCGCCCCGAGCTCCCAGGGAGCGTCCTAGCAGGGAAGTTGTTGGATACGCTCAAGAAATGCCTGGACCTCGAGATCAAGTGGTATACCTATACACCAACAACTCCGGCACCCTAGCGTGGGTGGATTCGGAGCCGGAAAAATGGAAGGCTTACGTTGCGAACCGCATACGCAGGATTCAAGCCCTGACGAAGGGAGCAAGCTGGAATTTCGTCAAATCAGAGTTCAACAGCGCAGACATTCTATCTCGCGGCATCGACATCTCGACACCGGAGAAGAGGAAACTCTGGCTCCAAGGGCTCCAGTGGCTCTCGACAAAAGATCGACAGGATTTAGAGAAACATCCTCTCGAATGTCGCGCAACAGAATTCGAGGCCGAACGGAAAGCCACAGTTTCAACGAGGATAAACATCAACACATTTTCAAGCGAAATATTCTCCGAAAACCGTGTCTCTTCGTTCCTGAAAGCGGTCCGATTCTGGGCATTCATGATTCGCTTGAAAAATAAACTTCGAGCAGTTGACGCTGCGAACAACAACCGTCGATGCGCATAGACGCGGAACAGATGGCCGCAGCAAGACTGGACCAAATACGTCTGATCCAAAGAACATACTTCACAGAATAAGTCAAATCGCGGGGCGAGAATCTGAAGAGATCGAGTATACTCTACCAGTATAACCCATTCATCGACACAGAAGGTCTATTGAGGTGTCGATCTAGGCTCGAGCGGTCTAAAGACCTAACAACGAATCAGAAATTCCCAATCATCTTGCCGCCGAAGAGCAACTCCACGAAGCTGGTCATCAAGGATGTCCACGAGCGAAGAAACTTCCATTGCGGTGTCATCGCAGCCACATTGCACATTCTGCGGCAAGACTTCCCCGTGATCCACGCTCGGAAGCTCACGATGCAGCTCCTAGCGGCTTGCCCGACATGCAAAATATTCCACAGCAAGCCGGCGTCGCTTCCGATGGCTCCTCTGCCAAGCTTCCGAATCGAGGAAGCACCCCCGTTCTTCCACACGGGGTGCGACTTCGCAGGACCGTTCCGGTAATCGAATTACCGTTTTCCCAGAACGGAAAATCGATTTCCCGTTTTCCCAAGACGGAAAATCGATTTTCCGTCTTGGGAAAGCGGAAAATATTTTTCAACATGGAAAATGAGGTTTCAACACGGAAAATAAGACTACAACATGAAATCTGCTTTATTTCGTTGGAATACGCCTCACTCGGATCAGATACTCTCTGCGCACCAAAAGAATATACGACAAGTCACCAGTCATCGGATGAACATTTACTGGTGTGCTTCCAAGAGCGGTTTCCAAGGCTGCATGATGGCATACATGAACTTAACGAGAAGACAGTCAGCGAAACGATCATCGTTTTGACTTTCTTGGTTGTAGCGCCGGAAATGACGCGCTCTACTGGAAACTCGCTTGGCAGCAACGCTCGTCGGCTCGAGCACCGACAGCGTTTTGAGCAGAGCATCAGGGAGGTCGCGCTCGATTCGATTTTCCGTTCTGTGGAAAACGGAAATTCGATTTTCCGTTCTCCGTGTCACGGGAACTCAGGTCTAGTTCCGGTACAAGAAAGACACACACGAAATATCCAAATGCTACTTCTTGCTATTCGTATGCGAAGTTACTCGAGCAGTACACATCGAGCTAACTACAGATCTCTCAACGGCGGACGTGCTGGGTGCACTCCAGAAATTCGTCAACCGATTCCAGTCAGTCCGAACAATTACTTCGGACAATGGTCTCTCATTCCAGCGAGCGGCAAAAGAAATCGAATTCATCTACGAGCACATCAAAGACGGTGACGTCAAAAAATGGCTCGCAGATTCCTTCAATAGCTGGAGGTTCATCACACCTTCAGCGCCGTGGTTTGGAGGATAATGGGAGAGGCTAGTCGGGGTGATCAAAAAACCGGTCAAGGTACTGGGATCAACAATTCCCCACTTCAGAGACCTGGAAATACTCCTCAGCGGAGTAGAGGCGATGGTTAACAGGCGACCAATCACCACCGTTGCAGCAGGAGCAAATGAAGTCGAAGCACTGAGTCCAGCGAACCTGCTATACGGGATAAAAGGTGACACGATATTCCCTCAACACGCCCTGAAACCGCTGAAGAAAGTAGATGCGGACAAAATCATATTTTCCAAACGCTGGAAGTACCAGCAACGTCTCCTAAACGCATTTTGGAAGCGGTTCCAAGGAGAATACCTCGGATACCTGCGAACAGCGCATAAGCGAGCCAACGCGAAGGCGAACCCAATCAGCATCGGCGACGTTTGTCTTCTCGAAGACACGTCCAACAACCGAGCGTTGTGGCCGCTAGGCCTTGCAGCGGTTTTTAACTGCAGTTTTTTAACTGCAAAAACTGCAAAATTTTGCGGTTTTTCAACTGCAAAAAACTGCTTCTAGCTGCAGTTTTTGACTGCAGTAAACCCGCCATCCGGAAATGCGCCCATTTTTCCGTCATACCTGAGGGACAGTGAGGGACAGATTGATCTTTCATCCGAATAAAAAATCTTCCGATGTTTCTAGCCGCTGTCTCTTCGCCATGGAACTTATTCCGTCGATAACACACGGCAAGACGTGGTTATCCACTCTACTTCGTGCCTTCGAGCTGACATTGCTCGACGGAGCTCCAATCTGACCAGAGGGGCCAGGGGTTTTACCAGCCACTATACCACGACTGTTAGCTTGTGATCCATACAATATTCAAGGATTCCCCTGGGATCTGTGGAAGCATCGGACGTCGGAGAGCTCTTGCTTCACCTGCGTCATTTGCCAACAATATCTCGAGTCGACGTGACTTCTTTCGTGGATCCGAGACACCGATCCGATTTGCCTATATATAAATATAGGGTATATATTTAGGGAATTTGTGGAATATAGGGATATCCCTATAAATAAAACCCATAATCCCATCACGGAGGGACACTGGACTCTATAGAGGGTAGAGTGAAAATGACTTCTCTGTTCGTCTCAAATGAGCTTGCGTAGCAGAGAGCCGTCGCGGAGTTTTTGAGGCTCATAGGTTGAGCGGGGTCGCACACCGGATGCAGTGACTAACATCGAGTGGCTGGAATTCTGCCTGAAGTTCAGAATGAACCACTTCGCCAGAACTTGTCATCTGGCCGAAGGTCCGCAAGGCACTTCCGGGCAATCTCGGGCGTCTCCTCGAGCGTTGTCGGAAAAGCCTGAGCTCAATCCCACCAACGACGGTCCAGGCCGAACGAGACTTCAGTGTAGTTCGGTTATTGCTTGGAGAGAACAGAGCAAGTCTGGAACCAGCCACATTGGATAACATCTTCGTTCTCCGGAAACTATTTCAATATGAGCAGTTTCGAGCTCAGTCAACCAATTTCGAGAGCAGTTTGATAGCAAGGATGCACTTGCGAGGTCTTCCCGCTGGAGAACTTCAAGGGAATGATTAAACTTGGCGGATGAATCGTCTCTGGAGTTTCAACTGCTTGAAATTTATCCCAAGCTCATTGAAGATTACCAGACTATACCATGGAAATCAACAGCACTCTCGCGATTCAAGGTCGAATGCGAGAAAAAGCAATTGCAGTCATTTGCAGTTTTTGACTGCAAATTGCAGTTTTCGGTCGCAGTTAACCGAAAACTGCATTTTCCAAAAACTGCAGTTTTTTTACAAGGCCTAGTGGCCGCTATGCCGCGTGATAGCAATCCCTGAAAACACGTCACCAGCCCAAGCACGATCGTGCACAATCAAGACGTCAAGAGGCCAAATCCAAAACAAACAGAGAAATGTATGGACATTTATCATCAAAATGATAATTCATCATTGGCGTCAACGACGTGGGCGAAGAGCGGCATCAACCCTTTCTCGCAAGGGCGGCAACGCGGCTTCCCGCGCCTGGCGGGAATCGCGGTCTTCGTCGCGAGGGCGTTCACGTTCGCCACGAGCGTTGGCACGTTCCCACAACTCATTCGCACGAACCACGCGGCGGCCATCACGGAGAACTTCCAACCGCGCGCGCTCGGCGGCACGTTCTTCCGGCGGACGAACTGGAGGTTGGTCAGCGGGCGTTGAGTGTAGGTCCAGGTCGCGGGGTTCTCCCCAACAGGGATGGTGACCGCGCGAGGGTCGCGCTGAGCGCCCCGACGAAGATGAGCGAGAAAATTCTCGATGTGCGGAGCGGGGGGCACGAGGAAGGCGAGTCGGCGGAGTGGAGTGAGGCTGTCTTCCGTTCGTCATGCGTTAAGAACGTAGAATACTCCCGATACGGGAGGCACTCGGCCTCCGTGAGGGAGGCCCACGCCAGACGGCAAATTTTCCTTGCATCCATCGGCAGCTGCACGTTCAACCACACTTCATTATGGCAGAGTTCAGCGAAATAGAGACCCATCGGGGAGTCACAGTAAGGGGTGCGTCTACGGATTCGGCTCATCGTCCAAGAAACAACACCGGGCGTAGAGAGAACAAGAACAACGTAGGGATCGAAACCAACCACGAAAGTGAACAAAGCTCGCCGAGAGCGAGGAATCTCGAGGTTTGGAGGAAGACCAGAGAGGGGTCTCGGAAAGGAAAAATTCAAATACGGAACGCGCGCGGAAGCTCCAAGAGCGCGAGAAACTTCTAAGCAGCGTTCAAGAACGGTCGGCGTCTCAAGCAGAGCGCCGCACCCCTCGAGCGTAACTTACGATTCATTCAATGAATCGGTAGCGGCACAAAGGCACTTGGAGAACATCGGCCGAGCGCGGCGCGACGATGACGTCAACGTGGCTTTCCCGGCTGACGTCTCTACTTCTCCAGACAACAGCTGATCGAGCTGTCACCATCCGGTGGCAGCCATCTTGTCTGACAAGGGGAGTGCCGAACATGGTAGGAACCGATTGAGCTGAAACTTGCAGCAGAAGATGCCCTACCCGAGCCTAGAATAACCCCAGAATATTAGCTGCGTATGGCCACTTTTGGGGTCGCAACGCAACATCGAAATATTAAGCTTTGGGCCTATGGGAGAGTAGAGAGATCATTTATTCTGGAGTGTAAGTACATGATAATCGATGAAATAACATTTCGCACAGAGTGACTTACTGCAGTGTACGCATCTGATAAAGGGTATTTCGCGGCAACAATCAGTGGAGCAAACGTCGTCCGGTTTAAAAAGCACATCGGCGAGACTAGGGAATGGTATCGCCGGAACTTCGAAGCCGGCCTCCCGCCAGCCACACAGCCACATGCTGCGAAAACCAGGGTGCTGGAATTGATTGTAGATCAGCGATTGGAGACGCAAAGCATCGTCTCGGCGATCGATACGAACTCCAATCATCGCACACGCTCGCGTGAGTCGCTTTGCGAAGTTTTTCCACATCTGGAAGCAATAGACATCCAATGGTCGGATGAGGGTTGTGGTTCCTGGCGGAAAAGTTTTGATGACGAGCTCCTTGTGGTCCAGCTGGAATAGGCTCGCGTCTCGCTGACCACCCCAAGAATCGAGGTACAACACACAACGATCCATGTGACTACAATCCAGGACTTCCTTGAAGATTTCTTCGCACCAAGTCTTCATCAACGCTTTGTTAAGCTTCCCTGACTTGGTACAGGTGACAAACAGTTTCGGGTACTTCGTCACTTCGGTCGCCACTATTGGGCCGAAAACGCCGCCCGGCTCCCGTAAGTTCACAAACAACCGATCCACCAGCTCACCAGCCAGGTTCAGGAGAGGTTGTTTCGTATGAGTCAGCGCATTGATCGTTTGTTCGGCTACGAGAGTCTTCTTTTCTCCAGTGTAGGACAGGGTCCGGTTTTAGTAGACTAAATAGTTGAATCCTGATTGATCTGTGTTGAAGATCTGGGGCGGGTCGTAGTGATTTTCAACGGTGTCGACGTAATCCAAGATGACGACAGCCGCAGAGGTCTCGATTTCTTCCTGATCGCCCTCGCGTCGGTGGGTTGTGAATTTGTTGACTTTTCTCGAAGAAAATCGGTAGACTTTCTTGAACTTCTGAACCCACCGAGGGGATGCGGTGAATCTCGTCAGGCCGAGCTCTCGCGCCTTCTGCAAGGCCCACTTCCTGACATCGTCATCATGGACAGCGAGCAAGTTGGCCCGCGCCAGGTCAAAACTTTCTTTGGCATACTGAGCAACTTGGAGCAAACGATCCCTTCACGTTCCCATCTGCTCATGGTACTCACGGAATCGATCGATGTAGTGGGGATGCTTCACTCTCCTGAACTTGGTCTTTATGGTCGCGAATTTATGGGTAGGGTTTTCCTCATGTACTCCAGAACTGCCGATATATACTCATACGAGACGTATTCTCTTTCGTCGCCAAAATCTTCATACACCGGAACGAAGTCTTCTTCCTGGTAGGCGGACTCGTGGACTTCGTCGGTTTCTTCCAATTCAAAGACGTCAGCTCCGTCGTAATTCTGGAGGCTGTTGAACACCGCGTCGGCGATCTTCTCCTCTATGGCTCGTGTATTCGTCGCTGCACGGTCGCTCACCCTTAGTGCATTGAACTTGATCTTCAGTAGAGCCATGATCAATTCTAACCTGGCTGACATCCTCCAATTCTGTAGAAATCAGATTCGCACGGAAACTTGACACACCAAAGCTGCGCGAGATAAACTCCTGCTTGTTTAGGTTAGCGCGCCCAGCGAAACCAATAGTACCACGTGATTCGCCGAGTGGCAGCCGAAACTTTTCCAGAAGATGGAGTCTACGCGCCAAATTCAAGTCGGGAAGCCTCGAATGAGAGCGATCAATGTAGCGTTTTTCCCATTGGCCCAATTGTCCAATTGTTCCATTTGCCCCATAGGCCCAATACTTAATATTTCGATGTTGCGTTGCGACCCCAAAAGTGGCCATACGCAGCTAATATTCTGGGGTTATTCTAGGCTCGGGTAGGGTATCTTCTGCTGCAAGTTTCAGCTCAATCGGTTTCTACCATGTTCGGCACTCCCCTTGTGAGTTCCAAGAGAGTGATACAAGAGCAATTCCGGTGCGTTCTGAAAATCTCTTCCGAGCTCAGCGCTTTTGGTCCAAATCTACATCGATCCCGATCCGATTTGACCAGGCCGACCCCGAGAGAGTCCGAACCACCCAGATCGTCCGACTAGCCAACATCAGCCGTCTTCGACGCCGTCGCCGGACGATCTCCACAGTGCGCCAACCGCTCTACCGAAGAGTGCGAAGACAGACGTGTGTTCAATCTCCTCCACAGCCTAGAGCGTAGGCTACACTAGCTATCTACCGTTCCCCACAGTTCGACCACTGCTACCCACACTAAATGACCTCTTTTACCTAAGTTCTAACCAGCGACTGAGTACACGAACGTATAACTGACGTAACCGCTGTTTATTACCGTTCCAATTCGAAGTATCGTTCCGGATAATAATATCGTTCCGAGACATATTGCATTACGTAGACGTTCCATTCTTCCGTTCACTCATTGTCTTCTGACTTCAGCCGTTTGCTTGCTTCTTCGTCTCTCGCTTCGCACTGCTCCATGGATTGTCGCACGAAATCCATATGCGCGCGGAATCTTTCGCAGTGCCTTCGTTCGTGCCCACATACGCCGCACCAGTAGCACTTAGCATTCGCCTTCTCCGGACACATTCGGGACAGGTGGCCCATGCGATTGCAATGATAACACTTTTTGACGCGAAAGCGTCTCTGTTTAGGGGACAGAATGCTCGTACTTTGTCATTCATGTAACGTTTTTTGTAACAAAGTAAAGAGCTCAAACTGCGTTTAGGTCGCACCGAAAACGTTCCGGTTTTCTCAGAAAGGTTCCTGATTTACGGGAGAATCTGTATTTCGAGGCTTGTTACAGTTTGTTCCCGACAACATTGTCACTGATGAAGATTTATGACCCCCCCGTCAGATCATTGAAATCCGTATAAATAACCGTTTCGTTCGGAGTCGAAGAGGCGTGTGAGGAAAGGGTTTCCAGCATCTGGGCGAGACTAGCAGCCTGATCTGAAATATCTCACACGTTGGGTGTGGAATATCCAGTTCTTGAAAAATTCAACCGAAAGTCACCGAATTTCGGCGTTATACAGAAAAAATGCTATTGTCGGTGGTATGACGATCATAGTACTGTCCATTTCTATTCTAGGGATATTCTAGGGATATTCTGGGGTCGGTCTGACCATACTTTTTGGAGCTTATGGGAGAAATTTCAGGGTCGGTCTGACCATGGAATTGGAAAAAAGACAAAAAGTGGAGAGATTACACTCGTATTGATTTATTAATGCGGGAGTTCGTAACGCAGAAGTACTCTCTGCTCGAACTTTTCATCGCATAGACGGTTTGCCTTTGCTGCGTTGATCATCGTGGCAGCAGAAAACAATCGCTCTACCTGTGCACTCGAGGGCGGCTGAGTGTTGTATTCGCGGAAGATTGCAGCGATCGCGGGATGATCGTCGAGGCTGGCGATATTTGTTTTCTCATCGGATAAGTACTTCTGCAGGCATGGCTCCGCAACGCTGGTTGACGGTGCATTCGCCCTTATCGCCCCGAAACCGAAGAAGTCGTCAATCTCGATCGGTGGAGGGACTGGCGTTCTGTTTGCCGCCAATCGAGATTCGAGGAGCTCTATGATGCGTATTCGAATATACGCTTGGTTTGCCGGCGAAATGCGCGTGAACAACCAGGTCTTGAAAAACGGCATTAACAGCGTCGCTATGGCACATCTTTCTCCCACAGTGGAGCGACAATCGAAGACTTCCTTGAAACGAGTCTGTAAACTCTGAATCAATCCCTCAGCGATGGGTTTACAGAAGCGTAGGGCTGTTCTGGAGATCTCAGCGACTTGCGTGGCCACCGAGATGAGTACTGGCAAGAGCGTTCCATAGAATGCAGTCGTCTCACCTTGGAGCTTGTCCAAGCCCACGGCGATGGGCTTTGTGCATTCTAGATACTCTCCGATGTATCAGAAATCATCGTCGTTCAAATACTCATGGAGCCCCAAAGGTGACACGAGGGTTTGGATTTGCGGCTTCAGCTCGAAGAGGACCTTGAGACTGTCATACAAACTGTTCCAACGGATGGCGCCTGGCCGGAGCAGACGTCTTCCCGTGATACTCTGTATGATTTCTGCCGATCTTGGGCGTCGACTGAGGCTCCACAGTGGGTTGCACTTCGACAAGACCCGCGCATGGAGTACCGCAAGTTCAGGAGTTGACCTCAACGTCCGAGCCACATCGTTCGTAGCGCAGAGAGACAACGTGTGGGCTGCACATCTAGCGTGCGAAGGTAGCCTGATCATAATCATAACTATGATTGCACGTCTAACTATCGTACGTCCCTCGCATTCCCTACAGTTCGACCACTGCTACCGTTCTCAATGACCCCATTTACGCGATGTCTAGCTTATCGACGATTTGCACACGACTGACTGTCGAAGCTGAATGATACGAACTTGAGCCGACTCCACATTTTCCCTCTCTCCGATCGACCATGCTACCACACATGCTGTCCTCAGCGTGCCTGTTTCGGTCTTCCTACCTACGTGCACTCAATCTCTATCTATCTTCCCTAACCATATCCTGTTAAGATTCTGATATTTTACTCTCTCATACATTTCTGACACTCCTATCTGTATTTCCTGTTGTGTCCGCGAGGACCAGAACAGACAACGAGGTCGACAGAAGGAGTAATTTATTGAAATCGCACCCTGCTTATATATGTAGAAATCACGAGGATGACTCCGTTGTGCTCTGTGAGAACACATCATTTTCCATCACTTGGTGTATCTTCTTTCGAATCTTGCCGCTCGTCTGAGATTCCTTCTTCCGGTCTCCGAGTCTCATTCCTTTCCATCCGGTTCTTTCGCCGGTGTCTCGATGATCGCTGAATTCAGGTCGACATTCTTTGGCGTCTCCAATTTCCACGTCTTCTTCGCTTCGTCGAGTCCTCCCATGCCTTCCATCATCGAAGAAGTCTCGTCAATATCCTCGTCTTCGATGAAAGTTCTCGTCGATGCATCGGCTTTCTGACCTGAAGAAGCAGCTTCATGCTCATTAGACTCTGAAAACTCTAAAGATTCGTCAGACAATGGAACGATCTCTTCGCAATCCTCGCTGTGAGCCCTGTGCCATCTTAACGCGAAGCAATGCGAAGTCATGGCATTCCCCGAAAATGTAGAAGAAGCCAAATCCAGACCCTGCACAATCAAAACAGCAACCGGTCAAATCCTGAATCGATCGATCAAGAAGCTATATCCGATCGAGAACTCCCAACGAACCAACGAGCCCTAACAAGTGAATGTTCGCTCCTTAGAATCGCGGATGACGGCAGGCTATGCATATCGTTGAAAGGTCTTATTATGTGTGATCACCGTGTGAAATATTAGCGTCAGGCGAGGCCGCATTCCCGAGTTATGGGGATATGGAGTTAACATGTGACCATATGGGAATTTTGTTCTGGCCGGATCTATCTAAGCAGCTGGGGGCATGACATGACCCGGCTTGCCTCTAAGGCACTTGGAATACTTTTGATAGGACAGTCGTTCGGACTCCGTCAAACTGTCCCACATCAGCCGTACGATGCGCAGGAGGTCCGCGTTCGGATAATCTCGGAGCAGCGGCTCCTCGACGAGCAATTTCCAATAGAGTATCCTACTTGGGGATCGGTCATACACGCAGCCCTTGCGACGCTGAAGTTGGGCCATCTACAAAAGAGGAGAACCCGTGAGGTCGGAGCGAGACTAAGGCGGGCCGGGGAGAAGAAAAAAGGCGATGACGGAAAACGAACAATACAAAGAAAAACCGAAAACTCACCATTGGAAGGTTACAGTCCGTTTCCCCGAATCCGTTTCCCCGAACCCGTTTCCCCGAACCCGTTTCCCCGAGACCCGTTTCTCCGGACCCGAATATCCAAAAAGCTGCTTGCCAGTGCGGTGGGGCCCGTATGCTCGCTCGCTCGCTCGCCCAGAACCTAACCTAACCTCACCCAATCCCCCGCCATTTGCATCCATAGTTTCGGGGAAACGGGATTCGGGGAAACGGGAGGACACCCATTGGAAGATGTTTGCACCACTCACTGAGAAAAGCCAGCTCGCGCAAAACACACTCGACGCTAAAAAGCAGAGTGATGATCCCAGCTCGAATCCCTACGCCCCAATCCACCTTCTGTGGCGGAGCCGGAAAAGAGATCGAGAAAGAAAATGTCTCTCGGGAACGCTGAGAGCGCCGGAGTCGAACATTTATTATTTGAGTATAGTGGAATGTGAGTATTGACATCGTAGACCACTCAGCCCACTCCGGCCAGAGTTTCGCCGGTTGGGAATGATCCCCGCACTGCTGCCCCGTTGCCTCTCTGCACCTCAACTGAGATTCTCTGCATCAAGAACTCGCCCGCTCTCCTGTCCCCGGACACTAGCTCGATACGTTTCCCCAAGTCTTGGAGGAATGCCTCAGAAGCGCTACCCACAACACCCAGGGTCTCGATGGCTATTGGCTGGACGATGAAGCGGGCCTCAAGCTCCCGGTACTTGGACAACTTCGTCAGCTCTGCCGTGTTCGCAACAGCTCCAGCCTTGCGCGCCGCGGTGGTCCTATGCGACGGCGCAAGCGTGTCCCAGACGGTGGCATCCCACACAAGGCATCTACCCGCCCTCCACGGGGTCAGCGTCTGGCCATCTGGGCGGAGAGCTGAGTTCCTCGACAGACCTGTCGGCTCTAGCTCATTGGCGATCGCCGCGGAGCGCAACGCGTAGGAGACGAGATTATTGAGAGCCCTATGCCGAGGGTGCCGGCCACTGCTGCGTGAGCAGCTCAATCCGTGCTCCCCGAGAGCCGAGACCTGAGAACTGCACCTCGCGCACAGATGGGGGGCACAGATTGGCACTCCTAGACGGAGACCGGCAGCGATGCGGAGTGTGTTATTGTCCAGCATCGTGCCTAACAACGGGGAGGGGAGGGCATAGAGCCACTTCCCACTGGTTGGGTGGAAGGCGGCGTTGAGTCTTGCTTTTTCTCTATCATCGGAAGCGGTGTGGGTCAGCTCCGAGCGCCGAGCCGCAGTAACGATCCTGTCGAGGCTGGCCTGGGATATCTCGTTCGGGATTGTGTTCCACCGAACCCGGAATTTTTGTGACTGCGTCTCGATCCTGACGCCGAGGTGTGTGGCCACTTCGGGTGGAGAGAAGCTTGCTGCCAAATCCCTGAATTGGCACAAGGAGCCCAGATGTGCGCTGGTCGCAAGGTCTGTGATCGATCGAACTCCCAGGCCGCCGGATGACACAGGTAAAGTCGCCTGTTTCCAGGAAGCGTCCCCCGTCAGGTCGAGGTTCAAGACGGCAGTCAAGCAGCCCCGCAGCTGTTCATCGAACTGATGGAGCAGGTCACGGCAGCTTTCAGCGTCGGAGCATCGGAGCACGTAGAGGACGCGTGGGGCAGAGAGAGAGCATCGGATCAAGTACAGGGCTGGGTGAGCGTCCAGCGCTGGAAGTCTGGAGCACCACAGGTTCAACGAGGCCAATTTTTTCGTCAAGACTCCTTCCACGGAGCGGTCGTTCAGAGGCGCCCCGAGTAGCTCTAGCTGCGAGTCGGTGAGAAGGCGGGCCTCTCCTAGGAAGCGGCGGACACTTTGGAGGGGCTCCGGCCGCTCACGGGCAGCCTCTGATAGAATAAAAACCTCGCACTTGGCGCCGTTGAGCTGCAATCCCGAAACGTCGGCGAAGTCCCTGACCTTCTGGATGTCCGATGTGACCGACTCAAGAGAGCCTCCCAGCGTGCCATCGTCCAGAAACCAGGGTCTAAACTCCGACTCCGACTCAAGAGTGGACAGCAGCCTATGGAGCGCTATGCAAAAGAGAGCGGGGCCCCACGGGTCCCCCTGTTGGACACCGTTCTTCGAGAAAATCACCTGGTTTTCCCAGAAGAGCCTCGACGGAAGCCTGTAAGCCTGGTGGATCATGGGGTGAAGAGCTGGGAAGTTGGCTTGGATCGAAGTGAGGAGTAGGTCCCTGCGGAGAGTATTGAAAGCGTTTGCGAAGTCCAGCTTGACCAGAATCTTCTCGAAGTCCCTATTAACTTCCAGGAAACTGGTAGCAGCGTGAACCGCAGCCTCACAGCCGCCCTCGATCCCGAACCCCAGCTGGATCGGGGCTACAAGCTGTCGGATGGCTTCCCTGAATTTTCGAACCGCAACCTTTGCCGCCAGTCGTCTCAGCGTGTTGCCGACTGCAATCGGTCTGATACCGCCGTCGTCCTTGCGAAGTGCGAGGAGATTTGCCCCGTAGAAAGTCTCCAAAACGAAAGGTGGAAGTCGACCATTGATCACCAGTGTGCAGAACTTCCTCAGAGCGCCCAATAGAGGACAGGAGACATTGTCCTTCTCCAGCAGATCTTTGAGATGACGCGGGCGCAGTCCATCGGGACCACCACTTGAACTGTTCGGGAAACTCAGGACGGCCGCTCTTATCTCGGTTTCGGAAAGCCTGATTTCGTCGACAACTGCGAGAGGACGAGGGTCTGGAGGGTAGGCGCCGTGACCTCGGTAGAGAGCAAAGTGCGAGCAGCCGCGGAAACGTCTCCCTGGGAGAGTTTAAGTTGAACCAGTCTAACCGTCGAGCTTTCACACCTTCGCGAGCGCATGCCGGCTGGGGGACGAGCGCTTCGGGGAGATCGTTGTGGGAGACTTCGGACCCTACGGAAGCAGTTTAGGTTTTCGCGAATGAGGGACGTCAGGGATCGGCCGCGCACTCTCTCGAGTGGGATAGATAAAACGGAGGTGGTAAAACTGTAAAGTGCGGTCCACGCGGAGAGGCTGTTAGATGAGCAAACCTCGTTGAGGACTTCCGCGAGCTCCATAGCGACTGTGGCCCGAACGCTGCGGGGGATGATGGAGATCAGTTTTGATGTCCGACGTATTACGTTGATGCGTTCAATTATGGAAGCGAGAGATTCTGGAGTCGGCGGGGCAGCCGAGGCGGGCGATCTGACTGATGCTGGAGATATTGAGGGCTGGCTCGTCGCCGAATGAGTGGGAGCGGGTTGAGCAGAGCGCACCTGAGGGTGCATACGAGTACAATGGATCTTGAGACCTCTGGCATTTGTCGCCTCGAAAGGGCAAATGGGGCATCTAGTTTGTGCGCTTGGTGTTGGAACAGTGGCAGGGCATCTGCTCGACCCCTGTTGCACATTCCTATCGTTCATGATTAGTTTCTGAAGGTTCTCCGGTAGGTGGCATAGACGCGGCCCGTATCAACGCATCCATGTTGAAGGCTGGAACGGCGGGTGAGGCGGGTGTCTGAGGGATCGCCTTGCGTAAGGTGTTAATTATGGTCTCTACAAAACTCGGCATCACCTTGGCGAGGACGCTGGAGACCATATCCTCGACGAGGCTGGTTAGACGGGGAAGGACGGCGCTTAAAACGCGCTCGCTGATCTTCGCCGTGAGGGCATCAATATCGAGTGTCTGAGGTGCATGCGAGACCGGTGCATCCTTTGAGGCCAGAGACCTGGGTGCCGCGACCGGATGAGAAGTCGAGCCAGCGGGCCCATGGGGTTGCCGCATGCCGTTACGAACGGCTCCCGCGTACGAGCGGCCGAGCCGAAAATCCGCGTGAGCTTCGAAACCCGGGGCCGGGGATAGAAGAGGGACGGAGACGTCATCCGCTTGGGCACTTCGCAAGTTCGAGCGACGCCAACGTTCAAGAATTTGGAGACGGACGGGGCACGAGCCGAACTTCGATGAATGCGAGCCCCCGCAGTTAATGCAGCGCTCAGGCTTCGTGCACACCTTGGCCAGATGGCCCGGTTCGGAGCATCGGCGGCAAGCGTCCACTGGAATTTGGCAGTTCTTCGCCACATGGCCAAACATGCAGCAACGGTAGCATTGCAACGGCTCGTAGTAAGCTACTACCGCGTGGAGGTTGAGCCCAATGCAGACCTGTTCGGGAATCTGAGAGCCATCATTGAATGTAAGAATAACTCTGTCGGTAGCAACCAGGGCTCCCAAGCGAGCATCACGAGCTTTGACCCTCGAGGCTTCCGATACCCCGACTCTCCTAAGAGATTCAACGATGACGGACTCAGGGATGGAGCGGTGGACGCCGTACACCATACCCTTCGAAATGACCCGAGGTTTGGATTCCCTCGCGGATACAGGGACTTCCCCTAGTGTTTGCAGCGCCGACAAACATGAAGCATCCTCCTCATTGTCTACCTCGACCACCAGTTCGCCGTTACGGGTCATGCGAGTCTCACGAATCTTGCCCTTCATAAGTTTCACGGCCGCCAGGGATGCTGCGGTGAAGTCTTTGAGATCGCCAGAAAATATTATAGCTCGGTTCCTCTGTTGGAGACGTAGCTTGCGTCTGCCTTGAAATTCGAAATCGCCGCCATCCATCAGCTCCGCTTCCACCGCAGAATCTTCGGACATCGGCGCGTTGTTGTCGTGGTCGTCGACGTCCTCTCCACTGGCCAGACGGAGGCTCTTCGCCGGAGGATTGTTGGTCTCCACGGCACCAGACGAATTCGACGCGGCAGACATGCTTCGCCGCTTACTGCCGCAATCAACGTCCGCGTTAGCGTGCGGAACGTCTCCAGTCAGCGCCGTCGGCTGCTCCAACTCGGGCGAGCCCGAGGGTTGAGAAAAGCTGATCACGAGCTGAATACGTGCTCGAGGTGTATGATATGAGAGTAGGATGCGCCCTAGAAGTCAATGCTCCAAAGGGCGTGGAGCGTAGTCGAATAACTTGCTTTTTAAGAAGCAGAGGGAAAGTGGAAGACGGAGCTCAAACAATGCGTGTTCGATCCCCGCTTGCAGACGACAAGAAGGGAGTTGTGAAGCATCAGGCGCAAAAACTTTTATGATTTTTCCTGATGATAAATCGATGTTCTCGGAAAATACGAAAGCCAGCGCAGGGATTCCGGTGATGCTGGCCGATTTGCGCGAAAGCGGGTTTGCGCGGACCCGAAAATTGAGAGAGTGCTAGAACTGAGCGGACTGGAGACACAAGTTCCCGCCGATGGGAACACCACCGCGTACTGTCACCCGGCGTAACCCCCTCGGGCCTGCGACGCGCATAGCTGACCCGTTTTCGCAACAACTACAGCTTTGGCATTTGCCCGCGGACTGCGTCAGAGTGCACGGTTTCCAACACATTGCCCACAATCAATGCGGATTCCATCCGTCGGGGGGCAGTGATCGCCGCTTCGCGTAAGCGATTGAGCGTCAATATTCAGGACCTCGGGGTCATGCTCGTGTACCGGCACCGCCTGTTCCGAAAAAGAATTCCTCGTCGCAACGTGACGATAAAGTTTCTAATATCTCGCCCGCGCAAATGTCGAGCTCGCTCAGCGCTCCCGACCGCGCTAGCTTCCCGCCGCTCGCTCAAACTTTTTCCGCTCCAACGTCTTCCCCGCTCACATCTCTCGTTCGCTGCAATCTCTCGCTCGCTCACTTCTCTCGTTCGCTCGAACCGCGCTTCGCGCAGATTGAGGGTAACCGTTCCGGTTATATTGGAATCGTGTGGTATTTTTGACTGTGAACTAAACTGAACTGAAACTTCTGGTTTATTTCCGGTGCTGCGAACGACTTTCGCTTCAGCACTCGTGAATATTTTTGATAGCACAATTATTTAGAATCGATTATCATCTACATCGAGACGCTATTTAGAATTCAGCTCGCGATCTCTCATCTCGTGACTCTCATTTATTTTTAGATAAATGGGGGGGGGGGGCTGCGCCGAATGACACTTGCAGTCAGCACTTATCCAAGTTAATCAGTGAAACAATTCTCCTGGGGAAAAGATGTCCAACTGTCGACGTTCTCGCAGTTTCTCTCGTGCAGAAGTTGAAACCTTTCCTCGTGTTTCGGTGCGTTAAAAGGAACATGTCGTCGAAGAAGGGTTCATCTTTCATGATTCGTCTAAGATACCTGACATCTTGTTTTTGCATCACAGTTGATCCACCGGCTTCCTGGTGATACTTCTTGACGTGCTTGTACAAATTCGAATTATTCAGACAGCTCACATTCACTTCTTTGACTTAAGGTGGGACCGCTGGTCCGCATATAAGGCACAAAGCCGCCACGGATTTCTTTAACTGAATTTCCCGGGACACGATCTGAGGGTCCGCGCTTGGAATCTGTAAATAGAGGCCTTGGACGGCTGCCCGCACTGAGAACCTCGGGTCAGCTAGGTGACTGGGCTCTGGCCCACTGTTCATGTTTCCTGGTTGGCTCATGTCAACTTATCAAAGATTAAAACGTGTGATCATATGGTTGAAGGACCTCCATTATCACAATGCTGATCACAAAGGCTTTGGCCACGCGTAATATGAATGCAGGGCCGAGCGGATCAGAGACATTCGGGAGAGGCCTCGGGATTCGCCAAGGAAAACGATATTGAGGGCACGGAGAAAGTAAGTAGCGAATTCCGTCGACATGATTGTCAAGTAGCACTTCTCCAGTTTCGCTCACACCTTGGGCGCAGCTTATTCACACCTCCGTCCCAAACCGTTTCAGACTTCCCACAGACGAAGCACGCAGGGTCGTTACCGAGAAACATACTGGGACGGCCAGACGGCAAGCAGCTCATGTCCGGCCTGCCAACGTGAGGGATTTGCTGACTCATGTCAATCTCAACGGTGATCCGATTCCTGGATACACGGTATGACCAGTCGACGAGCAGTTCTGAGTTTTCACCTGCCGTGTCCGTGACGGTTATCTAGACCACCAGACGCCTGCTGGACCTCGCCCACCACGCTCAGATGCTACAGGCCGATGCCACGTACCAAACGACTCCCCGTCGGCTTTGCAAGCAGATCTTTTCCATCCATGGGAACTTCGACGGCCATGTAAGCTTCATACCGTCATAAGGACCCCAGTTTTGACCCCCCCAGTAAAACAGCAGCTTTAGAAGAATCGCATAGCCTATTCCAGGTTGAGATAATCCTCTGCGCGCTCATGACAAAGTGCGATGCCGACTCTTCCAGAGAGGTTTTCCGATTCCTGGAGCGAGAAACGCGCCATGACATCCACTGGCGGCGTATATGGGAGCTCTTGATACAGCAAGTAGGCGCACCGGCTTGATCGGGCCAGCCGAGGTCGAGTTTTCGAAAAAAATCCTCGAAAGCTTGGTATCGTTCGGCGATGATGATGGCGAGCTATTGTTTAGTTGTTCTTTCGTGAACTGCGTATCGATTCGCTCCGTTCTCCCGACGCTTCTAGCTTCAACTGATCCTCAATCACGACAAACTGGCTGCCGAAGCTGAGGTCTATGCATCCCTCTTGCAAGGGAATCGATTCGTCAGCCATCAGAGCTAACGATGAGGATACCGAGGACAGGCATGGCGTAACTTGATATAAATTTCCGTAAATTATCGATTCCGGTGATGCTTTTTCCCCTATCGCTTATTCGGACCGGCCGCTTAATCGGACCAAAATGGCCCGGTCCCGATGTGGTCCCATTAACAAGGGAACGGCAAGACATGATGAGCGCCGATTGAGCTGATATTTGGTGAAAAAGTTCGACCCACCGAGAGATGAAAAACCCGCATAGCCCCATCTGCTTATGGCCTCCTCTGTTTCGGAACGTGGCGCCCCTTTGCAGCCCCTATGCAGACTCTATGGCTTTGAAGAGAGCCCTCATCATCTGAATCTCGGTCTCACGCGGCTGAATCACGTGTCGAGAATCGATGTTGATGGGATTCAACCTCTCGCGAAGCAGGGACATCACAGCGGCTGCTCTCACCGACATTTTACTCGTTGGGTCAGAGTCACTCGGTTCAACGTTGGGCAAACGGTGATCACTCCAACCCGCTTCCGTTATCCGACGAAACACGTCTGATGAGCGATTGGTCAGACGTACGGCGCGACGATCGACATCGAAACCAGCCGCAAGCCTTAGAAACTTAGAACTTGGCGCCGGAATCGAGCGTGGAATTTCGGGAAATAACGAAGCCGTGGGGAAACGAGTGTTTTCCAATGCTAAGGACATCTGCAAAGGGGCGCTACGTTTCGGAACAGAGCGGATGGCGCTATGCGGGTTTCCATCTCTCGGTAGGTCAAACTTTTTCACCAAATATCAGCTCAATCGGCGCTCATTATGTCTTGCCGTTCCCTTGTAAGCTGAATCCACTGTATTCCTTTTGGTGGAAGAAATACGTTGGAACGCCGATGTCGGGGTTCCTTGATACTCACCCTGCGTATCACTCCACACGAATTCACCGAAACGAGCACCCGGACACCTCAGCATTCGCTCTCCCATTCGAGGACGAAACATTTTTGCATCGAAAATCGCCCCAGAAACGATCAACTATTTCCCCTGTGCGCGTTAGCATCACCAACGTCCATCATGTCAGGCTTAACAGCTCTGAAAGCTTCACGCTCCCGTCATGAGTGTGCATTCGGTACGATTCTCAATTTTCATGAATTCGGCACGTTCATCGGCTCAACGAAGTCATTCTGATTATCCGATTAGTCTGACACGGCGTTGATGGATTTGTTCACTAAGACAGTTTCTAATAGATTCCAACGAGTCTCTCGAGATGGAAGCACCGGGTAGCACCCATGATCTTCTTTACCGTATTCCTTCGATGCAACATACAATGGAATATTAGAACAGAATGGTCGAGACACAATATTCGAATCGACCGGAATCTACGATCAACTTTGTGACTTACCATGACGAAACGAACTGAAAATTCTGATATTTTCTGGACACACCACGAGGCGAACTCAACGACCGGGCTTCTAGAGAAGCCCGGTTGTTACTTGGGTTCCCAAAGATCCGCAAATTCTGGGATCCGCGGACCCACGGATCTGAGAGTTTCCGGATCCGACTGTGGACTGTCAACTCTCGACGGTTTTCCAAACCTTACCGAGCGGGCAAGCCATAGGATAGAATATATAATTCTTTCTTCTTTCGCAGTGAAAGACGTCTCGACGCTCGTTCTTTGACAGAGGATTATTATCAGCTTATGTTACGTCATCAGCCACGGTGCTGTAACCCGGGAGCTATCGAATACATAACCATTCGTAAATACGCTCTGAATTACCTTTACCTGTTGCGCCACTATGGAACACTGGCGGGAAATTACATCTCGCCCGCCCCCGGGGGTTCCGCACTGAGTCCGGAGACCCGCACTCATCGAGTACCGGCGTGAGTTTATTGCTGCGGTAAACATTCGCTTCTTTTCTCTTTTTTCATCGATTTTTTTTTAACCTCACGGGATCTAGCTTGCTTCGATTGATTTTGCTTCCGTTTTCTACTTACACCCAATCGTTCACTTTGAACCTATTTTTTCTTCGGTTCTTATTGATTACGGCTTTGTTCTCTCTGAAGTTCTTCTGTGAGTTTCGAAAAGCTTCCTCTCGGTCCTTAACTGATTGTGCATGGGGCGGGGCTGCCGGGGTTGCCGGCGATCCCAGACCGATCTGGTGGCAGTGGTTGGGCTCGACTTCGCGCGCCTTGCACCTCTCAGAAAATCTCTCGTGGGTGTTGTCCAGACATGCTGGACATCGCTCCCTGAGCGGCTTTTCCGTCCGAGCCTCGTCTAGCGAGAGCTCGCGAAAAATCTTGACTTCGAAAGCCAGTCCGCGTTCCACCTCCACATCCAAGGTCCTCATTCCTTCTCGGCCAACTCCTCCAGTGTTCTCACCTTCCTTGTAGAATTTCACGGGTTCAAACGGCAACTTCACCTTGCTCCTCACTAGGCCTCGCAATAAATCGCAATCAGTCGGACAAGGTATATTTCTCTCTCAACGAAATCTCGGAATTCTTGGATCTTCTTCACAGAATCAGCTGGCAGGGGCTGCCCAACACTTGTTTTTCTTCGCGCACTGAACCCACTACGATCCATGAAACCTTTCGCCCAGCGGCTTGATGCCTGAAAATCTTCCGCGAACTCCTCGCCGTAATCTTTTGCGAGTTCTAGAGCTTTCAATTGAATGTCTCTGACTTTTACGGACCGGCTCCGAGCTCTTTTTTGGAAAACCCACTGCTTCACACTCAGGGTTCGCCGGTGCACTTTTCCGGAAAGCTCGGCACGTCAGTTGAGTTTTGCGCAATCTATCTTTCTCCATCCTCCAATCGTGAAGCATGCTTTTACTGATTCCATATTTGATCAAGGTTTTTGCTTCGCCATGAATCAAGGAGTAGTCTCGATGATCAGGTGATTCAGAAGGGAACTGAGCTTGGTCTTGACGGTACGCGGAAGCCGTTTCTCGCTAGAAACAGAACAAAAGGGAGCTTTGAGATCAGCACTTCCGAAGTGATAGGATAGGAGGACTTTCCATAATCAAATAGTTCAGGGGGGACTGACCTAGGACTCTCAGTGTGTTTCTTCGAACCTGGCATGATAGCTGTTGACGAACTACGGAACGATCGACACTCGTGCGAAGCACTACAAAGTTCGATGTGGTCTACTCAGTCAGTCGCGAATTTTCGGGCGCTCAATGTCTCGGACGTCTTGCCTGCGCGACACATTTTGAGCGCAACATGGAGTCTAGACCGGATATCGGATTCCAAGGAAAACAAAACTATCCGATTCCAAGAAACGAACGCGCTGCTCGTCGCCAGAACGCTACTTCTGGAGACTTCATGAACAACGACTCTTCGAAGACGACCACTGGCCGTCTTGCGAGCAACCAGTGAAAAGAATGTCGATGATAGCGACGATAATGGGAACCACGTTTTACCACAATGAAATTCTGTATCGTAATCGGCTTCCGAACGAGTGTCATACACGGAACTCGTTACTGGCACGGTTCGTTATAAGTAGGGTTCGTTATAGGCGGGGCTCGTTATACGTTGGGTTCGTTATAGGCTGGGTTCGTTATACGTGGGTTTCGTTATAGGCGGGTTTCGTTATACGCTGGGTTCGTTGTACGCGGCACTTTAGGGTAGATGGAACTTCGCAGGTCTGCGGATATTGGGTCCCTCAAGGGGTCCGCGGTGGATTCCCTCGAGGTACCCCCCTAGCTCCAAGCCTTCCCATCTATCATTGAGCAGATCAGAGAGTGGTGAACGGAGAACCGCTCCTCTCCTCCGGATGTCTCTGCAACGAGGAGATTGTTGATTCCGCTTGCTGTCTGAGCAACTTAACATCCTTCATTCCGCGAGGCACCACTGAAGTCGCGAATAAGCTGACGGCTCAAGAGGATGGTTCCGAAAACCTCTGCTTGTGCTTGCTTCGTCCGTATGCAGCATCGCAACCCAACTTTGATGTGAGGATCAGATTCGTTGACTCTTCGTACCTTGAACGGGACCTCGTCGGCCGTGTCCTCCCTTTCATGCTCAAAGCGCTTCCGAACGTTGCTGAACGTAACCGTTCATGTCTCGCAATCCGAGCGCTAGCGCCGTCCATATTCTTCGTCCCTCGTGCTCCCCGACCGCGGTGAAGGCTTTGTCTACCACTCGGTTGAGCTCGGATAGTGTGTCTACTCTCGTCACCTTCCTCGTGTTGAACGTTCTGATGTAACGGCACTCCTTGTGCCTAGCGTCTTGAGGTTCCACCGTCAGCGAACCAATGGGTACCTCGTGGAGCCGGATAACTTGAGCGCCATGGTCGAGAATTTTATGCACCGTAGGCGTCATTCGAGATTCCGGATAGATGGTGGTCAAGCGATCCTTTGTCTCGCGTGCGAAATTCTCGAATTTAGCCGCATTCACGCGCGATTTAGTCAACAGTGCCGCTAAAATGACCCTGAGCCGACGAATGAGCTCCATGTCGAGTCCGGTGAATGCCGCGGTCTTCTCCGGCTCTGCAAAGAATCTCCTTGCCGTGTTTCCGTCATTAGTGTTCTCGAATCCTTGCCTTGGTTGATCGACAAGGATACCGAGAGTGCGCCGGGATTCCGTTTGAATCCTCATTTTGTTGGCTTCGATCCCGCTCTCAATAATTTTTGCTCGGAGTCTCGTCGGCGCATTTGGCGGAAAATCTGCTCTTACTCCTATTCCAAAGGATATATTGAGGAGGAATTCAAACATTCGAATCCACGCGTGCAGTGTTTGAAGACCGAATCTGTAGTTCATCCCCTCGGACGGAGGCGAAGACAGCTTAGGGACCTACACGAATTGATGGTCGCCGATTCGGTTCAGGTAGGGTGGGTTTTGAAGCTCACCCCGGGACTGTAAGAACGTGATGTGACCTAGCTCTCAAAGTTGAGACGCCTCTCATTCTTCGACTCAACATCGAAGTGGCTCGCGCTTCGTCGATTCTCAACCGATCGAGCCCGTTCGGGTCGCATTCGAATCGTTTTGAAGTCCTTTTTGTTGGATCCTCTTGCGAAAGCTTTGGCAAGCAGCTCTCAACTTGCCTCGATGCATGTTCGCGAAGGCTTCCCTGATGGCTTCCTTTAGATCTTCCACGTTCGAGTGGGCGCGTTTGTTGGATCTGATGACGATATCATTCCACACGTGGTAATCAAGTGGATTCAAGTCTGGGCTGTTCGGAGGCCATTGTCTCTTGTTCCAAAACGAGTGGACATTTTCTCCGAGCCAAGTCTGAACCAGATTGCTCGTGTGCGCCGGTGCCACGGACGTCCATTGGCAACAGTCGTCATCCATGGCACCACAACGCCGCGGAGAACGTCTCGATAAACTTCCGCGTTTATGCCGTGACCGCCCTCGAAGAAATGCGGTGGCATAGCGTCGCCTTCGCTTGGAAAGACCCCCAAAACGTGACAACTGCGCGGAAACTTCCCCGCTCAACAGCTGGAACGCTCTCAGGGTTCGTTGCGATCTACCGATCATTTTGGTGGTTGTGCGCTTGTTCCACTGTGAAGATCTTCTCATCGGAGAAGAATCTTATCATCCTCCGCTCTGTGTTTCCTCGCAGCAAGGTGAGGAGTCCCGAAGCGCGTTGGTACCGGTCAACTCTGTTTTGGTTGGTTAGTTTCTGCCGGATCAGTGGCGTAGCTAGGGGGGGGGGGGGCGGTCCGCCCCGGGCGGCACTCTGGAGGGGGCGGCATTTTGCTGATTTATGCCCTACAGCGGGTCGTTTTTTTTTTGGTTGTCGCTCCACGTCGGAGGCGCTTCCAGGGGGCGGCATTTTCCGAATTTTTCTAGATCCGCCCCGGGCGGCACTTTGGCTAGATACGCCACTGTGCCGGATGCGATGTTTGTACGACTTGCAACCCATATCTTTGTGCACAACTTCCCAGATCGTGCCTAGGCTGCAATTGAAGCGATCAGCCAGACTGCGGAAAGAAACGTCCGGTGCTTCTTCGATAGCCCTCTCCACCTCAGCGATGAATTGCGGAGTACGGACGGATTTCTGCCGGCGCCGTGTGTGTCCCCCTTCCTCGACGACGTCCGGGTGGACTCCTTCGTTGAGCCGTCTGAAGACTCTGCTCACCGTCTGTTTTGGGATTCCAAAGAGAGCAGCGAGCTGCGCCTGAGACAAGTTTCTCTTCCATCCCTCAATTATCACCGAACGTCGTCGTCGTTGTTCTTTGGCGGTAGCGGAGGTTCCACCCGGGCCGCCTTCTTCATCGCTGCTACTGCTTCCGCTGCTCAAACTTGAACTGCGATCGCGGCTGCGACCGGTTTCGGCCATCTCGCTCCTGGTTAAAACCGGTTAAAACCTGGTTAAAACCGGTTTTGATTGAAACCGGTTTCGACGGTTAAAACCGGTTTTAGGCCGGTTTTTCAAAACCGATTGCGAACCTTACCTGCGATCCACGCTCGCTCTCTTCGGAATCGCTGTCGCCGTAGGCCATACGTGAGTTGATCTCATCCAGTTCTTCGTTCAGCCGACGGATTGAAGTGGACATCTTCTTAAAAAGCGGTCGGGGCACCACCTGTCCCCGAAACCCGCTGCCCTTCTTGTGGCCGCATAGTGGGCACCGCTTGTTGGGGTTCCTCTTCTTTGTTGCTTCCATGGTTGTTCTTTGTTAGTTCCGCTGCGAGCTGTGACTTGCGAACTCGAACTCAGAAACTCGAATGATTCACTTTCTCAACTTCCATTGCCTCCTCCGAGTTTACGCTCCTCACGCCCTCTACCGGCATCCGTCCACGCTACCTCGGAAACTGCCCTCAGTTTCGTTTCATAATTCTGATATTTCCTTGACTACCTACTCAGTCGTCTTCATGCTATCCCACTTCCACCTCCCTTCCGACTTGTCATTCCTTCCTGATTACATCTTAATTACGTTACTTGGAGTATTTTCCATCGAACCTTCCCGCTCTTCCAGGATTCTTTCTTGGCTCCTCCTTCTTGCGTTCGTCATCGAATTCGTCGCCCGTCTGTCGCCTCGCCGGGGTCTCCATGAATGCTGAATTGAGATCGCGGATTCTCCTCGGCCGACTTTTCCTGATTTCCACGGATTCGTCCTCTTCCATCCTTAGCGATAACTCGTCAATTTCGTCGTTTCCTCCTTTTTCCGTCCTGACGCTCGTTTCGTCCTGCAGAGCACTCGACCTGAAGCACTCGGTATTTCAACATCTTCGCAACCTTGACTGGCATCCGGACACTTAACCTGCAGAGTTGCCACCATCCGCTCGAGCGCATAGTTTCGCACCGAACCTGGCCATTCCGCTCGACATTCGGGGCAGGATCTCAGGCGCCTCTTGCATACTTCGCATATCGAGTGCCCATTCGGGCACGCCCGAATTCGGCCGTACATTCGTCCACAGCAAATCAGACAGTCCATCTGCTCGATCAACCGAGCCAGAACCTTCGACCACCTCGTCATCGGGACCTCGCTGAACCTGGTCGATTGGAACCACACGTCTTCTCGCAAGACTTGGCTCACTTCTTAACCTCGGACACACTCGTCCGTAGTGTCCAACGTCATGGCACAATACGCACGTCGCGCTGCGTGCCGGACACAGTGTGGAACCTGGCTCGTGGCCGTAAAGCCCACACTTTACGCACCTTATTCTGGCGTGCCGACTCATCCCGATGTTCCGATCGAAAGGACTTCTGCACAACGTTTCCCATCCGTTTCTTTCCTCTGCGCCCCCTAGCGGTTCGCGCTCTCGAAAACATTCACATTTTCCCGCTTGTTTTTCGTGTTCGATTTGGTTCCCCTCTCTCTCTACCTACGCTTGGCCACGCTACCTACAGCTGACGTCCTCGGCAGCTCTACTTTGGATACCTGAATTCGCTAGGTTTAAACTTAGCCTGCCTTAACGGTTGTCTACGCTGTATTGGCACTACTCTATCTTCCTGCGGTGATTCAATCATTGCTGAATAAATATCTAAACCTCTACTTGCACTTTCTTGTTGATCTTGCTCCGATGATTCCGACTCCACACCCACGCTGTAAGCTGATGTATTCTTGCTGCTTCCCGAAGATGACGTTGAAGCCTCCGCCATGGGCTCTCGGAAACTTCCATCGAACAGTTTTTCAGGAGGTTTGGCCGCCGTTGTCCCCCTCTAATCCATGACCTGACCTGACCTTCCGTCTCGATGTTCTCATCTCCCTCTTCCGTAGTCTCGTCTTCTCCTTCTGGCTCATGAGGTCTATACCATTTCAACTGTGAACTATGAGCTGTACAGACGTAGTTTCGTGATTCGTCCACCTGGAATAACTCGTAAGAATCTTTGGCGAGAACTTTGGTAATGGTCGTTGGTCCACGATATTTCGGCTGTAGTTTAGTTGGTTCCCCGGTCCGTACTGGTAACCGCTTTACGAAGACTACGTCCCCAACTGAGTATCAAACATGCGGTCGTTTCCTCCGATCGCTGTAGTGTTTGTACCGATCTTGGCTCTGCTTGAGCTGTTCCCTTATCTCCGCTTGAACCTGATCCGCTGGTTTCCAAACCACGCCTTGAGCTTCTTCGATCAACCCCTCGTGATTGTTCTCCCTCGGTAGGTAACCATGCAACACTTCGAACACGGCGCTACGGTCAGACTCAACCAATAAATCCCACCGCTGCAATGTAACAGCCTCTGTCGGGGGAACCTGGACGGACTCGGTAGGAAGACGGCATTTTGGGGTTTTGTGCTGTTTTTTTGGTTGTCGCTCCAGCTCGACGACGGCATTTTCCGATTTTCCACAAATTTCGAGTTTCCGCACCGGGCGGCACTCGGTCTCGCTACGCCACTGTTCCAAGCCGCATCGATTTGTCACATCAGTGATTTTCTAGCTCTCTGGCTGCGATCTTTTCCCGGGCGCTCACACTTCATGCTCATGTAGGGAGAAAATCTTGGATCCCCGATCTACGATTTATGACACGTAACTCCTTCTTCAACTTCACTCCTTTTATTCGGTCACTCCGCACGCCTTGTGCTCCGTTTCCGTGCAACTCTCTTCTATGTTCTCCTAACCGCTATGTGCGCGTCCGTGCGCCTGACGTTCCATTTCTCCGCTCTAGCCATCTACCGTTCCCCACAGTTCGACCACTGCTACCCCCACTAAATGACCTCATTTACCCAAGTTCTAACCTGCGACTGAGTACACGAACATATAGTTGACGTAACTTTATTGTCGCTCCCATGAAAAATGTTGTCGCTGCAATGCCTCTTCTCGTGTCCGTGTTCACCACACCAGTAACACTGCACGTTTAACTTGTCCGGACACATCCTGGAAAGGTGCCCAATCAGGTTACAATGGAAGCACTTCTTGTCCCGCGCTAGACACACCGTTTGGGTCCGCAGATGGGGAAACTCGCCACATCGCGCGCACTTGTCGTCCGTCCTCTTCGCCGCCATCGGTCCCGTTCCGCTCGTGCACGCCACTGGCGATGCCGTTCTTGTCTCCTCTTCGCTGTTCTCTTCTGGAACGGCCGCACTCGCTTTGCCTCCGTTCTTCTCTTCAGGACCGTTGCCCCTAGGCTCCTCCACGGGCTCGCGGAAGACGTAGGGTTCTTCGACCACGTTGTCCTCCTGGAAGAATTCAACAACGGTCCGCTCGCTGTCGAAGGTCACTGTCGTCTCCTGGGTCGTCGTTACCTCTACGAGCTCCCCGGTGACCATCGCGAGGGTCAGCCTGTCGACTCTCTCCCGAAGCTGCGCGATCGTTGCGAGCACCTCACGAAACTCCTGCGTTGGAATCATGGTGTACCGGGTCTGTCTGTTCCTGGGCTTCTTGCCTGGCCTCGGCTTGGTGCTCATCTTTCGTTCACACACTCGTGTCAATCGCATCACTCGAGCGAATCCCACCGCTGCCTAATGTAGGGACAAAACCTTGGATCCTCGATGTACGATTTACGACACGTAACTTCTCTTCAACTTCACTCCTTTTATTCGGTAACTCCGCACGCCTCGTGCTTCGTTCCTATATATTCTCCTAACCGCTATGTGCACGTTCGTGCGCCTGACGTTCCATTTCTCCGCTCTAGCTCTCTACCGTTCCCCACACTCATAAGACTGGATGGATGGATGGATATTTATTGACCATTATCTTATCATATTCACATCTATATAAATAAAAGTCAAAACGCTGTCTGTTTGTCTGTCAGTCTGTTTGTCTGTTCGCGATAGACTCGGAAACCAAGCTTGAACGAGCCCGGAGCCAGGGTGTTTCGTGTAGAGGACCCATCCGTGACGGACATAGGCTACCCACCTCCCCCTCCCCCCTCATTTCTTCCAAAACAACAGTTATTAGTAGAGACCGTACCTTCATGCAAAATGCATAAATTGCATAAGAATGCATATTTTGGCACTTTTCTGGCCCGAATGCATAAAACGATCATTGGAGCATAAATCTGCATAAATCGTGGTTTTGCATGGAAGTGACCCAAGTTAAAGCGCCTGTTGAACGTCTTCCATTAGGCTCCCCACCTCACAACCTGTCCTCTACCTTCAAGAAGAACGTCTGTCGGTTGCCATCTCATTTCGGGCTTCTCCCCGATGGTATTAAAAAACTCGAAACGCGTAGTATTGCCTCTCTATGAAAGTTTAGCCGTTTTCGATGAGTGGAGAACCTGAAGGACACACCCGGTTTCCAAGAGGAGCGATTGCGAAAAAAATGCGAGATGGTTCTTTCGCGGGATCCCGATTACCACAAACTCAGAGGCGTATCGGATATGCCGTCCGATGACCGAAACCGATTTCGGTTTTGATGCGATTGAACTCGCATCATTCAAATATGCACCGATCACTTCGGTAGATGTTGAGAGGACCCTCTCACATCAGTCCTCAAAAACACACAGAATGATCGCAAACATAAGTTCACTTTCGAAAATTCGAGACAGGTTGTCGTCGTGCTTTGTAACCAGTAAACGCTACTTCATTCATTTATCGTGATACCACTACAACATAATGGGGCGATAGTTCATTTCTGCCGAAGAAACAAGCTTCTCTGAAACTAGAGCTGTTATCCTTCGAATGAAGGCTGTATATGGCTCATCTGAGTAGTGCATATTTTCAGTTTTTCACCGCATATTTCAACCCTTTTGAGCGCATATTTGCATGCATAATTCCGTTCTTTTTAGTGCATGAAGGTACGGTCTCTAGTTATTAGCCTATCTCTGATATCTCTGATAGGAATCTCTCTCGCTGCAGCCCCTCAATGGAGACGATTACGGGAGCCATCTGACCATACACTCGGGAGTCCGTGGAGGAATTCTGGGGTCGGTCAGGTCATACTTTTTTGAGCGTATGGGGCGATTTCGGGGTCGGTCTAATCACACTTCCTGAAACCGATGGAGGCGTTCCAGGGGCAGTCTGATCATACTTCCTGGAACCCATAAAGGTGATTTTGGGTCGGTCTGACTATACTGCTGGAAGTCTATGGCAGCGGTTCTCAACCTTTTTTTCCCGCGGACCCCCATGGAAGTTCAAATCAGATCGCGCCCCCCCTCTAGTTGATAGAAGAAAATATACATGATTTTCCAAAAGCGAAACTGGACACGGAATTCATTCGAGAGTGCCTGACTATAAATTGAAGATCGATTTTCCAAGTCATTCCACAGCTGTACGATTCAAGATCATCATCGATTACACACAGAGCCGGATTTAGGATTTTGCCGCCCAAGGCTGGCTCGGAATACCGCCTGTCATGCTCTCTTGAAAATCTGAGAGTCAAACTAGTACGTGAGCGATTCTATCGTTTCGAGGCATAGGGTCTATGGAACGGCGGAACACGTGAACCTGCGAACATCGAGGCTGGTCAGGCCTTCGCTCTTTGCGTTCCGCTGAAATCCGAGCGTCATCTTCGGACGGTCTCCTGTTTGATTTTTGGAGGGATTTTCATAAAAGGGTATGTGCGGGGACAGAGAGCTTACGGCGTAGCTCTCGAGATGACTCCACCGACGAGACAGTCGAGCGGTCTAAGCAGTGTGTGCCACAGAAGCATGCTCGCAAAGCGACATGTGAAGCTTTCTCGGAGGGTATGTTGCGAGTTCGATCCCTGCAGCCGGCTATCTCATGAATGGTCTCCACGGCTCCCAATCTCTACAGGCGAATGCCGGAACCGATCCACCAAACTCCGCTGCTTGAAGCCTCGCATCATAGATTCTAGACGCTTCTTGCGGGGGGCCGGAGGGAGGGGACGACGGACGACGACGAGGAAAAATCCGCCGCCGATCACAAATCTGCCGCCTAAGGCTGTAGCCTTGTTAGCCTAATGGGAAATCCGGCCCTGATTACACAGAAGTGACATCAAAGTTTTCTCATAGCTTCCGTGATTTCAATCGGATGCTTGTTGCTGGTGTTTGGCCAATAGCATATCTTTCTTGGTGGGCGCTCTGTCTCGCGATCGCGAAACAGTCATCTCCCCGTGGACAATATTGAATTCTAATTCTCGATTTGAGGAAACCAGGAGCAGACATGAGCTGCCGTAGTACGGAGTACGCACCCTATACCGTCAGGCAGACGATTCTGACACAGTGGAGTCCATTTCACCACAAAGACATCAATAGAGGCTTTCCGTACCAGTCCGTACCTCCGCATCGATCCAGGACGGGGACAGGCCGTACTCCGTACTACGGCAGCTCATGTCTGACCAGGAAGGTCGCGCCCCCCAGAAACCGTTTCGAGCCCCCCAGGGGGCGCGCCCCCCGGTTGAGAACCACTGGTCTATGGGAGTACAGGACGGGCATTTCGAGGTCGGTCATATGATACTTTTTTGAGACCATGAGACGAACCCGGGTACTCCATAATCATACTTTTTGGAACCTGCGAATGCGATTCCGGGGTCGGTCACAATTTTTAGAGTCCATGGAGGTAATTCCGGGGTCGGTTTGACCATACTATTGGGAGTCTATAGGGGCATTTGAGGGACAGTCAGACCACACTTTCCGGGGTCGGTGTGATCAGACTTTTCCGAGTCTTTGCGGCGATTCCGTAGTCCCTCCGCAGTCATACTTTCAGGAATCTATATGGAGGCGACTCCGGGGTAGGTTTTTCGGAGTCGTTCAAATGATACGTTTCTGAGTCCATGGGGAGGGATTCTCTCCATGGGGGAATCTATGGGGTTTCCGGAGTCTATGGGGATATCTCGAGGCCACCCAGACCATACTCCTCTGAGCCCATGGGGCGGTTCCATAATTTGGTCTGACCATAATTGGTCTGACCATAATTTCGGGATTCTATGAAGGGTTCCCAGGGTCGGTCAGATGATACTTTTTTGAGTCAATAGGAAGATTGTGAGCCTTTCTGATCATACTTTCTGAGACCTATAGAGGTAGTTCCAGCGTAGGTCTGAGCATTCGGTCAGATGATACTTTTTGGAGTCCAGGGGGGATTCCGGGGCCTTTCTAATCGTACTTTTTGAAACCCATAGAAGCGATTCCGGGATACGTCTGATCATACTTTCCCAAGCTTATGACGATGATTCCGGGGTCAGTCTGATTATACTCTTTGGATTCTATGAAGGTATCTCGGTATCGGTCGGATAATGCTTTTTTGAATCCATGGGGAGATCTCGGGCCTTTCTTATCATACTCTTTAGAACCTAAAAAGGCGATTCCAGAAAAGGTCCGATCGCACTTCCCTAAGCCATACATTCCCATGGGGATGATGTCAGGGTCGGTCTGATGAGCCAATGCTGCGCTCGCAAAGTGATATTCGGACTTCTGAAATTAATATCGATTGCCCTTTTACTGTAACTTGGACTGACACGTTGAACAAAAAAAAATCGTCTACGTCACGTAGTCCGCTGTATGCTCTTCAAACCACCCAACATTATTGTCGCGAATAACACATCCGACCTCTCCATTGTCTCTCGCAGTCTTCACTGGCAGCGCAGGAAACGCAAAAAGGCCGCTCGGAGGCCGGGCAGCGTAGTCGGCCGGAGGCCGGCTAGTCTTCAATATAATAAGATACCCTAAATAAGGGGCGATGTCTCAGCTAGTCCATGCGGCATTCTTTCTTGCGTTCCTTTCTCGGTGCTGTTGTTTCCAACTCTTCCAGCATTCGCTTCGTGTGGAGAATCATCTTCGGGGTACTGTCTTCGTGTCGTTTAATCCTTTCTCTTATCATGCACGCAGGTTTCTTGCATTCTAGGATTACATGTTCGAGAGTCTCTCCCTCTCTGCCGCATTTCGGGCATGTCGCTTCGATGTTTTTTTAACGCGACCTGTATTTTATGGTCTGTAAACATCCCGCTCGAGCATTTGCCAGCAGGCGACTGCCTTTCGTGTTGTCGTATAGGTGTTCGATAGTCCCTCGAACTTTTTGAAATTCCGGTATCGTTCTAGGGCAGGGTTTCCCAAAGGTTTTTTCCCATGCCCCGCTTTTTGAGCCAGAATTTCCTCATGCCCCACCGACGCCTTCTGGAGGGAGAGTCGCATGATTCGGCATCTAATCAGCAGGATCAAAATGACATGATTCATCGGGGCGGAATTTCGAAATTTCATCATGTCAGACAAACACTTCAATGCCGCTCAGTTTCAATGGGGAAATTGCGCAACATGAGCTTCACACAACTTTGTTATCCGTGGCGTGATCGCAGTGATCCTCAGCCGGAGGTCCCCTCTTTTTGTTACTTCGACCCGATGCCTCCGATCGGACACGAGCTGGTTCACGGCACCAAACCCGCACTCCACAAGATATGAGGACGGGAAATGAACCAGCATCTGCGCGGCGCAGGAAATCGGTTCCGGGCCAAGTCGGAATCTATCTTCATCGACCCACATGAGCACACCTTTGTCTCGAACATAGTTTCCTTCAAATCGTTACATTGGAGGTCTGCCATCTCTTCCTGGTATTCAAAATCAACGTCACTCAAACTTATTAGGAACGGCTGAGCGAGTTGCAACTGAGAATTCTCGGTGGGGAATTCCAGGCTCCGGGTACAGAGGTTTGATAGTATGAAAAGTATTAACGGCCCCGTGCCCCACCGGAAAGTCGCCATGCCCCACCGGTGGGGCGTACGCCCCACTTTGGGAAACCCTGTTCTAGGGTTTTCTTCCCCGACATACTATCAAACCAATTCTCATCTTGTTTGGATTTGATTGTTTCGTGAACATACTTTTTGTATATTCCTGGAGTTCTCCGAGCTGTCTTGCTCGGCATTTCCCTTAAGTCTACACACCCGAAGTATTTTTTTCAATTCCCTGCTTCTTTTTAGGAGCCGGGCGGTCGTCTGCTCGCGTTCTTTCGCTTTCGTTCTTGGGAGACACTTTCTCCCCTATAGCCCCGCCAGCATTTTTTCGACTTAAGGTCTTCGAGTATCGCCTCTGCGATCGGAAAAGCACACGAGACCGGTTCAATCTCGACCGACTCGCCCTCTTCCTGCATGCCTGATTCGTCGGCATACACTTCATAATTGCTGGCGGCTGATTCCGCTCTTTTCTCGGCACCAACGCGACGGCCAATCTCGGCGCCGTGTGCCGTAGTCAAGTCTGCATTGGCTTTGATCAAGTCTGTCTTCGACTTGACATGAAGCATGCCGGGCATTCTCGCCCAGGTGACGTTGCTGTGGTCGGCAGCAAGGCTTGCTCGCAGCCGCTGCAAAGACCGGACATACCTCAGAAATTTCTGTGGATAAGTCCCACGGGGGTTGTATCCTAAGTCTTCGGCACACCACCACTTTGTATTTCTGTTTTCTCGCCTTTTTTTCCGGAACTCTTTCCGGAGCTTCGCACCCACGTTGTTGTGTTTGCGCGCGCGAGCAGACGACTAGATATCGGCCTCCGTACTACGGAGTGCGAGAATAGCCTCCGTACTACGAAGTACGGAGTACGGGCAGGGAGCCATGTCCCCCCCTAATAATCATCTCGGAGCTAGAGAAGTATGAGTTTTCAGCCAAAAATCATCTGAATGGTAATACAGTAGAAGCTCGTTGCAACGAACCGCGTTACAACGAATTTTCAATTCAACGAACTGATTTTCATTTTTTGTTTGGACGCCCATAGAGATAATGTCAAAAAATCCTCGATAGAACGAATTCCAGTGCTACGAACTTTCCAGTAGAACGAACTGAAAACAGTGTCGGTAGTGGTTAGAAGTTCGTTGCAACGAATGCTCCAGAGCTTCGCACTCGAAATGTCGGATCAGACCATGTTCTCGGTTGACTGCGATGTCGAACTTGCACTCCGGCCGGCCAGCGCTGACGTTCGAAATCGTTCCAACTCGTAAAGAACGTCAGTTCTTAGTGCGAATAACCGTCCTCCAAGCTTCACCATAAGGCCAAAGCGAAAAGGAGACAGTTCTCTACGAAGGAAGAGCTCATCATGATCCAAGAAGATCTCTGAATGAGGCTAACAACGCTTTCGGTACGATAAGGATATCTGAAGAAGCTCTTGATGACGTTGCGGAGGTTACCCCACGTTAGATTGCAGAGCTTGAAGCGTACCTCATGAAACCTCAAACAGATAGACTGATACAGACTGACTTATTTTTGGTCGAATTGGTCGTAACTTCTGCTCGTATATCGTTCCTAAATTATAGTAATGTTAATGAAGATAATCAGTTGTGGCTTGTGGCTGATATTGCCATTTTCCGGTACATTCCGTTTTAGCGAACATTCAGTATAACGAACTGATTTTGGTGGCACCAACGTGTTCGTTGTAACGAGCTTCTACTGTATTGCGCTAAATGTTTGACTTTTAGTTTAAACGCTTCGTGATTTACAAGACATCACATATTCAGGTGCCGAGTGTTGGAATTATCGAGTTTTCGGAGCAAAGAGTTCGGAGAGACGCGGCCTCGGCATATCGAACCGGTTGTTCGTGAATCTCTTGTCTTCGTGTAGCTCCGAGATGATTACTAGGTGTCCCGGGCTGTGAACCTTTAGAGGTTCTATATCGATTCGTATCCGTATCGACTCCAACCAGCTCCGTATCAAATCGTATCTACTCGTATTGAGTCCGTATCGGTCCGTACTGGCGTCAGTATCAGCTTCTGTACTCCGTACTACGGAGCACGGAATCTTCTTCCGTACTCCGTAGTACGGAGGCCCTTTCCATACTCCGTAGTACGGAAGCCGATGTCTACATAAGACAGCCTAGTACTTTCAAACACTCGAGCGAATTTCCGACAAGGTCCTCATGGTCTTCAGCTCGATGGTTTCCCAGGAAATTTCGTACAACAAGAACGAGAGATCGCCAGGCATTGGCTTCTTCGTGGTTCATCGATTCAATGAAGGACTCCCGCCTGAACCTTCCGAATCCTCACAACAGGAAGCTTGCGGACGATTTGGGTGAAGCATGGTGCACAAGAAGCACGGATATCTTGTGTGACCGCCTCGTTGGCCCAACGGAGTCGCCACCATCTTCAAGTCGACACATATTCGCCATTGATGTTACTCGTACTTGATCTTCTCTAACGCTATTGCCTGATAGTCCTCACGGTGTCGAGTGGAATGACCGATCGGAATCGAGGCGTATTGATTGCCGTTGTGTAGAAGTACGCGTCATTGATGCGACTGCAGACGACCCATCTGAGCTGCGCATTCAGCGATTGATCCGGTCGTGAGCGCTGAATCTCAATGCTCAACACGGAGAAATCTTTAGCAAATCTCCAGGAAAAAGAAAGAGTTTCGAACCTGAGTTCTGTAGAGTTCTTTTCCTACGGGAATCCTAGGTTGCACGGCACACTCGGACTTGATTCATTCACTTGGATTTATTGATCAGTCACTCAGACACGTGTCCTGAACGTTGACCGTTCTTCCTGAACCTTGCCTGAACTCCACTCTGTCAACTGCCTATTCGTGCTGCTTTCCATGCGGACATGCACGTCTACATGTCATACGTCACTCTCGTTCCCTACAGTCCGACTACTGCTACCATTCTAAATGACCTCATTTACGCCAGTCTAGCTCATCTGTGGATTGAGTACACGATGTTCTATCCACTAAACATCCTGCTTCCGCTTTGGCCTGACTGCTCGATTTTCCGTTGACCTCCGCGTTGTTGCCTCGGTCTTCGTTGCGTCGCCTTCCGGTCAACACGCCTGCGCTCGGCAGCGGCGGATGACAGGTGAGCGCGAACCACCATGAAGAATCTGGAGGTTCGTCAAGGTGGGACGACTGTACCGGAGGAGAACGGGACGAGACGGAACTGAAGCGGTTACAGCGCGTGGGTCCCGGCGCGACACCGGCACCGCCTAGAGGTAAGCGATGTAGTGGCTGACTATCGAAGGGCTGGGCACGAAGTAGTGGAGCCGTCGAGCAAGCCGGAGGGTGGACTCCTTCAGACGAGGCGAACCGGTAGTCAAAAAAGATGAGTACTCTCGGTACGGCACGCGCTCCGCGTCCGTTAATGACGCCCAACCGAGGCGAGCATTCTCGCGAGAGTCGGCTGACGTCTGGAGGTTCAATCAGAGCTCGAGCTAACACAGCTCGCGATGATACAACCCCATGGGGGAGTCTTGATAGGCGATTCTGCGACGAAATCGACTCATCTCGAATAGCGATTGATCCTTCGGCGCGGACTCGGGAACTCAGGAACGATGACCTCGGGACGAGAAACAGAGACGAAGAGTCTTCAGGAGCTGACGTGGTGAACCAAGGGAAACCGTAACCTGAAGCGTTGGTGACGCGGAGACAACGTGAACATTGAAGTCAGAAAACGCGATGACGATACCGCGCCGGGACCGAGGAATCTCAGAGTTTAAAAGAGGGAGACCAGAAAGGGGTCTCCGAGAGGAAAATTCGAATCCGAAGTGCGCTCGGAGACGCTGAAAGTTCGAGAACTTCTTGCGGCTATCCCGATTCCATCAGACCGTCCAATCAAGGATTGATCCATTCCAATGATCTCTATCTCTACTCAAGTCGAAGAAAACGCGTTTCCCGGGGAGATTTCAATGAAGATGTATTTTTAATATTGTAAGAGTAACAATGAACGTCTCCCCGATCGACACGCACGACTTTTATTGTTCCTCAGCCGACCTTGCAGTTCGGCAACTTCGAAACGAGTGAATGTGTCGGCTTCCACAACTTCCCGCTCGAGGACCTGGCAAGGGTTTTTCCTCCTTGCCGTGCTCTCGACGTTCCGTTCTCTGGCGCGCGAATTTCATTTCTTCCCGCGCTTCCCGTGTGACTTCTCTATTAACCGCCGAGGCTTCTCCTATTCGTGTTCCTACAATATTCATCCATCATCACGGGAATATTTCGCTCTCACAATTCCGTCGATATCGGCTTCCAGAGTTGATGTTGCGATACGCGAAACGTTCTCCAGGTTGGAATCCGATATTCTCGACCGCTGTCGAGATTTGTTGTGATTCATGATCACAACAATTTGTAGAAGAAAATTCATGACGCTGAAGCTCTGTTCACATATGTGCTTCATGGCATGATCACAGATATTGGGGAAATGACGGCGGCCACGTGATCGGTGAAATTCGTGCAAAGAGCTCTCTCCATGGTTCGTTTTCAGAGTGAAATTATTCTGGAGCGTGATTAGCTCAAGCTGCATCGACGGTGGCGCGACATGAATATCGATCGCGAACGGATCGGTAAAAAATCGGAAGGCAGCTTCCGTTGCAGCGAAGTCTGCGAATCGAATCTGAAACTCCTGTAAAAGGTTCTCAAGATCTCCTTCGATCTGGCTGCACATTACCTCTTTCCCGTCATATCCTGACGAGTGAACCTTGGACTTGGAAAATCACAAAAGCGAAATCTGTTTGTATCCTCTGAAAGCCCGCGCCCTGAGGAGTACATCGCGCATCTCAAACTTTGCTATCGCCTCTGTGACGAACGGAGGCTCTCCGTTGTGCCTACATTCACTAACCACACACCACATGAAACACACACTAACAAGAGAGCGAAGAGAGAGAGAGACGGGGTAGCTAGATAGAAACAAGTTTCAGATGTTTATTTATTTCGTCAACAATCATTCAATCACCTGACGGGAGTCCAAGTAGGGCAACCGGAGGGCAATAAAATAACGGGATCTCCGACGTTAATTTCCGAGTTAAGCGCGTTAGGCCGAGACGAATCAGGCAGACAACCGGGAAAAAACAACGTCAACGCGGAAAATTCGTTCAAAAACACATCAAACAACTTCCACATATCTTCGGATCGAAGGACCGCGCCCAACTCGGAAACATAATTTCCAAAATGGAGACGTAGACGGCGCTATACCAACAACACGGTACCTGGTACCTCAGTGCCCGAGGACACCGTAGTGAGGCTGAGGGGGGCATCTGATGACCCGCCTTGCCCCTAAGGCATTTTGAATACTCTCGATACGGCAACCTTTCCGGCTCCAGCAAGCTGTCCCACATTAGTTGTACAATCCGCATCAGGTCCGCGTTTGGGTAATCGCGCAGCCGCGGCTCTTCGCTGAAAAGCTTCCAATAAAGGATTCCGCTGGGAGACCGGTCAAAAATGCAACCCTTGCGTCTCCGGTTATGGGCCACCGACAAAAGAAAAAAACCACTTATCGACCCAAGTCCCGCTCGCTCTGAATTTCAGTCTGTTGCTGGAATCAATTTCTTTTTGGAGTTGAGCGCTCAGCGACGCAAGTCTCTGTCGTGAACGATTGCGCCTCCCTCTGCCATTTCAGTGAACGCGTGGAGTACAGCTTGATTGATCCGGCGAAGCGACGGCATATTGCACCGCCTCTAGTAACTCCGCAGGACATGCAAGTTGGGGATACTCCTCTTCACGGCTTGTACGGTGGCCAATGAGCAGTTCTCGCGAGGAAGCCCGGTTTTCGGATTGGAAAGCCAAAGTTGCACGGCTTCGTCGAGATATTGTAAGACTGGTCTCTGGAGCTGAAGGATCACACGACTGGTCGGAACGGGAACTACCGTTTATTCGGTTGTAGGATAACACGTGACGTGACCTACTCGCACGAACTCGGGAAGCGGAATGTGGTTTCGATCTCCACCTCCTCAGCGCGCGGCTCTCGGAGAGAGAGACGCGCGGCGAGGAGATTTTCCCTGGAAGACGACGATCACATCCGTCAACCCGCGAACGTATGAACCTAAGTGGGGCGTTGAGCCTAATAAATTGTTGGAACCCATTTGACAAGTTGTAGCCTAAAAATTTTGTTTGTCGTCTGATCACGTAATACCTATACACATTTTATTCACTTTGATTAATCCCTACAATGAGAAGACAAGAAGCGTATACGTCTGACTAGCCGCGAAGGTAAAACAGCTCGTCGAGGGCTGGGCCGCCCGGGAGCGAGCCCCGGATCATATGGTCACGTAATACCTATTCGTGGGAACGTCTTGTTGGATCTCACAATATGTCTCCCATTGCTGGTCGGAGAAGTCATTTGGTTTCCAACTCCAGACTGCTGGATCGTTGAAATTCGCCAACTCATTACTGATGTGACTGCCTCCACCTGAAGTTGCTGCGAATCATTGGGATGAAGATCCGCTCGACTCCTCAACATCCTCATCGACGTCATCACCGAAGTCTAGAGGGTCCTTGAGATTCCCGCCTGTGTCATTGATAGATACTCGCCGGAATGCGGGCGTGTGTGGTGGCGCGCATTATGAAGCGGAACGATCTCATCACATCTCTTTCTATTGCTTCACTGAAGCTGCTAGTGAGCCTTCATGAACCTTATTCATTTCGATTTTTCGCTCATCGAATCAGCCAGTTGCATCGGAACTTCTCGGATTAACTGAGGGCAAATTTTTATACAGCGGAAAAGATCGCCCTACGTCTACGCTGACTAGCGGTAGGAAGTTGGCCGCTGCGGGGCCTCCGAGAAGACCTCCCTCACGTTGGCTATAAGGCTGTCGACTTCCGGGAATAGACATCGGATTTCGTCGCAGACACGGTGTAGTGCATGTGCCAAACACATGCAGCGGATCATCTGTATCCAGTAGCGTACCGAGGGGGGGGGGCAGGGGAAGGGGGCCAAGATCCTTGGAAGAAAAGTAAAGAAGCTTAATAATTTTTCCCTGGCTGAACCTCTTGGCCAATTTTATTCAGCGTCGCCGGGACCACCGTTTAGATATTGCTTCAGTCGACGGACCCTTGGGAAGTGCAAACGCCTCGGGCGGGGATCAAACCCGAGGCCTACATGTCTTGAGTCGGGCACGTTTGCACCTCGCCACGACCTCAGGCGCCGACCCGCCTCTGAGCTTGCCGCTGTTTCTGCCACCACCGGCGTCGATCTCGTTGGCACTTCCACCTCATCAGCCACCTCAACCGGTTCACTCGGTGCCTCTTCAACCACCGCACTGGTGGAAGCTTTCACTCCTCCGAAGTCTTCTGACTGTGCCGCCACGTGTTTTTCTCGACAGGCCCGTTGCATGTGTCCGAAGTGTCCACACGTGAAGCACGCTCTTCTGCCGCCGTTCGGATAATTTGCAATCATGTGCCCAACTCGGCCACACGCATTGCATCTTGCGTGCCTGGCCATGCACTCGGCATCGCCCGTACGATGTCTGTTGTCCTCACAATCGGCACACTTTCCCTCTGCATGTTGCTTCTCGACTGTGCTCTTCGACGGAAAACTCCAACTGAATCCATCCCGTCGGCTTTCCGACCTCTAGAGATGTTTTTCTTACTCTCTCCTGTCTCGACTTTCCGTTTCCAGATACTTGACGTTCGCACATTCTCTCAGACACATCTTGCTTTTGTTTCTATTTGGCTCCTATTTCTTCACTTCTCTTGTTCGATTCCTACCTACCGCCGCACGCTACCAAATGTTGTCCTCAACACTATTACTTTGGTTACTTGTACTGAGATCTAGCCTTCCTAATTACGTACGCCGGCCCAGAGGATTGGCTCGCGTATCTTCCTGAAGTACATCTATTCTATATTTTACTTCGGGATGGACGCATTTAAATACTTCGGAGAACGAAAAAGTCACAGTTCTAGCGCCCTGTGAGCGTTTCGCATCGTCGAGTTCGCGGCTGACAAACGCTTTGAAGCCTTCTTCACGATTTTCAGAGTGGAGCTGAGCTCCTGGATCTTCTCGAGATCCTCGGTGATCGGCCATGGTGCATGCTTGGTATGGCTCTCGTATACAGTTCTGATGCCGATTATCGATCTCATGAAACACACGAAGCGTAGATTTCCATCAGGTCTCGACATCGAGAGCGCACTTCAGGGAAGCGTGATCCTCTGCTTGCCTCGAGTGCTCCAACAGCTGGTCGTTCCAAGACCCACTCTTGCGGACCCTACGGCATCCTACGGTTTCCCTGACGGACGTTCAGACAGGGTCTTGCAACGAAAAGAAATTCACAAATGAAAGAATATGGGTTCCCATACCTCCGTCGTTGCGCATGGCAACAAGATGCCAAATGGCAATCCATTGCCCTACTCCGTCGTCTGCTCCTTCTCCCTGTTCTGAAATGAGGGTTTCGGACAAGTTTTTCCCGCTGTAGGTGTCCAGCACGGCTAGGTGAAGCGCGTGGGCCAGACAAAACTGGCGGAAGAATGGTTCTGGCCCAATAGACGTTGCGAGTTGGCGGCCTCATTTCCTGATGACGGCGGCTCCGTCCGTCGTAATTCCTTGTACGCTCTCGCTAAAGCTTCCCCACATGCTCGAGGCAGGTTCGAAGAACTTTCAAAAGGTTTTTAGCCGTAGTCCTGTTTTGGAACCCCGCGAGCAGCGGGATTGAGTTCCTTCTCAAGCACGGGACCAGACTCGAACAATGCAGTGTAACGCCTGCGAGAATTTTTTTCATATATGTGTACAATCCACAAATACAACACTATCAGATGCCAATCATGCGCCTAAAACATCATGTATCATGTGCCATGTTAGGATCAGGGAATAAAGCTGAAGTATCATCCTTTCAGCCCTGATTAGAACCCCCACACAAAACATTTACGTTTCCATGTTCACTCGTCCGCAGTTAACGCGGGTGCCGTGTCCACGTCGCGAAGATTCTGCAGGTGGTGTCCACCTCGGGCCCAGCGGGGATCGTGGGTTATCTCCGCTGCTGGTAATGGCTAGGCCTTCTAAATATCCGCGAAGGTTAGAATCCGCGGGTCTTGGATCCGAATTCAGGACCCGCGGATACTATCCGCGAGGATCCGCCCATTATTTTCAGAGTTATTCAGAGAAGAACTGGGTACGATTCGAGTATCTAGAGCGTGTCTTGAACCCCGATGGGGAGCGAGATAGTTCCAGCTTTTTCCAAGAACACGATGCTTAATTCACGAGCGCGGTTTTCGTGGTTTCCGTCAACCACTTCTGCGACCTAACCAAGCTGATCATGAACAATAGAAATAGTTTCAGAGCTCGGACGAGCATGCAAGGAACAACTCTGTTCTGAATACCACGCTCCACTACATTGCACCATGCTGGATCGCCCTCCGAACCATGAAAATATTACTGAGAGTCTCCGGTCGTATGGTAGACTGCCACGGTTTTCGCCCAAGATCAGTCGAAGCAGGCTAAAATCACTCTCGTGCTGAATCGATGTCGGCGGCACGGTATTCAGAACGTCAACTATGAGCAAACCATTGTGTCACCTCGATTTTTCGGTGATCTATGATTTTGATCATTCCTCACCGATCAACCCGCCTCCCATGTAGTCAGAATCGATTGAGGACGCGACGTAATGCTCCGCTGCTTGTAGAGGAAGAGAGCCGAAGCTAACTATCAATCAGAAGGAACATCACGAGTCTATATGTAATGAGATTCAAGCAGACTATATGGATGGACTCGCATTCAACAGGATGCGCAAAGAATCGCGCGGATCCTTGCGGATATTGCGGATCTTGGCTTCGTAAAATGTTGCGGATCTTGCGAATCCTGAATCCGCAAATCCGATCCGCCAATCCGATCCGCCGGAAGGCCTAGTAATGGCGTGAAGTCGTCGGGCGGTGGCACGCTGTGGGCATTCATCTTCCTTCACCGCGCGACCGTACTCGTCCGGATCGAATCCTGCAGTTTTTGCGAACTTGCTCACGAACTGATCTTTGCGTTGCACCTCCACACTACCGTCGACTGCCTTCACGAACTTTCTCTCGTTGCAGTCACGCGCACAGTGGCCCTTCGAACTGCAGTTGTAGCAGATTCTCCCTTTCTGCTTCTCACGCATACTACTTTTCGCCTCGTGTCCAAGCGTCCCACATAAGAAACAGGGCCTGGTCAACGATCTGGACCACTTGTACTAGTTAACGTCATGCTTGTTGTCATCACATCGAGGACAACCGACCTTCTCGGCCTCATTCTATCATGGCTATCTATCATCATCATCATCTCTATCTGTCTGCTTCTACCCTCATTCTCTTGTCAAGGTTCTCTTCCCACTTCCAAGAGAATGCTACCTACACATGCCGGCAGCTTTGCCGGTCGACTGATACTCGATTCTCCTCTTCCATTCGATCCGTCTCTGACAGGACTGAAAGCACATATGTGAACCTGAATACTCAACCGAGCTCACTTCGCTTCGCCGACGGCGAGGCGTCGGGCTATTATTTAGGTTATTGCTCCAAGTCGCATGAGCGAGAAAATCATCCTATGCACCTGGTGGAGGGGATAGTTGAGGGACGCCACCATGGTCCCTACTTCCCATGGCTTCATCTCATTTCGCTTAAGGGGAGTGGATACAGTAACCTAGGCTATTTTCAAAAATCAATTCTGCGGAACCCACGCGAGTGAAGCCAGCAACAACAGGTGTAAATGATGCATGACACATCCAGCTTCATTGCATAAAAATTTCAAGAGGTTCTATCACTTCGTTCACTTCTGACGGGATGCCAAAGCCGACCTATTTTTCGAATTTGCCCATGTCATCCCGGAAAAACGGCGAATCAGAAAGAAACGTTATTCGTGCTATCATATTGGGGGAGATGAGGCGCAGGCCCCGTAGCAGAATGATCTTGATCGGATAAGGTCGACATTGGAAAAATCAGAAAATGAAAAAAAATCGGAATTTTCGGAATTTACCAGAGCATTCACCCTGGGGTCGCCACAATCGACCCTCATCGATTTCGGAGATTCTGCTACGGGGCCTCGGGTAATGACTCAGGAAAAACATAGCGCAAATAGAATCGAGATATCTCATCTAGATTTCTGGCGAGGACAAGGGCAGATGGGACCAGTACAGTTTCGAGATACTGACGTTTAAAGTTTTCGACGAATGGCCATATGAGGACCATGAGGCAAACTTGACCCACCATGCGGAGTCGATGCCCGATCCACAGAAGGAATCATCCACGCTCATTGCGTCATCGAAATTCCCATCTAGAGCCTGCTACCGAGCTCTCTTCCGCAAGCTTCTCGATCGCAAAGATTCCTTGTCGGCGGCTTGGACTCGCTGCTCGTCGAATTCTCGCAATCGGTCAGAGAAATGCAGACCAAAAATGCATCTCAGTTCCTCCATGATGGCGCTCAAGGTCCTTCGACCTTCATTGAAAGTACAGGCAGCGATGAAAACCGCGGTCTCCAAGGTTCGCTTCCGCAGAATCGTGATCTTGGGGCCAGATCCCACACAGTCGAATGGAAGGACTCGTTGTTGTCTTGAGTGAACGAGCCAAGACATCTTCCTACTAGCTGATCGTCGGAAAGCTCTCATAAATTGGCTTGATACTCTTCTGCATTGTTTGACCAAGCTGGCGGATTGAATCCACCTTGAATCAACTTGAATCCAAGTCCAGGAATCTTTGTCGGAGCAAACTTTAGGTCACCTCCACATGCTCTGCACTGAACGAGACTTGACAGTTGCGCAAGAGTTCCTCCTTGGTCTTAGAGTGTTCTCTCTTGACGACATGTTGATAGAGATCACAGCCCAATCAAGTGGAAACAAAGACCGCGCGCGATTCAGACAGATGGAATGTCCGATTCGAGTCCTCCGTTGAGAGTTGAGATTAGACATCCCTTCCCGCGCCGCGGAAAGCGGAAACACTTTCCGCTCCGCGTGGAGCAAAAAGTGTTTCCGCTCTCCCCAGAGCGGAAAAGCAAATTTCCGCTTCGGTCAGCGCGGGAATGAAAATCGAGACAGTCAACCGAATACGGGCTGAGTCGACCCGCCCTCATGTATCAAGGGCTTCTCCGGAGCTCGAGAGAGACCCATGGGGCCCTCGATCCGGTTTGATGGGTATCTAAGCGGTCGGCTGGTCCTCGCGAATCATCAGCTCAATTAAAATTTTCCGAAAAATAAATTCCATTGAGCCACGACGACCGGCGCCGTCCGCTCGTTTGATCGTCTGCCTTCCGCCTGTAAATGTTGTTTGTGTACATTTCGAGAACACCACGTGCTCGCTGCGCGACGTGCGAAGTCAGCTCAAAATTTGTAAAATCGGTGAGTTTCTTGAAATTGTCCGTATCTCTGTTAAAGTTCTTACTCAGGTTGTTCACGAGACGATCTAGCACCCTCTGTGACTTGGGGATATTGTACCAATCCATATCTTACAGAATCCTGACCTTGTCAGGGCGTTGCTATAGTGAGCCTGGTTCGACCTCGCAGAGGAGGACCAGGAGGAGGCCATATGTGGAGGATTTCGTGCTCGCTCGCGTTGTGTCCTTGTGTCCCAACCTCTTCAGATTACATTCAGCACCAGAAATCATCAGCGCACGCGTTATTTCGAGCGTTTTGAGGGACTGCAGTTGGCTGGCAGGAAAGAACCACGTGGTTCCGCGCATGCGCGGCGTCGTAGAGGTTCGCGGTTCGGCATTTTTCAACCGCTTTTTGCCATGATTGCCATCAGGGAGCATTGTCATCGACCTTGTTGGTAAGTCCTTTCAAAGATCTGCAGATTTTCCCGTCGATTCACGCGGTTTATCCTCCGTGAGCTCGGTCTAATAGCTACGGTGATGCAGAGAGTCCTCTCTTTCTTCACCCGGGCTTCTGTTTCACCGTTTCTCTCATTATATCATTCAAAGAAGAGTCTACTCGATGATACCGGACGCGCCCCTTCCGGATTCGCGGCAATCTCTTGGTAGATCTTCTATTTTCGCCATTTCTGGAGTCGTATTCCAGCACCATGGTGGTGCTGATTGCTGAAGTCTCCCGGCTTCCGCTGAATATAATGCCTAGGAAAATCCTCCAATCGATTGCTTTCCGATCATTTCGGTAAAATATGATCGCTCTTGAGCACTTCGCTCTCATACCTCCCAACTCAGACGGAATTCTCTCTCTCTCGCATCCAGCAGCTTCGTCTTCATCTAACCTGGCTAAATTTGGACGGCCGCGCGGAAACTCCCGAGTTTCATGTTCCGCCTGAGCAATTTTTCATCTATCTTCTTCCGATCATTTCAGATAATCTTAGCGATTATTCAGCCGGCCATCTCGTTGATTCGTTCATAGTAGGATCAATGATCTTCAACTCGCATCTTCCTTGATCTCGTCCGTCGACTTCATCCTAGCGTCTAAAGGTGAACCTCGGTCTCGAATATCGCTTTGAACTAGATAGATCCATCTTACCAATGGGTTAGGTAGCCACCCGTTAGTGACTCTTTGCAGTAGGTGTTAGGTATTAACCTCGTATCCTACTATGTTTGACAGATGCTCAAGCGCAGGAGCCGTGAGTATTAGTTTGTATTACTTGACAGAATGAGTGTAAATTTCTCAGCCTGGCTCCCTCAGTTATGATGTTCCCTGATGCAGCGTGATGTCGCAGTCCCTCCAGAATCGACGGCGATCTGAATATTGTCCTGCATTTCAGAAGCGTTGGATCACTCCCACTCCGATGAGGAGAATGTAGCCCCTCATCCCAGCATCCGCAAGAGGAAACGTAAGGCAGCTGGTTCTCTGAAGCATCGAGGTGAGCGTCATGATTTGCTGCGGCTGTGAATATATTATTTTGGTTCCAAATCCTCACTCATTAGTTCTGTGAATCATGATCGTTTCTACCCCCAGCCTGTTCGATCTGTCCAAGCTCCGGCACCAGCGATGGAACTAGCCCGGGCTCTTCTCCGGAGTTCAAGGGTGAGTGTAAAGCATATCTGGATTTACCTCATGGCTCCTGGAAGTGCAATTATTTCCCCGATCTACATCCTCCCTGAACGGATGAAGTTTAACGAAACCCTCATTCCAGAAAACTCTCATAGAGGCCAATCAAGCGAGATAACTGAAACGGAGGCTGCTCCCTCGAGGATAGAGAAGCAATGCCAACGCCGTGCAGGGACTTCTAGGGAGTATAAGGGTGAGAGAACAGCGGACAAGCTCCCTCCAACTCCTGGAATGACAATTGTTTTCCCGATCTTGAATGTTCTTGAACGGATGAACTCTAATGAAACCCTTATTCCAGAAAACCCTCATGGAGGCCAATCGAGCGCGGGAAATGAAACTGAGGCTGCTGCGGCAGAGGCTTCTACAGAGTATGAGGGTGAGAAGATAGTCTCCAAGAGTTTCCGCTATAACCTCTCGAAGTACGATAGTTTTCCGGATATACATCGTTCCGAAATGGATGGAATCCAACGAAACCCTCATTTCAGAAAACTCTCTTAGGGGTCAATCAAGCGAGAAAACTGAAACTGAGGCTGCTCCCTCGAGGAGAGAGAAGCAATGCCAACGCCGTCCAGCGACTTCTACGGAGTATAAGGGTGAGAGGACAGCGGACAACCTCCCAGACTTTCCTCCGAAGCTCCTGGAAGCTTAATTGTTTTCCCGCTCATGAATGTTCTCGAACGGATGAACTCTAAGGCAACCCTCATTTCAGAAAACTCTCATGGAAGCCAATCGAGCGCGAAAAATGAAATTGAGGCTGCTGCGGCAAAGGCTTCTGCAGAGTATATGGGTGAGAAGATAGCCTCCCAGAATTTCCTCGCGGATTCTTTTGGGTACAATAGTTTTCCCGATATACATTGTCCCGTAATGAATGGAATCTGACAAAACCCTCGTTCCAGAGAACTCTCATAGACACCAATCGAGTGACCACAATGAAACTGATTCTGCTTTTCTACGCAGAAAGAAACAGCGCCGACCCCGCCCTGGAACTTCTGGGGCACACCAGGGTGAGAGGACAGCTTTCAACAGTTTCCGAAAGCAGAATTATTTCCCCTATCTGTTCCGAGCGCTCATTTTATTGCTCTCTAGCTCATGTTATAGATAGACCACTGTTCGATAAAAGCCGAAAATAGGAGCAAACATCGAATAGCTCCCCTGTATGTTGTTCCTCAGCGGAACAAAGGAACGAAAAGTTCCCAACGATAGCTTCATTTCAGAAGATTCTGAGGGAGACCGAGGAAGCAGCGACGGAGACGGAACTGGTCCAATACGAAACACGGAGTCGCGCAAACGAAAATCCCCGTCGGCGGCGGAGGATGAAGGTAGAAAAGGACAGAGGCGCCAAGGCCGCCCTCCGAAAGCCAAAGGTGAGGCAAACAGAAACGCCACCTGAACATCAGTGCACCCGAGACAAGAGTACGGATCTGGGTAATTTTCTCTCGTCTCCCATACGAGTTTATCAGTCCCTCCCCTTTCGTGCTTTGGAATATCCCGGATTACAATTACTCTTGCATTTCAGAAGGCGTATGGTTGCAGTTCGAGCCTGCCGGATTTGAGAAACAGAGATGCAAGGTCTGCGGGAAAATTATCACGACAGTGAAGAACACCAAGTGGAACTTGGAAACTCACGTTGCACTTCACGCTAAAACGGCGGAACGATATGGTTCACAGGCTGGAAAGGCTGAGATCGTATCTGGGCTTATAACGACTCTCAACATTCCCTGTGACGGGTTCAATAATCCTTTCATGAAACGCTTGTTTGAACTGGCTAAACTTGGAGCAGTGAGTGACACCATTGCCCGGAGATTGACGGATGAGGCAGCTGTGTGAGTTCTATTTTCACGTGCAATTGCACATTATCAGAGCATGCGTCTCTTCAGCTGCTGCACCAGAGGCTGCATCAAGGGGCGAGAGTTATCCAAATTATCGCTTCTCAGGGAGGCGAAGGCAATGATGGCGGCTGACATGAAAATACTACGGGAAAAGAAAGCTATTTTCACGCTGAGCGCGGATGAGTGGACATGGCAACGCCGTAGATTCCTCGGTGAGCTCATTTTACTCTTGATGTATTCTTCTCGAGTTTTTCCCACTTGTTTGGCTCTCGAAGATAACGCTTGCTGACTTAGCACATTCTAACTTTTGCTCTAGGCATCACGCTGCACTGCTCGGAAACCATACCATGCATCAATAATAATTCAATTGAGCTTCTGTCGCGTTTTCGAGAGCGCGCAACTGCAGAGAATCTGGAAAAGATTCTTTCAGAAGCTCTCGGGGAAATCGGACTGCGGATCAGTGACATTCGAGGACTGACATCCGATGCAGCTGCGGTAATGAAGAAATTGGGAAGGATCTTGAAAGATTCAGTCGCTCCAAGACCTTTCTATGCGCAATTGTGTCTAGCACATGGATTGGATTTGGCGGTTCGGGATGCGTTCAAAGGGGACGCCGCGACCGCCCAAACAGAAGATGTTGACTCCGAAGATGATGCGGACTCAGAGAGCTGGAAAATTGCAGGGATACTGAAGGAGACATCGGGCCGAAGCTGGTTCTCAACGTCAAGACGAGGTGGAATTCGACACTACGGATGTTGCGAAATTTTTTCACGCAAGAACACGCCTTGCGACGATATCACACCAGCCGGAAGTGTGTCTTCCCCTTTCTGCATCAGAGATGATGTTGATGAGGGAGGTCACGAAGGCCTTACGCCACGTGGAGAAGGCGTGTCTGCGGCTCTCATCAAGGGGTGCAACGCTTAGACGAGCCGATTTGGCCCTTGAGGTACCATTCCACCCAACACTACAATACATTGGAAGAGATTGAGAAATTGAAAGTATAAGCAGTGCTATCACCTCGTAGTCATAATTGCAAACGCAAAATCCTGAGCTTGCAATGATTCTTTTCCAGGCGATGTTGAGTGCCCTAAGAAATGAATCCTCCGAGTTTGCGAAAACTCTTTATCGCTGCCTCTGTATCAGGATACTGCAGAGGCGAGATGTTGCCTCCAGAGTTGCGCGATTCATTGGCAGGAGACAAGAAGTCTCCACTTTAGATCGCTGGTTGGAGGAGATGCGCGCACAGATCGTTGCGGAAGGAAATGCGAAGTTATCTCGTACTTTCCTCCCGGCCGGAAATTTGTCAGCGGAGCTGGCGAAGCACCTCGAGGAGTCGACTCGTCGAGCGAACGACCCTTTACAGGAGGAGGAGGAGAGGAATGAAGACCCTGATGTCTACGAGATGTATGGCGATAGTGACTGCGAGGAGCAGTCGCTGATCCAGCATTCGCTCCCGCCCGCGACTTTGATCAAATATCACAAGAAAGGGCTCGCCACCATTCCAGCTGTCCTCATGCAGATTATGAAGCTAATCCAGCCCACAAGTGTCCACGCTGAGAGCGCTTTCAGCACCGCTCGGCACTTCCGACGGTATTGCCAGGAGAAGCAGAAGGACGAGAGATACACCAGTTATCTCTTTTTGAGAGACTTCATCAAAAAGAGGATGTCTCGCGTGAAATCTCAGCTTCCTCGTTTGGTGACCTGAATTTGTTGACCAAAGATTTGGAATGATAGTGATCATCCCTGCGCTGATCAAATAAAATTTGATATCTTCTCCGCATCAAACCAGGCCTGATGCCGTGTGGCTATCTTAGAAGCGCAAATAAGTTCCACCACCCGCAGAGCGAAAAATCTTACTCCCTTCTGCATGACCGCGAAAAGTATTATCAGGCCCAAATGGTGACGACTCCTTGAGCTGATGATTCCTCGGGGTGACTCGACCGCGTGCATAGGCATCAAAGCGTGTCGAATGTATCAAACGGACTCTTATGAGCACGTATTCGGTAGAATTGCTCTGAAAAACCCTCGGCTCAATGAGTGCCCATCGCAAATGCTCCATATTAATTTCCGCGCTGACAGAAGCGGAAAATACTTTTCCGCTCTGGGGAGAGCGGAAACACTTTCGCTCCGCGTGGAGCGGAGCGCGAAAAGTATTTCCGCGCTCCGCTCCACGCGGAGCGGAAAGTGTTTCCGCTTTCCGCGCCGCGGGAAGGGATGTCTAGTTGAGATGCAAGTGTGTCTGGTGAAAATCCCAGACATGCGCTCCTGATGTCACTTGGAAAGCCTCGTCGCGTGCTGAGCTACTAGAGTGAACACCTATCACTCTACTTAATGCTTTCCCTGCCTCGTATTAGGTTTTTTCTCAGAGTTTACTTGGTCAATGGAAACAGAAACGTCGAATTTAGAATTTGGCGTCATAAAAAGCAGACTTTGAGGCGGAATTTCGGAACGCCGGTCGATGTGCTTGTACACCACGTGACAGTGAACATTTTGAGCGATTAAAAAAAAAATCGATATTTACTGTATCCTGTCCCCTTAATCAAGGGTCATTTCTTCTTGTGCATGGCGATGTGTACCTCGAAGCTCGTCATACTATCCTTTGTTGCCTTCAAGTGTAACAGTCCGACGGGGACAGAGTATTTCTCTTCATGCGGATTCACATGCAGGAGGGAGTTCACTCAGGTAGTGCACTAGTATCACTTTCATTCACTCAGCCATTCATCTGCCGTTCCACCGATCGTACGTACCGATCAAACGGCCACTCTCCCTCTACTACTATTCATTCACACTTCTCTCTGACTGCCGCCGCTACTCTCGTAGCAGCGTCTGTGAATGTCTCCTCTTGGCCACATGCGCGTTCGCCTTCCGCGCACCAAGCTATCTGTTGACCAGAGACAACTCTGGTCGCTACACTCGACCATGCTACCTACACTGACTCCTAGCAGTTACCAATCTTCTAAGCTAGCGTGGCATACCTATGCCTAGCAAATAATCGGTCGCGAGCGAGCGGTTACATAATTCGTACTTCTACGTTTTATCTCGCCGAGTACTTCATAAACTCTTCCGCTGATACGATTTTGAAATATAAGTATAGACACAGAGGATGCAGTTGAGCTTTTATTCCGGCCGCCTGACGATGATCTTGAGTTCCACCGATCCTTTCATCATCATCGCGTCGGAGGTCTCGAGCCGCACGACCAAGCCACTTCCGCGTTGAGCTTGTTACCATCCACTCTCCGGTGGGCAATCATATACCACCGCCGTCGTCACAGCATTCGTTTTGTTTCCAGATCGATATATTCGATGATAACATTCAATCGATTCTACGACGATGGGGATATTCGCACAATCATCCCGAAAAAAGAAACCAAAACGACCGATGAAGAATCATCACAGCAGCTGGAAAATGTTGTCGATGAGAGTTACGTGAGAACGTATCTAATAGATAGACCAATTCCGTATAGGCCCGCGATTAGACACGTGTTGCTTCATTGGCTCTCGGATACGTTTTCTGTTGAACACGAATCAAAGCGTATGATTGAAACAATCAAAACGAACCATCAAACGGTACAGAGTGTCAGAATCGATCGTGTATGTATTTCAAAGATCACTGGACATGTGTTCTTTGTCCAATTGCCAGCTGTGGGCGTAGAACGAGGCGAGCGAATTGAAATGAAACACATCCTAATAATGGGTGTTATTCGATTCAGAGAACACAAAATCCGAACCGAAGATCACGAGAAATTCAAATCGGACCTGATTGGAACATGTGAAAAATGCTCATTCTGTAGCCATCGGCAGAAAGTGCTGATCAATCAACAAATGTACAGAATGATTGGGGATTTGTACAGTGTGATCATTGATTCGATTTACGATGAGCAGTAACATCAAACTGTCAAGTTCCCATTGCCAATTCAAATTGATTCAGTGTTTCCATGGAATGCTGACAATTTCGAAGAGGACGCAGAAAGTCAATGAGACATCATCTCGTCTCGCAGATGGGCGACGGCGCCAAACGATCACGAGCGACACCCAGATACAAATGATTAGATAGCATGCGGGCCGGTGACGATACGTATCGTCACCGGCCAATTGATCTTTTGTGTGTAGAGCAGAAGAAAGTTGATGCATCGGCATTTGATGATGTTCATCCAGAAAGGAAAACAGCTAGAAATTGTACGTTGAACAGCAGCAGCAGAAAACGCGAGGAAGCCCCTCGTGTACAGTGAAACAAGAACGTGATTTATTGATCGAGGGGCCTTCTAGCCGAACAGGAGAAAACGCTTGTACCGAATAAGAAATACAATTAAAAACATGAACAGAAGTATAGCTTATCAACGGAACAGCATCAACAGCCGAGTATTCAAATGGAAAATAAAACGAATAGGAGTCAATGTGATCGAGTTTAGTCACGAATCGTTCGAACGAGGAACAGTGCCTATTAGAAGCAATTGAGCTCGACGAGTTCAGCCAAGATCACGACAAAAAAACAAGGATGCAAGGTATTTCTAGAGACTTGAACGAATCAACAAGTGGCGATCAGACCAAACCGACAGAACAAGAAGAAAACGCCAAGCAAAAGGATTCAAATCGAACTATCGGCCAAGACGCATTCTGAACCTCTTGGGCTTCCTCGCTCAGCCAATGACGAGTTCGAAACGTATCGGACGACACAATCGTATGGACGAAGGTCTGGGATTTTGCCAATAAACCTCCTCGCGAGAAGAGTCCGCCTGACGTCGACCGCTGCTACCCCTACTGAATGACCGCATTTACCTAAATTCTAGTTTGCGAGCGTAGATAGGAAATAATGTGCGGGCGACCATCGGCATGAATTTGCATAATGAACTGCCTGAATGTAGCTTCGTTGGCCACGAATAGATGCGGGTAGTTGTTACGTATGTAACTAACCGCATATATGGGGTCAAGTGTAGAGGACAAAGCCTCTGCAAGCAACCGGCACTGATCAATGACGCTGCTTCGCTGTACCGTTGGAGAGCCGGTATTCGATGTTTCACCAAAGAGCGTACTCATCAGACTTGCTTCTTCGTCCGGGTTATACGGGGGCCAGAACCATGGTGGCTCGGAAAGTGTGCGGTACTGAACGGAAGCTGGGTATTCTTGTTCGGTTTGATTTGACGACTGCCCTGTAGCTCGCTCATGAATGGAACCTACTCCGGTAGAGGACACGACATTCGTCATCCATGTTTGGGCTGAATTTGATGAATCCCGAGTGATGCGTGGGATACTGCGCGGTCGTGGTCGTGTGATAGGAGACCCAGTAGTCACCGATGATCCAGCCCCTCTGGAAGAACGATCGCTTGCTTGTGATTCGACTTCGATATCGTTCCTGACTGCAGTCGACGGGCCCGGTTCTGGTTGGCGTTCTCGCCGACGGGGTCGTTGCGGTCCACCGAAGGTCGTCACCGTTGTCGTGGATGCCATGGTCCCAGTAGAGATCACTGCAGTTACTACGGGAGTACCTGCTGTCGCGCTCGATCGTACCGAACCGGTCCTTTGTTGAACTGATGATCCAGCTCCACTGGAAGAATGATCGCTTGAATGTGGTTCGTCTTCGATTTCGCGCCTGACGGCAGACGACGGGCCCGGTTCTGTCGGACGTTCTCGCCGTCGGGATGGTTGCGGTCCACCGGAGGTTGTCAACGTTGTCGTGGTTGCCGTGGTCCCAGTAGAGATCACTGCAGTTGCTACGGGAGTACCTGTTGTTCTGCTCGTTCGTACCGACCTGGTTCCTTGTTGAGATGCTGTTGGAGCCGTTGTCACTGAGCCACGAGCCGCTGTGTTCTGTGCGATATCAGAAACGGCTGTGGTAACTGGAATGTTCGCCCCAACTAGGTGTAAATGTCCCGTTGGGGGATGAGTGGCGCCTAGCCCCAAACGAGTGAGAGTTCCTGCGAAATACTCTTCCCAGCGTCGGGGATCCTGTATGTAGGTTACTCGACGCACTCGGAATGTCATGGTGAGATTTACTAGCTCGTTTGCGTGTACCGGTGCCACGGTCCTCAAAAGGATGTGATAATGGGCTAGGGCTATACGGCACACGAAGGCGTTTGCTTCTAGTTGAGACATGGCTTCCCGAAAACGAACACGGTACGAGTGGACCCACTCCACTGCGTCTAGTACGTACATCACTCCACCGATCAGAAGATCGTCGGGAAACTCCGACGGAATAGAAAACTGCCAGACCGACCTGTACAGCCTAGCTCCACCTCGGCGTTCACCCGGCGTACCAGACCATGATGATGAAGATGATGACGACGAAGATGAGGAAGAGGATGATGGAGATGCTCGACGATTCGGCATGACGGAGCACAACGGAGAGTTCAACCGAACACGATAGAAACGGATTTCAGAGAAGTTTTTCGGCACCACGTTCTAATAGCTGCGAGCTGTTCGAAAATTCCACACTGAATGAGAGTCGTCTGCACAGGGCCCGCTGTTGTACCCGGCTTAGCGTATGTGCACATCCGGCACAACATGTGCATCGCAATGCGCGCATGTGTGTATGACTTGGCGACGGTCTGCGCGTGCGCAACACGTGGATAAGTTTCCTATGATTCAAAATCTTTGTTTGGCGGAACGTAAGGCGGAAATATATCGCTGATCATCCCCAGTGAATGATAAACTGAAACCAGACTAGCGATTCCTCTATCCCGAACTAATTCCGACGATTCATCTCTTGGCACAACTGTCAACACGTGACTTCCTTCACAGGTACGGCACGCCCAACTTCTACGAGTGAAAACGCTATCCGGACTAGAAGGAGTGCTCCAATTGTGAGTTGGACGTATTCATTCGCTTGAATTGTCATGTTCATGTTTTTGTCACATCCTATTCCTTTTATCAATTCACCCAATACGTGACGATCTGCATGGATATAGTACATTGTATTCCTTTCAGAGTACACAAGATTGCAACACGCCACGAACCCATCGTCGTCGACCAACAATATCAACTCGGCAGCGATTCAGTTGATATTCAGTGAGTTACAGCAATTATTTGAGAAAACCATCTCGGATATTCTCAATCTTGTTCCACTCATTGAATGATGGGCCGTCCAAAATCAATCCAACAAGAAAAGGAGTGTGTCAAGTGTCAGAAGAAATTCATGACAGGATACGACATACGAGAGATAATGGATGATCAACATGCCGCCTTCTATTCTGCGAAAGCCAAGCCTCCCTTGCTAGTTGGGGATTGGATCTGCCATCTGTGCGCAAAAGTTCGCGAATGCGCCGCATGTTCCAATCGACCTCACTCTTTCAAAGCGGCTCCCACTGTTATTCAGAGAGAGGCTGTAAGAGTTGAACTGTCATGTTATCTCAACGTTCCTCTCATACTCAACGTGAAGGTTTGCCAACCCTGCCGACAAAAGGCATCCGACATCAAACGAGAGCAACAAGCAGCTGCGTTCCTAGAACTCACCGACCGTCACCAACAGGCCGAAGTCACAACCAATCATGCCGTAGACGACACAACGAATGGGAGTATGGTACAATCATTGCCATCGACCGCTCCAGTATCCTTCGAGGAGAATGCCCTCCAAGAACAAGCTGAAGGGAATGTCGAAGATGAACAAGAAGAAGAGCCGGTTGCGAGCAACAATCCGGACAACCAGAACAACAATGAATCTAGCAGCAGCAGCAACACCACCAAAAGCCAACTTCCACCTCCGAACTCGACTGATGGCACTCATGAAGCTGGTGATGATGACGCTCCTCGTTGCCATCGCCGCAATCGTAGTCGTCGCCACGACATTACTCTCGACAGACACAAACGAGGAATGCGTCAAGTTCGCCAAAATGAAGCATCGCAAAGCAATCCCGTAAAAAGATCAAGTTGAGCGTCGACTCGGTTTACGATTCAACCGATGGAACAACAGAGCAATCGTCTCTCGATCCGTCTTCGAACTCTGACGATGCATACGTCGATCCATCGGACAAAATGGTTAATTATCCAGCCAGGCAAGCAATTCGTTCAAAGAGATCATGCTTCAGATGCGGAACCCCGGAGAATTTGAGCGTCATCAGTCTGAGCGTTCGACGGCATGCATTCAATGCAGCGAATTACTTCATACCCCGCATGAATGTAATGTGTCCGAAATGTTCCATTAGCGTTACCACGACCGTGAAAGAGTTCAAACGCTTCCCTTGGCGCAAGGCACGAGCCGACATCACGGTAGATGACCTCAAACTACTGCTTTTCACCACTCCGCAGGTCACAATATGGGATCAAATGTACTGTTTGAACATCGACAGTGACCGTCTGAGAGTGATCGCCGGTTTGAACAAAGAACATTTTGCGCACTTCGTCACCCAGCTTCCGAAGTTACGTAATTCCCGTGTACGCAATATCAATCAGGCGGTATTCATTTTCCTCTACAAAATGAGAACTGGACTATCGAACGAACACATTTCCGCAGTATATGGTTTACCAAGACCGTCGAGCGTGTCGGAAACGTTTGCCAGCGTGCTTGAAGCTTTCTCTGAAAATCCCGATATCGAGTTTGGCCCGCGAAAATGTACGAGAACCAAACTTCTCGAGAACACTTCGGCTATTGCACGCAAACTTCTAAACCTGGAACCCGATCAGCTGGTACTCGTGTTAGACGGTACGTACATCCGGCACCAAAAAAGCACAAATCATAAATTCCAACGCTTGGAATATTCTGGCCAAAAACACACTCATCTCTGTAAACCATTCACAATCACCACTACAAATGGCTTCATTGTGGATTTCGTGGGACCGTTCAACGGAAAAGAAAGCGATGGCACTCTTGTGCGAACCGTTCTGACCCGAAAACGCATGAAAAAAATCCTTCGGAAAGGAGACATTCTCATTGTCGACAGAGGATTCAGTCGAGCAAAAGACTGCATTGAATCGCTAGATTATATTGTTTTGATGCCGGCCATGCTCAACAAGAGAGACCAACTAACTACATTGGAAGCCAACGCATCTCGAACTGTAACTGAACTCCGTTGGGTTGTAGAAGCAGTGCATGGACATCTCTGGGGCCGTTGGAAATTGCTGAAGAACACAGTTGACAACAAAATGCTTCCAAAAGTTGAGGCGATGTGCAAGGTGATCGGATTTATCCACAATCATTACGGGACGCGACTTGCAATCGAAGACGAGAACACGAACGATATTATCGAGCGGATGAAGAAACGGGCGAATGTCGAAAACAACTTGAAGGCACTGATCATGGAAAAGCGCTGGAACACCCATCCTAGTACGCTCAAAGTTATTGACGTCGATCAGTTAACCGATTTCCCTCGGTTATCAGAAAAGCAGCTTCTACTTTTCACCAGCGGTCCGTACCAACTTGGCCTCGCAAAATCTTATCTTGCCGAGATTATGGACAACAATAATAAGATTCTGCTCAGGTTTACCAACTTCGCACGCACAATTATACGTGTGGATCTCCGCTCACGTCACTCTTCCGAAAAAAATACAGAGTGTACATTCGGTACGACCCGAAAAACGATACAGCTGACGGAATCGAAGAATATTACTGCGAATGCAAAAACGGTGCACGAACAGTAGGCTGCTGCGCTCATGTGGCTACAGTAGTTGCATACTTATCCAACTTGAGATGGCTTTCAACTATTCAGCGTCCGGCGAAGCAATTAGATTATCTCTTCATAAATCCGTACAGCGACTCAGAGGATGACGATGAGAATATACAAGCTGCGATTGATGCACAAGATCAAATCAGCGGTAACAACGACGATAACGACCCCAATGTCGACGATCACCGCGATGACCAAGATGACATCATAGAAGATTCAGAGCAAGACGACGATCCATAGAAATGTCACGATTCATGTTCGCCTCAAAAGACCTCAACACAGCCTCAATCACTCTTAAAATATACGCAAACATCTCAAACCGCCTCAAAACAATCACAAAACAGCCTGAAAACTAGAATCGTCGCAAAACAGCCTCAGAACAGCTCCAAAACAGCCTCAAAACATCCTCTAGACGTCAACAGTCTCAAAATTGCGTCAAAACAACCTCAAAGCCGCCTCGAAACAACAACAGTCTCAAAATAGCGTCAAAACAACCTCACAAAAAAACATCATACGCATTATGACATGAATGGCTCCGAACATTCTCGAGAATCTTCGCACAACCTCGAACCAGCCTAATACACTTCCAAACTACTATACTTACAAAGCAACTCTTCATATCCGGCTCGTACTGTTCAAACTTGAGTTTCGTGCTTGCTTCATAAATAAATACTCCTTAATTCGATCTAAAACACATATCGTGACAGTTTATTGCTCTCATTTCCCACTCATCGACAGAGATCATCGGACTATGTGCTACTTGAACCGTAGTTTTACTAATCATCGGAATCCGAGTCACACAAATGTCTCAAATATAATGTATCAGCGTCGCAAATATCACCTGCGCAGGGCGTTGCCTGCGTATGCGACGGGTATAGCTCTGCATTGTTTCGTTGAGCACTGCACGGCTCTCGTGACACACCCGGAGTAGCTTCAGCTGAACCAGAAGTTCCGCAAGTCCGTTCAGGCATTCGGGACGGTTCAGTCACCTGACGATCATGCTGATCGAACTCCACAGAACTACGTAACGGGCGGAGCACACAGTTAACCCTGGTACTGTTGTCTCGCAAGTGTATAACATCAAGAATAAAGGATTCTTCGTTCACGTACAGCTCACTAATCGCCTCTTTTTCTATTCTGTCGCAAGCCATTCCGAAGCTGCTCTGAAATCGAAACTGCACCAAAAACTGCATTTTTCTCCGATTGTCAGAAAAATTGGTCCTAAACGAAACAAGCAGCATCAGTTGAAAGAATTAAACTAACCTTTGTGCACCGAAAGTATTCTCAATCCCACCGTGGGACCAATTATTTCGATTCCCATAGGATCGAATGCTGAAGGGCGTACCGCATAACGAACACTCCGCACAATCAACCGTTTTGCGGAACGAATCAAGTTCGTTGAGCGGGGCTCTACTGTAATTGGTGCTTGGTGTTTCGTGACGATGCTTCGCTTCCTGCTTATTGCCGTTCATTCGCCTGCCTCCTTATCCAGTCTCGCTGCTGCTTCTTCCGCCGCCGCATCGTGGGAAAGAGGACCAAACCTCAGACGCGGAATCCAGAGAGTTATCATGGAGCTAGGGCTAGCCAGGGCCCATGGGGGTACCTATGCATAGAAGAGACCCAGGCCGACCCGAAAGAATATATGAGGCAGGTCTAGTCCGGGCGCCTAGGTTGCGCCTAGTACGGACCCGCGGGATTTTCTAAATCCACGGAAAACCGGCTCGGAACAATTTTTTTTTGAACTGAAAAGATGCCAACGCAACCGGTCCCAGTTTCCGGGAACTAGCTGCCGAGCTAGAGGAAATTCACGAAAATCTTGCGAAAAACACCTTCGCGGACGCGTCTCCTCAGCTGTCCGTGCACCGAATGCACAATTTATCCGACGAAATCTTCCAGACAAACCAAGGAAAAAGCAATAATGGGCGCTCCGGTGTGAGACCAAGGCATGGAAAACAATAAAAGGTGTAGATGAACGAATGGGCGATGAGTGCCGATGCCGGATGCATTGATTGGCGTCAGCGATCACTCCCCCAATTCCAATTAGTGAGAGTTGTTCGGCGAAAATTACATCGTCCGAGTCGTTTTGCATCTGCACTCGCATATTGGTCTTGAGTGTGAGTTTTTTCACGTGGCGCCAAAAAACAGACGACTTCAGACCTGCGTGAAGCTCATCCGCAGGAGTGGATCGTGGGATGACGGGTAGGGTTTGGCGGAAACCACCCGGGAGCAAAATGAGTGCTCCGCCGAACGGTTGCTGGTTCCCTCGAAAATCTTTGAGCGTTCGATCTAGCGCTTCGAATGCCTTTCTATGAGACACTGTACGTTCGTCCCAGATAATGAATTCGCATGTTTGGAGAACGGTGCTCATGCCAGAACCGCAAATGGGCTCTTTCATAGTGTGCAGATCAAGACGAAGTGTCAGTGCAGAGTAAGGCTGTTCGACCACCGTCTAGGAGAGTCGATGCGATGCCGGAGGATGCGATTGCAAGAGCGATATCACCCCGGGGTCGGATCTTCGCCAAGATGAGCGATAGGAGAAAGGTTTTTCGGGTTCCGCCTGGAGCAATCCTCCACTCCCGAATCGAATGGCGCGCATGATGATGTCGTAGGCTGAGCGTTGCTCTGGGAGTAATTTCGGGAGGTTTTCTCCGACAAATCTTCGTAAATGATCGGTATTGAATTGGGTTTCACAGTCCAAATCACTGTCATGGTGGTCAGTGGCGGACCGTGCTTGAGTGCCGCCACGGGCGGACTTCAAAAAATACGGGAAATCCGGAAAATGCCGCTCCTGGAAAGGCCCCCGAAGCGGCGCGACAACCAAAAAAACGACCCGCTATAGGTCATGAATCAGTAAAATGCCGCCCCTTCGACGACTATGTTCCGCAAGGCTCGCCATCAACGGTTCTGAGATCTAGGAAGGACTTCGGTTCCCGTACATTCACCAAGAGTAAGCGGAGTAACTCATGGTTGTGTGGATGAACGGTGTAGATGCGTCCGAAAGCATCAGATGTGTACACCATGGGTTGTGCTTCCAATGGTTTGCCTTGTTTGCGGCGCCGGTGTTGGAATTTTTGGATCCCGTGATCGCCTCCATTGCGGGGCGGCAGCGGGAGGCATTCATCTCTATCGGAGACCGGCTAATGTCTTTTTTTGCGGAAAAATGAGGAGGGAGAGGGAAGGGGGAGGCCTATGTCCGTCACGGATGGCTCCCCTACACGAAACACTCCGGTTTCAGGCTCGATTTCAACCTCGAGTCGAGTCTATCGCGAACAGGCAGACAAACAACGTTTTGCCTTTTATTTATAAAGATTTCTAATGAGAAATTACAGGAATGATACTGTACATAGAAACAGTCTGCACATACATAGAACTTTGGCACAGTAGATGCAACGGATGAATGGCATCAGTATACAATTCGGAGTCGCACAGTCAGTTTCGAAAGTAGACAGCATTTCAGCTAAATTAGGGAAGTCAATATGCGGAACTTCGAAGCCGGCGAGTCGCCAGCCGCAGAGCCACATCGGCCTGAACGACGGATGCTGGAACTGATTGTATATGAGCGATTGCATCTTGAAAATGTCTGCCCGCTGATCAATCCGGAAATCGAAAAGCAAGCAACGAAGTAATCTTCTCTTGGAGCAACACCAAAACAGCCTCCAGCCGGAGCGCCATGATTCTATAATATTTCAACTCTTCCAAATCGTGGCGGAGCAGGCGCAAGGAACAACACTCGTGTTCGACGCGCGGGAAAATCATAACGAAGCTTGACACTTGACACCTAAACAACCGCTTTAGGCGCAAAAATCGAATGCATCACATCGCTGCAGGTCGAGAAGCTTTCTTCAGGACAGTTTCTGGAATGGTTTCAGGAGTGAATCTGATGATTCGTACAATGATCACCCTGTTTTTGTCAATTTGAAAAGCAGGTCAACTTTGAAGGGCTGTAGAATCGTCCCAAAAGCAGCTAGAAGGTTCAATTTGGTTCAATTTTGCAGCTTTTCTCGTTGGCTTCAAAATGCGACCAGGTAGAACTCGATATCTCATATTGGGGTGATTCTAGAGGCGTTCAAGTAAACAGACTTGTCGTTCCCCGACTTTTGAGGTGGTCATTCTTCCGAGGAGACGGCCCATTGGGACGGAGGACATATGCCGCGATTCATACCTCGGTGGGACCTAAAAGTTCCGCAGTGGCCCGACTCGATCGGCGCGGAACAGTTCAGAGACATCCCTTGTTAGAGCGTCCGGCAGGCGCATACATTCCTGTTCGACGTTGCAGGACGAATCTCAAGTTCCTGATACATTCAAAATACATCCAGTGCACTGGGAGGAATTTCAGAGCAGAACTTTGGAATGATGATTCCCACAAGTAGTCGCCTACAGAAGCTGGATTTATTTCCTTCAACATGGACGGCGCGACCGACTGCTCAGATATTCAGAGGTGCGAGATCGTTACGAAGAGAGTCGAGGTGGCATCCTTGGCATCGATTTCATGAAGAGAAGGTTCGCAAACCGAGCGTCTGTTTGGCGCTCCTGCGAGTACCGTCTCGCTTTTCGCGCTTTGCTGAAAAGTCGTTCAATTACTATAAATTTTCGCTACACCGAACGGATCCTCCCGGTCCCTTGAGGTTCGTTGTAACGAAGTTTCAGATTATTCCGGCGCTTCAGAATCAAAACCGTAAAAACGTAAAACGTAAAACCGTACCTCGTAATTCACGGTCTTCCATAGGGTTTGGTAGAAACCGTGAACCGTAAACGCTGAAAACCGTAAACCGTAATCACTAGGGCCCGAGAGTTTATGCATTTGCATAGTGCATATGCAACATGCATAACGAGTGAGCCCGAGCATTGTTGCGTATGGTGCATACGCAGCATGCGTGAACCCTCTTCCCTATGTATTCAGGGCATGCACATGCATATGCGGCATGCGCATGCATATGCGGCATGCGCGAAAATATGCACTATGCACGTGAATATGCACAAAAAATCTGCTGAATGCATGAGGAAAAGGTGCGACTAGAGCCGAAATTATCGAGTGGGATGTCAATCTTCACCAAAGCGTTGCAGAGAGAAGTGAAGAAGGGACTTTGTCTCGAATCACTGTCCACTGCCGCGATCTGCAGATCGCGGCAGTGGACTCTTCTCTCATGGTCGAAGCTGCTTCGCGAAGACGTAAATGTTCCACATGTTTTGCAGTCTTGACATGTTGGTCAAGTTGAGTCTTGCGCGGCTCCACGGATTTCGCCAAGCATACCTTGCAACTTATAGTCGTTTCATCCGCCGAGAAGACATCCAAGCCGAAGAGCTGCACGAGGTCGTTCAACGAAGGTTTCGGTCCAGGCATGGTGCGTTCACAACAGTGGCTCAGACGCAACAGTTAATCTCGTGGAGCAGCTCCAGTCTCGTTAAGGAACTCCATACAGAGTTTTGTCTTCCCGGATCGTTGACTCTCGTTTCAGTTCGAACATTTTTGAGAAGCAGATGAGAAGAGAGAGCTCGAACGATCGTTTGTGTCTAGCAAAGTTTCAAGAGCTTCCGCTCGATGCTCTGCTACGAGCTCCGGAAACGCTCGAAATCGTTCCAACCTCTCATAATTTTGGTATTGCTCCAGAGTTTCTCAAGCTGAAGATTTTTCGGCTGGATCCCTGACGATTTCATAGCTCATGGTTTCCATGAATTCTTTCAGAGTAAAACCGCAGAGCTACGGGAAAAATTACGTGCATACTGCATATTTGTTGTGCATAGTGCATATTCTTTGCGCATATTTTAGTGCATAAACTCTCGGGCCCTAGTAATTATGGTCTTGTTGCCTAGTCATTGGGTACCACGGGTAGGGGCTTACATACAGCCGCGCAGTCCCCACGCAGTATTGCTCAAACTTCGAGGCATCAAGGTGTTCGCAGCAGCTGATGGCGTTGAGGATGTTCTTGAATCGTCGCATAAGCTCGACGTCCACGCCCGTGATCTCAGCAACCTGCGAGAAGGCTGCAAAGAAGCGCCGGGATGTATAGCCGTCGTTTGTTGTCCCCAGCCCCTGCTTCACGTAGTCCCCTTTCAGGCCGGGATCCTCCCGCAGCTTCTCCTGGCTTTTTGTTTTCTCTGCCGCTCTAGCCACTTTCGCCTGATCTCCTCTGACTAGCGACCGTTGAAGCGTCTTATGGTAGGCGATCTTGAGAATCGCCTCCATGAATTTGATGCGCGCATGTAACGGTGACATCGGCATTTAGTCAGCCGCGGCAGACGCTCGAGGAGCAGATTGATGTCGTCCATCCCGCTCCGCTGAGCTTTTCAGATGGAGCAGGTTTGCGTGGCAGGGGTCTCTTTGAGAGTTTGGAGGATCTTGCCATCGATCATTGTAAACCCCGTCTCAAAGCGATGTTCGAAGTTCTTGTCGGCGACAGTAATGACGGAGATCCCCAAAGCGGCAATTTCGGCCCCCACTCTGGCGACTTCCTGTTGAATCACACTTGCTGACCCCTTGGTGAGTTCGAAGCGGATCGGCCGGCACAAGCGTGTTGATGAGGATACGATACATACGATACACAATGTGGTTTATTTGGAAAGGCAAGGTTTGGGATTTTGCTTACATTCACTCGTCAAATTATTACTACCTGAATTATTGAATTGTAGACCAGCATCGTATTATATCGTCATCGGAGTTTAAAATGATCCTGACTACTTTCTGGGATGGATTCGATTGCCTCATTTCTGAATTTCTCCTGTTATTCTATGGATCCAATATTTTGCGGCAAGGCTCCCCAGACAACTGGGAGTCTGTGGGCTTCGGATTCTGCCGATGTAGCGGCTTCGGGGACGCTTCGGTGTTGCCCTGGAGTGTCAAGGGGAAAAAGCACGAGATGAACAGGCTGAACTTGGCTGTATTCACTGTGGCCAGACGACAGACGACCCATCGCAGCCCCATTCCGACCTAAGAGTCAACGAAGCTTCCATCGTGGAAGTGTCGGGGAGGATAAGTAGAAGGTGCTCCACTGCGTGGACGAGGAGGTCTTTCAGTTTCCCCGAGCTGAAGCGCTCGGTTACTTCTATCCCTTTCGGATAGCACGATTCCTTTGCCTGCCGCACTCGATCGTAACAGGGGTAGATATTCGCTTCGAGCTGCTTGGCCGACTGAAGCATCAGAGTGTACTTCCTCTCCACAAGGACAGATCTAGCATGCGCGCTGACGCTTCCTCTGGAGAAATTCTCGTGGCTGAATGTACGGCTGTCAAGACGTCAGCATCCACAGCCTCTCGCTGCTGGCTGACTCTTCGTCGCTGAGTCCTTGCCGTTGTTTGCTCGAAGGGCGTCTGACGACCAGGAGGTAAGCTAGAGCCGCTGCTTCCCGGCTGGTTTACAACGAGATCGATCTTGACCACCGCTTCCAGCTTGTACGCAGAACGCTTCAAAAACCTCATGAGAACTCTCCGGAGTCCGCGTCTAGGGTTTGTCCTTGAATCTCCCATTGTGTGCCGCTCGCATCGCCGCGCGTTCCGCGGCCGCCGCGGCTGATATGTCCGCGAGGAGTTTCGGCCAATGTCGGCGCTCGTGACCAAGTACGCCTCAACAATAGCATTGCAGTGTCGCCTCATCGGGACAGAACTTCGACAAATGTCCCATCTTCTCACAACGGTTACACTTCTCGAGTGAAGCCCGACATACCGTTACGCCGCGCGCGTTGTCCAATTCTCGGCAGAGCCCTTGATTTCCACTTTCCAACTATTCACTTCACTCAGGCCACCTCGCACTCTCCGTGCCGCGTGCCTTCCTTCAGTTAGCTCTCTTCTTCGATATCTCTCTGTCTGCTATCTGCCATGTGCACGTTCGTGCCCCGACGTTCTACCTAACTCATTCGTTCCCCACAATCTGAATCGATTTTCAATAACTCTCGAAATACCTCTGAAACACCGAGAAAAACCTGCCCATTGATAAACGAAACGTCAGCTGGAAGAATGGCTTAACCGAAAACGGCCGAGTTGGTTTTCCATCGTGCATTCCCTGGACGGAATCGGAATGTACTAGGAAAACAACCAGACAGTGATTTCAATAACTGAATAATCAATCACTTCAGGTGAGAGTGATTTGCAATTGTAATTGGACCAACATTTCCAACGCGCAATTAGTGATTGGTAATTTTTATCACTCTTCCAAAGAATTACCCCTATCCCTTTTCGTTAAATTGAGCATACGGCACAGACTCCTATGGGAGGGGTTCTCCCGGGGCGATAACGGTACTGCGATGTTGGCCGGAGCTTGAACTCTTGGGTCGATCGAATGAAATTTCAAATCCCTCTCATGCGTCGCCGTATTGACATGTCAGGACACATCGTGCTTCTTCTGTGAATTGACGAATTTCTGAGAAACCTCACATTTCGGTTTCCCACCATCATGCTCCTGTACACTCAGAGAAACGTGGATTTCACTCAAAGTCAAGGGGTCCCGAGTTGCCTAGATCTTTTGAACCAATTTCGCATCCATGTTTCTCAGCTTAGACCTGTTGGGAGGACGCCCATCAACGAGCTTCAATCCCCAAAACCACTTTTCCTCGTCAAAATCATCAGGAATGAGAATCGGTGTTCTTCTCAATGCTACTATACCGCACCGGGGGCACACGTCGTCAATGATCCCATCGAAACAGATAGAATGAGGAGATGTCTATTCCCCGTGCAGAACATCCGTGTACTCCGCCTTATAAGAAGCGTATCTAATCATGTTACTGAAGCGCGGCGCACTGAACTGGAACAGTACGAAGGGTTGCAGAGCCAGAATGTTGTCCCGATGCCAGAGGTTGAACCCCGTCCGGTCGGTAACGGTATCGGTGATGAATCGAACGAGAGACATATACGGGCGGAAAAAAAACACGTCTAGCGGTTGAACAATACTCTTGCATCCTCCACGAATGAGTTCTTTGATGAACTGAACGCCGGAGGCATCAGACAGCGCATCGTCCATGTCAGCCGCTCATGAGCCCAAGAGGAGCAGTACCGTCCTCCGATCCACGCGCTTACTCGGCCACATCACATCTAACTTTACGTTCCCCTGACTTTGATTGAGACAACCTTTCCGACTGCCCGGCGCGGCGTCATGTTTCCCACGCTCTTCCCAAACTCTGTCGCAATGTTATGGCTTTCAGAAATGGCAAATTCAAAATTTTGGGACTGACCATTGGAAAAACGCTGATTTTTGAGTGGAGCTATTTTTGATGAGAAATAGTGTTTTCGAGAGATCCGAAGGGCGTGAGATGCATGTATTTCTGGCAGCTATCACCAGTCAGACTAGAGCCGAGTCAGACCTGGTCAGACTAGAGCAAGGGGTCGTCGCACAATCGAATCGGTTCAAAACTGAGTAACTTGAAGGCCCGGAAGTTTGGCCAAAATCGACCTTCTTCGGATGAAACCTCTATTTTCTTGAAGATAAGGCAGTTCGCAAAAAAAGGCCTATGCTGTGAATAATTCCCAATAACTCAACCCACGCATCGCACCTGTAACAGGCTTGAACGGGGACAGAGTTGATTCTCTTCATGCGGATGCACATGCAGGAGGGAGTTCACCGGCAGTGCACTAGTATCACTTTATTGCACTCAGTCATTCATATGCAGTCCGCCGATCTTACGCGATCACGGCACTGCCACTCTCTCTCTACTACTTCATTCACACTTCGCTCTTGACTGCCGCCGCCACTCTCGTGCAGCGTCAGTCCATCTCTTCTTGGCCACATGCGCGTTCGCCTTCGCTCGCTGACTCCTGGCAGTCATCTCCTGACTAAACTGAACAACTGATCTGGCCTACCTATGCCTAACTGAATAACGAGTCGCGAGCGGGCGGTTACGTTCTACATCCTCTACATTCTCAGTTTATTTCCTCGTTATCGAGCCGTGGAGTGTATGCTGGCTTTTTACACGTGACGATTCACAAATACCCTTAGTTCCACTTTTCGGTCCGCCGTCATTAGGTCCAGTGTTGCCATGCGGACCGCCAATCCGTGGCCTGCCTCCATTCGATGAATCACGTCTGTCTCGATGCTCAGCACTGGACAGATCAGTTGCAGCTCCTGATCGCCTCCGCCAAGGATGATGCTCGCACGCCACTGTTTTGCCTCCTGGTCGTCACCAACGAGCCTTACGACCATCACTACACCTTCCGGTAGTACTCCGCGAGTCACCGACACCAGGAACACTCGCGTCTCAGTCCGCCAATACCAGACTCCGAGAGCCGGCTCGACCTCGACTCGGCCCACGTCCAGTCCGACCACGTTTCCTTCCGCCACCTGTCGAGCTGCGTGAATCCGTTCCAGATGTCCTCCGACCTCTTGCTGATTTCCGCGCCAGCCGCACTGCATCTCTCGGAGGGGAAACGGCCACATTCGAGCGATGCACTCTAGCTCGTGCCTCCGCCGGTCCGCCAGTCGGGTGAGTACCGTGCAACCACCCTCTTCGAACTCACACCTGAACAGCAGATCCTCCACCGAATTCTCGACCATCAGCACGCGCGAGGAGTTTCCCTCCAGTGGAACTCTGCAAACTGGACACACCTGAACTCGGCACCGACATTCCTCACACGTCAGGTGTCCATTGCTGCATTGACGTAACGGTGGAATTGCAAGTCCCAGACAGGCCCGACACTGGAGAACTTCGTAAAACCTTTCGGCCGCCTCCGTCGTGCCCGTTCCAACCTCGTCGGTCACTGCCGCCACATCCGCGCGAGCCGGATCTTCCTCCGCCCCGATCGTCGCTTCTTGATCAGTCGGAACATTTTCCACCTCAGCCGCCACTTCTCTCGGTGGTCTCACCACGTGCGCTGCTCGGCAACTCCGCTGCAAGTGCCCGAACTGACCGCACCGGAAACAGAGCCGTCCGCCACCGCCTGGGCAGTTGGCTACCAGATGACCACTCTCACCGCACGCATTGCAGGTTGCGTGTCTGGCCATGCACAAGGGACTACCCGTACTATGCCGGTTATCCCTACAATCGGCACACTCCTGGCGCTGCATCTTCTTAGTCGTCTGTTCACTCTCAGAGGAAGCTTCCAACTGGGTCTCCTTCCGTCGAATTTTCGAACACTGGCGTTGTTCTCGTACTCTCTCCAGCTTCGACGTTTCGTTCTCAGACACTTGACGTTTTCACATTCTCTCACACACATCCCGATTCTGTTTCTATTTGGCTCGTATTTCTTCTCTGCTTTCGTTCGATTCCTACCTACCGCTCGGCGCACGCTACCAATTGTTGTCCTCAACACCCTACTTCGGGTACTTGTACTGAAACCTAGCCTTCCTAATTGGCTGTTGCCTCCTAACTGGTTCGGTTCTATCTACCTTTGGTGATTCTGATATAGCCGAATTCAAATCCACTCTCGGCGTTAAACTCTCTTGAGTCGATACATAGCTGTCGTTTTGTTCCGTTGATGCCGTCGATGTGTCGTTCGATCCCGTCGCCGCTCCTTCCGTTGACGATGTCGAGTCGTTGTTCGGTTCTCGGAAACTTCCAGTGATGCGTGGAGATTCTTCGCTTCTTCCAGCGGTTGTCTCGTCCACTTCCATGGGTTGAATTTCTCCGTCGTCGTCCGCCTCATCTTCGCTTTCCACCTCGTGCGGCCGATATCGCTTTAACTGTGAACTGTGAGCAGTACGAGCGTAATTCTTTTCACCAAGTTCTACTAGGCCATACGAAGCATTCGGCAGAATACGGTTAATGACCATGGGACCACGATACTTGCGTTGCAACTTCGTTGGCAACCCGGTATGAATTGGCAACCGCTTAACGAAAACCACGTCACCTAACGAGAACCTGACATGAACTTTTTTCTCAAATCGCTGTGGAACTTGAATCTATCCTGACTCTTTTCGAGATTCTCCCTAATCTGACTCTGAACTTCGGCCGCCGGAACCCAATTTTTAGTTTGAACATCATCGACAACTTGTTCATGATTATTTATTCTTGGTAGATATCCATGTAACACTTCAAATGGGGATTTCCCCAGACTTTGAGACACTGTCCGATTCCACCACATTTGTACCTCCGGAAGCCACCTCGTCCAATTGCTGTGGTCTTCCTTCGTTCCACATTCATTCCACATTCATTCGTTCCACCTGTCCATTCGACCTGGCGTGCTGAACACTGGTCAGAATATGATTGACTCCGTTCTCGCTCAAAAATTTCTCGAAATCTTTCGACGTGAATGCTGTGCCATGGTCCGAAACAAGCCTCGCCGGCTTTCCGTACATCGTGAAAAACTTCTCCATGAACTTGATGGCTTCTCTTGAGCTTGTGTTCGGAACCGCCTCTAGCACTACGAACTTTGTGAGCCCGTCCACCAGTGCCAGAATATGCTCTTTCCTGTTCGATTTCACCAACGGACCAAGATGATCGATGAATACCTTCTCGAAAGGTTTTCTTTCCGCTCGGATCACGTTTGTCAATCCCTCAGTCTTGCCGCTCTTCTCCTTGTTACAGATACACTCCAAACATGCCCACAGATGCCGTTTCGTGAAATCTCTCATTTTCGGGAACCAATAGCGTCTTCTCATTAGCTCCATCGTCTTTGCCGCTGGTTACAGCCCGTTTCCCCGAACCCGTTTCCCCGAGACCCGTTTCTCCGGACCCGAATATTCAAAAAGCTGCTTGCCAGTGCGGTTGGGCCAGTATGCTCGCTCGCTTCGCTCGCTCGCCCAAAACCTAACCTCACCCAATCCCCCGCCATTTGCACCCATAGTTTCGGGGAAACGGGATTCGGGGAAACGGGAGGACACCTGCCGCTATAGCCGCACTGACTTCAGCCTGCCGCCTCCGTGAATTTTTCGCGTTCGGTGATCTCATCCTCCATGTTCCGTAAATCTTCCTCGAACTTGTCCGATGCACCAGACGTTGCCGCCGCGCCGGATGACGATGCTCGCAATGGCGACTCTCGCGGTCCACCAGCTTGTCCCGTTCCGCCAAGCCGCTCTCCGCCACTGCTCGGCGATTGCCGTCGGAAGTCTCCTGAGGTTCCTGCCGAACCACGGCCGTACGCATTGAATCCCGTCGCTGGTCGCATGTATGACGGTCCAGAGGACTGATTCGCGTATCTCCGTGGAGTTTGTCCTGTTCTCCTTTCTGGGGATCTAGCTTGCTTGTGACCTTCCTTCCGACAGATGTAGCAAACCACGCCTGCCTCGTGGCGCATGTCCTTGCGTTCCGGCGTCAGAATCGCTCGTTTGCCAACACTCCTCTCCAGCTCGAAAGTTTCCTTAATATCTCTAATCAAGTCTGAAGTCGTTTTATGATCCCTTCCCTTCATGACATGAATCATGAACATGTACTCCGGGAGCAATCCCGTGAGTATCTGCTTTTTTGCTTCCGCCTTCGCCAATCCTAGCTTAATAGCTATGGCTTCCTTGTGGCGCACGTAGAGTTCTACATCTTCGCCTCTTTTCTGTTTCATTCCTAGCAACTCTATCATTAAATCTGTCCTCTGTTCTACCGGGGTATACGCTTCTTCGAACGCTGAAACCCAGCTCTCGAAACTATCTGCTGCCATTCCGTATTCGTGGTGCCAAAACTTTGCCGGGCCAACCATCTTATTGAACACTACAGACTCAGTAAAATCCCATGGCCACTTACCCGCCTTTCGCGCCAGTTTGAGATCCGTTAGCCATTCGGTTGCCTCGGCTATCGTGCCGCCTGCGAAGTCCCTCAGTGACTTCGATGTATCTTGCACCTTCACGGGCCGCGTTTCCTCCACTCGTCGCGGTTCCCGCTGGTCATCTCCGTCTCGTCCTTTTCGGAGTCGCTCGACCTCCTCCTTGAGCCTCTCATTCTCTGCCAAGATCGCGTCCATGATCCTTTCTCCTCTTGATCCTGAGTCTTGGCCACCACTCGCACTAGTTGGTCACTACCTGTCCGCTACCACTGCACGTGTATCCCACCGCTGCTAATTGTGACAGGCTTGAACGGGGACAGAGTTGATTCTCTTCATGCGGATGCACATGCAGGAGGGAGTTCACCGGCAGTGCACTAGTATCACCTTTTATTTCACTCAATCATTCAATGCAGTCCGCCGATCTTACGCGATTACGGCACTGCCACTCTCTCTCTACTACTTCATTCACACTTCGCTCTTGACTGCCGCCGCCACTCTCGTGCAGCGTCAGTCCATCTCTTCTTGGCCACATGCGCTCGTCTTCCGCGCGCCAAGCTATCCGCTGACCAGAGGCAACTCTGGTCGCTACACACCCGATCTTGTTCGCAGACTCTCTTGAATTGAGTGAAGGTTCACTTGCGAGAGCTCCGCCTAGGAGTGGGATCCCGGGGATTTCTACAGAGAGCGCGGAAAAATCGCGCGAACAGCTGGAACTGATGACACCCGTCGGAACACTCGTAGAACACCTCATTCTACGTTCTTCAAAATCAGGTTCTACTTACACCATAATTATGGTAATAAAACCTTTTTTAAAGTAGAAAAATCAGGTTCTGGCCCCTTTGGTTTACAAGGAGAGAAAACAATCGAACACTGTATCGACTTCACAATGAGACAGAAGTTCTCGGGGCTCAGGAATCGGGTCGCAACGAGCGATCAGCTCAAGATACACTGGAGGATGACAACATGTCGTATGATTTCGTCCAACCATTCGGTACAAACGAAACTTGCTGACCGAACTCATGATTCTAAGTGAAACCTCGCGCAAACCTTCGAGTTTGTTCGAATGCGGAAACGGGGAACTGAGCAGACCTTTGCACGGCCCAAAATTTTGTTGATAGGGGCTCATTACTTTCTGTTGGAGACAACCCTTTCGTGACCTGAGGTTTCCCCTCTCCTCGTGTAATGATAACAACCCGGGTTGAGGGCCGTTTAGGTCGGAGACCTAGACTTTTAGACGTGGGGTACGTCGCGGAATCTATTCGAAGTCAAGGGGTCCAGCGTAGCTCGTAGAACAAAATTGTATTCCATGGAAGACGCAATGAGTGGTCTGGATTGTGGAGAACCGCTTCTCCTTCTCCGCTTCTCCGGAACTCAGTCAGGGCTCCGGATGAGCTCGCGCGTCAGGGCAACCGGAGAAAGCTTTCGAGCCGTGCCGCCAGGGGGCGATACAGTCGGTCAACGGCTCTCCGGAGGTGGCGTAGGATTCTTAGCCGTTTGGAAGTGTCACAAGCGTAACAAACCACCAGCGGAATCACCGCCCGAGGAGGACATTGTCTGGGTCAGGGATTCCTGAAGTGGGGGCCCAGGCTCCCGGGGGGCCCGAGACTGATCCTCAGTGGGCCCAGAGGCGATTCCCGAATATGAGGGGCGGCATTCGATACTATTGAAGGATTCGGAAATCTCAAGGAATTCATTATAGCGCCAGGGTTCAGTACAATTTGGTCTTGTCATTACAGTCTGAATCGAGATCCCGCTTGGATTCAGAGGCAGACTTGCGCATTTCTCCGAGCTGAACAGAGTCGCGTATCGATCGAATCGTTGCTCAGAAAAAAGAACGTTGCAGTCATCATCATTAAACTAAACTTTGGCTAATAATGTAAGCTAGATTGGTTCGGATCAGCTCCGAACTATTGGTCAGGATTGATTTCAAAATCTTCGCGGATGAGGGGGCCCAAGAGAGGTCGACAACAACCCGGGGGATGGCCCGGGACGCAAAAAGTTCAGGAACCGCTGGTCTAGCTAGAATGAAGAAATGCCTTTCTGGGCAAATGAATCGACGTGGAGGAGAATCCGAGAGTCGAGATCATCCGGGCACGGATCGTCGGCGTACACTGGACAATGGCAGACGTGGAGATAGCACGACGTTCGACGTTCGCGGTACGACGTACCTTACGTCAAGAAAATCTGTGGGGGTAGTTCAGTCCAGGACTGAACAGTTGGTTTTGTGGGACACGCTTGACTCGTTTGAAGATTGAAAACTTTGTGGCTCTGCTCCCGATTATGATGAGAGGCAAAGTGTCCGGTTGAACTACCGGGCTCGATCAGAATGTCAAGGTCAAGTCGCGGAGGATAGAATACTCCGGGTGAGCATTTTGTCCCCGTAGTCCTCTAGACCAGGGGTTCCCAAACTGTGGGGCGCACCCCAGCAGTTGGGCGCGGGAGGTTTCCTGGTGGGGCGCGACGGTAATTCTGCAGTTTCGTGGCAGGTATCTCCTATAAGTAGTTAGTTGAGATGAGCATGGTCACACTGTTCACTCGTTCGCTCGAACTGAAGAGTGGCTGCCCTCAGGCGGGATCATTCCCGCATTCGCGAAAACGTTCGCAGGGATTGATGGATTCATTGGAACTCTCTTCGAAGAGGGAACTTAGCTACCCAAGTCGAGAAATCCGAAAAATTCCCGATTGGTTCAAGCTTAAGACTCTCTTATTCGAAGTCGAATGGAAACTTATTTGTAGTCGGAACGGATGATTGGGTCTCGTCTCGATAAATGCAGTTCTCGGTCTTTCGAATGCAGGAAGGGAGAATTGCAACCAAGCTGTCAACTTCTTGATGACTGAGGGAGATTAATAATGTTGCCGTGGGAGAGGTTAGAAGTTTGATCAGAGTAAGTATATGCGACAAATCCATAGCTGGCGGAAGAGAGAGTGCTCTCCAATTCATTCATGTCCGCGGTTGAACACATGATCTGGTCTCGATTGTCATCCCATGGTGGGGCGCCGCTTATCTAGCCTATGGAAAGTGGGGCGCGGTCCTGTAAAGTTTAGGGACCCCTGCTCTAGACGATCGAGCGTGAACAGTTGAAGCATCGAAGGTGAAAGGCAAGCAAAAACGAGGAAACGGTGTTGGGCGATATCTCATGACGCCGGATTCGCTGAAGCTGCTCTAGCCTCTAGCGAGAATGAGACCTGGGCAGATGGAAAATGATTGCAATGCGTCGATTGAGAACTGATAGATGTGGGGAAACCAGAAGCTAGATTGAAGTTGTTGTCCGGTGTATTGATCGCTGAAATAACTGATGTCACGAAAGCACTCGAAAATCGCATCCTGGTTTGTCTTGCAGGCCGACAAAAATGAGATAGAAACACAACAACGCCTCTGTTGGTCCTCAGTCCTCAGCCCTCAACCCTCAGCGGCAACAATGGAGGGTGCCGAAAACGGCACCTGGAACAGACCGACAGCAGCGCCTTCGAAGCAGCGGTTTTTCTTTCGTTGTTGACGTGATCATCGGAACCGGACCCGACCGCAGGGCTTCAACTTGCGTGACCATGTCCTCTCTCGAATTTCCCAAGAACGTGTCCCACGCTAGATAGTTTGGAATCCACTGCTCTGGGCGATCGCCGCGAGTTGAATGATCGATCCTGGCGGTTGATCGAGATCGGCAATCAGCTGTCACACAGGGACACGCGTTTTGGCGTGCGTTTACTGTTCAATCGCTTTTGGATGCGGGTGGCGTCGCCTTCTAGACCAGCGAATAGACGCCCGCGGGATGCGATTCTTGAACTCAGCTCGGAATCTCGATCTTCAAGTTTACTATCGGTATGAGGTGTTAATCGCTCCGCATCACGAGAGTCACCCTCGAAGTCGACTCGACCAGCTGTATTTCTCCCGGCGCTCGAAGATACTATTTTCGCCAGAAACCCTGCGAGACTCCAATAAATCCTTGGAACAATCTGGGTTTCCCCAAAAGTGGCTCTGGATCGGACCGTGCCACTTCCGGCAATATCACGGTCAAAGTCGTGCATCCAAACGCCGAATCGTCGAGATCCAAGTGGATCTGGCTCGCCTGTGTGCATAAACCCCCCACGCCGTACATATGGTATTTTACAGCTCGCTCGTCGTCGAGTTTAGTATCGGTACACTTGACGCTCTCTCGGAGACCATGTAGATGTCTCACGCGCTGTCGATCTCGGGCGCTCATTCCAACCACTGCGCTTCTCTCGGGGAACGCTCATCGACGAAAAGCTCCTCAGGTGTCTCTCAAAATACTGGCTTTCCTCTCACAGACAGCGCATGCTTCAGCCTCTTTCCAAGAGCGCTGCAGAGAGGCGACACGGGATGAGTCGGCTACATGAAGAATCCGACATTGCTCCGGAGGATCGATGAAACTTTTCCCGGAGATGACCGAAAACTGAAGACGAATTCGGATGCCTCAGAAGAATTCCGACTAAGACTCCCAAGAAGGTTGCTCTGACATCGTATCGAGGCATTCCCCAGCTCACCAGATCGAAACTCCTCTAATATTGCACCAACGCGAGAGCCTACCGCATAGCCCGACGGTGATTTGCCTTCGCCCTGTGGCTGCTGGACAACTGGAGGGACAACGCCCGAATCACTGTCTTTGTATTTTTTTCTTCGCACTATTCGTATGTGAAAACACAAGCGCTCTATTTGCATGAAGGGTTATGGGATAATACGACAACGGCCACCAACGGTGGCTGATCACAAGTTGGCCAGCGGGTGGAAGGGGGCATTGGATTGAACTTATCAAGTGTTGTACTTCCTCATGACCCGCCATGGGAACAAATCATAGACTCTTTCATTCTTGGCTATGATTTTAAGTGTAAATGTCACAGACGATCTGGTTCTGGCAGTCACAACATCAAAAAGCTGATCTCTAAACTTGCAGTTGCGGGTGATTCTGTTGAACATTTTGCGATCTATCTTTTCAAAAACGTCTTTGAGGTCCAAACGTCCGACTTCACTCTCATCTATTATATTTTACATTTGTACGCGACTCGGTGTCGGAAGCGATCATAGACTGCCGTGGACTCCGAACGGGCGAACAGTAAGTTACAATCGGCAGGACGAAGATTAGGAACAATGGTTTGTCAACGTCGACGTCAGTGATCATGAACGACCTGAGTATAGAATTGGCCCGTCGAGTTGCCCCACTAACAATTTCTCTGGTGTGTTTTCTGAAGCTCAAGTCAGTACTCATGATATCGCCCAAGTCGCGTGATCTGGTTACGGACTCCAGCTTCTTTCCATTGATTTCATACGCTAGTCTGGGGTCGTTCTTCCCGTAGTGCATTACATGACTACATGACACTTCTCGATCAATGGGCAGAGATCAAGGGATCGGGCCCAATCATAGAAAACATCGGTTGCGGACTGGAGTTCAAAATGGTACGGCTTCACGTATCCTGCTATTGAGGTTCGTGAATACCTAGGAGATCTCATCTAATATTCATGGGATACATTCTCTTGAACAAATTATTCCAGTCGGGTCGCACAGTCTGAAGCGCTCAAATAGATGGTCCTAGACATTTTGTGTGGACGTTTTGCAGCTGATGCTGGTGGATCGATACCGGGCACAGGGATCGGCAACGAGCGGATGAATCGGAGACGATTGGCGTCACGAGCTTGAGGTAAAACTGTCAGGAGTCCCAAGTTTGCGGCTATCAGGAGTGTTGAGTTCATCGTGACTTGTTCCGAAGGGTCGGTGATGCCATGGAAAACTTTTCTGCCAGGAACATGGTTTTTACGGATTCGTGAGAAGCTAGGGCTGGCGACTTGATACCCTTGCTTCGCCTCCTCGAGGGGTTCTTCTTGTGACGATTTCGCCCAAATTCGGGCCTTCCAGCTAGGCCGTGTCTCTTCAACATTTTGGTGTGAATTGGCCGTTTTTGAGGAGGTAGGGTGGAAACTTCAAATCTACCCGTAGACAAAACGATTCACGATAACGGACCAAACGCATAGGTACAAAGGTTCCCATGTGGAACACGATCTCGGAGGCTGGTTCAGGAGCTCGGCCTTATTAAATACCAGGGATCGGGCCACGATGTCGTAGGGCATGTTTGAGTCTGGAGCATCGCTGCAATCCCTCCGCATGGGCCACGAGCACGAGTTGATTTTCCCGCCGGGCGAGAGTCTGCTGTATCACGAGCAGTCCCTCAGTCGCTCGCTTACGATTTCAATCCTGTCCCGAATTGGATCTCTCTTCGAATTGTCGATACGGTCCGGATGGTTTCCAGGCTTTCGGATGTTAGGCGGCTCCTAGCGAACTCTTTGATGCTCATTGAGAACCACTGCGGATTGTGGGCAGCACTGACAGTCGGATACGTTCCTCAACCTCAGTGCGTTTGCAAGTGAATGGTCCATGGTGAACACCCCACGCCTGCTTCAATTCGATAATTATAATTAATGCTTGGGGCGACGAACTCCTCCAACGGGTACTGTGGAAATCTTGAGGATTATGGTTTTTGGTCCCGAACGAGGTCGCAGCTTCCGGAAACAGTCCAAGTCTTCCAATGCTTTGGGGTTCATTTCGCAGTCGGATACACAACCCCTGAACAAGCGAGGTTACCAGGTTAGACGTGTTGTCCATGGAACTTTCCCCAGACATATTGTCTCTGAGTCTCAGAGATTTCTGGATGCTTTTCTGTCCACCGATCGATTGCAGTGAGACTCGAAGCAGTATTCGGGATCTGTAGGCGATCCTTGCGATGGAAGTTAGAGGCGGAATTGCATCATCCAGTCGAAAACTTCATGTGGCTCAATTAGTTCAACAATCGATCTCAGTTCACTCCAGAGTATGACGAAAATCCTTGATACAGGTTGCGACATCGAACGAATTGTTTAATTAATTTTGGGTGTAATTTTGCTTCAGCTATCGACTCATCTCAAAAGTACCTACGAAGCACATCGGCTCGGAAATCGCTGGTGAGGTCAATACTTTCTCATTTTCATTCCCATCTTATATTTGTCTGCCAGTAGAATCGCAAAAACCTAACAGCTCGCGGAGGGAGGGCACAATTTAGTATCGCGAACCGCTTACAATTCGTGTGTCGATGGGGCCATTCACCAAACAAAGAATCAACAACAGAACAACAGATGCTCCTCGAATCTACTCTCGAATTCACCCCGCCTGGAAGCCGGGTTTCGTGAACGACTAGGTATTGAGTCCCAGAGGGTATAACCCCCGGAGGAAATGGAAAACCTCAGAACGTTTCAGGAATGTCCTTTTGGGATCCACAGATGTGTAGTTACACTTCTGGTGGTCGCGGTGAAGAGATTGAGGCAAACGATAGGCGGAGATATTTCCGATAAGATTTTTGAAAATTAGAAGACACATAGAGTATTTGATCAGTTTCGGGTTTCTCACTCATTTCCATCTACATACGTATATAGTGCGAATCACTCACGGGACCTTATCCGGGTCCAGGGCTATCAATTATCCGGTAGGATCTCTCTTGGCCAATGGCGCTGAGAACAATTCCGATCTGGCTCACTTGAGTATTGTTTTGCTCCGTTTCCTAATTTGCGAAGCTCGCTCGAAAATGAATTTTCTGAGAACAGAAGATACCCGTGGATATCCTCTCATATCGAGGAAAAGGAGTCTCAGAGTCGTGATAGTGTCTCGAGACTCGAATCAATGCATGGTCTTCATGTAGCCGGCTCAGACTCCGTGATAACAGCGCGATCTCATTCTGAATGAGCATTCTAAACTTTTTTGTTCAAATGAGTTCCCCAGCCAACATTCGAGTCATTACTTCAGGGCCCCGTACCTGATTGTAAGACCAGCATTTCAACAGCCTCGGAGGGTCCAGCTCCTTCTTGGCCGCTTCGTTGAGAAGTTGCCCGAACATCTCCCAGCCTTGGCTAGATAGAAAAAACTTGTCGAGTCTTCGACCAAGAACTATCATCCTAGGAACTAAGCATGAGCTCCAGAGAAAAGGAGACTGTCATGGCCGCTCCGCGTGCAGCGGGCCGGTGGCTCGGTCCAAACCGAAGTCCTGCAGCTTGTTAGGCTTATACGGCTGCCCCGTTCGTTAGCCCCGGGAGCAGGAACCTCCGGGTGACTCTTAAACTCGCAAGTAATGGAGATCCAAAACCGCGAGCATTCTCCCGACCCGTCTGTCATGCTTTCGCGGGGACCGAGCTTCGAAACTACCCTATTCTCGCGCGTATAACGAACCCTATTCCAGACCACAAAAAAGTTCAGAACTCTGCCTGACAGATAGAAAATGTGTGTTCTGAAAATTTTACATGGTGTGCCCGATGGGCCTCTATCCTGACAAAGCCCCAGAACGAACATTTCAATCAGTCGGGCAAAGTTCTGAACTTTTTTGTGGTTTGGAAAAGGGTTCGTTATACGCGCGAGAATAGGGTAATTTGAACTAATTAGACCCTGAACTGAAAACTCGATAGAAAATATTGGTGGATCGATGGCGGATCTTCGTGTTCCCGATCCCGAGAGTAAAGTTGTGATGCAGACTCACTCCCGGGATATTTGCTTCAACTGAACCCCTTGTTCTGGATTCCTCGGCTTTGAGCGTCAACATTTGCCCATGATTTTGGAATGAGGACCTGATCTATCGACTTACCTGAACCCATGCGTCGATCACACCGGTAGGCCTGGCACTTGACTCAACGCCTGCTTTCCAAAAACATCGGAGAAACTTCTCCGTGTGACACACGGGTTTCCGCGTGCCAGAGGGAGAGTCATTGTGGGATATTCGAGGATGGAGAACACTTCAAGAGTCAACACACAACAACCGTCTCAGATACTCACACTGGGATCAGTCACAAGCATTTTTCGTCGAGCTTCCATCCAGACAAGTGCTCCGTTAGGATTGGAGCAAATCTCGGTCACGTGCGGGGTCCGAAGGTGCCGGACCCTCTCTCAGAGCAGCTCTGGATGCCTCTCGCGCTAACTTTCCAAGGTTCGTGGACATGTAGTGAATCTCAATTTGAACAAGAATGTTTCCTCGCTCGATGAATCATCGCATCGAGTTCGCTTCGATAAACTGCGGCTTCGCATGGCGACTGACTGAGAGCATTTACATCATTGCGATCGGGACTCAGCGTTTTGAGCCGCATTGACCGCACATTGGAGGGCGGCCACGAAATTCCGTTTGATACTACTGAGCTATTCGTGCAATCTGCGCGTTCTTAGTAAGATTCGATGTTCCCTCTCAGACCCGAAACTGCTCCCACGTTTCTCAGTGATAACTGCTTTTTAGGAGCTGAAAATCCAAGTCTTTCGAAGTTCGATGGTCCACTCCGATAACGCCGACGATTGCAGTACACCTATGACCCGAAATAATCCGCAAATCTCAACGGAAAGCCGTGGGAAGTCTTCAGTCAATGAAACGAGGGATGAGACGATTTGATCCGCGGTTCAGGATCGTGTTGCAGGTGAGTCGTTAGTTTCTCAGCCAGTTTTCAATTTTTTGCCAATTTCCCGGGTCGATCACATCTGTGATGTCAAAGCTGAGATGAGACTCGAGAGAGGGCAGAAGATGCTCGCGTAGATCTGGAATTGGTTCCAGGGAAGGGATGTGCCGGAAATTATCGATATTCCACGCATCACTTCATTTCGTGAGGAAAGCTATTCTCAGGACTTCCGAGTGTTTCACGTGGAGATCTCAAGTTCAAGCTTTTTCGGATACAGCCGGCGATCCCACGATTCGAGCTCGTTTTTCTGACTTTGGCGTTAACATAGTCCAGGTTGCTCACTCAGCTGAAAAGATTGCCCCATGGCATCGGAATTGATGCTCAACTCCCTCGATAAGAACCGAAAGTTGACCCTGATGCGCTTCCCATCCTGTTTCTGCATTGGAATCATGTTCAGGTGTTTGCTCAGGTCTCCAGCCAAGCGATGTAACGGGATGTGGAATGGGATCTTGAATGGTCGGATCACCCGGCAACATTGGAAGCAGATGCCCCGATTTAGTACAGAGTCGCGAATTCGTAGAAGGCCGCCTAGCTGTGTATCGTGCTTTCTAGTCGATCCCAATTAGACCCGAGTCAGATACGGACATTCAGAGCAAGCGGCCGGTCGACATAGGAACTTCGTAGAAACATGAAAGTCAACAACGCCGATGCGATCAGAGTGCCGTCGGCATTCTTGAGAATCGACGGTAACGGTAACAATGTTTCGATGCGAGCGTTCCGAGCGCGAGTGAATCTGATGGACGGAAATTTATGCAAACGAAGCCGCCCGGAACCGTCGACAGTTTTTCCGCTCAGAAAAGACGGAACCAAACCAAAGCCTCCGGCTTCCCAATGTGCTCACGCGCTCTAATGGGTCCATTTCCTCCTCCACGATAGATCTGAGCATCCAATGACTCTGGACGTTTCGGAAAATGGACGAAATAGGATAAAGCCGAACTTCCAGCGCCAAGAGAACAGACTGAGGGGATTGCGAGGGACGTCGGGATCGTGGGAGCTCAACAGTCGCTGATTGGAATCATGCGAGTTAGAACCGGTTCAAACCACGTCCCCGATTGTCATTTCGTTTGCTAATAAGAAACCCAAGACAAACAAAAATGACCCCGCGGATGGCGGACCTTCCGTAGGAAAAGCCTCGCGTATGATGAACCTTGTGTGAGTAGGACCCCAAGTAGAAATATCCATAATTCAGTATAGAAAGTTCGTTATACGCGAAATCCATCTCACGGAAGGTTCGTCATACGCGAAAAACTTCGTACAGAAGATTCTCCTCACGGGGCGTTCTTAGTACGCGCGAGTTTGGGGGGCATTCTTACATTTGTTTTCCGAGGCAAAACTCGATGTACCAACTACGAGAAGTCTCGAGGTTTGAATCTGGGGCAGTTCAAGTCTGGCTAGAGGGATTCGTTCCGCATGAAAGCAAAGCGGTGCTTCCCGCAGCGGAGAACTTGCATTCTAAAGGAGAATCAAGGCAAAAGTCGGGTGTGTACTCGACATGCTGCGTTCGGATTGTTCTCAAAGCTCAAATTTTACCCCCGATCGAAACATACGGGGGTCAGTGTGTCGGGAATAATTTAATGGATTGACAGGTCTCTCCAGTCAGCTACTCCGTATTTACAACAGCCGAGACCTTCGACATGAGGCAGAACGGGAGAGGGCGTCAGCGACGCGGAACTGCTCGTCTTCCGGATCGATAGCTCGGAACCGGGTCGATATTCTTGATCCCGAGAATATCGTGGCACAGATGCTTTTCCGAGTTTTCAGTGGAGCCAGGATATTTGCATCGACCCCGGAAAGCACGGCTGCGAACAGAGCCTCCCTGACATCGCTTGAGTTCGCTGTTGTCACTTCTTGTAGCTGAGTTCTGATCCCGATATTCTTCCCGTGGTGCTGCTTGTCGTTAGATGCAACATGAAGTACATGGAAAATGAATAATTATCCAGTTTCGGCTCATGTGTTTTCGCTGTTTGCATCGCCGTTTTCTTCGCGAAATCTTCCGGACTCACATGACGCCAATCTTCGCGAAGGAGTTGAGTTTCTAACGCAAGTCTCGTGAACTTCCGCCTAATTTGCCTCCTAGTTAATTCCGAGAGTCTGTCCAGACTTTCCAGAGCTAACCCTCCTGTATAAAAGCTCTGTACACAAGTTCGGTCTTTCGCGGTTTGGAAAGGTTTCTCCATCCAAATTCTTCATTCTGGTTCGCTTTGATATTCGGAAGCGACTCAGAAAAGCTCCCAGAATCGAAAAGTTTTGGACATACCACGATTCTCAGTTGCGGATCCAAGATTCCTCGGAAAGAAGTTTCGACTCGTTACCTTCATTCCAAAAGCCCTCATAGGAGGATTCGAACCGCTTCCTCATATTCTTGGTGACGAGATCGCACTGTAGATGTTCGAAATATTCGCCACGGCGAGATGAAAGTGAATCGTCCGATCCGAGGCTGGAACGTGTAAAGCTCGGAGCTCCCGCTAAGTTTCATCGGGCTCTTCTCACAGGAAGCTCAATCGGAAAACTTCAGAATGCCTTGAGTTGAATGTATCGGTAACTCAGCGGCACCCGTGCACCAGTGCTAATGCACGAGTTCAGCAAAGCTGAGAGAAAGCAGTTTCGGAGTCCGAAGCCGCATAGGAATGCATTTATTTTGACTTTGAGCTTCCAGAGGCCACTTCCAGAACTCAAATTTTTCGACTCGAGTTGGAGTTTTCAGGTCAAATAACCGATGGAGCTTTGAATAGACGTGGGCCATGTCGCAGAAGCGTGCGATCTCTGCATATGCTGTGAATCGATTCAATCACCCTCCTCTGGATTCGCCGCTGGCCGGCAGCCGTTCTCCATGAGAAGAGGGTCCAGCTGGTCGCTAAGCGGCGCCCAGTCAATTGATCAAAGCGAAGTCAATCGGATCGGTCATCTACCAAATACGCTGTATTGTTACAATCGAGCAACTGCGATCGGCTCGAATCTTTGATCAAGAACAGCCGGGGGTATTCGTCAGAGGCATTTTGAGTTGCTCTGAGAGAGGGCTCCGCACCGTTCAACCCCCGTTTGTTTCAGGGATCTTGCGTCACTGCCAACAGAGAACTCGTCTGTGTGTTAACTCCAGAAGCAACGATCGTGAGAAGTCTGGGCAGCCGTCCGCGGACGGGGATTTTCACTTCCACAACTCAGAGACCATTCGATTGTTGCAGTGCGGTGTCTTCCGATACGTTCTTCAATGTGTCAGTGCCTTGCACGAATCTTTCACCACAGAGGAGGCCCGGTGGGACCGGAGAATGGGTTCGCGTTCGAATGAAGTTGCTGAATCCCTCCGAAGGGTGAACGGTGACACGAATGTTCGAACCACAGCCCGGAGACTCCTGAACATCTCAGATTTGATTCAGGTTAGTTGGATAATTGGAGGCTCATGTCGAAACCCATTCTCGAGAACTGACTTCACCCGAAACTCTGGTAGCGGGCCTCTAATCGGGGGTGAGCTTCGCAGAACTTCTTCTTCTCCGTGCGTGGCATACCCCTCGGACAACTGCCCTTACGTTGATGCTCTTCATAGAGATCTGTGTGCAGAACCAGTAGTTACAGTTGAATCTCGAGGACGGCTGTTGATAGTGCGAGACCCGATTAGAGCATGAACCAAGTGAATCTCGCAAACTTGACCAAGAGCTGCCGAGTTTCGACTGACAACAAGATGAGTCGATTGCATGATGACCGTACCACTTTCCGAATACTGCTCGTTCCGATCTACTTGAGACTCGATGAGCCCTTCTTCACCGGGCTGACGAGTGCTTGGACTCTTCAAGTCCTAGAGGGATACTAAGATGATCCAGTTCCGCAGATCGAGGCAAGGACTGTTCCAATGAATTCTTCCGTCCTCTGACCGCGGGGAATCGGGTTGCTGTGTTTCCGACCCGAACCCTGCACGCAGGAGGTTGTTCGCCGAGGTTTCTCCTTCGCTCGTTGGGACCGCAACCGTGTGCACCAGATTAATTGATTACGAACGACAGTGATCGTGAGAAGTAAGAGATCCTACCTGTAGAAGAGCCTGTAGCCGTGTTTGTCTCGGTAGAGCCAAGATATCAGATTAGAACAAAGTCAAAGTGTGTATGACAATATGAGAAATGTTACTATAGGAATGAATTCCGAGGTGAATTTTCAATTTTCGTTTGGACGGAAAATTTCAAGACATCTTCATCGGAAGTGACAGCCGATGCTTTCTCTAGGTACTCTCATTTCGGAAAATTAGAGCATTGTGTTCAACGATACTCCTGATTATTGATTGAAGCCCTATTGGTATACCCGTATGAAATTTTCTGTATCATGAATATTTGATTGATGTTGTTATGAGGATCAGCGAATGGTATCAACCTTTGAACGGAATGAACAGACAGCGTCAGGCGCGCTGCGTGAATGAGCCGAGCGACTAATCGGAACAGCTCTGTCCCCGTTCACGAAGATCTTCCTGTTGCAATGAGCAACCCGCGCCGAGAACCAGAAAGCCGTCCCCGACAAGGGAAATATTTCGAAGTCGTCTTGCCGGTTTCTGAACCCGCCGTGACGCACCGTATCACGTCAACTCTCCTCAGAGTCTGCGCCGTCGTTGAAGCATCTACGATCACCGTCTGCGGAACTTCTTAACAAACCAGAGGAGAGACTCGTACTCTTCCGCTCAACTGATCGAGCCGGAGCGCATCCACCATCTCAGCGACGGGCGAGCAATCGAATGCGCACGCTATGAGCAACATATGCGAATGTTCACGCCAGATGAACCAGCCTAACCGAAAGCCCCTGGTCACCTAAAACGCTCATCAAAGGGGCTGCCATGAGTTCACTAAACACGAATATCTCGAAACCGATGCAACCGCATTGAAGCCCAACCGTCCGAAGAGAAGAGCGAGCCTGGGACTACTCGTGGCTGGGACGACCTCGTCATGGTCGGCGTGAGCGTGCATATCAAACGCTGCTCTTAGCTTCTAGCTCCGCTGGCGATGGGCTGGAGTGCGAAATGTTTGCCTGGAACCGCTGCTGATGGAATTTGACCCCACACTTCGTTCGCAATCAGGGAGCCGCGGCCCGTACCCATGCTCTTCCCGAAAACGGTGCCACTATTCATCACCGAGAATGGAAATCTTGTGACAACGCCCCCAAAATCCAAGAAGTCCTTCTAAATGGGCCACGGCTTGAGTCTTATTCAGGCATATTGTCCGAGAGCGGTCGTCCCCGACGATTCCCAGCTCATTCGCCCGAATCGTTCTGTCATGGAATCGCTGGCTTAGATACAGCCCCCAAACTTCTGAGTGTGCTTCCGACCAAGTGGCGAATGACGCCAGGTCAGGGAGCGGACTCAATTCGGGTTGTGACTACCGGCCGATCATCTGACGCGTGGCATCTCAAATACTGCTTCCGAAAACGGCGGCGCAGCTGAATCCAGGCTCGCAACTATGGAAAGATTCGGGCCCAACTCTGGCAAGATTCTGGAATGCTCCTGTCGGCGCGCTACCCTCCTTGCCATCATTCGATCCTTCAGAACATATTCAAGAAACAAGACGATTTGGCCAAGGAATCCAGATTGCTGTCAGCTCTTCTTCAAGCGAGCTCCTGCAGCGAGAAAGCCAATCAGATAGCGTCTATCTTCACGTCGCTGATTCCTGTTTCGTTTGCTGACCGATATTCGAACGATACGATGGAAACAATACGTCTGGGACCCTGTAATCCTCATCATGTTGGTAGGAAACGAGCTGAGCTGACGAGAATAACGCATAAGCTCAAGCCTATTGTCCCGTCAATCGCTTCGCTCGTGATGATCTTGATATTCTGTCTGATTTCGTGCATCTGAATTGTCGCTTCGTCTATGTAGCGTGATGTAGCCCAAATGTTGTTTAGCGCTGTCGAGTCGATAGTTGAAGTCGTCGAAGTTGGATCTTAGTGTGGAACTGTGGAATAGAACTGAAACCGGTGCGAATGACATCTGCTGTGCTTGCCTCTACGTAAATTCATGGGTGTGATCCCGATATCGCAGATGGCTAGTTGAATTCATTGATAGGCATACATGCGTTGTCCGTTGATTCATCCATCAGAGTTGGCTCGATGGTATATCATGATTAAGTGATGAAAACTCTCGCTCTCCTTCAGGCTCACGGTACGGGGTTTTCCCTTCCCGCCAAAAGGAGAGCGCGAGATCAAGAGTCTGGCTCCTCGGTAGGATCTCTCGCGTAGGGAAAAAAATTGAAGGACGATTCATATCTGGTGCACAACGGGTGATACGGGCCTTCTCGGGCGGAGACGTAATATCGGAACAACCTTCGTGCAAGTCAAGTACAGGGGACAGAAGTTTCCAAGACATACCTCGAGGAACTCCATCGATCTTCCCTGTTGAGTGAAACATTCGAATTTGAAGAAGAATGTCTTGTGACTTACTTGCCTTGATTCTGCGTTGAAATCCCATGTCTTTCATTATTTTGTGTTCTCGGTCAGGAGTCCGGCAATCGGGATGGGAGTATCAGCTTCATCATGCTGTCGACTCGAATCTTCGCTCCGGAAGGAAAATGGTTCATGCTGTATTCTGGGCCGGTGAGCCGGGCCGGTATATGTATATAGTTTGAGATAACCATGAAGATCTCTCGGGTCAACCTCGGGACCCGTGATGCAGAGGACCGTGGGGAAATCAGCGGATGTTTGTTTGACTGGTTGCAGCCAAACTCGATCCCCGGGCACGACTTCCGGGACTCGATTGCTCGAGCACCACAGCTGCTCCTCCACACCTCTCAGGGAGTTTGTACTGCTTGCCCGTTCTCGGTGCACAAAAGCCTTCGATGCATCCCTAGTTCCGAGCGTCCCTGACTGTGGTCACCAGAGGCATCATCAAAGTCTTGCCCTCGAACAACTTGTGGAAGGATTACGATCGGGGCTGTTCCGCGCTCGGGACGCCCGACACCCATCATTCGTACCGCGTGCTTCGCCATACAGTCTCTCTACAAACCCGTTCTGCCACGGTGTCTTCCCTGTCAGGGATTTCCATCGAATGGTATTCGCCGATTTTCGGAATGAAATTCTTACAACGCCGTTGTCTCAAGGTGGTGGATGCCGCATCAGTCATTCCTGCACGCGTCGCCGAAATGCAGTTTCTAAAGCGAATCATTGAACGACGACACTGTGCGAGTGTTTCTCGTCTTTCGGGGTGCTTTCCGCTCCAGATGTTCGCTCAATGCGCGGTGCTGTTTTCAGTCCGTCTCCCCGCCCCTGAGTACAGTGAGATCAATCGAGATGAAGAAGGAACCGCGTAGTCAGATGTAGTTCGGGTGCACTTCCGGGACGCCGACCCAGGTTGTTACGAAACAAGGCAATTTTAGTTCTTTTTAAATCGAACAGCCGACCATCTGGTTTATGATTCCACCAGCGGATCGAAGATCTCGGCCAGAAGTCATATTCGATGACCGTATTCAGCTCGTCGTCATATGAATAAGCGCCGATGCGAGCGAGAATCTCCAAGTTGGCACCAGCTTCGACACCGGTGAATGGTCGAGACGATTCAAGGTTCTCTAAAGAGAGAAGATGTGTCCAAACAGTAACGGCAAGGAGCTCGTTGACGAACGCATCGAGAGCCACTTGAGTATCAAGGCGACAAGTTCGGTTGGAGACATAACGAACTCCAGAAGAAGCCTGCGATGGTGAATGAATCGGTCTCGAAAACGACGAGATGACACGGTGCGGGGGCGAATACAGGACACTGATTACAGCTCTGCTCGAAGAAGCCCTCTTCAAGTTCTGGTTCTGCCTATTTTGCTTCTCCCGAACCATGACTTGCGTTTCCGATTGATGCTCATCCCTTACACGACAATAATTCCGACAGAAGCTCTCCCTGGCTCACTACTTCTCAGGCGGCGCTCGGCTCCGTTTCGCTGCATACGTCTACCGGAGAGGGCCTTTACTTTCCCGTGAGGTTAATCCCGGGAGAAGCAGTAGACAGAGGAGTCGAAATCGCGTCGCACTCGAATACGCTTCAGTGAACAATAAAGTATTGACGATAAGCTGAGCAACATTTGTTCCTTTGTAGCTTTCCGATACGACAGACCCGCTCCCAGTTGGGGCATCTTGCTCATCAGACATCATCCGAGATTTCAAGAAGCATGTCTATTTGTTCGGGAGTGCATGCGTCCTTCATTTTGCGGATCCCGGTGACTCTAAAGAAAAGATTGTTCGATCCTCCTGACTTCCGAGCAGTCTCTCTTCTGAGAATTTTTCCCGGATTCCGCCGAAATATTGCCGAATTTGCATATTTCGCTTAGGGATCCTTATTTTTCCAACGGAAAATGCCTATTTCGCCTAAGAATCCTTATTCTGCCTAAGAAGGCCTGGTTTGCCCCGACTTCCAAGTTCTAGTCATCAAATAACTCTGGAGACCCGAGTTCGAGTGAAAGTGGGTTGGTATGGAGTTCCATTTACCAAGACTACGAGGTAGGCTGCCGACGGTAAGGACCCGGGTCCGAGATTTTTGAACCTGGGCACCCGGGTACGGATAATGAAACTATACCCGGGTACCCGGACCCGGGTAACAGGGAGATTTCATACGAATGATTCAGCGATTCCGTCGACCATAGTTTTGGGAGCACATGGAGGTCATTCCGAAGTCAGTGTGACCATACTTTCCGAAGTCCGTGGGAGAAATTTCCGGGTCGACGAGACCATCCTTCACGGAGTCGATCGCACTTTGCGAGTCGATATGACTCTACTCTCTGAAGTTCACGGGAGAAAGTGCATACGAGGGTGTCGTACACACATAGCGACAGTCACGAATCACGAGGTTCCTAGCAACTTGTTCCGTGTTTTGAAACAACACTTTATTGATATAAAGGTGAGGGGGGGGGTAAGATTTGTTTACACAAAATACGTTTTCGTCACTCTCCAAGGGAAAAATCCATTGACTTCGTCATTTCTAGCTAAGAACTTCGGGCGATAGGTACAGCATGCTCTTGTGTTAGTGACACTCTTATCGAACAATGAGTCTCTTAGGTCGGGATCTTTGCATATCGAGTCGAATATTTTCTCATCTGTGGCTTGGAAAATTTCTTCCAAATCCAGTCTTTCGATCGTATCTTTTTCACACTTGCATCTATAGGCGACAATTCGCCTGAAACGATCACAAACTGACTGAAGGAGTCGGCGATCCTTTTTGTAACGCGGGTACCAGACTGGTGCGCAGTAGGTTAGTATCGGTAAGACGTACGCCTTGAACAATTTCATATACAGTCAAGTCTTCCTAACTTGTAAATTTCGGGAGTCGGATTTCAAAATTTTTTACGAGTTATCAGTTAGTGAGCGGTGGGTTTAAATGTCCGATTTTGGTTGAATAAGCGCGCAGATGGAGTCCCGTCCGATGAAAATATGTGAGCGAATGGAATCCATGAGCGAGGACTCCCACCACGGGAGTCTTATGACTGCTGCATGATCACTCTGACGAGGACTCCTGTTCAGTGAGATCGGCTCGGGAAGGTAGCCTGAGAAAATATACACGGGACCGGAAAATTTGATGAGCATCACTTTATTGAATGTACCGACATTCTGCTGACTAACTAGAGAAGAAGTATGAGCGTATATCTGACTGACGCTTATTCATCAGGTAGTCCGAAATGACCTTGTCGCGATATTTCTGGAATGCCTCGGACGCCCCGCTAACAAGATCTGCTCTTTGAGAGCAATGGTTGATAAGGATGGCCAAGGCTTGAAGAGCCTCGGCATCTGTCACAGTGGGAGCACTGACTCCCCATGATAGCTCTTCCGTTTCTTCTTCTATCATGTTGTCTTGGGCCACATCGCTCGATTCTTCGTCTTCTCCCTCTTCGGGGAAGAAATCATCTGCTGTCACCAGGTTTCGATCCACCTGCACGAAATCCTCGAAAGAAAAACCTTTCGGGAAACAGTCTTGGATGATGAGGGGATCAATCGCATCTGTCTCGTCGGGGTCCCAATCATCATCTCCATGGCTGTCATCGAGAATCTCCGTCCGCACGTTAGGCAGACATTTTGCAAAGCAGTTGAAAATGGTTGAGGCCTTGACTGCATCCCATGATTCTTTCAAGAATCGAATGGCCTGGAGCAAGTTGATCTCTTTAACCTGGCCGCTTTTACTCTCCGTCCAATAATGCTTCACCAATTTCTGTTTGTAGAGCTGCTTGACGTTATTGATGATGCCCTGGTCCATCGGTTGCGATTTCGATGTTGTCTTCGGCGGTAGGAAGAGAATTTTGACGTAAGTGAGCTCCAGGTCAACTTCATGACATTTGAAGTTGTCCAGAAGAAGCAGAATCTTACGTTTATCCCTCCGGCATCGATCTTCAAGCTTCTGCAGCCATTCCGTGAAGATTACAGTGTCCATCCATGCCCTCTTCTGCGACCTGTAGTCACAGCCTAGCTTTGACGCTCGATGGTGCAGGTCGTTCTTAGCCTTCTTGGGGAAGCAACGAGGATTTCGGCTATGCCCGATCACCAGAGGAGTCAGTTTCTCTGTTCCCTCGAAGTTTGCACACAGGAGAACGGTGAAGCGCTGTTTTGACTGTTCCCCACCGTGGCACGCTTCTCCCTTGAAATGCACCGATTTATTCGGTAGCATCTTGTAGAACAAACCGGTTTCGTCTCCGTTGAAGATGTCTTTTGTTGAGTACTCATTCAACGTAGACTCGTGTTCCTCCAACCACTGATCGATGTCGGTCTGATTGACTTTCGCGGCCTCTCCACAAGTTCGTTTCGTTGACAATTTGAAGCGTTCCTTAAAGCCCTCCAGCCAAGTGTTGGAGGCTTTGAAGCCAGAAGCTCCAGTTTCCAGAGCGATGTCTTTTGCTTTTTCTTGGAGCCACAGGCCGGAAACGGGAAGAGTAGGATTGGAGACCTTTGCTTCTCTGAAAGCATTGAAGAGCGTCTTCTCAAGATCGTCGAACTTCCTTTGTCTGATGCGCTTGCATCGTCCGGAGTTTTTCATGGCCGATTGAATCCTCAACTTCTCTGCGTTTCGCTTGATGTTGTAAGTGGTGCATTGCGAGATTTTCCACTTTCGCATAACTTCACCAACACTGCACCCGGATTCCAATTCGTTGAGAACTTCAACTTTCTCTCTCAGAGTCAGATTTGTTTGTTGGTGGAAACGTTTCATCTTGCACAATTCACTTGATGAACTCAGTACACACGAGACAGTGTCAACGACGTCGGTTCCTGTCGCACTCGATAACCTTCTCCAACCTTCCGCTGAGCAGCAGAAACCAGCGAATCCAGGGCTCGGCGACAGTAAGCATCGAAGATGACGAAGCGCTATCATCTCGGAACCATTCAGAATCCGCCATTTTGAGTGAGACTCGGTCGGAAAATGAATTTCGTAGATGAAATTCAGGCGCCCTTTACAAGTTACCGATACGCAACCATGTCGAGTTATGAGTTATGGACGATTTTATTAGTTAGGAAGGACGTTTAACATGGAGTCTATGCTACGAGTTATGAAAAACTGAGCCGCATCCACTGCAAGTTATCAGTTAGCGAAGGTTTACAAGTTAGGGACGTTTTAAGTTAGGAAGACTTGACTGTACACGCCGCTATCATTCAACGCGAAGGAACGCAGAATGAAATTCGATTGTCTCGCTGCACGATTTGCTACCTCGCGCGCCTGCTCTGAGAAGTTAAAGTCGGGAGTCATGATTACACCTAAATCTCTAGCACGTATAGTCGAGGTTAGTTCTGTGCCGTCGATGTAATACGGTCGTCTCAGGTTTCTGCCAGGTTTTTCCAAGCGTATTTCTCAAGTGTCTGTCAATTGGAACGCTCAATGACACGATGTCAGGTAGTGATCTCGGACGACGTCAAATGGATCGGGTGAGTTAGATGTCTGGCTCTGTCGAACAAACTAAACTTTCGGCTCTCGAAGAGATTGTCTTCGCCGCACGACATTGTCTCCGGCATGGATTCCGACGAATAGCAGGTTCGCTAGGCAATGAGCACACTGAGCTCTCGGGAAGTAATCTCCACAGCAGAGTGGAGCAGATCATGAGATGCTCCGGCGCTAGAAAGACACGTAGGCGCATTCGCTGTGAGTTCCTTCGAAAAATCTCATATTTCCCCAACATTTGGAGTCAACTGGCAAAGTTCGCAAAGAAGCGTCTACGGGCGAACAATGAACGATCGCATTACCCTTGTACAACGTGTAGAGCAGCTCAGTTCGGTCCAAGAAGTCCCAAGAATGAGTTCCTCGCTTCCTCGCTTCCTCGCTAGAGCAGCTCAGTTCGGTCCAAGAAGTCCCAAGAATGAGTTCCAGGGAGTCATCAGTCTAGAGTGGGGTTTGGAACCATTTTATACGAGGCAGATGTACTGAAGGTGGAGTCGAGTGTATGCACTGCGCATCGAAGATTCGAGTGCAAGGTGGGAGTACGAGTTCCTTGATCAAGCACCCTAGACAGGTTCACAATATCGGGCAGCCCGCAACCCTGAGAGCTGGCGTCGAGCGCACGGTATCGCCTTTGTCGACCTTTCGATCGGACAACCGAAATTCGTTCTTCAGAGAGTCGTTCAACGACTGGACAGTTTCGAACCCGGAGCTCCTAGAACGAAGACCATTCAGGGATTTTCCGGAAGAGCTTCGAGACACTCTCATGAACATGTATGAAAATTACTCATGCAGAGAGCACTTCCACGATGACTTCCTGATCGGACGGGACGCTTACGAGTGGTCTATCGTGGCTCACCTACAAAATAAGTATGGATAGTTTCCAATTACCAGACAGGTCCATGGAATGTGGGAGCGAGAAGATCCTGTTTTCAAGAAACAGATCACCTGCGCAGCCAATGACTACATACTTTAAGAGCTCCATCTCACGGCAATGGGAGATTTTATCGACGAAAATGTGCGGGGGCGGTGTCGATCTGCTTCGACTGCCGCGAGGAAGCGCATTTGTCACGCATGTGTCCGAGTCGATTGGCGATGCGCTGCAACCATTGCCACCGATTCGGACAGTTCAAACGACATGGCCTGCTGATCTACGCAGAGATCAGGGACCGTGGGAAACTATCGTAGAGGATATGCTGAAAAACTTCAGAGCCCTCCGATGTCGTAAGAGTGTCAAGCTGCACTACTTCCATAGTCACCTCGATCGATTCCCGGAAAACTTAGGTACTATGAGTGACGAACAGGGCAAACGATCTCATCAGGACATCTCAACGATGGAGGAGAGATATCAGAGTCGTTGGGATGACCATATGATGGCGGACTATTGTTGGACTTTGATTCGGGAATGCCCAAACAAACCGCACTCTAGGCAATCACTCACAAGGAGCTTCCTCGACCTCCCATGACTTTCGCCTCGTCGTTTTTCGGCAAAAAATTCGACTTCGATGCGCTGTAACTCGGAAAAGTTTCATCCGAATTGCACGAAATTTTCTCCAGGGATAGGTTCGCCATTGGGTGACATGCACCCACATTCTCATGGATCTTTCTTACCCTGGAGCGGAGATAGAGATTCCGGTAGGGGAAGCATCAGAAATAATCGGAAATGTCGCGATATCTCGAGCACGAGAGCTGATCGAGAAAAACGATCGCCGGATTCGGAATCTACGACCTCAGTTTACCCCAACCTAGGTCTCGGATCTTGTGCTACATTTTGACTGCAGGCCTGTGTAAGTGAGAGGTAGCATTTAGAGAGTAGTCAGGCATACATGACGAATACGTTGGTAGCGCCTAACGTGCAGATGAACGAGGAGACAGGGAACGTATGAGAGAGTAGAGAGCCAGTCTAACCTAAGTGAAGTAAGAGAGGTGTGCGCTGGTCAGCACACGGGCTTCAGACCGATGTGGCTGTGTGCGTGGCACAGGGAAGGTTTCGAAGTACCTGGGTTCCCGCTCAAGCCCTTGACTGAAATGTTACTCGATGTCGAAGACGGGGATTGTAGAAACATTGCCCGCCGACTCTTTGACGATCCAGACTTCTATTCTCAGCTGACTGAAGTCAACCAAACATTGTTGCGGAGAGCTGGCGTGATCCTTGATGTAATCAGCTGCGGTTTCCCCATCAATACCCAGAAATTCAGTTAGTATTGCGCGGACACCGCGCAACTTTATGTGAAGGAGTATAAGTGGTATTATATGCCAGATGCTTCGCACCGTTCCCTAATGCATGGCCAAGGGGTCGCCGAAGAAGCTTTGCTGCCTTTCGGTACTCTGAGCGAAGAGGCAAAAGAAGCCAGCAAAAAGAGCTACAAACCAAACCGACTGCATCATTCGTGCAAGCACAATCGCACGGCGACCAACATCGATGTGATGCACATGCTCCTGGCCTCCGCAGATCCCTACATCAAAGAAGGAGAATGCGGATCTACGGGACGATGTGAAGGCTCTCTGTAAGAGAAATACGGTAGAAATAGCCGTGCGCTCTCGCCGGCACTTCACACTCTCCTCTGCCTCAATGTATAGTCCAAGTCTAAAAGCAGGACTAAACGTTTCTGGAGCGTATTACACCACGTCGGAAGTCGGAGTGCACGGGTACGCTCGCCTGTCGGCCACACTGCCGCACACCGCTTCGTGCTCTGGGCCGTACAGGGATAAGAACTTCGTTGAGGCCCGCCCAACGCAACTCACTAAATTGACTCATGGAATGAAATGGCACCGAAAGAGGAACATGTTGATCATGCATACCTCGGCGGCATACTGTGACGGAGATTCAGAACATTGCGTTAGGAAGAAAGTGGGGAAGTTAGCACCACACAGCTGTTGGAGTAGCCGGGGGAATCGTTCCAATTAATGCCGACAGGTCGTAAAGTTAGAAACAGTGTAGAAGTACAAGGCGGAGATCTGGCGGTACGGAGAGCAATCGGATTTTCTAGTTAAGATGCTTTCCAACCGAGTTTCGAGCAGTGCGGCAACACTAGCAGTAAAACAGGGCGATCCAGATGGCAGAGAGAGAAGCAGCTCCCAAGGCAGAGTGCCGACGCGACGCCGACAGGCAATCGCGAGCGAAACGAGATCGAAGTGTGAATTTGGAAGGTGACAGAGGGAAATTGTTGCTGAATGAAAAGAACCGGCTGAGAGCGTAGAGGTCACTCTTGAAGTTGTCTCGTCCCAACCGGAACCAGGCTCCCGTCCCGTATTGTGTCTTCCTTGTTAACCACAGCCCCCTAGCCTAGAGTCCCAGCAGTCCCGGCACACCCTGTCTACCACCTTCGGTGAGCAATCGTCTTCCGCACGCGGGCCAGCAAATCCCCAACCCAGAGCGCAGCGCACGGTGTACGTCAAGCCTAATCAGACTCCGTTACAATATTACGCCGTTTCCGTGGAACCGAATCGGAACGCGTCCAACTAGACCTAGTGGCCGTGGACCCATGACATTCGATCGACCGACAACTTGTTGACGTTTCATTTTCAGCTGTACCTGAGTGAGAAGCAGATGAGTTCCGGTGCGGATATCGACGCTCTCGAAGCGATGGCGCCATGATTCTCCGGGCGAACTCGAGCGCTCGGCCTCATGTTACATGTCTCGTGCGCAACCACCAATGACATTTCCTTGTGGAGATCACGCCTCTCGGGCTCCTTTGCTCGCTCTCGAACATTCAAAAACCAATGCTCTTTCCCTCAGTATCCCAGCGATCTTTGTCTGCCTTCCTCCAAGTTTCGACGCGCAACACACTCAAAAACGACGTGTTCACGGAAGTGGATGGACACTGATCGAGGCTCACTCAGTTCATTCTTTGGAGTACGGACTCGCCGACAGGCAGTCTCCTTCCGACGTGCCAAAACAGTGTTAGTGTAGCTAAGTGTAGTTTACTGTTAGTGTAGCTTTCTTCTCGTTGAGATCTCCGTACGTCGACGATGACCGAGACATCGCAACGGGGAGCTGCACTCCAGCTGCTGCATCCAGAACTGCGATCAAATGCGAGGGTTGTAGCACGAGTTCGCTCAGGGAACACCTGAGCAGCGTTCGTCAAATCGGTTCTGGAGGTTCCGCTCGCCAAACGCCATGAGCCTTGCAACACGTAGCAGGATCTCCGTTTTGCACCCAGGAGAATGATCGGTACCGTTCAACCATCGTCTCGCGGCTGGTAGCGCAGGACAACATTCCGTTCTCAACCATCGCCAGATCAAGACCGCCCAGACCCCTCATCGAAACTAACACCGAGTCACCAATGCCTCTATCGTCAAACACAATCAAATCGATTGTGATGAGGAGGGCCGTTGATGCTAGAAACGCTTTGTTGAAACATTTCGTTTCCAGACGGACGGTGGAAGTTTCGCGATCGCTTTCGACGAAGCGACGGCGCGGCGTCGAACTTCCCTCATATATACATCAGTCCCACAGAGAGGAGTTTCGCTAGGCCAAATATCTTCCTGGAGCAGATCATGTGATGCTCCGGCGCTGAAAAGACAAGTACTCACATTCGCTGTGAGCTATCCCGAAAGTCGGGATAGCTCCGCTGGGAAGGTTTCTTCCCTCGCTCTTCAGATTGAAGCATGGCGAAGCTTTGAACGATCACATCGCTTCTGTACAACGTGTAGAGCGGTTCAGTTCAGTTCGGTCCGAAAAGTTCCAAGAATGAGTCCCCAGCAGTCATCGGTGAAGAGCTGGGTTTGGACCCACTTCGGAACTTTCTCTCATAGACTTCGAAAAGTATGTACTCCGAACTGTATGGAATCGTTGAATTCGGGCTGTCACCCGGGTGTCGAGCAGTACGGATGAGCCTCGAGGAGGCCGACGCAGTTATGCAGCCTTTCATTACGAACGTCCTGGAGCGCAGATTCGATGTTCGGAACATCGAGGAGCTCCAAAAACTTGGCGGATGCTTGACTCTGGCGTGCAGGCTCGCGTTCCAGTGGGGCGAGTTTTCTGACTTGATCGGTTGTGCAATGGAGGACCAATATCTTGCTACGCGTTTGCGAAAGGAAATATTAGTCACAGGAACATCCCATGTCATAAACGATGGGGCTCAGTGCGAGGGATATCCGGTCCTTGACTACTGACGGTTGGTCGCCTCGGACAGTGGTGCTTAGGGCTCTCATGTTATATCTGCGATAGAAACCTGTCGCGACCCCGAGCCTATCATCATTTCTGTTACGCTCATGCACTGCACTCGGCAGTTCCGGAAGCGTTGAAAACTTGACCAGCAGCGGATTCTGATTTGGACAATATCAAAGATTCATCATCAAGCAAGGAGAGCATATTCAAGGATTGCTCTGAAACAGCAGAACAGGCTTTGTATAGCTCAATATCACAGGCTGGAGAGCGCTGGCTGACATTGGTGAATGATATCCTTGAATGATATATTTCTGGAAAATTCAAGATCGAATCCAACAAAGCCGTGGTTCCAGTCTGTGGCGCAGTATCCTAGTAACAGTGAAAACGCTGGGTTTCTTGAAGACGCAGGACAGGTGCGCGGCTGCCTAACAGCTCAGAGACGGAGCGACCGAGCTCCGAGTGCGGCTGAATCGCTCGGAGGGTTCCGAGGTTCGGAAGATGATCTCGCGGGGCGAGATTATCGGAGTTTTAATGAATTGAAGTTAGAGTCACTGGGATCCCAAAATTTGGTATCACTGGAATCGCTGTAGATTACTGACTGACTTCGTCTGCTATCGCTGACGGAGAATGTTTTTGAATCGCGTGTCGCCGGGCTGTCAGGTTGCCGCCTGACAGCTGATCGAGATCGCGCGCCGGGGAAGCCGACGGAGAGAAGTGACGTCATCGGCTCTTGGCCGTTGACTGGCTATCGCTCTGAGAGGCTAGCCGCGCGCGCGTGTCCTGTCGATTCATTGAAAAGAAGACTGGAAGAATTGGAAATCCCCAACGATTATCGACTATAATAAACGATGAACATTGCTGAAGGTTACCGACTCTGCTACTCTATCACCCGTGTGTGTATGTGCATTGTACGGTGTATTGTGTATTGTGGAACCGAGACTCTAGCGCTACGGTGATCCCGTACGTCACACTCCCCCGGAATTCCGTCCTCGGGCGGAATTCGGATCAACCCCGAAATTTTCCCGCCCGCGCCATTCCGGATTTGAAATTTTCCTTGTTTCACTCTCCACTGGTGGCGAGTGGAGCCTGACTCCAGGGAAGTGAGATCTCTAACGGTCCTTTTCGTTCCTGCTCTCTGATGCTCGGTATGAGCATCTTCCTGCGTCCGATTATCTTTCCTTTCAGGTTTTTGTTTCTGATAGTCCTTTCTCCTCTTATTTTAGTGTTGCAACGATCTTGGAGATGTTCCAACGATACAAATGTGAGTCGCGGAGGGCGCAATTGCCCATATGAACTGTCGCCAGTGGGAGTTTTTCGGTCATCGCCGGTCGCGATGAACCGCTGCTACGCGAGTATCTGTAACTTACTTCGTCGTCTCCACCCGCCTGAGAAGTGTTGACACCAGCGCCAACCCTTCTCAGGCGGGTGGAGACGACGAAGTAATCTTTTCTCACAGTTTTGTAACACACGTTGCCCTTTTGCACTACATTCTTGATATTCCTTATTTTGGTCGCGTTCAACTTCTGATCGCCGAGTATCTCATCCAACTTTACCAAATTTACAACTTTCAGAACGTCCTCGTCGTTTTCAAAACTCTCGAGCACGGGATTTCTCGAGAGAGAATCTGCCTCGACATTATCCTTGCCACAAGCGTACTTGATTGTGAACTGGTATTGTGACAAATAGTATACGAGATCTCCGAGGATCTCATCTGTTCGGGCCTTCACTTTCAATGTTTCTAATGGTTTGTGATCCGTTATCACCGTGAAATCTCTACCGATCAACCAATGTTGCCAATACACCAGAGCTTGTTTGATCGCTAAGCATTCTAGATGTATTGCTTTTCTTTCTTTCTCGGTTGGTTTCAATCGTCTCGAAAAATATGCCACTGGATGGAGTATTCCGTCATCCTGAGGCTGTTTCAGGATCGCACCGAGCCCATGTCCACTGGCATCTGTATAGATGAAGACAGGTCGGTTTTGATCATAAATCCCCAGTATGGGGCTAGAACATAGGTAATTCTTTATGTTCGTGAACGCTTCCTCACAATCTTCTGTCCATTCGAACCTCACTCCTTTCCTCAGCAAATTATGGAGTGGCTCCAGCTGGTCGCAAGCATTATTCAGGTATTTGTAATAGAAATTGATTTTTCCAAGCAATTGTCGAACATTTTTTTTCGTTTTCGGCCTTTCGAAATCGCGAATCGCCTTCAGATTATCTTTGGCTGGCTTCACGCCATTCTTTTCAATAATATGACCCAGGTATTTAACTGAGTTTCTAGCAAATATACATTTGGCAAGCTTCAATTTGAACCCTTCATTACCGATCGCTCTCATCAATCGTTCGATACTATCCAGATGCTCATCGAAAGTCTCCGAGAACACGAGAATGTCGTCGATATAATTGATACAGAACTCATTCAGATTGTTCCTACGGATGAGACTCGATAAAACTCTCTGGAACACCGATGGCGAGATTTTTAAACCGAACGGCAATCTGGTCCATTGAAAATGCCCATTCTGAGTTACGAACCCAGTCTTATATCGGTCTTGTTCCTTGATAGGTATCGACCAGAACGCCGAGTTGATATCAAAAGTAGAGAACCACTTGCAATTCCCGGCCTTCACAATGATATCTTCAATTCTCGGAAATGGCTGCGGTTCTGGCACCAAAAGTTTGTTCAACTCTCGGAAATCAATGCACAGACGCGTTCTGCGACCATCTTCCTTCTTATAGGCCAAAGTGACCGGCGACGCGAATGGGGAGCTTGATTCTTCAATCAGTCCCTTCTTTAACAATTCCGAAATTTGCGAATCAATCTCTCGCTGATCCGGGATTGTGCATCTATAAGGTTTTTTCGCCACATATCGGTTCTCCATCAAATTTATATCAGCTTCGTGAGCTCCAACTGAACCGACGTCAAATTTGTGGTTAGCAAAAACAGTCTCATGCTTTCTAAGCAGTTCCATCAAGCGCTTCTTTTTTTCGTCGGATAAGTGATCTATTTCACTTCCAACCTCATCGAGATTCTTGTACTCGTTCAATAGCACCTGCATCTCGTCTCGATTTTCGCGAGTTTTCGAAGCTATTGGCCCAAACTCTCTCTTTTTTAATACTTCAGGTTCCGCTACTCCGACGGGTTCAAACCTGTCATCCGTAACTCTTTGCAGAACTCTTAGGTTTTCATCTTGTATTAGTCTGAATTTCTTTATGGCGTCTAAGCCGAGAAGAAGATCATAACTGAAGTTGTTGTTCCGAACTACAAAAGCTTCTATCTCTTCTTCAATTGCATGTATTCGTAAACGGATTCTTGCCCGGTTTCGTATGAAATTCGTGCCGCTTAAGGTTTTGAAAATGCATCTATCTCGAATTATTTTAGATTCCAATTTCCTCATCAAATCGTAGTTCACCAATGTAGCATTGGAGCCAGTGTCGTACACTGCCTCTACTTCGCTCTCTTTGTTGACGAAAACTTTCAATTTTATCAGCGGCATGAATTTCTCCGGGCGATCTAGTTTTTTTCGTCCATGGACTCAAAATCGACCTGATTGGCTGAGCCCTCTGTTAGGTTCACTCTCATTTTCCCGGAATATTTGTCTTTGTTCCGACACCGATCAATTGGATGGAATCGACCTGGGAACCCCAACGAGTCACAGATTTTACATGGCGTTTTATCGTTGGCTCGTTCTGGCTCAGAATTTTTCTTCTCGAACCACCGTTTTTCAAGCGCTCTGTTATCTCTCCCTTTGGTCGAGTTGCTATCTCTTGGACCAAACTCATATTGCCCCAATTTGTTTATGAGCTCATCCGTGTCATCAAACTCTTCTCGATCTAGCTTATCCTGAACATGAAGAGGTAGACCAATCACGATCAGATTGATTCTCGAACTCTCTGTCATGCCACTCTCAATTTCTAGGATCAGCCGTTCCTTTTTTAAAGCATATTCAATCAACGAGCCACCCATGAACTTGAAACTATGTGCATACCTAACTTTTGCCCAGCCTTTTTCTGAGAACACTTTCAAGAAAGACGCTGACCATTTACACCAATCTTCATCGAGCTTGATCGCATTAGCGCGATACCAATCCAAAGCTCTTTCCGTCAAAAACAACTTCAAGCACTTCACCTTCTTCTCGTCGTCTTCGATGGCGTGTCTTTTGCATTCTGTTGTGAAGTTTTCCAACCAATCCTTGGCGTTTTGCTTTCCGTTGAACTTCTCAATCGAAAATCGTTTCTCGATGTCATTCCACTTGAAGGTCCGCGTCGGCTCTTCCGTCTTCGTGAGATCTGTCTTCTGACTCAGCACGGAATCATTGAGATTCGCCGCGGTCGCTCTCACTGGAGGCACGTATTCGTCGAGATACTCATTCCCGAACACAAAATTCCCATGTTCGTCCACGTACGTCGATATTAGCGGTTCTTTGAGGGTGAGCTTCAAATTTCTGAATTGGCCCAACTTGGCCAGGTTTTTGACCGCATTCTTCACAACCGGCAACTCGAACAACGCACCGTGATGCGTTTGTGTTTGTACGGCTCGAGGAAATCCGAAATCCACAGCCTCATCTTGTCTTCTTATTCTCTCAACGCAAAGCACAAGTCCGCCAGCTTGCAGCTGCTTCGCGACGATCCGAATGAGTACTCTTTCTTCCATTCTTTCGGGGATCTTGAAGAACTCTTGGATAATCCGCACTCAGGAGGAAACCGTACGTAGCTGTATCGATTTCTGATGACCAGGCGTTCAAGACAGGCGAGAAGACGCAATCAAAGTTCCGACATGAATCCAATGCAGGTAGGATCAGGAGGGGGACAAAAGAAGGGGGGAAGAGGCCGAACAATCCCCAATCCCAGCCCAAGAGGTCTGGGAATGCATCTGGAAGCAGGACGTCACAGGAGAGAAACTTCGATGACCTTGAGGCGAACGCTCTTTATACCTCGACTGTTCACGACTTTAATGAGGATCAGGGTGTCATACTCCCAATTATCAATCCGACGGTGGAGGCGGTAGACCAAATAATCCGGTCCTCATCCCCCGAGGGGGACGGTATGGGTGCACCTGAAGAAGACGAGAAGCTCTCATCTGGGAAAGGAAAAGCTGAGGAGACGGAGGGATCAAGCGATCTCAATGATGCCGAAGAAAAGGGACGTGACCAAACAGCATCGGAGGCTGAAAGTCTGGAGGAACCTAGGGCGGTCAAAACGAAACTGAAGCCCTGCGATGTGGAGATTGATTTCGCCAATCTCAGGTCTAAGCCGGAGAAGCCCACTGAGAGGTCTCCCTCGACTGACGGCGCACTTTTGTTTCAGGGGACCAGAAAGAGCCAACTTGACCACTCGCAGAAGGTGGTCATCCCAGGTCTAGAGCCCACTAGAATTTCCTCCTCAGACCTGAGAGATGGACGAAAGACTGCGTTAAACAACCTCCGTGCCTCAATCACAAAGATGACTGCAATTCACGGCATCACGTCCACAGACGTTCTCGCCATCACGGAAACCTCGTTGTCGATGAGAAAGGACGTGGACGCTTCATGGTGTAATGGGTACACCGAAGCACTTAAGAACATGAGAGCTCTTATGAATGAGCGTTACACGGAGACCGTGAACACAGCGCTAAAGGAGGTGAATGAAACACTCCCGAAGTTGGTGAATGACACCTCTGACATAAAGAGGTCCATCTCCGCTCTCGCAAAGAGGCCGACAAACGATGTTCCTGAGAAAAAGGACGAGACTCGTGCGAAGCGGGTCTCTCAAGTGTTGACACCAGCGCCAACCCTTCTCAGGCGGGTGGAGACGACGAAGTAAGTTACATATCCTCACGCGATACTCGCTAAAATCGTTCGGCTGTGGTGGTTGGCGTTAGGCGCCAGTGAGCAGGGTCCGATTCGCCTGGTATCTCGAAACTGGCAGGCTCGCCCTGGGCAGGCGTACGGTCCCCGTGCCTGTCTCGACGGCATTACCGTACCAACTTTGCGATATGTCGTTCCTTCCGTTGATCAGGGTGAGGGGTTCCGAAGTACAGAGGAACGGCGGTTTGGGCCATATTGACAGATGGAATCAATCTCCTTGATGCCGACTGCCCATGCCGTTCATGGGAGCGCTGATTTAACCTTTCGAATCGTTCCACAGCGAACTCGACGTTGAAAGGGGACATTGTTGAAGTAAAGTGTGTTTCCGTTCGCTTGCTCCAGACTTACTGTACCTCTTCCCCAATATTTTTGACTATCGTGAGGTACGCAGTGGGACCTCACTCAGGATGAGGGCATTCGTGAAGCGCACACTGTTAGTCCCTTGGAACAATCGTTGTTGTGCAGCGCATCTGATTCGAAACAGGCTTTTCCAAGATGATCTGATGCAGTCGCCCTAAATGCAGAAAACCCTAACCTCTCCCTCATCAACGAGCAAGACCTAACCGCATGGTTCGAAATTCTCGCGATGCCTTCGAATTCTAAGATTTTATAGAAGCACAGACGAGCCGCGCAGCATGAGGTTTCTGAAACGAAGCGATGTAGTTTCTGAAATCTCAAAGCCGATCAGCTCATCTTGGGACGGGGAGACTCGGCTACCCAACAGCTCCCACTTGGATTCCCTCGATTATTTTGTTTGGAGCATGCTGCGATCGCTATCGGTCGCCCCAAACCACACGGAGTTTCATCGGCGGGGATGCATAGCTCTACCAGCCAAAATTGCAGAAGCCCTTGCAGCCGCGCAGCCGACCAGTGTGCCAGCGGAGAGGATGTTCAGCAAAGTTCGCCGTTCTCGGCTGTATTTCGAAGAGCGCCAAAACCATAAGCGGTTCACAAATCACCTATTGCTGGAAGCAGTCGTGATTCCTACTTCAATAACAAAGTCGTTGGGTCGTTTTGCAAAAAATTGGTGTACTGACGCTGGATCGGCTTCAACGCGCTTCGGTGCTCATCCGCCTGCTCCGGAAGAATACGGAGTATGTGAAAATCAGATCGTTCTCCGATGAGAAGATTCTCTTTATGGCAGGCGCACAACAACCAGAACGATCGGTGGATTGCATCGAACCCTGAGAGCGTTCTTGCCGTGGAGCGAGGGAAGTTTTCCCGAGGCTGCCACGTTTTGGGTGTTGTCTCCAGAGAAGGCGACGTGATGCCTCGACATTTCTCGGAGCGCGGTCAAGGGATAAATGCTAAGGTTCATCTGAAAGTCTTGCAAGACGTCGTGGTGCCATGGATGACAGCCGTCGCAAACGGACGCCCGTACGTGTTCCAACAAGACGGCGCTCCGGCGCACACGAGCGGTCTGGTCCCAAATTGGCTAGAGAGTAATGTCTGCTCGTTCTGGCACAGGAAACAGTGGCCAGCAAACAGCCCCGACTTGAATCCCCTGGAATATTAGGTCTGGAATGATATCGTCACACGATCTAACAAACGTACCCACGCCAGCGTCGGTGATCTGAAGGAAGCGATTCGGGAAGATCTCAGGACCGTGCGAAGAGACGACTTGAGAGCTGCTTGCCATAGCTTCCGCAGAAGGCTGCAACTAGTGGTTGAGGGCGAAGGGGTTGGTTTGAGCGAAAGCTCCATCAATGACTCAGCCTTCATCGGTTCGCCATTCTACGAGATCATGTTCGATATTTTGGATGAGACCAAAGATTTTTCCACAGTTCCATGCTGTCGTGTTGTTCGTGTGGTCAGGGGTTTATCCTCTCATGCTTCGCGCGTTTTCAGACGTTTCCAGACTGAGTCGCCGGATCTATCTGAACTAGTTCTCTCCGAAAACAGAAACTCTTCTGCCTGAAGAACCCTCGAAACCAGCATCCTGAGTGATTAACTATAAATTGTTTTCTCACAAGTTGCTGCCACAGAGAGTTTTGATGCTCGAGCGCGCTCTGTTGATTCTGCCGTCATCAGTCTCAGTCTCAAAGAGTGGAGCATAGCACACGCGTTCATCTAAGAAAAGAAGCGATCTTGACGAAGATCGGCCGCTTTGTCGTCTTTCGAGTTATTGGTGTTCCAAATCTCGAGGAACAGCGCGAAACGCATTCAAAAAAATCGCCTGTGAGTTTCACGTGCGGAAAATACGATGCAGGATGTGGGAGTTGGAAACGGGTGTAAAATATACTTACTCAATGCAGGTTTAATATATAACTGGAGAGCTTGGAATGAACTTTGGCGGGCTTTGGCGCGGGGAGGAGAATCTCCAGGGAGAGGAGGCGACGAGCCGTGGACAATTTCGTCAGTAACAGCTCGACCTCCGCCAGATCAACATCTCTCCGCAACCTCCGTTCCTATTTCCTTGCTCGCTGCGGCTGCGGGTCATTGGTGCCCTTTGAGGGACAGCAGGGAAACCATTCCTAATGCTACGAAGGGAGCCGCGGAGACAATCACAGAAATCGCTCGGGCGACTGTTTGTGGACTATACGGAGTCCGAGAAATGAGTTACCGTGAGGTAATGCTGTGATGAAGTATAGTTGAGAAGATCAAAACGTGACGTAGCGTTATCGCCAAGTAGGTTAGCCGTGCATGCGCGTAGTACAATCATGGAGCAAGAAAACGTTCCTGTACGAAAGGACACCGTGGGAATTGATCCAGAGATGAAATTGAATGGTTTCTCGAGATTGTCGTGTCATCCTGTTTCACCCAAAACCTGTTGATCTTCCTTCATGCAATTCAAGACTTTCGAAAAAGATCACCGGGTGGAAGTTTGAAAAAAAAGCAGAACGCATCTTGCCTCAGGAGGTGAACGCCAGAGGCTTCTGCAACTGCGAATTCGGTCACCGGAACCGATGTTCAAGGGCGTTATGGTTCTATTGAAAAGACACTTACCCGGCAACCAAGGAACAGAGGTCAAAAACGACTGACCTATCGAGGAGTTATCCGATCAGGATGTCCGAGCCTTGGCTAGCCTGGAGGCTTTCAACGGTTTGTAGCTGATGAGCCTTTCTAGAAATGAAAGGCGTACTCAAGAAGGCGCCTCGAGACATCGCAAGTCACTCAAGAGATGACGAATATGATTTGCAGCATTCGAAGACATGTCGAGTCTTAATTCTGCCACAAAGACTGGAGGGAGCGTGTCTGGAACCCTCGAGGGCTTTGGTTGCGCCTGTAATAGACAGAATTGGTTCACTCCCTGCAAGGCCGGAGTTTCCCATTAGGCAGCAACACGGATACACAGAGTATCCTTGTTTTGTGTGCCTCTGGGTAAGCAGAGCAGATGCCGAACATTGGAATCGAAGAACTTTGCCGTCGAGGGCTCTCGTTGTCGGCGCGCACAATGTCATACACGAAGCCCTGATCCCGATTGAAAAGATCATACTCCCGCCGCTCCATATCAAATTAGACATCATGGAGCAGTTTGTGGAGGTTCTCGGTAGGCACGGCTCCTATTTCGCCTAACTCGTCCGGAGGCTGCCTCCTGTAAGCCTTCAGAAGCTTCAAGTGGGAGTCCTCGATGGATCTAAAACTCGGAAACTGATCGATGACCCCGCGTTCGTTGACTCGATGAACGACGAAGAAGCCAATGCCTGGCGATCTTCCGTTCTTGTTGCACAAAATTTTCTGGAAAACCATCGAGCTGGAAACTATGAGCACCTTGTCGAAAACATGCTCGAGTGTTCGAAAGTTCTGGGCTGTCGTATGAGCATAAAGTTACAATACCTACAGAGCCATCTATAATAAGATCGTTTCCCAGAAAACTTGGGTGTCATGAGTGATGAGCAAGGCGAGCGGTTTCATCAAGACATTCCGACCATGGAGGAACGTGACCAAGGAAGATTCGATGTCCATATGATGGCAGATTACTGCTGGAATCTAATACGGGAAGCCCAAGAAAGAACGCGTTCGCGGTAGTCGGCGATCAAGAATTTTATAAGGGGCACGAAATAGAGCTTCCTTGTTTTGTAGATGAACCGGATGTCCCATCCGATTTAGCTCAACTTTATCTCAAAATGCTCGGTATACGATGGGCCATCAAAAAAGTCAAGGGAAGTTTACTCTGCGGGCCACAATTTCTTCGTCATAGGCCAAAGAAGAGGCCACTTTTTAGTTCTTATCACCGAACATTGAGCTTTTGATCTGCTCTAGCTCGGCGACCGTCATTCCGTGTGGGTAGCAGTGGTCGAACTGTTGGGAACGGAGAAGTTGGTTAGAGCAGCGAGAGAACGTCAAGGCACGGACGTGCACATGCAGAGTAGAGACGTCAGGGTTCGAACGGGAACAGCAGTAGTCGAAGATTGAGGACACGCGGGACAGGGTACGCATGTGACAATGAAGTACCAAGAGTACTATTGAAGTAAAGAAGTGAAGGAACCTATACGTGTGATCTATCATAACCGAGAATCCGCTTGAAAATCCCTACAAAACCTTTTACCAGAAGAACAAGCCATGGGTACACTTCCCGGCTCAGTTTACCTCAGCACAGGCTGAATCATAAAAAGTCGTGATCCCCACTTCAATACCAGGTCGTTTCGCAAGCAATTGGTGTACTGAGTCGCTTCATTTTCTTGCGTGTGTAGTCGCAAAAAAGTCTCGTGCCCTGCACAAAGACACACAGGGTCCCACGGCATGCAACGGACTCACAGGAAATGAATCTACTGGTGCAAAATCTCTCAAAACGACGGAAAATACAGCCCTGGTACGCAGCACGGACAACCATATGGAAAGTTGTTCACAAATATTTGGGTTGCCGATCGTACAAACATCGGATTCGGCAAAGGCTCACCAACCAGAACAGACTTGACCGGCTTCAACGCGCTTCTGAGCTAATCCGCGTGCTTCGGAAGAACACGGAGCATGTGAAAATCAGATCATTCTCCGATGAGAAGAGTCAACGTCGCCCCAACCGTCAAGTTCCACTCAGCGAGAACGCTCATCTGAACCAGTTGAGGGACATTCTGCTACCATTACCACCACGGTTACAACTCCAACAGCGGATGCAGTGCTGACCGGCACCACAGCTGTACCCAATGTAAGGAATACCGCTGGTACATCATTTTCTGTTCTCTTTGATTCTCAAGCTTTACTCGATCGCCGCGCCTCCGACCCAGGGAATTCCTATACTCAGCAGCAAAACACGGAGTTGCTTTACCCATCACCAACTTCCCTTCCCTCTAATCTTGCTACAATTGGGCTTCCCCAATTCCTTCGTCACTCTTCGCCATCTGAATCAAATCACAGTTCGGTTTCCATGCAGGATCCGCATACCACCAGGGGTACCGTTGTTCGACCGCTGGAAGTCGGGGAGCCATCGGTAGTTATTGGCACTGACGAGCAACAACCGGAGCCATCGGTGGCACCTGGATCAGTCATTACTAATCCTTCATCGGTGCACCCACTGCCACAACTTGTCGATTACATCCAACAACCTGTCGTGCGAGAAGACGCCTCTCATCAATTGGGTGAAGAGCAGGAAGAGTCTTTGCAGAGGGAACCGACCACGCTTCTTCCAACAAGATGGAGCTCCTGCTCACACGAGCACGTTGGTCCAGAATTACTTCGCTGACAATATTGTGGGAACGCGTTGTCGAGTAGGTGACTCCGGAAACAACTTCCGGGATAGCGCCCCACGTATGGGGAGAATGCTTTAGAAAGAGGAGATCAACAAACCGCGGAACTCCCAAGAAACTCGTGGGACGTCGCTTGTCCTGTAGCGAGAAATGAACACGGTCGCTCACGCGATATCCGGTTCGGTTCTAGCCACGAGGAATAAAGAGTTAACTTCGATCAAAACTAACTTCGAAAACCCCCTGTTTTCGATCTTACGATATTGGTTCATTCTGGGCGGAAAACTTCTGGCCTCCGACTATCCCTGATCTCGGCCCCCTGAATGATTACGCATGGAGCATCATAGAAAGAGATTCGAACAAACGTCGTCACCCGAACACCGCGTCTCTTGCTCAGTCAATCGCGAGAGCATCCTGCCGAAATTCGGAGGGTAACATGCGAGGAGGCATACATCCGCTTCCGACACCGACGGCTGCAGGTCATCGAAGCTGGAGGCGGCCGGTTTGAATGAAACTCTCCCCCTGAAATCGAAGGTTTACATGATTTCGATTAAGGACGTCTAACATTCCCGCGCTTTCCTCTTGTTGCTGAACGGGTGAACCAGGCCGAAGAAGGAGCGGCGACACCGGGAGCGGCCGACTAGCAGAATCAGTAAGAGTTGTGAACAGACCGTTAGACTAGAGGAGCGATTAGAAGCAGGCAACGTCGCAGGGAACGAGGATCATGAACGAAGGCTCGAAGGCAGCCGGAGGAGGACTACCCGATCACGGGACGTAGCGTGGTATTGACGAGACCGAGGGAAACGGAACATGATCCTGAACTCAGGCTCAGCCATCAACAGCGAAGAGCATCTCGGGCGAAACGCCGTGAGTCAGAAGAGCAACGCAATCTCAGACTGGAATATCAACGGCAGCTTCTGCTGTGTCAACCTATCATCGCCACGCTAGTCGCACGGACAACTTTACGTTGCCCTGTCTCGAGTTGGATCTCCAAGGAATATTTTCGGCTTCGCACATGGAGGAAAAACACGGAATGTAGTTTACAGAGAACTATTGTAGGATGGATGATTCTCGTGACTAATATCTCGACAAAAGCCTCGGAGATCCGAACCGCCAGATTCATTCTTTTTCGAAACAAAAAAAAATATTATGATGATCCAATAAACCCTCGAATCCCGCAGCAATCTTTCAACTCGCTGCAAGGATGGCCGGCAGCTCTAGGCTAGAGCTGTGTTCAATTAATGGATATATTTTATACCCGAAGCACGTTTTCCTTTGGTTTATAGCTGGATTGGAACGGAAAAGGTTCGGGTCGGGCAGGATCATAGGGAATTTACAATCAGGTATAGCTTGTTGATCGGTCGATTCAGATTTGACCGGTTGCTGTTTTGATTGTGCAGGATCTTGAGTTGGCTGGTTCTACGTTTGCGGGGAATGCTATGACTTCAAAGGATGGCGGATAAACGGATCACGGTGGAAATTCTTGTAGTGTCCCGACTCTGGTAGCGCTAGAAGAAAGCCAGTCGCCTCTGGCGCTGGAGATGGTGGGCGGAGCCTTGTAAGCTTAAGTGTGCATGTACCCGATATATACGACATGAGCTGAATAAATGATCACTCCTCGTCGAGCAGTCTGAGTGTTCTGACGTCCCGTTCCAGGCCACTAAAATTTCCCCCGGATAAACCAGCATCTTGCAGCCACTGGATGTGTACTGCTTCCGGCAGTGGAAGGACTTCGCGAAGAGGCTGACCGAGCACTGCCTCTTCTTCAACTACCGCGTGGACATACGCAATGACATCCTGGGGCTCCAATCCTCGATCTTCAACCAATTCCAGCATCCGAACTTCCGGCCACTCTGGCTCTGCGCCTGGCGTTTGGCTGGCTTTGGAACGCATGAAGTCAGCTTCGAGAACCTGAGGGAGATGCTGCTCGATGTGGACGAGGACTGCTCAACGGCCTCGTGCTATTATGTGCCGTTCATCAGGTGCATCCATTGCTCAAAAGCTCTGTGTATCACATCTACAAGGGCTATCTGATCCACGGATACCATCACAAACTGTGCAACATCCACGGACGTCACGTCCCAAACGAACAATGTGTCCGCTCATTTTGCGAAGAAGGTATTCGGCCAAGTCTACGGGTTCTGCTGGGATTTTCTTCATCGATCTTGCCAGAATGCATATTGAGATCGACGGTTTTTCTCGGCTCCGACCTGTAGATTCGTTGTGCTGCTGTGGAATTCGACTCCGGGAGCAGATCAGATTTCTTCGCTGTTTTTCATCCATGTCGGTCCGTTGAGCCAGAGATCTCCTTGTTTTCGTCGGAAATGTCTGAAACCGCTCGAGTTACAAGATCGACTGGGTTGTCTCCCGATTTCAGGTACTTGAATTTCACTTCGCCTATGAGGCTGTGTATGGGACGGATTCTGTCGGCGACATAGGCTTTCCATTTTCCGGGTTTTGGGTTGACCGAGCAGCAGTTCCGTGTCGAGCGACTTCCCACTCCGTCAAGAAGTTGTTTTCCACGGGGCAGCGTGGAACACAAACGTGTTCTCGTACATTCGTGATTGATGCAACCGCTCACATGAAGAAGTCCGTTCGTACTCTGCGAGGACTGTTTCCGAAGACGGTCCATGTACCTCGTGTTGCGCACATGTTTCACAGAATCGCGGATAGAGTCAGGCTGACCTCCCCAAACGTCGATCTGCTTGGATGGGATGATCACGAGATGGGGAACATGGCTCGAAGCCGCAGCAAGCCCCGCGGAACAGTTCAACCCATCCCACCCGTTTCCAGGGTGATGCTCGACGGCGACGTGATTCAATTGCCGTCCCACAACAGATGCGCTGCCCACACGTTATCCTTGTGCGCCATGAGTTACGACCGCAAAGTGCTGCTACAACATCCCAACTTGAGAAGCCTTCACGAAGCTGGAGGAACTCGGGTGCAAGATCCGCCGGGAGTTCGTGCGCGGAAACATCTGATCACGCGAGATGGGCCATGCGTTCTGCGAAGAATGCAAGACAAGGTCCCCCAAGTGTCCGACGCATCGGGCATCATGGGAAGGCGCGGTGCGCTGTATCGCCATGGAGCGCATGGCAAGCTTCGTGGAGGTGAGGTGCACGAACACAGGGCAAGGTTACCGGGCGACTGTTGAGTGCGAACCTCGGTGAGCACGAACATGAGTGCGAATTTCGGGAGGATCGGTGTCCGGTCAGACGACACATCCCATGCCGTTGGATGGGAGCTCGGACGGAGATCATGGAACATCTCAGAGCGCAACACCCAGAGGCAATCATCGAGGCAGGTGGTAGACATCACCGGCGCAACACCAGGCGACGAAAGAGAGCTGCGGGAGTATCCGCACAAGATCCTGACGAAGATTGTGAGATTGTGTCTTCGAATGTCCACGAATGCGGCGCTCTGCTTGAGACACCGACCGCTTGAGAATCTCGAAATTAATCATTGTGCATTCCCTATTGGCCTATAGGCCCAATAGGCCGTGCGACACATCCCCTTCCAGGATTCCGGGCACGGAATTCTACGCCTAGAAATCGGTCGGAGAAGGTTCCCGAACTTAAGGGCTTCCGGTCGCGCTCCAAGTTCGAAATTTTTCTCTCCGAGACTCCTTTCCCGATCTCCCTCCTCCGGGCGTGATTTTCTAGCGCTCTCCTGATTCTTCCTTCACTTGGTTCCGTGCTTGCTTGTACATCAGGTGTCTTTTGCTGTTTCTCGTAAGTTCCGGAACGCCTCTACTGGTGCACCGTGAGTCGCCTACGCGGACGCATTACCTGCGCGTATTCTCCGATGGGACTGTTCCACCAAACAGCTCCTTTCGACGGAGGTCTGGCTGAACGTGCAAACTGTGACGGACCAGCGGTCGATCGTTAGGCTCGCCTGGTGTTCGCTGACGGACGCTGGGCGCGTCACTGTCTGGGAATCCAGACCTCTAAGCTTTACCCCTCCCAGAAGTCCCATTAGGAAGCAAAATGGAGGAACAACAAGAGTCAGAGTTCAGCCCTGCCCAGCTGAAGACTAATCCATCATATCGCGCCTGTAGCTGCGCTTGACGGGTAGGAGAACCGGTGAGCGCGAAGTGTAGGAGCGCCTCGCAGCTAGGATAGCCGGCATCTAGTGTTCAATAGCTGGATGTATTTTATTTACGAAGCACGTTTTCCTTTGGTTCATAGCTTGATTGGAACGGAAAGAATTCGGGTTGGGCAGGTTTATAAGGAATTTTCAATCGGGTATAGCTCTTTGATCGATCGATTCAGATCTGACCGGTTGCTGTTTTGATTTTGCAGGATCTCGAGTTCGCTGGCTCTACGTTTCCGGGGAATTCAATGACCTTGCATAGCGGCCAGATTGCCTTGCTTGACTCTGGGTCTTCCAGTAGGCAGATGTCGCCCGTCGTCGATCACCTCCATGAGAAGAAATGTGTGCATTAGGTAGACTCATAGAGCGGTCATACAGATCAGGGCCTCTGAAGGATGGCGGATAAACGGATGACGGTGATTTCCCCCCCCCCCCCGGATCAACCAGCATCTTGCAGCCCCTGGATGTGTACTGCTTCCGGCAGTGGAAGGACTTCGCGAAGATCGTCAACATTTGGTGGCTAAGAAGCTGAGTTCTGGGCTTCATGAGTCGCTCAAGCTCGTCTTCCGCGCCGATAACAAGATCCGGGCCAAGGCTTCGAACTTGAGACCATTCGGGTAACTGTGTTGTGGCGCACTATCCTAGGCACAATGAAGACACGGGAGTTTCACTATTGCGCTGTAGTGATAATGTGTGTTGAACTGAGACTCTCTTGCGCTACGGGCATCCCGTACGTCACACTCTTCCCCGGAATTCCGTCACCGGGCGGAATTCGGATTGCTGCGGAAGTTTTCGCACTCGCGCCGAAATACGGAATCGAAAGTTTTCTTTTGTTCCACTCTCCGGTGTGGAGAGCGGAGCCTGACTCCCGGGAAGTGCGATTTCTAACGGTCCTTTTCGTTCTTCGCATCGAAAGGTACGTACACGTCTTCATAGTTTGGCTCTCTTCGTTTCCATAGGTAGATTCCGATTGTTTCTTTCCTGATGTTATCTTTTCTTTTAGTGACTCGCAACGACATCGAATATGTCTCACCGTCACAATGTGCGCCGTGGGGGACGCAACTGTCCTTATGAATTGTCGTCCGCTGGCGTTCTTTCTGTAATCGCCTGTCGTGATGAACCGGCTCTGCGTGAATATCCTCATGCCATTCTCGCCAAGGTTGTGCGTCTTTTGTGGCTGGCCTTAGGCGCCCACGAGCAGGGTCCGATCCGGCTGATTTCCCGCAATCGGCAGGGTCGCCCGGGGCAGGCGTAATATCCCCGTGCCGTCCTCGACGGCGTTACCGTCTCGTCTCTACGTTACGTCGTTCCCCCGTTATCGAGGGTAAGGCCCTGCTCGCCGTCCTCTCCGTGGACGCTGCGGCTGATCCTTGCAGTGTGGTAGTGCGTGATGAACCTCGCGTGAGCTTCAGCTGCCTGAAGGTGAGCGCGACCTTGAGGACGTTGGTGCTTCAACTTCCGACGACGCAGAATTTCTGGAGAGAAATCAGAAAATTTTCTGGAGCGAGGAAAAAAAAAGAAATTTAAATTTTGATGAGTTATTCATTGGCTTCTCATTGTATGTGTAGCGACCAGAGTTGTCTCTGGTCAGCGGATAGCTGGCGCGCGGAAGGCGAACGCGCATGTGGCCAAGCTGAGATCGACTGACGCTGCACGAGAGTGGCGGCGGCAGTCAAGAAAAAAGTGTGAATGAAGTAGTAGAGAGAGAGTGGCAGTGCCATGATCGCGTAAGATCGGCAGACTGCATATGAATGACTGACAATGAGTGGAATAAAGTGATACTAGTGCACTACCGGTGAACTCCCTCCTGCATGTGCATCCGCATGAAGAGAATCAACTCTGTCCCCGTTCAAGCCTGTTACATATGTTAGATTTTTCGATCGGGTATAGCTTTTTTATGGGGCGGTTCAGTATTTGGGCCTTCGCTGTCTTGATCGTGCAGGATCTTGAGATTGCCGGGTTCGAGTTTTCAGGGAATGCAATGATTCTGCATAGTGGCCATACCCCTCTGCTAGTGGCGGGGTCGTCTAGTAGGCAGATGTCTCCCACCTCCAGCGGCCTGACCGCTGCATGCGGTTGCTTGTGGGCCGTTTTGAGGTAAGCGAGATATTCTCCTTGAAATCTCTTCCAGAACGCATTGATCAAGCGTTGCTGATATTTGTGGCGTCTGGCGAATATCGCGTTATTCTCTTCGCTTCTGGAGTTCGGATTCATGCTGTGCTGCGGCATGAAGGTGCCACCTCGATGGCTGTATAGCAGATCAAGGGGAGATAGCGCTAGCGGCTCGTCGGCTCCTGAAGCCACGGTAGTGATGGGTCTTCGGTTTACCATTGCTTCTATGTTGCTGAGAATTATTTCGAGGTCTCTGAAATGAGGAACTGATGTTCCGAGGATCTTTCTGAGGGGTCTCACGACCGTTTGGATCAGTCGCTCGAAAAACCCTCCTGCCCAGGAGCACGATGCCGTGTTAAATCTCCATTTGATGAAGTTGCCTAAGAACATTCTTTTCACGGTTCCATCCTGGATGTGTTCGTAGATCGCCCTGATTCCTTTGGATGCTCGTTTGAACGAGAGCCCGTTGTCCGACGTGATCGTTTTGACGAATGGGAAACGATCGATGAATTTTTGAAGCGCGCCTAGAACTTCAACTGTTGATAAGTCTGTTGTGAGTTCGAGGTGTACCAGCCTGGTAACTGCGCAGGTGAAAAGAGAATATATCCCTTTGCAACTTCACCGGAATCTTTTTTGTAGCGGATTGGTCGAGTCTCGTGATCTCGCCAACCTTGACCTGCATCGAATTAGCCCCTCTTGGTCGACGAATGGGGCATACTGGAAGAGTGGACTTATAGTCTTCAGATTTTTGCATTGAAGCCTAACTTCGATCGGAAAGTATGTTCGCTGGATGATTTTGATGAGATCCGCTCTGGCTTCGACCATCTCCTCTGCCTCGATGTTTTTCGCCGTTCTGAGAGTCGAAATTTGGGAGATCGGCTCTTGATTGGCTAATCTGAGTCTGGCCTTCTCTGCCTTTGCCTTCCATCGCCTCATGTAGGCCCAGAACCGAATTGTTTTTTTCCAGCGAGAAAAAACTTCTCGAAAAAGATCGGTGTTGGGCTTTTCGTTTCCGTTGAGCTTGAATATAAGCAATTCGATATTGTCGGCTTTCGTTCGGCGTCTAGTTGCGGGGTCGGGTTCTCGCCTTGGAAACTGAAGCCTTCCTCGTTCGGGATGAGTTTTGAATTGCCGAGCCACGCTGGGCCCTGAGCCCAGAGTTTTGCTTGCATCGGTTCGGAAATGTCCGAGCTTGGCCGTAAAATGAGGTCGGCCGGGTTCATTTCGCTTTTGACGTAGGCGAATGGTGTATTTCCTACCAGCGCGTGAATCCTTCGAATCTGATTCGCTACGAAGGCTTTCCACTTCTCTGGCATCGACCTCGCCCACCCTAGAACGCTTGAATTGTCGCAATATAGGTGGTAAGAGTCGACTTTGAAGTCCAGATTTTTCTCCAGGAGGTCTATCCCGTACGTCACATGTGTGAAGAGAATGACGACATATACAATCGACTGCTGCTTCACACCGAAGTACGATGATTGTGCAAAGGCTCATGCTTGAACCGATCTTTCGCTCTATCCGACACCGTCGTCGACTTTTTAGGAAACAAAGACTTATTGACTGACTTCCGTTGCAATGACTTCCGGCGAAAATCAATGGCCAGCGCCCGGTAAGACGTACCTCCCGTCGAAAACGCTTGAGATGTTCGCTGGAGACGCCGAAGAGCCGTTTTTCGCTGGTAATGATCAATGGGCTCTATCAGACGGATAGTAAAAAACGGAGCTTGAGAGCAATGCGAGTGACATCGAGGTGTCAGATGATTCCGAGTTCGTATCATTCAGATCCTTGCTGGAAAATCTGAGAAGAGTCCTCAAGATGATCGAGGCCAGCGGGCCAAAGCGAGACAAACTCCGAGAGCTCATGGAGATGCCCTCTCACAATGGGAAGCCGCTTCAGGTCATCTTGGATATCAAGATTCGTTGGTACTCAACGATATCAATGCTCCAGAGAGCGATTCTCATTATGCCGACAATCAACTCAGTGCCAGAAGAATTTGACCAGGCTGCTTCCAGTAAGCAATATAAGGAAAACTTGGAGAACATTCTCCGTGTGTTGATGCCTTCCGGAATAGCCATGAAGTTTTCGTGTTCTTCCAATGCAACTTTGATCCACGCTGATCGAATCATTCTGACCCTCTCGAAAAACCCACGGCTCAATGAGTCAGCTCTATCGGTCGCTCTCCAAGCCACAATGATCGCAGAAATTCGAAAAAGTAGAACAAAGCCATCGTTGTTATAAATGCCATGCACATGTAGGCAGTGTCAGATTCGAACTCAATAAACGTTCTCCCGTGACGACGTTTCCCGCCTTGACTCCTCCCCGGCCACTGGAGAGCGCGGTCTCCGTAGATCACGGCTCTCTGGCGCCGGCCACGCCATTTCATCCAAGTCAATCCAACGACACGGTCAGTCCGGTCGCGACGTGCGACAACCGTGTGGAGAAAGAGGCAAGGCGAGCCGCAGTCCGGGGAATTCATTCCCACTCCCGCCGTCTTCTCATTCGTCCCTGTTCACTCAGGATCCTACCGGGATCTAAGACAATCGTCTCTGCTCAACTATCTCGCCGATCCAGCTTACTTGTTCGTGTGAATGTTGTCCCGAGACCTTGATGACGCCTTCATTGGCGAGTTTGGTGAGAAGGACTCGACTCAACAATCAGCAATGTCGTCGCAACTCGACTCTGAAATCTTCAAGATTCCTATCAGCCGCCGCAAAACATCACCCCAGCTTGAAGCGACGAATTAAAAGATCGTACGAGAGATGAGACTACACAAGGTCTCTGCAGGTTCTCGACGATCTGCTTGTGGCGATTGCTAACCATCCAGCCTACGCCAGTCAAGCCCGAAAAGGACTTCAGCGCCAAGTTCCGTTGGACGGGAACACGAACAGGGACTTCGCGCTCGAAGAACTCGCGGGTCTACTAGAGGTCGACTATTAACACCAGGAGGAAATCTGTCCGGCTCGACTGAGGTGGGCCGAGGAGTCGAAACACGAGCCACGCTGCAAGTACTGGGTGTTCACGTGTCCGGCGGAAGGAGCGGCGGCGTGTTGGTACGTCGGAGGGCACGAGGAGCTAGGAGAGCACCTCGAGAGGGTTCATCGGGTGAAGACCGCCCGGGCAGGCGAGCTCATCAGGATGGACGACAACGTCTCGAGAGGCTGGGAGTTCAACCGACATTGGATGTGGAAGAGTCAAGGAAGGCTGTTCATCCTGACGCTCAGCCGGATTCTCAAGGGAGAAGAAACCGAAGTCGCGGTGGTGGTGCGTATGGTGGAGCCCGATGTAGAGCGTTTGCCCTACCAGGCAACGGTCATTATGGCGGGAGCCGAAGACGAGGTCCGTTGGTCGGGTGCTCTGCGTGAAACCACCACTAGAGCGGCTGAGCACTACGCTCTGGGGTACGGGCTTGCCGTCGCGGAGACTTTCGTCGCTGGAGTGATGAAAGACGGGATCCTCAGTCTTCGGTTTATCATCGAACAAATCAGGAGGGAATAATCATTCATGTTTCAGGTAGGGTAGAAAATAGCTTGTGGATCGCTCGCGTGATTGTGGGCACCGAGCATCAGTGAATGAGATTAGTAGCACAACGCGAGCGCGCCACAGAAACTCGCACGGATGAGACCGCCGAGCAGCGTAAAGACAGATCGGCGGTCAGCGAAAGTGCAAGGACAGATTTATCATGGCGTTGGATCACTCCTACCGTTACCGAACTCGGATCGCGACTTACCCCAAATCTACTTCATTGGAAATGCAGATTGAGAGCTCGATCAACGGTGTCAACTGAATGCGAATTCTGAGGGCAAAATAATCGCTGCGCTTTGAGAACCGTTCGACACGCATAACGGATTAGTGAGACTGTTCGGCACCGCAGTCGAATAAAACCCCACCGATAATTATGCTGGCGTGATTCGAGATGACAGAACACCAGCCGCAGTTCCACCTATAATCGATCAAGATCAAGAATTCATCCCGTCGAGTTACTCAATTCAGTGGACAAACCCGGAGTTCCACCCCATGGATTGTCCTTAAAAATTGGCGCTCCAATCATCCTCTTTAGGAATATCCATCCGCCCCAATTACACTCATAGCACACTTCAAACTTTTTCGTTGTCAGGCACCATTGTGACGTTTCACCGCCAAAGAGAAACGGAACTTCTACCGTACTTCGCCACGGTGGCGGCTCTTTCCCGACAGCTCGAAGAGGAGCTTGAAGTGCGTGCTTCTGCACAACGGCAATCAGTATGCTTCGATTCCGATTGGCCATTCCACCAGACTACGCGAGAACTACCAGGCCATCGCGTTCGCTCTGGAGAAGATAAAATACGAGGAGCATTAATGGGAGATTTGCGTCGACTTGAAAATGGTGACTATCCTGTTGAACCAACAAGACGGTTACACGAAATACCCGTGCTTCCTGAGTCTCTGGAACAGCCGAGCGGATGCCGAGCATTGGAGTCGAATGAGCTGGCCGCCGAGGGATCTGGTCGTCAGAGAGTTCAACGTGCTTAAGGACGCTCTGGTTTTGGCCGAAAAAATCATATTCCCGCCGCTTCACATCAAATTGGGACTGATGGAACAAACCGTAAAAGCATGTACAACTAGTTCAGAATATGCTCTGGTGCTGTCGAGCACTGGAGTGTCGGATGAGCATCAAAGTGCACTACCTGCACGCCCATCTGGATCGCTTCCCTCAAAATTTGGGCGCGATGAGTTATGAACAAGGAGAGAGGTTCCATCAAGATCTCTCCACTATGGAAGAGCGGTACCAAGGCAGATGGGACGTGCACATGATGGCCGACTACTGCTGGAATCTGATGAGGGATGACTCGGATAGACCGCATTGGCGGCAGTCGCTCACGACAATTTTTGTTGGTTCCCCATAATAAAGTTCTGACAAGGAAGGTGCACAACCTCGACCTGGAGTTTCGCGGCCAAACTCGCACAGAGACTTGGGTCGGGCACACTGATATCAGGGACGTTTTCAGAATCGGCTAAATAAGTGAGGAAATTTTTTTCGGCGATACAAAGTTGGCCGAAATCGACGATCCGGGGCGCTTCTATGCTAAAAAGGCTGGAATAGGTACAAATGATGAAATTTCAAGTTTGTATTTAGCCGATTTTGAACACGTTTCCAGTATGAGTGACATAAGCCCATGCCTATGTGCAAGCTTGGTCGAGGAATTCCAGGTTGAGGTCGTGCACCTTCCTTGTGAGTTTTAGGTGAAATCGAGGGTCCTCGTTGTCTTCTCTGTTGTGCGAATTTAATCTGAACGGATCCTCCGATTGAGCTATACTTTGTCTCAAAATGTTCGTTGATGGAGCCTCTGAAACGAGGTCGAGGGGAGAAGTTTTTGTGGAGCATGGTTTTTTCGTTATCAGCCGGAGAAAGGGCAACTTTTCAGCGTTGTGCCATTTCCGAAATTTGCGCTGCTCTAACTCAGCGACGGTAGACCCGCATCGCACGGAATTTTCCTCAGGGACTACTCTATCATGGGTCTACATGATCCCAAATTTTCATCGATCTGGCTCAGCCTGGAGCAGAGATCCAAAGTCAAGTAAGGAAAAAAGCACGAAAATCCAAAAAATCGATATAACCGCGAGACTGGAGCCGATTCGAACACTCGGTCTTCAGATGGATCAACAGGAGCTATCAAAATTCTGGTTACGTTTTGGCTGTTTGTGTTATGCTAGTGTTATGCAATTGTACAAGACTCGCCGTCAAAAACTTGATGAAAATTCTGCTTGAGGCCACAATCTTGGATGGGAGGTTCAGGGGAGAACATGTCCTGGTTCCACGCATTCCAATCATACCGCACGATTCTCAATTCACGTTCAAACGACTCCAATTTGTAGTCAGACTGGCTCCTGCAATGACGATAAACGAAGCTCAAGGACAATCTTTCCAAGTTTTCGGCCTCAACTTAGAAAATCATTGTTTCTCCCAGGTCCAAAAATATGTAGCCTGTTCTCGAGTTGGCAAAAACTCTGATCATCCTAGTCTCGGGTGGGGTATCTTCTGAGCCAAGTTTCAGCTCAATTTTGTTTCCAGCATGGTGATTATAACGACGACGAAGATCAGTGATAATTGGAGGATGGAAGAGAAACTTGTCTCAAGCGTAGCTCGTTTTTCTTTCTGGAATTCCAAAGCAGACGGTCAGCAGAGTCTTCAGACGGCTCAACGAAGAAATCCACCAAGACGTCGTCGAGGAAGAGGGGCGACCAGCAAAAGTTGCGGAAATTTCCCTCGTCCCTAGCAGCCGCCGCAAAGACGTGACACAAGAGCGTGGCCAGCACGATGGTGTCGTGGGCTCGATTGGAAGCGCAGTTCAAACTGCGCTTCGCAGACAAGTACGCGATCCGTCAACGTACGGTGAAATGGCTCGAACGACTCCTCAAGAATGACTCAACGAAGTATAGCCAGCATCTCGCGAATGTAACGCGAATCATATGCGACCAGCAGCCACAGAGGTCGTAAACGCCGAACAAAAGGTATCCGAGGTTCTCACTCTCGATATGTTGAAGATGCCGTTATTGTTCAAAACTTCAGATCTGGGTTCAAGACCCAATCTGGGACGACTACAAACCTAGTGCAGACCCAGAAGTGCAAGAATGCATCGACTGCGGCGAGCCATTGAGGGTTCCCAAGGGGAGCAAGAAAGGCCTTATGACTCACTCGAAGTTGCACGAAAAATCCGGCCCAGCAGGAATGAGGGACGAGCTGATACCCTGATTGATCGGCTGCTTGATAACGGTGCTGAGCGTGCCGTGTCGGGCATCTGGGAACATGATCATGAAAATCCGTTTTTGACTCGCTCGACGCACGACTTTGTTCGTCCATACACCTCGAGAGGAAGAGGCGTTGAATTCGTTCCAGCCGAAGGGCTCTTCGATCGAACTGGGACGTCAACTCGTCGACGCCAGAGAACGTTACGGAATACTCGAGTTCGGGGTGTCAACCTGACGTAGAACAATCCAGCAAAGCTCAGCAGTTCAGAATTCTCATTGAGACGCAACGAAATAGACATCTTGCTGCCTCGAATAAATTTTTGTGGTGGATGCTCCATCCTCCACCACACTCTCTTTGAATTCGTCTCCAACCGATACCACGGACAGGGCCTAGCCCTCGTGGACATGTTACCCATCTGCTCAGTAAAGTTGAGGTAAAAAGGAAAGTTATGATCAATAAACTGGGTTGTATTTGAAAAAAATCGGCTCCGGGAAAGTTTGCTCAAGAGTACGAGTCAACCCAAGCCAAACAAACTTCGGGACCGTCCTGATTTTCCCCATGAACCGCTCCTGCGTTCAGGGGTGGGCAATTATATCAGAGGTTCGAACGGCAGAAGCTTTTCCTGTACATACAAGTTGAGATGGCAGAGGCCCCTCACAGCTGCTGTGCTCTCAACCTTCGCCGACCGGACGTGTGGTACGCCGAAATGTTTTGGACTCAATGAGCAAGAAGGCCAGTTGAGTGTGCATCTTAACCGCGGTCATTCTATCATTGCCAAATCGACCACAGAGGGAAAGCTACGGTCGGTTCCAATTTGATGATCGTTCTTCCCTGTCCCAGCAGCAAGAGACGGGGAACCAAATCTGGAAGACCCGGAACAGGAAAACTGACTGGGCAACAGGAAAATCGGGGGAATAGTGTTCCACGATACGCCTGTCAATCGAAATCTTGATTCGAGACAGTTTCCGGCGGATGATGTATCACGACCATCTTTATCGCGATGCCCAGATCGCATGTCCGAGCCGGAGTGCGTGGCTCAAGCGCTCATACTGTGAGAGTGTGATGGTGACGGCGGCGAAGAGGGGAATGCTTTTCCTCCTCCACGTCGCCGCGCACACTCGAGCAGTTTCCACGAAGAGACACTCTTGTTCGCAGCGCGTTCTCGAGCGTCCGTCGAAGTCCGGGAGGAACTCTCGGAGGGAAAAAAGAGACTTCTGGCGGAGACGTTGAGTTCCAGTGGATTGGAGCTCGAGCGTGAAGTTGGCAACTCATTTTCGAAACACACACTGAAGAGCGAGATGACTGGTATGCCGGTCGATCATCAGTATGAACGAGATGGTAACATCCGACACGCTGAGGCGCCTTTTATACCGTGCATATCCCAATCAAGCGCCGCCACCGAAGTCGGGTGATACGCTGAGGGAGTTTTGGCGAAATTCAGAGCCATGCTGCAAATCACCTCCGGGACCTACGCATGGAAGGTCTCAGTTCTCCTCATTCGCCACCACGCTCCACTATCAGAATCTCTACTGGTGCTTCGGTTTTCCCTTGGAACGTGTATTCGCAGAATATCTCAAAAAGCTCATTTTTCCGGGCTCCAAGTTTTCGATTCCCTACTTCGAAGTCTGTGTTTTGGGCTCGGATCGTTACTTGACTCTCAATGTTCACTTCAGTGCCGTCATATCCGGGAAGCCAAACATCTCAGCCTTCGGGCTTATCCCAGTCTCGGAGAGAGTCACTGAAGACTCTCCAGTGGAGCGTATCTCACTGGCCGCCAGGTTCCAGCCCGTCGTTTCCATCCGCGATCTCTCTACTGCGGTTACCCGATGGAATGATATACCGCAGGCTTGCGGTCCGGAAAATGTGGGCTTTTGCCAACCCCAGTTGGAACTGCACGCTCAGAATGCCCCGCTGCTTTATCAGGGAGCACGAAAACATCAAGTCTCACTGTGTCGCGAACATGGAGAAGTTGGAAAATATGCCCTGGCTTTTCAGCGTAGATGACATCCACGGAACACAGGAGCTCATCTGCACTTTGAAAATCGTTGAGAAAGCTTCGAAGCGTCTATCAGAGGCAGACCTGACCATGCGAAACACCAATACAGCGCCAGAGTGAGTCATTCGTGATCATGAGCATCAAGCTCCCGCATACGTTCATCCATAGGCACGAATGGAGATACGATTGACAAGTCAGAAGAGATGATGAATCTGTCATCATTCGCAGATTATGCTCAGGGTCGTGAAGGAGAAGCAGAAGAACTTCGCAAAGGTGCTGTAAAGGAACCTTTGCTTTCGAATACTCCAACGTCGTGGCGTCACGTCGCGCCTCGCACGATACCTTCAGAGGAAGGACGAGACGACCCCTTTGCTCACATATCTTTGTAATGGATAACTCCGGTAGGTATATTGAGTATTTCATATTGTTGTCCGATGCCTAGAATTCCGCGAGCCAAAATCTGACTCGAACCTTTTCACCATTTATGTCCCAGGTCGACACGAGAGACGTTCCGAATGACGTTTCTATCGACGTCTGCATGAAATAAAAACAATGGGCTCAAGTTTCCCATGTTAAAGATTCCTGCCTCTTCCTGCCCTCGCAGGAACTATCCTATTCTCTTTTGTTCGACTTTGATACCGTTGTGCAGCTTCTCGAGGTATAGTGACTACATTGTGACACGACTGATCTTCACTCATCAATCACCAGCGACTAAATTCAGCAGCTTAACTACGGAGAGTGGACCATGGAAGAAATCAAGACTCTTTCAATTTCTAGTGCACACTTCAAAAACTCCCAAAAACTTTGGGAATGTGTTTCGGAGCTCAAAATACTCGAAAAATGTTCTCAGATAATTTTGTCCACCTAAATCCGGATTTTCAGCCACTGTACGTCGGCGGTGTGTAAGGCGGGGCCATCGGCTAACAGCCAATGGTGGGTCTTAGCGAGACCAATTCGCAAGATGCCATAGCAGGGTATATAAGGAACGTACAGTAAAGAGTAGTCAACGGGACGTGTACTCCGTCGGCCAGTTCTACGATTGGCGCAGTCGACGAACAGTGACGAGGCAGAACAGAATCCTAAGATCGCGGACCAGAACAGTGGAAAAAATGTCGGAACACACATGCCGACATCAAAAGCCCCGTGACGACGGGCGATTTCCTGCTTCACCGCTGACGAGTGGCCGTACCAAAGGATACGTTTCCTGGGTGTAACCTTACATTGTTTCGACGTAATGCCGAGCTTGAGCGAAACCTCTGTCGAGCTTTGCACTAGATGGACCAAGTTGGCAACAGCGGAGCATCTGCTCGAACTGCTGGTGCAAGCGATCCAATCTTCCTGCTTGGAGTTGGGAATCCTCACAGGGATCACAACGGATGCAGCGTCGGTGATGGTGAAACTCACACGGCTGCTGACTGAGGCTGTCGCTCCAAAACCTTTATATCATCAGCTGTGTTTAGTCCATGGCCCTCATCCGGCCGGGCTCGACACTCTCAAGATGCATATGATGCTATTCGGCTTGGATTCAGATGCGCTGGTTTTGGAGCTCGAGGGTGAAGTTGAACTTATTTTCGAAACACACTCTGAAGAGTGAGATGATCCGGCTGGTATGGCAGTAAAACATCGGTATGAAGGAGGTAGTGACATCCGACGCGCATAGGCGCCATTTGTGCCGTGCATATCGCATTTCAGAGCCGCCACCGAAGTCGGGACATACGCTGAGGACGTTCCTCCTCGAAAGGCGGCGGAATTCAGAGCCATGCTTCGGATCAAGCTGCGGGATCTCCGCATGGAAGGTCCGAGTTCTCATGACCCGCAACCACGCTTCACTCTCAGAATCTCTACCAGTGCATTTGGTTCCCCCTGGAACGGGTATTTGCACAATTTCCCCAATAGCTAATTTTTTCCAGGCTCTAAGTTTTCGACTTCCTTCGGAGGGTCTGTGTCTTTGGGCTCTGATCGTTACTTGACTCTCAATGTTCACTACAGCCTTCGGGCTCATCCGAGTCTCGGAGAGAGTCACTGGAGACTGAAGACTCTCCAAGTGAGTGTTTCAGGAACGCGATCGGGGCGAGACTGGACAGTGTCGATATTGTAGGAACACGAATAGGAAAAGCCTCGGCGGTGAATAGAGAAGTCACACGGGAAGCGCGGGAAGAAATGAAATTCGCGCGCCAGAGAACGGAACGTCGAGAGCACGGCGAGGAGGAAAACCCTTGCCAGGTCCTCGAGCGGGAAATTGTGGAAGCCGACACATTCACTCGTTTCGAAGTTGCCGAACAGCAAGGTCGGCTGACGAACAATAAAATCGTGCGTGATTGATCGGGGAGACGTTCATTGTTACTCCTACAATATACAGTTCGGGGATTTGGTCGCCGCGCAAACTGACGGAGCTAGCAATGTCCTGAAAGCGGTGGAAACCCCGGTGCGGCGACAGACAGGCGACGAGTTCGATGACGAAAGCAAAAAAGAGGAGCCAAGAAATCAAGTTTCCACTGCCTGTACAGATTGATACATCGTATCCAAGAAATGCCGATAATTTCGAAGAAGAGGCAACGATAAGCCAATGAGGACTCAGCAAATAGAGCTGGAGACTCGGCTGTTCGTGAAACGCGTGCAACGATGAAACGATTTGTTTTCTTCAACACAACCTCTTGGAAGCTTCATCATTCCGACTTCATGGAGTCGCGATACCGAGTTCCGAATACTCTTGGAAAGCGAGTGGAGAGCGAAAGATGGCTCCGTCGATCCACGTTGCTCAAGAGTGTTTCGGCTACCGACCTCATCGATTTTCCAATCATGACGGAGGCGCAGCTGGTCGTCTTTGCATCGGGGACTCATCAGATTTCTCGCACCGATGTGATAAACGATGCTTTCTTCCATCGTGTTACCAGGCCAAGTTAGGCCTCATATCTTGCTACCCAGCCCATGAAATAAATGGCGTTTGAAATTGGAATTGAAGATAAAGCTCGCGATATCCTCCCTGGCCGGGGCGATGGATGAGGATGACAACATTTCAATGAGTTTCGTCAACGAAACGCCAAACGTCGTGCGCCTTGACATCAGATATCGACACATCAATCGGATAACGTATCGCGTTTTCATAGAAAAACGAACCCTGCCGGAACGGAGTCGAAGGGATTCGAAGCTACTGTTGCGAATGACCGAATGGTTCGATGTAATTCCGTCGGCCGGCGACCGGCGGCCGACCCGTCGGATATTTTCCTGCCCTCACCGGCGTCACACTGAACGTGAAGCGAGTGTCGTCAATTTCTAACAAGCTCTCCTCGAAGACTTGATTGATTGTGAACACTCTCTCTTCGATTGAGAGAAGGAGTCTGCGTTTTGACTCCGAATGTGCGTGCTCGTCTTTCTGGCGCCAAGGAACCGTTGTGCGAACTTGAGAGACAAGGTTTCCAGTTACCCGAGAGCAGTGCCACCTCCAATGGAAATCGCTCTTTTTCCCAATGCTCCGCCCTTTGGGAGCTTTCGCCCGTTCCGAAACGCATAAAACCAGCGTCCCCGAGGAGATTGAGCATCAGTTTGTGTCCTGGCGTGTTGCCAGAATCTCTCTGCAAGCTACCATGTCGCACCGCCACGAACATGTTCCGCCCGGGATCGACAAGGCCCACACGTTTGCGACTTCCCCGGAGGGTTCATTAGACGCGGCCCTTGGCGACCTCTCGGACCAGCATCGCAGATCTCATCCTGACCGTAGCGTTGCAGTGGCCCGCGCGGTCTACGATCGTCTCACGGAGAGCGAACGCGACGTTTTCCGCGCTGAGTCCAGAGACATCCGAAGAACAGGGACTCGCATCATCGCCGTTAGAGTTGGACTCATTGAAGATCTCGTTTACTCAGGTAACACGGAGTTTCAGCTGCTGTGCAAATGGGGCTGCGATGGAAGCGGAAACCAGAGCCAATACAAGCAGAAATTCCGCGATCCGTCGATGACAGATGCAGCTTGTTCGTGTTTTCGCTCGTACCCTTCAAAATAATTGCCGTATTGAAGTGCCAATAAAGAAGTGGTTTAGCAGAATCCTGTGCCTGGCTCCTCCAGTTTAAGAGCTGCTCTGGGCGTGTTTGTGAATTAGCGCAGACAAGGGTTCGGCAACACGAACGATGGAAACACCGCGAGGCTTTTCTTCAGAGAGTCGTCGCACAGTGGTTCGAAACGACGACTTGGGATCCGAAAACTCAACTTCGGAGACGAGACGTCTCATGTGTCAGTCGATGCTCTACGACTCTACGCTATCGGAAGAGTCAGAAAATGCAATCGGATCTGGCAATAAGGGGGAAAACAAGAATCTACACAGTATCAGATCGAGGCTGGAATCATGCTTCGGAAGCGACGATTTCCCATTCGTGTGTTGCTCGCGGGCAAAACTCCTCTGAGACCGTGCGCCAGGGACCTAAACGAAACCGGCCGGCTACTCCACAGCCTAAGCTTCACTATGACGCTCGATTGGACCTGTTCTTCCATCTTGATGGGGTGCGATCCTCATTCACGATTTCGCCGGAATCTAGCGATTCTCGTGATTTTTCGCAGCTTCAAAAGTAGTGTGTCAACTTGAGTTCACGTCTCGAGATAAATTTCCCTAAGCTCCTAAGGCTCTCCCCTATCATCTGGATTTTGAGAAGTTTGCCCAAATGTGCCCAAGAGTGAGTTTTGCTGGCTTTTTCAGAGTCTTTCAGTTCGATACCTCGTCCACGCTTCGCCTCATTTTGGCTTGAAAAAAAGAATCGAGAATATCTAGACGATCTACTCAAAGCCGTATTGCAAGATGGAAGAGTTTCCAGGACCTTCCAGAAAAATACAAGCGGGAGAAAGTTCGTCATTCAGCTGATCAGGGAAGTGTGCAGCTGATTCTCGCAACTCAACTCAACACTACTCTACTCAACTCTCTGAGAATTTTTACCAGTCCGACGATTCCGATCACTTCAACCATTGTTGAACGGAAGAATTGGGGTCCGAAGATGAAACAGATTAGGAGAATCAAGACGGAGAATCATGTTAATGATAACTACATCATAAAAACCATGTTGGGGAGATTCCATCAGCCGGAACGATGTCTGTAGTCTTTTCTGAGATGCTAGACGTCTTTCGGTTGTCGGAAGACTCGAAATGAGGCATAAGATAGTTTCCGGACCCTAAATCGTCGTTTCGGACCACTGTGCGTCGGAAAGCGAAGCCAATAACTGGCCTCGATGAGGGCATCATCAGGAAGTTTCGGACCATCCTGCGAGCCTTGTCATCGATATCTCACATCAACGTGGTCGAATTCGAGAAGTACGTCACAGAGACGAAGATGCTCGTTGAATATACCCACGGCTGGTATGGTCTCACTCCGACCATTCACAAGATTTCACAACATAGCGCGGAGGTTGTTCGCTACTTCTCAGTTCCCATGGGCACTTTGACAGAGGAAGCTTAAGAAGCACGTCACAAGGACTGTCATTTCTACCGAGTCCATAACAGCAGGAAGAGTTCTCGGGAAAACTGCAATCTCGATCTGCTATCCATGCTACTCATTTCCTCTGACCCTCTACCGAATTTTCTCCGTGAAGAGGTGCCGAAGCAAGCTGACAAAGTGAACGATCTTGGAAGGAAAAATATCCTCCGAGTGGCTCCAAGCGTCGGTAGACCTGAGTTTCCGTTGAGGATAAAGCTCCAATACCCATCGCGTATCGCGACCTGAGCGGCCAAGTTATATTTCACTCTGGCGAGAAGCGATGTGATCTCTATGTTTTGGAACTGAGCGCCGACGAATCCTGAGTAATAGGAGCCTACATTCGAGAGACATGGAAGGATCTCGACATTCAGAGAGAATTTGGAACCACTGGAGTACGCTCAGTCGGAGTGACAAGTCCCCCATACCTTCGGTTATTCTCCACCGGCAAGTGGTTTTTGTTGCTTTCCCACGGAAAATAATTTCCGTTGTTTTTCCCTTACCGTTATAACGGAAAATGAGGTCTAGTCTGCTCCTCTTCAATTCCAATACGTTCTCATGTGACGGTCAGGAGAGACCGCAATATTGTGAGCTCTAAAACTCGATTCTCCGATTTGGGAGATTTGGCGTTCTGTCATTCCCATGTCCTGTGATTTCCATTGATGCCCGTGCCCATTGGAGCTGGAAGCGCTGAAAGATTGAGAACCGCGCTCGATCGTCATAAGATGTTGAAGAGCTCATATTTTTGGAATATGAAATCCCTCGAAGGTTGGGACATGATGCGCTGCCACAATATTACCGCTCGACTGAAGCGAACAAATCGTGCTGCTCGCCTGGGAACATGATTACGGTCACGGAAACCAGGCTCGAGGTGCCACTTCGGGCAGTGATGGATCTGACGTGTTGTAGATTTTGCCTCGCTCAAATCCCCAAACTCGTGGACGTGCCTTGCGCACTGGCTGCAAAGAATCCACTCTCCTGTGCTAATGGAGTTGCGACGGAAGCAACGCGACTCGACATCGTTAAAGATCCAACGCCTCGCTCATGGATGATCAGAGTTCCATCTTATACTCGGTCGTCCCGATTGAAATCAGAGCAGCCTTGACTCCCTTTGCTCTCCTTGCTCCAGAAAGAACTGTCCGCAATGTTTATTGATTTAACTGGCGCAAAACCGATGCAGAGGCAAGTCGCGAGAAGTTTTCTGAAGACTTTCGGAGGCGTGGAGAGCGGAAATTATTTCGAGCTTGACACCTTTTTTTTTAATAGTAAACAAGCGATGTTTTATTCAATTGATACGATGGTGAATTGACTGTTACGTGCCTGCTTCAGGCCGAGGCCGTGGCGCAGTCGCACGGAAAATACGCTGTTGGCAGTGTTTAGTGTGAGCATTCGGGGGGGGGGGAGGGGGGAAATAGACGTACCTACTGCTGGGATATCCAAGTATTGGTTAGCATAATATGGCTTTGATTTCGTTCCTGTCCACAGAGGCATAATATCTCTTAATAATTATTTTGATGAAGGAGCGCTGACATACAAGAATATTGTCGATGTAGTTGCGGATTTCTTCTGGCAGATGATTATACAGTTGGATGACGTTGAAGAAGACGTTGATAAACCTTCGAAGAATGTTGTTGTGAAAGTTTCCCCCAAAGGCTCAACTGTTTTGCTCAGCCGCTAGATCTGCTTTGTTCCCGACAGTGGAAAGATTTCGCAAAGAGGATTACGGGGTGTTGTCTGCTCTTAAATATCCGTGTCGGTCAAAGAGCGGACGTGCTACGGATGCAGAGCCTCATTTACAATCAATTCCAACATCATTCGTCCCGACCTGGGTGGCTCCGCGGATGGCGCTCGGCTGGCTTCGATGTTCCTGAGATAGAGTTTCCGACCTTGGACGAAATGCTGTTCCACTTCAAAGCAGGCTCTTCGACTCCGAATGGCAGCCTCTTGCGCTTCCTTCGCTGCATATATTGTCGAAAAGTTCTATGCATGCATTGTTTCTATGTCATGTTTCACATATGCAACAGATGAGATTTCAGTCCGATTAGTTTTTTCTCGTCCTCGCTTTCCAAGAGCTATGTAAGACTTTCAACGAGGCAAACATCTACATGCCTGTGGGATGTCGTCCGTGCTTCGAACACAAAGCATTGCTAACTCCTTCAGCGCTGTGGTTAATCTAGATTAGTCAATCTGAAAATCGATACTTCAAGAGTTTTCAGACCTACACATTTCGCGTTTCAGTTTTTCTCTCTTGACTGGGACCTGTCAATCTGGAGCGCTTTTCTGTTGAACCTTCGTGGATCTACTGGAATCTAAATTGCCTTCCTATTTGAGCTCCTGCATCTGATTTCTGTTCACTCACTACTTGCAGACTCCTTGGTGTTTTGCTCCTTCTGTTGTTGACTGCTCTCTCTTCATGGCAGATTCTTGAGTTGGTATTTCCGTATCGTCTTCGGCGGGGCTCCCCCGATGTCCTCGTTTCTTGGTTTGGTTCTTCTCGCATCGGGGGTCTCACTTTTTCGCTTCCTGTTTCTCCGTTTTCTTTTTTCTTCTTATCTTCGCGGTACTCGGTGCCAATTTTCACCTCAATGGCCGCAAAACGGATCCAAAGTCTGGGTGAGACTCGACTCGCGCTCGTTCTGGATGGAACGTTCATCCGCCACCAAAAGAGCAGTGACACGAATCTGGAGTTCACTAATGTGGAGTTCTCTTGCGCAATTATTATTGAGAATCACCTTTTATCATCGACAGAATAAGATGTTGAGGATGACGCATGAGCTGAGAGAAAATTTCGCTCGCCGCCACCGTATTCGATCTCACATACATATCGGAGACGCTCCTACGCCGGCCAGAAGGAAGCTCTGTTGTGCAAACCGTTCACAATCTGCACCATAAGCGGATTCATCGTCGACTTCGCGGGGCCGTTTCCTGGAACTTGGGAGGATGCAAAGATCGCGGAGGTAGTCCTGCAGAATGAGAACCTCCAGAAGCTACTGTGGCCAGGCGATACGCTCATCGTCGAGTGCGGATTCAGAGACGCGGTGGATCACATGAAGAGCATGGGCTACAACGTTGCGATGCCAGCGATGAAAGGCATTTTTGAAGCCCACACACAGAAACAAGACCAGATAGTATGGCGGATGCCTGGATCAAAAATATTCTGTGAACACGACTCAGAGACTAGTATTTCTCAACACACCCCCGTTCGCCGAGTCGTGTCATTTATAGATCCTTACAGCAAATCAGCTACACGTACAGTATCGGATCGACATTTGCAAATAGGTTCATTTGTATGTCACCTCGATTCTGATCAATAAATGTCCAAGTTATATCTATCCGTTTGAAGCGTTCGGCATTCGTGATCTCAGTGCTCTGGCTGAAGCATCGGAGATTTCTTGAGCGATAAACAATGGTTGTCTTGCGCAATGGCAAACGAGCAGGAAACGACACTGTCGCTCCCTTTGTTACGAATGGAGATCGTAGGTAGATTCTCCACAGCGAATGAAGAAAGGCAGCCGCTCCCTCGCTCTCACCCGACCTCCTCTACCGGCAGTGAGATCGATCTCGATTCCGACGTGGAGAGACATTCACGCTCGATCTACAGCCGCCAGCGGACCATCCTCGGTCCGGGTGTTGGGTAGCGCTGAGTGGAGCGGCACCGAGATTATCAAAATCGACGGTGTTTTTCATCAGTGATACTCCCTCTACGGATTCGACCTTGGATTCGTAATACCGTTACCTCCGAATCTCCAGAACGTTTGGTGGAAGAAGAAAAAAATGACTGAAAAATTCGACTGTGTCCATCTAATGCTCTACATCCTGCTCCAACACGAAACATAGGCGATGTACCAGACGATGGTTGGCATGATAAAAGAAATCCACGACACCTTCCAACCAGATCGCATGAATCGCGATTTCGAGATAGCCGCTATAAACGCCTTCCGTTCTGCGTTTTCGGCAGCATCGATCGACGGATGCTTCTTCCACCTCGTTCGCAACATGAAAAAAACATGTACGGAGCGCAGGACTGCAGGAGCTGTACGATAACGATCGCGGCTTCGCCATCCAAGCAAAGTGTATCTTCGCCCTGGCATTCGTTCCGCTTGCAGATATCGAAGCTGTATTCGAGGAGCTGAGTGAGAAGTTCTCACCAGAGCTCCAGCAAATCCTCGATTGGTTTGAAGACACCTACATCAGGCAACTAAATAGGCGAGGTGCACGCCGGCAGCCGTTTCTTCCGCACGCCATGTGGAGTGTTCACCAGCGCACGATCGAAGGAGGACACCGTACGAACAACCACGCGGAAACGGCGACGAAACGCCTTAAGACAGAGCTCGGCGAGGACAGTCCCTCCTTGTGGAACTTCATCAAATCCCACTTCTGACACCAAATTGTGGCTTACGCTCTAGGCTGTGGAAGAGAATGAATACACGTTTGTCTCCGTACTCTTCGGTAGAGCGGTTGGCGCACTGTGAAGATCGTTCAGCGACGGCGTCGAGGACGGCTCACGTGGAAGGGTCGTACGACCGAGTGGTTCTGACCCTCTCGGAGTCGGCCTGGTCAAGCCGGACCGAGATCGATGTGGATCAGCTGTTGTCTAGAGAGATACAGACGTCTGTCGGGGGAGCCGCGCTGACGTCATCGTCGCGCCGCGCTGACGTCATCGTCGCGCCGCGCTGACGTCATCGTCGCGCCGCGCTGACGTCATCGTCGCGCCGCGCTCGGCCGACGATCTCCAAGTGCCTCGGTGCCGCTACCGATTTATTGATTGAATCGTACGTTATGCTCGAGGGATGCGGCGCTCTGCTTGAGACGCCGACCGTTCGAGATTCTTGGAAAATGGATTCATGATACATTTGGAAGAGTATCGCTGGAATAAAGAAGTTACCCTGAAAGTCAACCGATCTCGACCATTAGTTATGTGAGTATGTTGGGGTTTTCAACTCTGAGATTCCTCGCTTTCGGCGTGGAATCGTCACTGCGTTGGTAGCTCTCCGATAGTCGCGTCGTTCTCGCCATTCCGATTCATCAAGTTCCGGCTCTGCTGGCTCACCGCGTCGGTTCCCGAAGCTTATCGTCTCCGCATCTCCTCTTGGAGCCATCACCCCGAGTTCCCGGTCAGCGTCGGAAGTTCAACTGCCAATCGACATGAGCCGAATTCGTCGCCGGACTTCCTACCAAGACTCCATATCACCACGCGCTGTGTCAACGTGAGCTTTGGTTAGATCTCCAAACTTCAGCAGATTCCCGCGAAGTCTTCGGCCTCGCCTGGGCGTCCCTAACCAACGCTGAGCGCGCGCCTTACAGGGAATATTCTACTTTTCTGGCGACTGGTTTTCCTAGGCGAGATGGGAATGCTCCAGCTTGCTCGACGACTTCGTTATAGCTTATCTAGAATCGAGGGATTGTTGTCATATCGAAAGTCGAATTCGACCTGTTCCTCCATACAGCTATGCATTCGCTCATGCCAATTATCTCCGTTCGCGGGGTTCTCCTTCGTGATACGCTCTTATGTCGCTCCGATTCGGTGTTCCGACTTGGAGACGCCGTCCGTCTAGACTCCCGCGATCCGGTTACGCCAAACTCTCGACGAAATTCGTCAAATATCGGTGGAAGAATATTTCATCTGTTGGGCCGGGGAACCTGCCAGTGGACCCCGCCCACAAAAGTGAAAGCGTGATCTCCGGGAGAGAGTACTCGGAGATGGAAATCGACAGACCCGTCAAGTAACTCCTTAATAAACAGGCAGTGCAGTCTCGTAACTCCGTAACGGCGTGTCTTTATTCGAACTTGTAGTGATTCCTTCCCCAGTGGACTTGGGTGTTTGTTCCTCCAGTTGTGTGAGATACAACATTCTCAAAATCATATCGTGACTGGAACGCGATGAGCTCGCGTCGTGAGACCAACATTTCCGTGAACAGCCCAACGGGTTTTTCATGCTGTTGCTCCGTGCCCAGAGGGAGTTTGCCGAACTTCCTGAAGAACACCAGAGAGAACTGGCTAGTTTGCTGTGGAGTCGGTTGCCGGAAAGGCAGCAAGATCGTCTTCGCGACGATCGCCGCGTCATCAGTGCGACTGAGGTTTGACAACGCCGTCAAGAAGCCGAAGAGCGTGCCCAGCGCCGCGTCGCTGAACCCTGCCGTGCGCCGAATGCTGAGCTTCCACCTCTCGAGGAGCGCGTGCGCGCTGCTCTCGGACCTCGCGACCCAGCGCCGCGCCGCGCCGCGCCGCTGAACCCTCCGAATACGTTGTTTCTGTGCCAATTTGCTGAAATTTTCCATTTTGCTTCGATATTTGTTTGATATCCCTAGCTCGCTTATGTTCTTTGAGTAGGCTAGCTGATCGGTTGGATCGGTTTTCCGGGTGTTTCAGTTGTCAGTGTTTTCAGGATCCCGCTGGTAGTTCTCTTCCTGCGAAGTTTTTTCAGCTTTCTCCAGTGGATACAGTTTCTTCATTGGGCGGTTCAGGATTTGGCCTCTGGTTGTGTTGATTGTGCACGATCGTGCTTGGGCTGGTGACGTGTTCTCAGGGATTGCTATCACGCGGCATAGCGGCCACAACGCTCGGTTGTTCAACGTGTCTTTGGGAAGGCAAACGTCGCCGATGTCGATTGGGTTCGCTTTCGTGTTGGCTCGCTTGTGTGCCGTTCGTAGATATCCGAGCTATACTCCCTGGAATCGCTTCCAAAATGAGTTTAAGAGTCGCTGCTGGTATTTCCAGCGTTTGGAAAATACGATTTTGTCCGCGTTTCCTCTTTTCAGCGGTTTCAGGCTGTGTTGGGGAAATATAATATCGCCTTTCATTCCGCATAGCAGGTTTGTCGGGCTGTGCGCTTCGACTTCATTTGCTCCTGCTGCTACGGTGGTGATCAGGCGTCTGTTGACCAGAGCCTCTACTCCGCTGAGGGGTATTTCCAGGTCTCTGACGTGGGAATAGCTGATCCCAGGATCTTCTTGACCGGTTTTTCGATCACACCGACTAGCCTTTCCCATTATCCTCCAAACCACGGCGCTTAAGGTGTGATGAACCTCCAGCTAATGAAGGAATCTGCGAGCCATTTTTTGACGTCTCCGTCTTTGATGTGCTCGAAGATGAATTTGATTTCTTTTGCCGCTCGCTGGAATGAGAGACAAATGTCTGAAGTAATCGTTCGGACTGTCTGGAATCGGTTGGCGAATTTTTGAAGTGCACCCAGCACTTCCGCCGTTGAGAGATCTGTAGGTAGCTCGAACAGTACTGCTCGAGTAACTGCGCAGACGAATAGCAAGAAGTAACACTTGTGTGGCGGACGAATTCGGAAGAAAGTGAAAACACGGGGTCTTGAGACACTTTCGGAACTGATCCGCTCACGTGTTCGATTCGCACTCCGACTATCGGTTGAGTCGCGAGTGATCGACTCTGAGTCAAAGAGACGGGGTCTCTGAGACCGATGGATTGAGCTACCGACGAGTTCGGTTTTATGACTGTTAGGTTAACTTGTCGTTTTTCTTTACGACCTGCCGTGGGCTTGTGTACCGTAATTCCACTCTAGAACAACAACAACTCTGACGGCACACAGATGTGTGCGCGGCGACGTGCTGTCTGGCATGCACCGTGCGATGCCGCCTGACGGCTCGTCGCCCGTGACGTCACTCGAGAAGAGTGGCGGCTTTTCTGGGAGTATGCGAATCGAACCCTGAGTCGGAGTGTCCGTTAATTTACTGCTGCTTCAGTGGTCTCTTTTTTGTTCTGTAGATGGCTCAACCACGAAGGCGTAGGGGATGTTTCTTCGACCGTTCTCCTAGCGGGATACTCTACTGGCAGCTTTTAAGTGACGAGCCACGGCTCCGCGACTATCCCAACTCGGATTTGATGCGCATTGTGAGGTTGATGTGGGACAGCCTGCTCGAGGCAGAAAGACTGCCATACCGACAGTATTCAAAGTGCCTAAGGGGCAAAGCCGGTCAACCGATGCCTTCCGCCGCCCCGCCGCAGTGCTCTCGTGTCCTCAGGTACCAGATCCCGTGTTGCTGGTACAGTGCAGTGTACGTCTCCGTTCTTGAAATGGAGGCAGCCAGCGAGCCTCGCCGCGTGACCATCGCCCGGGAGTTGGGCCAGCGGCGTCTTCACTTTGAAGAGCCTGCAGGAATAGGCGAGGCTTATGGCCTCCTGCGTACCCGAATGCTGGAGATTCGCCGAGCGAACGGCGCATCCGAAGAAGTTCTTAACCATCACCGGGCCCTAGAGGCCACGAGCCGGCGTCTTTACAATCGCATCTGCCTACGTTACTTCCATGGCCAGGCCCACAATTCCGCAGCGGCCCGTTACCCCGAATTCGCCACCATCGCTGCGATGGAACATGTTCTCCGCGCCCGTCACGCACTCCGTGATGACGACGACGACGCAAATGAAGAACCTCCGATGCCGGAAGAAGAAGCTCGCGATCTCACCGAAGATGTCCAGGCCAAGATCGTCGACGAGCTTGCCATCGAACCCGACGGTAAGGCCGACGACGGCGTCGGGAAAGGCGACGTTGACGAAAAGGAGCCTGAAGCCCTTGAGGCTGACGACGTCGGCGACGCCAGCGACGTTGACGAAGAGGGGTCCGAAGCCCCTGAGACTGACGACGCCGACGAAGCCAACGACGTCGACGAAGAGGGGTCCGAAGCCCCTGAGACTGACGACTTCGACGAAGCCAACGACGTCGATGAAGACGCCGACGAACTTCGACGATATTTCGCCCGTGACTTCTTTGTACCGGAACGGTCCTGAGAAATCGCACCCCGTGTGGAAGAACGGGGCTGCTGCGCCATGAATCTGGATCACTCCTGGGCTAATGAAGTGAGACCGCTTGAGAGAAAAGTCACCAAGGATTTGATCAAGTCTTTCCAAAAGTTAGACAAACAGGATCACGTTGAAGTTGATGATACAGAAGAGCTGCACGAGTCGGATTAACAAGATGAAGATTACCTGCCTCTGATCGACGACTTTGAGACCAAAACTAGTTGGAAGTCTTTCTCGTATGAATACGTTTGTAAGGTTCTTGACTTTGTGGACACTCATCCCAATTGGTCGTTCAATAGCTTGACGAGCATGCTTTCTTCGGTCCCCGCAAGCTCACCATTGCAACCGTCTCGAAGATCTTCCCTCTTACAATACGCAATGTGCATGCAAGTCACCTATAGCCAAGATGCCGCTCAATCCGGGCCGCCTACCAAAAAAACCTCAGTGTTTTCACTGTCTCCGACTACCGAACAGTAGTTCTCAACGACGAAGATCGTTACAACGAATTCCTGGATGCTACGGAGGAGTTGTGGTTGCCCGCTTGGCTAACCTGCTGCGCGGACTGTCGTCGAGACGATCCCGTTGTAACGAAATTCCACTCGTCGGAATTCGGTCGGTTCCGAGAGGTCTCTCGTGACGAGTTCGACTGTATTCTGTGATTATCATGGAAAATAGCTCCATGTTGATGCAAGACCAGCCATCGGACTATTTTTTCTCTAGAATTTTGTGCGAGCACTCAGCTCGGGAGAATAACGTTTTCAGATGTACTTGCAACACAATTCGATGTCAATGTCGACAAAGACAAGTTCTCACCAATGCTCTGCTTATGGAGTGGAGTGTCAAGATTTCGAATTATCTGATTTGATAACCATCAACATAGAACTCTTTCTGCGGGTCATCCTCTTTCGCCGAAATTTCCCACTGTGCGACGGCGTTGATATGTCGGAGGAGTCCGACGACTGAAACCTCAAACTGACACTCCGCTCTCGTAGGTGCCCGCAGTCTGCTGTTACCGGTGTCTCAGAATGAATAATCCTCGCCTCTCTCTCCTCTTGGAGTTTCAATAAACAACGTTCATACCGAGTCGTGCCTCGCCGATCTCCTTCTCCAAGTGTGTCTCTCCACACGCTTGCAGCCCTCTGTCCTACCTAATTGACCTCCGTGTCCACCTGGCAGCCTTGACATTCCAGTCATCAGAGCTTCTTTGACTGTTGCTGCGACATTCAGTTGCACTTCAGTTGCGTTCTGCGGCTGGGTACGGCCATCTCAGAAGTCCCTGACAGAAGTTTGTACCCTGACAAGGACCGTGCGCTACCAACAAAATGGAACCGGAAGGTCCCCTTTTAAGATCACGAAGGCAATGGTATCGTTTCTTCGAGGACGTGCACCGCATTACGGCCGGAGTGGGAGGCATGACCTTCCTATCAGACCTGATGCTGCACATCCGCTGCGCTCGGACAGTGAGCGAAGAACTGCTGGTCTTGGTAGACATTGCAAACTTCGCCGGCTCACTCGAGATGGTCTCCTTGAGTGAATTCGGCCGTACGATGACGGCTGATACCGTCAATATGTTCCCTGAAGCAGTCACAGGTCGCCTCACGGAACATCTTCGGGGCCCGGTCAGCCGCCGGGTGAAACGAATCAATATCCAAATCGTTCGCATGGAGGGACTATGATCAGAGAGTTAGTCCTTTCTGTCTTCCTGCGACCACAAGCTCCCTTACCAACAGTGAAGCCGCGTTAGCGTGCACCCCACTAGTAGGGATCCCCGTTAGGGGGGACACCGTCAAGACTGTCGAGCACGAGAGAGCACAAGAGGAGCCGAGTACGTCAACTCCAGTAGCGAGTTCGCTCCCGTGTTCTGTGGGGGTCATACCCTCTTGCGCAACGGTCATGCCGTACGTCACAGTACATATAGCAGTTGGGAGACACGGGTAGAAGAGTTGGCACGGGAACGAAACACGAGGTGTGCTCAGTGACCGAATAAACAGTGAACGCTGAAGAAGGAGTTAAGTGTCATAATCGTAGATTCGAGGATCCGAGGTTCAGTCCCTACACAACGAACTCAATCGGAATGAGCATAATCGGCGATCAAAGTTGGGAAAATCGTCGCAATTGGTGTTGGAAATAGGCTAAATAGAGGAGAACAAACACAAGCGGCATAAGCGGCCGGACAACCGAAATTCTGGTTCAAACAGACAGAGGCGACGCACAGCGGTTCACTAGGGGAAAAATGAAACGCGGACATAACAGAATCCCTTCGGAGTCGTCTTCGCATGAATCTGGGATAGCATGCCGTTCCCTATCCCTGAGATGCTCCGATGACCGTATCCAGATGTTCGTCAAGCGAAGGAGCGCCAATGTGAGCAACGAGCTACGAAACCGTCAACACCATTCTTGTTGAGTCCGGAGGTGGTCGAGAGTACCAGTGTTGGAAATAACCAAGGTCATTCTGCCAGTTTTGCTTCGGCATTTGCATTTCAGTCTAGACTTCTTGTACGGTTTTACTATCACGAATATTTTAGTAGGAAATCTCACTAGTTTACGTCACTGCTTCATCCCAAGGCTAACGCGAGGAAAGTGACACATCGTAACCAACTGTAGGGAATATAGGTAGCCCGCCATAGAATTCGTCGCAGAGTACGTTTGAAGTAGAGAGAGAAAGCGTAACGAGAGATGACAGTGCGTAGAGAGCCGGCGCGGAGGCGCGCGCGTCTCGAGTGTGCTGACGAATCGAGCTGAATGAAGAGAAGTAGCTGCGAACCACCGTGTTCTTCGTATCGAAGATAGGCAAAAAGGCGGATTACAACACAACGGCACCGTTCTGAATAAAAGCACGGTTCGGCTCATGCCGAGCCGCTCGGCTGTGTTACCAGCAACGGAGCCCGTCTTCACTTCTGCCATCGACTAACTGACGAGCTCTTGCACCGGGGCACTTGCACCGGGCGAAGCTTCCAGGGGGCGCAAAATCGGGGTTCTGATCTTGTGATAACATGTATATAATGCAAAAAACTTTCGATACTCCGACATCGCTAGGTCCTGAAACTTGAGTTTTTCCCACGAAAAATCGGTCGTGGGGGCGCTTTCTCGATGATCTGCCCCGGGCGCCGTCGAGGCTAGATCCGCCACTGCCATTTTCCAGCATCCAGTCCATCTTCAGTAACACAAGCACCGCTCGGAGCTCTCAGCTCAGCCTGGCCAGGAGGCCTAGTTCATGCCAGAGTCTTGCTGCTGTAGACGGACGCCGCATCGTCCATGAAAAAAGCCGGCGTTGCTCTACGAGTCATCGTCCCAAAGATGATTCACGTGACCTGTCTTGCCCACGCCTTGCATAATGTGTGCGACGAGATTCGCAGACTGTTTCCCCAAGTCGACAGATTGATCGCAAATGTCAGAAAATGGATTTCATGGTCAGACTGCGTCAGCACAGTCGAGGGGCGCAGAACTGCATATTCGGGTTTGCAGGATGTATATGTTAGAATGGTGCTCTCAGTCAATGCGCGCTCTCCCGTCATTCAAATCCAACGTTCCAGAGGGAACGTCTGCTACCAGAAAATAAATAGTGAGAATCTTGTGTCGCTCGCCGCAACAAGTCGCGTGTCCTCATTCTCAGTTTCCACAGTAAATAGCCGAAAATTATCAGTATACCATAGCCCATGAGCTATCAATGCGACGTTCTCCAAGCAGCAGTTGGAGAATACTATTTATAAGCCATTTCTGGCCGTAAACGAACGTTTACGCGCGGTTGGGACAACTTCCTTCGGCGCACTTTCGTAGGCAGACTCTTACGTTGTTTCGACGGGGCTCATGTAAATCGTCATTCCAGCGTCAGCTTCGTTTAGAAAAGATCTTTGACATGTTAGAACCTACATTCATGAACAAAGCGCTGACAGCGACATCGCCTACTCGCTCCGCGTCAGTTAGTGAGTTTCCCTGAACTGCGGCTCGCGGAACTAGCGTGGTAGCTTTTTTTTGCAATTCGTGCTGCACTCGCGATTCCCCGAATTTGACGGAAGGTACGTCTTACCGGGCGCCAGCCATTGATTCTTACCGGACGTCACAGTAACGGAAACAGTCAATACTCAGTCAATAGAAAAACCGAGATTTGTGCTTCCGACCCAAATTGACCCCAGCTTTCCAACTGTGTTTCGTGCCTTACAGTCAAACTTCCGATTCCTCATCCCTTCTATAATATTTCGGAGCGAACGCGCTCCGTTCTCTTCTATGAAAGACTCGGACGAAATCCCGCGTTTAGAAATCGATCCAGACGCCCATCTCGATGCAATGCATCCCTCATCGTTATCTTTGACATTTTGAATCATCCTTAATGGCCCAACGATTTGTCGATACATTCCGCGACGTACCTTACGTCGGCAAGTCTGTGACCGAAACGGCCCCGTTTTTTTTGTCGCGGCTCGTCGCCAAAAGTTCAGTGAAGCGCCGTCGCGAGTGGCAATTCTCCGACAAGATTCCCAAAACCTCCAATTGCCACCGTAACCGATCCTGACCAGAGGTTGCAAGTACCCGGGAAATAGGACCCGGGTCCGATTTTGATACCCGCGTCCGGAGTACCCGCTTTTTGACTACTTGCGGGGTAACTATGCAGAGTTTTTTGATCATATCCCGCTAATGCTGAGCCAACTTGATTCCAGCGAGACGGTGGCGGTGTCCATAGACATATCTCAGGGATTGTTCAGGACCCCGGCCTCAAGTCCCAGATAACCTTCATCGGCGCAAATTATGCACAGCTCCCCTCAAATTGTCTGCCAGCTTCGATTTCCCGGCTCAGGCTCGGAATCGCGTTCATAGCGCCGAAAGACCGCAAGAGGCTCTCGTCCTGCGAATATACCAGACGGTCTCGGGGACGACAGGGATGGACGTCGATTACGAACCGCCTTCATAATCCGCATCAGCAGAGCTGATCGAATTGAACCACGAAAGGGTTGTCGCAGGTGAGAAGTACTGTTTCGTTTGCGGATCGAGGAGCTCGCGGACCAGGATGCCCGCTCGGGTCAGGAATCCTGATTCAGGATGCAGGCATTCAAGACGCGACGACTCTTCATCCCGAAAAACAATGGATGCTGTCCGAAGCATATGCTTGGAGATACACCGTACGAGGATGATTTGATGCGAATGATGGTTAACGGAAGCACTTCAGTGCTCGATGCAGCCGAGCTCGAGTGGTACACGGAGATGTTCTCTGCCGAGAGCAATGCATCACTCAGAATCCAAGTCGGCAACCGCAGTGTGACGGAGGAACAGATTATCACATTCACGGGCCTCACCTCCGAGCAACTGACGGCACTTCCAACGAGTCTAAAATTCACGCGAGGAGCCAGAACGAGATCCATCCCCGAAGCTATCGTTATCTTCCTTTTCAAAATGCGACCGGGCACTCCGAATCTTGTGATCTCTGCATTGGTCGGACTTCGGGACCCTCAGAATGGCAGCGAAATCATGCAGTCGGTCATCGGATATTTCGGAAAACACATTCTCCTTCACCGATTCGATTTGTCCGCATGTGTACGAGAGGACTTGATTCGAAACGAGACGTTTCTTTTCATCGAGAACCTCTGCGGAACCAATACCCTGGCTACATACGACGAAACATACATACGAAACGATAGGAGCGCCAACAACGCTTTTCAGAGGAAGTCGTCCTCAGGCCAGAAAAAAGACTCATCTGTGCAAGCCGTCCACGATTTGCATGAGGACAGGATACATAGTTGATACTGTCAGAGACGGAGGGAAGCCAACATCATGCAGGGATTCTGCGTGAGACACGGAGTTCTATACATGGAACTCAACGGGAGGAGACTGCTCGTCGTCCCGAAAGTAGTCTCCTGGTAGTCGCACACGATAAGGGAGGACACTAGCGATAGCGAGGAAGACACTCCGTTGCGTTTCCCAATGTGGCGGACGAATTCTGGAGGAAGCGATAACACGGGGTTTTGGACACTTTCGGAACTGATCCGCTCACGTGTTCGATTCGCACTCCGACAGTCGAGTGAGTCGCGAGTGATCGACTCTGGGTCAAAGAGACGGGGTCTCTAAGACCGATGGTTAGAACTAGTTTACCGAAGGGTTCGGTTGCCCTACTTGGGCTTCCGTCGTGAGATTGAATGGTTGTTGACGAAATAAATAAACATTTGAAACTCGTTTCTACCTAGTTACCGCGTCTCTCTCTCTCTGCTCTCTTGTTAGTGTGTGTGTTTCTTGTGGTATATCGCTGGTGATGATTAAGCTCCAGGCACAACGGAAAGCCTCCGTTTGTCACAATCCCCCCAAATTTCGGGAACCCGAATTACGTGACGTTTCATGGATTTCGGGATGGTGGGTGGTTGGAAGGCTCTAGAGTTTGTCGGTTTAGTTTTTGCGCCTTACGCTTTCAGATTTCGGCGCTCTCAGCGCTCTCGAGACTTTTCTTTCCCGATCACCTTTCCGGCTCCGCCCCGGAGGACGAATTGGAGAGCAGAATTTTGCGCCGACATCGTCACTCTGCTTTCTGCCTTGAGCGTTCTTCGTCGTTCCTCGTTTCCCTCTGTGCGTTTGGATTCAGCCATGGCGGTGTCATCGGACTTTTGTCATATCATCGGACTTTTGAGGTCCTTCGTCGGAGAAATGACGAAGTGACGAAGATGTGGTGCATTTCATGCTCACATCGTCCGATCCTTTCCTTCACTTGGAATGGTGAATCGTACTCGTTTCGTTTATTCACAAGAACTAGCATGACGCTGGAAATTATGAGATCTGCAAGGCGGGATTTTCAAACTCGAGAACACAACAGCTTCCTCCTTGGCAATTTCAAATTCTTCAGAGCTTTACACAAAATACAACTCAGTTATTTGAGCATTTCCTTCTTCGTTACAACTTGAGTTAAAATCTCGCTCTGGTTCAAATCTTACTGGAGGGACACCTCTAGTCAATCGATCGGATCGTCTCATATTCTACCGAGTCGGTGGCCGAGGTGATTCGACAGGCCGTGAATCAAGATCGTTGCGCCGACTGCTGGGCGACGTCGCATAGATCGTTGAACGGGCGGTGCACAGCCCGAGGTGTCCAGTGCTACTACTGTAAGGGTACTTGGCACTATTCGAGGTGCTGCCCGGAGAAGATTCGTGAACGCTGCTACAAGTGCCAGCAGTACGGGCACCGCCAGCGAGATTGTTTTTTTTGTTTTTCGTAAACAACCCTGTTTATTTTCCACATCTGAATGACATGTATGTTAATATGTAATGGTCCACGAGGGCTAGGCCCTGTCCGTGGTGATGGGTGGAGACGTGAAATTTTTCATTCTTCAGGGATCGGGGAGAGAGGAGCAGGCTCAACTGCCAGGCAAACAATTTCAAAGCAGAATTTAGGGGAGCATGGTTTCGATCTCACTTATTGAGACAGTTGTCAGAAATTGTCTGATTCTTTTCTTTCTGTCAGAAACCCGGAGTGTCTCCCAGGTTCTCAAATAGTCAGGGAGTTGGTTGATTACAGCAAGGTACTGATGAGTGTACAGTCTCCTGGTGCGCTCTAGACGGAATTGAGGCATTCTTATGTATCCAGCCTGGTTTCCTCTGGTGGAATATTGATGGTTCAGAACGTTTTCTTCTTCCAATCTGATTGCAATGGGGGACTGTCTGACTTGTAGGTGATCCAAAAGCACGGCCAAGTAGAGCTTGCGGAGGGGCTTTATGTTGAGTTGTTCATATAGTGTTTCTATTGGCGTTCCTCGAGCTCCCTTGGACATTATGCGTACACATGTGTTTTGAATTCGCTCAATAGGAGCAAGCACCGTACGAAAGGCGGAACCATAGGCCAGAAGACCGTAGCGTAGATGAGATTCAAAGAGTGCGTGGTAGGTTCTCCTCAATACTGTTGAGGAAGCAGCTCTTTTGAGTTTCGTTATGCAAGCAACAACAGATCTCAGCTTCCTCACAACTTGTTCAATGTGTGGTTTCCATGAGAGCTTGTCATCCAAGATGAGGCCGAGGTATCTGGTTTCTCGTACGCAGGCCACGAGGGGGCAAGTACACTGATGGTTGGGGTCAATTTCCGAGTGGATCCTCACGTCTGGCGGACACTTGACATGCTGATTGCCGAAAATCATAAAGTCACATTTTTTCGCATTCAGGAGCAATCCATTTGAGTTGGACCATCTTAGAACACGTGCCAGGAGTTGCTCAATCTCATTTGCCTCGACAGATCTAAAGAAGTTCAATAGGAAGCAAGTGTCGTCCGCATAGCCGATCGAAATAAGTCCGTTCCCATTCATCTCTGTGAGCAGATGATTAATGTAGATGATAAATGCCATTGGAGCAAAGACACCTCCCTGGGGGGCTCCACAAGTGACATCAGCTGGGCCAGATCGTAGGTTTCCGCAACGGAGTCTCTGAGATCTATCCTCGAAATATGATGCGATGACTCTGTGTGCACTCTCTACTACTCCGATATGGTTCAGCTTGGAGAGGAAACGCCCGTGTGGCAAACAGTCGAACGGCATCAATTATGCCTTCAGCTGCAGAAAAAATAATGAGTATGATTCCTAGTAGAACATTCGTTGTCACTCGCTGTTCAAGTGGACGAAGTAACCTATACATTCGAGTACTCAATGCAACTAGTATTTTGATTGACCGGCCGACTCTTCGGCAATCGTTTTTTCGGAGCGGTTCAAGAAACAACAAGCGGCCCTTCGGGGGTTCTGGAAACGATTTCAAAACGAGTATCTCCAAAATTTACGATCGGCTCACTTCCGCAAGCCACAGGAAAGCCGCACTCTCAAGCCAGGGGACATTTGCATTCTGCATTCCGCAGATGCTTCGAGAGCTTATTGGCCTCTCTGTCGCGTTCAGACGGTCTTCGGCGGGGAGGGGACTGACCGCAGGCACCGGTCATGTGAGATCAAAATGAGTACTGGTCAAATCCTGAAGCGCCCGATCCAACTACTATACCCACTGGAAGTGTCAGATTTCTAGTGCGGTTCGCGAGACAGCGATCTACAAACCGGCACCCGTCTAAATGAATGATCGCTCAAAAATTATGGCAAAGCAAACTTACCGAAGAAAAATGATGATGATATATACAATGAACAGGCACGTGCGACACGAGCTACTGAGGGAAGGAGCGCCACGCGCCCTCCCCAGAGCCGTATCCACGCCTCATATGAGCTGCGGAGACTTCCAGCACGAGCGAGACCGCCTCCAGGGCCACGGCTTCGGAACGGAATCGACGGACCGATCTCGACAAGTCCTGCGCCCAGCGGCGCTCAGCCGGAGAGAAGCGCAACCAATGATCGGCTGCAACCGCTCTTTGCGCTTCCTCCGGGACATCTCGCAGCTCGGGGTTCAGAGCTCGCAAGAGCAACAAGTAGATACCAGTTGGCGAAGATTCCCAGGATGGCATGTTCACCGTTCGCGGACTCGATCAAGAATGATCAAAAAATAAGACACCGATGTCGTTCGAAACAAGTGAAGCAATGTCGCCGATGAACACCTCAATTCGTTTCAGCACATTGGAAGAGAGTGGTTGACGCGACTCAGATTCGAAGGCTCCGTTAGGTATTTCGAGCTTCTCTGGGCCATGTAATATCGGCCGCAAATTCACTTCGCTGTCCAAGGGAAACGATTTCAATTGTAAGCGCCCAAGAGAAGTTCGCTTGGCGGAGGCGCAGGTTCGAGTAACGGATAGTGGATCGATCGCTGGATAGACCCTGAGAGACGGCGGCATGCGACGATAGCGCCGTCTAGCGGCAAAGCGAGGCGTTAACATAGAGTAGATCAAAGAGAGTCTTCGTGAAGGAAGCATCTCGGCCAGCCGGGGAGGCTGAAGTCGCGAGATGCGAGATCAATAAAAGAGTGAAAAAGAAGCATCCCGTGTGATCCCTCTTCCTAGAGAGTCCAACCAGGTTCCCCCGACTGAGGCTGTTACATTGCAGCGGTGGGATGCCTGGTTGGACTCTCTAGGAAGAGGGATCACACGGGATGCTTCTTTTCACTCTTTTATTGATCTCGCATCTCGCGACTTCAGCCTCCCCCAGAATTCGCTGGGTACGGCCTACGGGTCAGCTTGATAAAGAACCATATCCCAAAGATAAAGTGCATAGCCATGTTTTAGTATTCAATGCCCGCCTTTCTAGTGTACTCGGAAGTTCGGCGGGGAGTGTCAACAATAGTGAAAAGAGATAAGTAAAACCGATCATTTCACATTGTCTGAATTCAAATGAATGCCGCGTCGCCTCGAGACCGCTTCGCTTTCCGAACTTCTCACGCTCTCTGCAGCCGATGGATGTTCTCCCTCTCTCCACTAAGGGGCTGGAGGAAGACGTCTCATCCCGAGGTGGAGAGACACACACGTTCAACCACTCGCCTGTGCAAGTCGCCAACGAGCTTCTGACAGGCCGTGGATTCCACGGAAAGCGATTCGGAACTCCGCGACGTCGGACTTCAGCAAGAAAACGTATTTTCATTGTGTCCTCACAGTTCAGCAACGTACAGCCTGCGTGCTGTGCGCAACACAAAACGAGCTGAAGAAACTGGAGAGCCGCGATGCTGCAGAAGACGCGAGCTCGCGAGGAATCAGGTCGGTGGATCGATATTCGAGCAGTATCTCAAACGGGTAGTGCGTGACGAACATATTCGCCGTGATCGAGCAGTACTCGCCGAACGCCAATTGGGTTATCGTGGCCGTCACAGGCAGGATATCGTGGAGAATAGCGCGCAACCCGTAGGCGCCCTCAGTGAAGAAGCTCAGGAGGCACTGAAGAAACTCTTCAAGAACTATCGGGAAAATTTCTAGTTCAAGGATCTCCGTGAATCGCGATGTGCTGCACAATTTCATTTGATCATAACTCCGAGCCCAGCGGACGGATTCTGATGAACTTTTTTTTTCAAAATGGAGCTCTTGCATTTGGCATTGACATTTGGCGGTTGAGAACTTTGGGTGTTTCCAACTGGGTTTTGCAACACTCCCGGCCAACCGGGTGCCGGTTCTGCTGCTGACGACCTAACACTCATTACACTGCTCGAAAATATTTGAAACACATTGTATGGTGCACATTCGTGTACTCTATATGTCCGACTTTTGGCTCTCACATCAACTCATCCATGATTCATTCTATAAACTTTGATATTTGACTGTTCTCGTTCCGGTCTCGTTGACACATTTCGATCTTTCTACTTTCGCGAGATTTGGAAAAGTGCTTGCGATGACATCCGAGACCTCACTGTGGAGTTGTTTCCTTTGAGTCGGGCTTCTCGATTGGTTCTGAACTATAGAATCTCGGCGAATCACGACGTTGCATCGCGCTGGCAATGCTTTTCAGCGTCGCGGTTCCCGTCTTGGAAGGTATAAATGGTCGCTTTTATTCGTTGTTTTTTCATTCGGCTTTCTGTCGAGTTTTGCGTGTCTCTACCACTTCCTTCGCCCGTCCGTGAATATGGTAGCCTTGGAAGACGATCGTTCGAAATCTCTTATCGGTTTGAAGAAACGCGATTTCGTTGACGTTGTGAGCAGGCTCATGATATTGAGAAATACTCATGTTCCAATCAGGCCGTTTTCATATTTCTCTATAAACTGGGGACTGAATTAGCTGGAGACAAAATCGCAGCTACTTGGGGACTGCCATATAGTTCAAATATATCAGATATAGACAAGAATGTACTCAATGAATTTTTTTTCTTGATAAATATTCGGCTTTATTGATTGTATGGATCAATTGTACTATTCGGACCAATCGCAATGGGTCTACCGACCCGTGTCGCGAACTTGGGAGGAGCGCATCCTAGTGACATTTTTCTGCTGCAGTATATATAACAAGCCAATCAGGTGTTGATCTTAAGATACGATCAACTAGATTTTGTGGGGGAGGAAGGGGGGAGGGGGAGGGGGGAGACCAATATCTTTCCCTACATACGGGGCTGTTCGGCACTGTGTTGGTGGCCCGGGCTGCTCGGGTGGGTACACTGGCTCATAGATAACTGAAGGCAGCTTTCTATGAAGCTTTCCGATGCACTGCTCACAAAGTTTAGACATAATTCCTTTTTCGCTTTCCTTGAGAGGATCGGGTTGTCGAGCGACCCCCTGAGTTCGTCTGGTAGCATATTGTGAATTCTTATGAATTGGGTTCTCGGCAATCGTTGGGTCGTGGCAGTGGCGGGTTTTGTGATAGATAGTTTGCTTTGTTCTTTGAATCTGGTTCTGTGGCTGTGCTTTGGTTTCTCTAGCAGGTGTAATCTTGGTATCATCGTCATGATCAGTTTGAATATGTAGAGTTTTCGGATGTCTAGGAGTTTGCTCTGTTCAAATAGTTGTCTGGTATTTGCCTCTCGGTTTGTCCCGTAGAGGCCCCTTATCGCTCTCCTTTGGATGACGGCTAGAGGTTCGAGTGCAGTCTGAAAAGTCCCGCCGTAGAACTGAATCATGTATCTCAAGTGCGACTCTATCAGAGCAGAATAGATTGATCGTCTGAATTGGATCGAAGCAAAGTTACGGATTCTGTTTAGGACCGCGACACCGGCTCTTGAGCTTGAAGCAACCTTTTCAATGTGGCAGTTATATTTCAGATTGTCTTGCACTACTCGACCTAGATATTTATAATGACTGACTCTCTCGATTTGCGTGCAGTTGCAGCAAGGTCCGGGGCAAGATCGTTCGTGAATGAATATCCTGAGTTCCGGTTTAGGGTCACTGGTGCCTTTCCCAAAGAGCAAGTATTTTGTTTTTGACATGTTGAGGACGAGACCGTTAGTGCTCATCCACTCCGCTACTCTCGATATACTCTTGGAGGCATTCTCGAATACTGAGGTCAGGTTCTTCCCTCTTGCGAGGCGTACAGTGTCATCCGCGAAAGAAATAATCTGCGCCGGTATGTTTAGTTGAAGGAGATCATTCTCAAACACCGCGTATAGAGTGGGAGAGCTGATACTCCCTTGGGGCAGTCCCCATTCCAGATCTTCCTCATTGCTACATTGGTTGTTCCATCTGAAAATTTGTCTCCTTCCGTCGAGATATGATCGCAAGAGAAGCAGCGCATTAGCCTTTACTCCCATTCTGTTCAGTTTGTTGAGTAGTCTATCGTGGCTAATCGTGTCGAATGCTTTGGTAAGGTCACACATGATTGCCACGCAATAGTCCCCTTCGTCAATGGCACTTCTGATGAAGTCCAAGAAGTCAAATGCTGCATCTTCACATCCCATCCCTCTGCGGAAGCCAAATTGGTGCTCAATTAACAGGTTATTACTTTCAAGATACCAAGAGAGCTGGGTAGCGAATACTTTCTCCAAGATTTTCCCGATCGTAGGCAGCAGAGAGATAGGCCTGAAGTTTTTAGGGATTCAGGGATATCGTGGACGTAGAGTTTGGCCCTGTCAGTGTAAATCGTCAGTTTCTTTTTAGAATTCATCGTCTCGTGCTCAAAAGCTATTGACCCTGGAGCCTGATCAGGTACTACTTGTACTGGACGGTACGTATATCAGGCATCAGAAGAGTTCGAACAATGCGTATCACATTGTTCGATATCATCAGGCATTAAGAGATTAGCAAGATTATCGAAGAAGAGCATTTTCAGGACAAAAAAAGTACCTTTGTGTAAGCCATCGATTTCAACGACAAATGGTTACATTTTCGAGGGGCCATTTTCCGCGAAGATAGATGACGCTTCCATCGTCAAGGTTGTCTTCAAGGAGATCATGTTGGGGAGATTATTAAAAAACGGCGACATTCTCATAGTGGATAGAGGGTCTAGTACTGGCATACAGATATGAGATTCAAAGAGAAAGCTTTCGAGAGCCCATGGAGAAGGCTTCAACGTCATCTGCGGTAAGCAGCAACGATACATCAGCTGACAGCGTGGGAGCGGAGCCAGGATCATCGGAGTCAGATCAAAAGAAAGGCGCAAGTAGAGGCTTAGATTTGAATCCAGCAATGATAGAATCACCGCCGGAAGATAGGGTAGTACCGATAGAACGTAGGCAACCATTGAGGAAGGCTAGGTCCAAGCCAAGCACATTCCGATATCCGAAGTAGAGCTGCCGAGGACAGCAGCATTGAGTAGCGTGGCCAAGCATAGGTAGGAGAGAGAGAGAGATCAATTCATAACATTGATCAGAGCGGGAATATGCAAATAGCGACATATCGACGTACGACTATACGCCGACCGCCAGAGGGCGCGAAGTAGAGTACAAGAAGCAGGAACGAGAGTTTCAGAGTCTTCTACGAGGTGGAAGACGTGAACTCCGTATCACCCAAGTGAAATCGTTGTACAGCGTGGAATCAGAGGTACGTCCATGTGCAGCAAGATCACGGCGACACAGTGATTGCGCGGGGTCAACGAATCGAACTCCCGGAGGTGAAAACGTTGGCAGGGTTGTGGTCAGCCCGCAGAATCTGGAGGCAAGAGGGAGCCTACGCCCATTTGATCGCAAGAGGAACAAGCTGAGGACGGGCCATTGCCTATGCTTCCTCCTCCCCGCCATCCGCCCATGGCGAATGAACGTGAGCGGCCTCGCGAATCTGACGATGAATTCGATGACGAACAACTAGTGCGAAATCTACCACGAGAAAATGAGCTACGGATCGTACAGTTTTTCAAGAGCGTTTAGCTCTTCTGATGTGAATTCCTCAATAAAAGATTTGTATGATAACAACTTGGATAATCCTTTTAGTATGGCGACATATGTATATCATGACGAGCGATCCTGTTGTCAGAAGATCTAATAACGTCGAGATGCCACCAGTATTACTCAAATCCCTTCATTCTTCGTCTAACCTGTTTTGCTATTTCGGTTCAGCAGCGATGGTACGTAATTGATCGGAAGTTCGTCGCAAAAAGTGCGAAGTCATTTCTTGATCGTTCGTGACAATCGAACGTGTCTGTTTAGAACGCTCATGATAATGAACATGCTAGGAAACTGTTTGTGTAGCGTGGTGGCAATCATCTTGACAGTTGCTGGCATTTTGCATCATAAAAGCATAGCTGTCGGAAGAGAAGCGAGCGAGACATCGGAGAAGTCCGACTCGAACTCAGCATTCATAGAAACGCCAGCGAAAGTGGACGATGACGTCAGAAGCGCCGATGAAGAGAGTGTCGTCAAGGGAACACCGAGAAGAAGGAATCCCAAGAGAGCGGCGAAATTCGAAGGAAACTACCCCAAGTAAATGCTAAACGAAAGTTGAGATATAATGTAATCGGGATAGACAAACGAAATAGTAGGAGGTAGCGCAGGAGTAGGTAGGGAGATCAAACATGAGTACGCTAGGTAATAGAGTTGATGTACGCTGAGGACAGCTGTTCGTTAGCATGGACGAGACGCCGCCAGAGGGCACGGAGGTTCCAGAAGGAAGTTTCAGAGCTGGAGAGCGGTTACGGTTCATTCGCGCGAGAGACAACCGTGGAAACGCACGTGCCACAACAGACCGAGGAAGCGCAATGGAACGGGAGCAAGAGCGACAGGCGAGACGGAACAACGAGCCGATGCCGGCAGAAGCGGAAGTGGAGCTGCCGGTACGCTGGTGGAACGCGATGATGGCACAGTGCCATCAGTTGAACAGGACAGCCGACAAGGATTTTCGAGCCGTAGGAAAGCGTATGTTGGATGAAGAATATGGCGTGAGGCGACGCAGTGACCAGGGACTGATGAGCCCGCGAACGAGTGCAACGTTATGTGGGACAGCCTTACCGAGCGCGAGAGACTCCCGCACCGGGAGCGCTCCAAGCACATGCGCGGCAAGCAAGGTCACGCCCTACCGTCACGCCGAGCTCTTGTGTGTTCTCGAGTGCTTCAGTATAATGTACCTTTTCCTTCGATGAATCGATGGAGAGCATGAAGAAGCTTCCAGTGAGTCGTGATGGCGACGAAGAGACTAGCGGAGGTGAAGACGAGGAAGAAGGTTCCGATCCGGCCGAAGACGACGAAGATACCGGCGAAGACGAAGACGCCCCCTCCCATGAGGATTCGGCACTCTTGTCACTCGCCGTCATCATCCGGCTGAATGCACGTTGATTCGTCTACAACCACGTAGTTCCTTGGAGCGGCTGTAGTCGGATCGTAGATTTGCGCATTGAGGAGGTCGCTCACCTCCTGACTGGTTTGTTCTCCTAATTCGGAGGAGTCGCCTGAGGTTGACACATGCTGACTGAAGTCTGCGCTGTGTCGAGGTCGAAGAGCAGCTGTGCGCGCACACGTAGAAGGCGTAGGAGAGTTACCAGGTGATCATGAAATCATACGTGATTCCGATTTGCCGAATGATACCGCCGGCGTGATCGAGTGGAAAAGTGCACAGCTAATGTTGCACGCTGCCACGTAGACGCTGCGTCGAGCGAGAGGTCGCAGGTTCGATCCCTGCTGCCGGGTGGGTTCAACGGTGTCCACTTTCTAAACTGTGACCGTGACCGGTATCTGCTGGGCTAAGCCCCCTCCTGAATCAGGAGTCATCTTAGGATGAGGATGCGAAAGAAAACCAAACCATGATGTCCAAAAGGAAGCGCATTTGGTACGCATGTCGCATTGAAATGTGCATCGTCGTACATGCACGTTTTACCACTATAAATGAGAACGTGATCGCCATTTCAATCACTTGGTCTTCAAACCCCGTTGGCGACACATCTCACATCGTCCAACGGTGCATCAATCATCTCATTCGTGCAAGAACCGATATCATCCCTCACCATCAACCACTCAGCGACATCATGTCGTCTTCACCCTCATTGTCAACCGATTCGTCGAGTTCTGTGCGTGAAAACAACTGGTTGGTCAGGTCGACGTGGCAATGCCACGTTCTATCTGAGCGCCCCAACTCAGATCGGTTGCAAAGAATCATAGATACGCTGAGTCACTGTGACTGGATTCGGACGTTTTACGTCCGCTTCCGGGAGCACACTCGCCAGGTTCAAGCCAATGCAACCGTTTGTCGAGTGTCTAGAGCCCACTACCATATCTATATGGAATCGGGATTCCCGGTGTTGCGTGCAACCGTTACGCAATCACTGCCCGATGGGTCTCTAGCACTCGCATCGGTCTTGCATCCTGGCTCCTGGCAGTCGTATCTGAGGGGGCAGAGAGTATACCGAGGTGGGTTTCCAACCGACCCCCTCGAGGAATCTGCCCCCTCACAGGGATCAAGAAGAGAAGAAGGTCGAGCATCACAACATCCGATGCAGCAAGACAGACCATTTGTGCAACATCCTCAAGCACAGGCGGCAACGGTAAGACCACCGCCCGGAGCGGAACCCAACACACACTCACCGAATACACTCACGAATACATACACGTATCTCCAATCCAAATAGTTCCCGTGTAGATTACATCATAATAACAGACACATCGGAGAGCTCAGATGTTGAGGCTTCTGTGGTGGGAGCTAGCCGTGACGAGCAATCTGAACGGCAGATAACCACACCAGCTGACTCTGCATCGGGGGGATCCTTGCCACACCAACATGGCGAACACGAACACCGTGTGGAACCTGAGAATAGTTCGCATAGCACGTCTTCCCATGAATCAGATAGTGACATCTATCAGATCCTTGCGGAAGCAGTGGCTATTAGCAGGGACTCGATGTACGCTGTTAGTCACATTAGGAATTTTCGTAGAGACATTTACTTTCGATACCAAACAGAAATTCGCCAGTTCTTTAACCAATTATACGAAGACGGTCGTCAACATATCGAATCATTTCTACGCAGTAAAAACATTTAACGTTCTTTTTGGTATGACGCGTCCTCTTCTACCTATAGCTCGTCCTCATCTTTTTCCGGATCGTGATCCTCATTTTTTCCTCCTCATTTTCAAATCGTAGCACGAGCACTTTATTCTCATCCCATGCATCGCGAACCGCCCGCCGTCCAATCATGTTCCTTCAACCTTCTGGCCACACGCGACAATATAAACCTTCTTCATCACCGTTTGCCCTCGTACGAGCACCTTTCCGGCTTGCACTGACTTACCCATCTGGCTCTCCCCGGCCCTCGGCTTCCGTAGCTTCCGTAACACATCCCATTCGTTCTCGACTGATTACACCCATCCGAAACGTACAATCCGACTTCACAGGACGTGTCGCCACCCCCGAATATCGGCCTTCATTATTGAATAATAGTTCTCTTCCTCCCACACTAGAAAATCGACCGCCTCCCGATTTTTTGCGACAAAATTCAAGTACTTCTTCTCCCAATTCTCGTTCTCCCCAATCTGGTCAACAAAATCAACCTCGAAGCAATCCACACAGTGCGGCACGTCAGTCGGATCCACAAACGAGTGGCCATTCATCATCAACATTATCAGCGCAACCACTTAATATAGAGCCCCCCAGTTTTGATACCTCGAGTACCCAGTCTGATAGGAGTTATTGGGCATTATATGCTCAACGATTCCCTCGGCTGGATGCAATCGGTGGTATTCCATCTCGAAATTCGCCTCCCGGCCCTTCAGGCTTTAACAACCCTAGTGAAGACAATCAAAACCTCTAGTTATTTTCCTCCCGTTCGCTCCCATCCAGCACACGAGTTAGAAGTAATAGACTATTGTCTCAACTAACGTAGAAATGATTCGAAACAGATCAGTAACAAAATTCAGATCTCAATTCATACACACACGGGTTCCGCTTCCTCTTCTTGTTTCCCGTCAAATGATTCTTCAACCTCACCATCATCATCCGGTCGGTCTCAGAGAGTGAATATCACCTGAGACGGAGGGAGGGGTTGTAGTGGCTACACCACATGCCAGGGGAATGGAATTTATTCCTATCCCTGGTATCCGAAGGGATTTCCCCTCCCGCCTAAAAAAAACCTAAAAAAACAAAAAATTGCAAGTCCATCTCTCTCCGTTGCTGATAATAGAGCAAGCGAACACTATGACATCTTCTGAATGGTCCTCATTTCGACGGGGAACCATGTAGACACTGTTAGAATTACTTGAATTGATGATAAATGGAAATTCCCCAAACTTGAAAAAGTTTTGCGTGTCTCTACCACTTCCTTCGCCCGTCCGTGAATATAGTAGCCTTGAAAGAAGATCGTTCGAAATCTCTTATCGGTTTGAAGAAACGCGATTTCGTTGACGTGGTGAGCAGGCTCTTGTTATTGAGAAATACTGATGTTCCAAGTGTCAATCAGGCCGTTTTCATATTTCTCTATAAACTGAGGAGTGAATGAGCTGGAGACAAAATCGCAGCTACATGGGGACTGCCATATAGTTAAAATATATCAGATATAGACAAGACAGTACTCAATGCATTTAGGGATATCGTGGACGTAGAGTTTGGCCCTGTCAGTGTAACTCGTCAGTTTCTTATTGAGAATTCATCGTCTTGTGCTCAAAAGCTATTGACCCTGGAGCCTGATCAGGTAGTACTTGTATTAGACAGTACGTTGATCAGGCATCAGAAGAGTTCAAACAATGCTTATCACATTTTTCGAAATCATCAGAGATTCGCATTAAGAGATTAGCAAGATTATCAAAGAAGAGCATGCTCAGGACAAAAAAAGTACCTTTATGCAAGCCATTTACGATTTCAACGACAAATGGTTATATTGTTGATCTCGTGGGGGCATTACTCGCCGTCTCAGTGGAAGGGTCTCCGAAGTCAGATAGGAGCTTACCTCGGACAGGAGCATGCCGAGCTTCTGGTCGGCCGGGGAGAACGGATTGAGTTCACCGGCGTGCGAGCCGATGAAGGCATGTGGTCGGAACGGCGGGTTTGGCGGCAGGAAGGGATATACGCTCATCTCATCGCCCGAAGCTGGCAGGCTGGAGGCGATTGCGGAGTCCACATGGTGATTCTAACAGAGGAAGGAGCGACCGGTGACGAGAGCCGGCCGATCGTGGAAACGTCGGAGGCAAAACCAAGCCGTGAAGAGAAGGCGCCGCAGATCACCGAGGCGATGGCGGAGCTATACCGGCAGGGTTATGGGCTCAAGTTCAGCGGCCGAGAGTTGGACAGGATACTGCCTGACGACAGTACATACATAGACCCTGGCCTCTTCGGAAGGCTGATCTACTTCTGAGTCTGGTGACACCCCTGGTCTTGGAGGTCAGCGTCGTGGCGTGGTCGAATATCTCTTGGGCAGTTGTACTTATCGAGATGCGGGTCAGGAATATACGATTGCATTCGGGCACCCTTGGGGCAGCTGCGCAGATGTCTGCAGTCGCTGTCCCGAATCGTAGCTCCCGGTTTTTCCCCGTATGCGGTGGTTTTGCGGTGTTCTGTAAGTTGGCCGTGTTTGTGAACAAGCCTGTCGGGTCGATACGTGATGCTTTTGGTCTGTTCTGGAGAAGGTGTTCCAAGTTTCGTTTCCTCCCGGCGGTTGTGCTTATCGAGCTCGGTTGCTGCGGATGATGCGCGGTGGATGCGTTCGGTCCGTGATTGGGCGTCGAGTTTCGACTTGAAGTCAAGTTCTGGCCCTATTTTAGCGTCTGAAAAGCCGGGTGCATCGTTTTGTCTGCCTTCAGAGGCTTAATCTCGGCTCTCGCTTCGGATGGGTCATTCCCGAGGGCAATGACGATATTCGTAAGGAAGAGGATTCGAGCCATGAGGCTCGAGGTGGGAATGCTCAATTGCGGCCCCGTGGCCGCGTATTCTGTGCACTTGGAGCTTGCTTCCGCGCCCACGGGCGCCGGAGCCCAGGATGGATGCAGGAGTGCACCGCATCCAACCTGACAGGATCGTAAATTTTCTTCAAGCTTCGTTTTTCAGTTGCAGAACGTACACACCAGGTGGGGATGCATGATGGTCCCTACAATCATACTTCACAACCTTACAAGCGGCTAAACTGACAGGTCTACTCCTATGCAGCATTCCTAGTTTTGGTTTCAGACTCACTCAATGTCTCTTCAATGAAATATTCATAATATTCGAAATGGATGTTTCTCGTTCACGATTTTCTTTCCTGAAGACGCGAAAGAATGCTTGCTTGATACCCGAGACTTCGTGGAGAGGAGAAGCTGCACTCTCGCGAACTGGAGCCGGTAGCGAGCCGCCTCGAGGCGCAGGGATTTGGATTCACTCTCTGCCCGTTCCCCAAGCGCAGAGGTTGTTCGTTTGTTCGAGGTCTACGCCAGCGAGCCCCTGAATACCAGTTCCGGGGGCTGCTGGAAGAGTTGCGGCTACGCAGCGACCCCACCTTCGCTGCGAAGTCTGCAGAGGAACGGCCCACCGAAACCTCCCGCGTCGCTTTCCGCCGCGCATCCGCTCGCCTCCGCTCAACAGCCTGCCCCCGGGCAGCCAGCATCGCCGTGTCCTTGGCAGGACTCCTGTCTCATCCCAACGCAGCGGCCACGCTGGAAGCTGCCCACGAAGCTCACCGAACGAGCGAGTTTCGGGCCTCTGGGTTCACCCACTCAGACGTTGAGGAGCTCCGGCGCTATGAAGAGGACGTCAGAGCCGCCGCCCTACAACTTGAAGCACTTCTCGAGAGCTCTCGCCAGTCGCCCTGTCGTGCGATCACACCCGGAGACCGCCTGTCTTCCGGTGAAGCGCTTGCCCATTCGCCACAGCTCCAACTCCCCCCGGTGAGAATTGGGCGCCCTTGCGAACTTGATCAGCGAGCTCAACTCGCATCGAAATGGCGACCCGCGCGGCCCGCAGCTCTAAGGAATTCATGACGTTCAAATTACGGTTCCGCCGGCCTCAGTCCAAGCGATGCGAGATTTCAGCGTGTCGAGCTTCGTCATCGGCAAAAACAGCACACGACTTGAGCAGACCACGCCAGACGACATGCTCAGCTCTCTCTGAACCGCCTGATGAACACTTGGAGCATTCCGGAGTTTCTCGATCAGACACTTCTCTCATGATTAAATGCCGAAATACGACTCGTACCCGCGGAAAATCGGCTTCTCTTCCGCTGGGCTACCGGGGCGGAACACTCGCCAAAGAGGCGGGTTGTTGGTTCGCCATCTCGAACACAGGCTTGGCGGGCGGAGAGAAGAGGAGGTGGCTCTGAATAAGCCATTCCTGCTGGTCGATGCAACAGTTTCCGACCCTACTAACAATAAGCTCCCTCGCTTCGCTAGTGCGTGTCCCTCGCTCGGAGGTGTTTCGATTTCATAGAGCCGGAAAACCCATGCTGCGGTCGGCTCATTGACTCACAGTTCGTTCTCTCCTTCAACCCTCTGCGGGTACATATGTAAGATGGCCCCTTCGGCTCCTGAGAGGGCGCTAGTGTAGTGCCCTAGCGCTGCCATTTTCGTTATCCTCCCGGCCCAGAAGTTAGTAGCTCGTTAGACACGTGGGTGACGAGGAACGCAAAAATCGATTCTTCACTCCAGGTCTGTTTCCATCCCCTTGTAAAGAATCTTGTAAAGCATTGTCCTATCTACCTTATTAGCCTGACTGAGTCAATGAACTTCATCCCGGATTCGGTCATGTTCTTCCTGCCAAGATCTACAGAATTATAAATCGATTTTTTCTCAAACGCGGTCACGAGAGATCTTCGAAAGTTTACCACGGCAGGTGGAGAATGGAACGGCAAGTGATCTTCCATGTCAGGGCGACGGTCAACGCTAATAACGAAACCCTCAGATTTGTGTGTTCCGTGAAAAGAGCGACAGAAGACGTCGTATATCTGATACCACGAGCAAGGTGGTATCAGAAATACCACAGTGATTTGTTCAAGCTTCCGGCCGTACTGGGTGCAGCCAAGCAACTGACGAAAGCAGGGCAGTATCGTGATCTAAGAGTCACAGAAGGGGCCATTTTACAATGTAAATGTAATCAAGCATCACCGATGATGCCTACCATGATCACACGACGCATAAATTCGCCCCCGTCAAATCGTCGAGCTCTTCCAGGAGACGACATTTTTCAAAGCCGCTGACCACAGATTCATCATCAGCGGGGTCGATTCAGGTCGTCTACGAGGATTAATCAGCCCGAATGTGCACCTCCGGCCGCCAGGAAGCGGGCGCATTTGAAAGTAGAAAACTATGAAGGGCGTCCGCGCCACCCTTTGTCACTCGCGATTGCGAGCCATTAACAAACGCGGAATTCATCCTGAAAAAGAGGGAAACACTTTCTCATACTCAACACCAGAGCGGAGCTGGGGTTTGGAGCAGTGTAGCATCATCTTCAGGGTTTTATGGCTTCAATCAATGAGTTTCAGCTGCGGCGGCGTGGGGCTCAGTTCTGCATTATGTTTTTGACACCAGGGGCTTCCCCGCTCACGGATCTATCCATCGGTATAGTTTTATTCAGATATTGCAGCTACAGGCATTTGGGCTCGATGCTGAACAAAATTCGGTAGTTTGATCGGGAGCGCGCCCCGTCGATGGTAAATGAAGCGGCCGTGTGCAGCGGCTGCGTCAATTCGTCGGCTCCTGAGCTGACCGCGACGACCACGATGTCCGGGAGAAGAAAATTCCGAAAAACGAAGTTCTGGGTAGATTGTTCGTCGACTTCTACTTCATGTCGGAGCTGTAAGTTGCCGAGAGGTAGTGCTGTGAAAGATTACCTACTCATCGTTGAGCAGATCGAAACGCATCGCAACATTATCGAGCATGATTAGCTCAATAATTCTTCTTCTACCTCCCAGAACACGTGAAAGAAATCTGGCGACATTAGTGAGTTTTAGGCATTCGGGAGTTAGGAATTCGGGAGAGGCAATGTGTCCACTTCGATTGGGCTCATCGTCGCAGACTGCTCTAGAGTGAATGAGAACTCATTTAGGGTAGGCTAGACCTGCCGGCTCTAGTGGGCAGCTCACCGGCAGGTAAAGCCTACCAACCGATAATTACGACGCGAGCGAATAAATGTTCATTCTTTGTCTAGAGCTGACAAGCAGCAGACGTGTCTTGCCTCCAGTCGTCAACCTCCACACTAACATGAGTCTTTTTCCATTCGCAGAAAATTCTTGCTTAACTTGGAGAACTCGCCAGGTCACGGATCGGGGGCCCGGACGGGCCCCTAAGCAAGCGAATCGTCGAAGCGAACGGTTTCCGCTTGGTTACGAAAGTCCGGTGGATTGTTGAGGCGGTACACGGCCGAAACGCTCAGCGTTGCAAACAGTACTTCACAATTCACAACGCTGTAGATGACAACAAGATGCTCCGGAAAATCCAAAGCATTTGTCGAAACGTAGGGTACCCTAAAATCCCGGATATAAGGAACGTCATAGATAAGGAACTTTCCACATAAGGAACCTCGTAGATAAGGAACGAGGTTCTCCATACGCAAGTTTCCTTATACGGAAGGTTCTTTTTACGCGGGATTTTTTGCTCACTGAAAGGTTCCTACATGCGGGATTCCAGGGTACTTGGAAAATGGGTCGCCGTCATCAATACCCGGAACTCACATTCCTTTTTTCGGAAATCTTGGACCACACGGAGCTCCGCATGAATGTGGAAAAAGATCTTGGCCGCATGGCGGACGGGGAGAAATAGCTCAAGCGAACGAGTTTGCTGCAAGTCGTGAAAGCTTCCGATCTCGAGGACTTCCCGAAGCTGTCGATCAAACAACTGATGCTGCTCACATCGGGCTCCTACCAGGTCTAGCTCGCAACATCTCATTTGGCTGAGATAGTGGATGAGGGTGTGAATATCTCAATGAGTTACGTGAAGGACGAGAGGGACATCGTGCGTCTCGAAGTCAGATCGCGACACGTCAAGCGGAGAACTTATCGGGTGTGTAGGTTATGCCTCTTTTCTCATCTGTTAGCCCGGTCAAGTCGTAGAGTCATAGTGAGAGTCACGTGAAGACCCCATCTTTATTTGGTCGGCACATCACTGCACTTCGTTGTCAGGCTGTGGCAATTGGGTTCGTTCGAGTGTCTAGGCGCGAAGCGGCTTGGTCGGCGATTTCCAGGTGTTCATTCGTTACGTACCTGGCCAAAGCGGTCTCCGAGGCATTCCAGTCTAGCCGTGCGGACGCCCCAATGGTAATCGCACCGTGGGATGCTGTGCCTACGTGGCTGCAGCCGTCTACTACCTAGCTTTGGCTAGATTCCAACACTCGATTCGGCGACCCGCTTCCTCGTTTCAGGACGTTCGGAGTAATGTGCGCATTTTTTGCGCCGATTGCATCGTGGCGTGGAGCAACACAAACTCTTCTTGCCCGCTGTGCCGGAGAGCTTTCACGAAAATCATCGTTAGTTTAGGAGGTGAGTCAATTCCTAGGAGATGAGGGAATCTTCCACTCGTTTTCTGCGTCCCAGTTCTCCATTATTTGAGATTGCATCACTCGAGTCTTGTTTTTTCGAGTGGAGGATCAGGTAACGTATTGGAGGAACTGCCGGTTGAGAAAGTCACCGTTGAGAAAGCGGTACGTCCCGATCTTTTTCTTCTCTCGGATGTGCAGGTCTTTGCCAGCCCTGAAACTCTGAAAGAAGACTCCAGTACTGACAGAAGATTCTCGGAGTAGAGTCTTTCCATGGCTCTATGAGCAATTCTTAAGATTCTCGGAGTTGAGGCTGTCCATGGTTTCTGAAGAATTTCGAAGATTCTCGGGGTCGTCATCCCGAAGATTTTCGGCGTTGTCATTCCGAAGAATCTCGGAGTCGAATCGTTCCATGACTCTCTGAGGAATTCCCCATGTCAGAAAAACTTGCTTCATAATCATCGAATCTTACACTCTGCCTAATGCCTTGTTCTTCGTAATCATTGGTCTTCTAGCAGCAGAGTAGCTCAGAATAACTTATCAAGCACGTCGGGTCGCGATGTGTGTGTGCGAAGTGCATATGAGTTCTCACGCACGGGAGCATTATGTGCCAACAGCTGTGACTTTCGACACACATCTTGAACGGCCATCGATATAGCCTTGAGCAGCTCGGCATCATTCGTGTTGGGGCCCCAGTATGGTCACTGTCGAGAGCTTACACACTGTGTTCTGTACATTGTGGATCGTGAGTTTGTTTAGGAGGTGGACAGAAAAACAGCGGACAAACACTATGCTCGTTGCGTGAATCGCAGAAAATTGGACTGCCCCGCCCGGATCGTTGTTCAGATTCGAGCGCACCCCGTGCTTTCTTTTGTGAGTGAGAAGCCTCACACGCATCCACCGCATAGTGCGGAAGACATCGACCGACGAAGGAACGTTTGGCCAGGGGCCTGCGCCAGAGCCTCGTCGCAGGATCCAGTGGAGGTAAATATGACTGATCATGGTGTGATAATTATTGAATCCTCCGTTCAGCGATCCGGATTTGATACAATCACGATTAAAATCTTCCATACCATCTGTCGAGCGGGAGAGCATTCATTGCTCGCCGAACCAGAGCTCGCCAACGAAGACGGAGCGAGACACTTTTGAAAGCCGGCGACGGATCGCGAATGACCTATAATTCAGAGGTTTGGAGCTCGCAAGATGATCTCAAACTTCCCAAACTTGATTTGGGGAGAATGGGGAGTTCGCCTTTCCCGCGAACGAGGCGAAAACGACGGGTGCAAGCTGCAATCTCGCGCTTCGCGGTAAAGATTTCGAGATTTGTTTTCCTATCGAGCTCACGGGGATTGAGAGCACAGCCGGGGTATTGAATGATTATTGAATCATCCGTCCCCGGAAGCAGACTCAGCAGGATACTTCTGAGAGATTCGAGATTACCAGTTTAAATGGAATCTCTCCTTTTCATTTCAGACCTTTGAAGTACCTGAGGTCACTCCAGAGCCGCCGCCTAGGGACGAGTCCCGTTTCTTCCAATTCATCACCATCAGCCAAACCCCGATCTGGGAGAGCTCCGCCAGTCGTTGACGATAATGGCGACTCAAAAAGCCGATGTCTGTGGTCGGATTTGCTGCACGAGGACGGTTCCATACGTTGAGAGATGGGTGATGGGGCCCCTAAAGAAGCCCAACAAGTACCTTGAGGCTACACGGTACGAAGGAGATCATAACGATCTCGTGAGTGGGTTCATCGAGCTCACGCAGAAGACTCTATTGATCGAAGATGAAACGCTCAGATCGTTTGTGGACGAGTTTTTGCTCGTGATGGAGCCATGTGAGAAGTTTGCGCAACCGATTGTTCCGTAACCGGAAACCTGCGTCCGGTGAGATTGAACCCCGCGAAGATCAGTGATTTCAATAAATACAATAAGCGATTTGTTGTAGAGCTCTGATGTCTGCAGATTCCATGGAGACGACGCAGCGATTTTGCAGTTGTCGTGTTTCTTGTTGAGGTATCTCTAGTTAAAACCGCTAAGCAAATTCGTCACCGTTCAGGGCAAAGTTCCGAACCGAATTTCGTCAATCCCGATTCTTTTCGCTGAGTTTTCAGATAGTTATCATTATAGGTTCAGACGCTCACCGTTAAAACTCTAATACACGGACAGCCCGTCGATTTCTTCAAACTTCAGAAACCTGCACCTTTATTACCATAGAGCCTGCCCGTCTATTGGAGACTGCTCGTCCATTTTTTCAACCTTCAGAAGTCCGTTTATTGGAATACTGTCCTTCTATTAGAGATTTTACGGTATGTGGATCCGAATAGTCCTGGCGCCCAGGGTCCGCGGAATGGGCAATTACCAGAGGATTAATCGCTGGTAGTCAGTGGATATTACCAGGGAATATTCGGTTCTATTCGGATGTATCCCCCGCCGACTTGAGTGATGTAGAAGCAGCGGCGGCGCGCCGTCGTTTAAGAATGCGTCAAACGGTCGCAATCAAGATGGCGGACTGCCTCGATTAGCCGCCGTTTTAGCGGGAGCCCGAAGCCAGCACATGGGTTGGGAAAGGTTAGGTGAGGTCAAGAACGCTTGATATGTGAGACTGCAGAGCGGATGGGTTTAAGCATTTCAAGGCCTGACTTCCGCGCGGGCCGCTCTGAGCTACAATTGGGTATATAGCCGAACAGCTAGAACAGCGGCGGGCCGCCATCTTGATTGGGACCGTTTGACATGGACTTAAAGAAATGACGAATATTCGGAAATTCGGTGCGATATGCCATTGCGCTCGCCATTCTCGCGGAACAACGAAGCGCAACTCTTTTGGAACGTGAGCTATGGTGAGCATGTGCGGATCTCCGCAAATCGGTGCCTTTGACTTGAAGTATGCGAAAGTTCAAGTAGATTCTGTGCGTAGAAAGTGCCCTGAGCAGTTTAGCACCGTTTGTGCGCTCGGAACGAATGTTATTCACGCTTTGTCGGCACGGAAATGGGCGAGAATGGGTTTTGCAGAATATTGGTTCAAATTACAGTGAACCCCCGTTTCACGCGGTTTCTCCAACCGCGTAAAATGAGTTTTCCCGGGTAAAACAGGGGATCGCCCTGAAGGGCGAGATTTTGTTCCAGGGGTGGATTATCGACTTCGCGACTCCAAAGTGAAACGAGTCGGTATATCTGATCCGCGTGAACCGAACCGCGTAAAACGAATTAGCGTAAGACGAACCGCGTAGAACGAACCGCGTTAAACGGGGGTCTACTGTACGCGGGATTCGTGGAAAAATTGTGATATTCTTCTCCAGAAGTGTCGCCCGGGTGCCAGAGCACCTTCCTTATGTGAAGTTTCGCGTTTTTTTCCAACCGAAAAAGTGAAGTTTCGCGTTTTTTTCCAACCGAAAAAGTGAAGTTTCGCGTTTTTTTCCAACCGAAAAAGTGAAGTTTCGCGTTTTTTTCCAACCGAAAAAGTGAAGTTTCGCGTTTTTTTCCAACCGAAAAAGTGAAGTTTCGCGTTTTTTCGGGTAGAAATAGCGCTTCCTTTGTCGTACAGTCATATGGTTGTACAGTCCAATCGGAATCAAATGCTCTCCCGCACAGTTGCGTTAGGTCATGGTCCGCCATTGGAACATCGCTCCGTTCAGCACCACCCGCGTTCATCTCAATCCCGAGATCATCACCCTGACTAGGAAATCACCGCCCAGAGTCACCATCTGCAAGTCACCCGGAGAAGCCACGCACAGGCTTACAATCCGAGCAATTGATGGTCCCCAGCTGGGCCGTTATACCCATCCTTCCAACATGGAGGTGTACCTACGTCTCTGGATAGGTACCTGCGATACCTGTGTCATTTGCAAGAATCCAGTGGATTACACGTTACACGTTACATCGGGAGACAACGACGGCTAACTCTATACCGTGCAGAAATGCTAGCCGACTGCCTCCGATCGTCCCGATTTAGTGAGCCGAGTTTTCCAATTGAGACTTGCCGCGCTACATGACGATCTCTTCAAGAAACACGTGCTCGGAAAAGTACCTGCATGTGTCACCGTCGTGGAATCCCAGAAACGCGGTCTACCCCATAGTCACATGCTCCTTATTCTAGAACCGGAGTTATAACCTCGTTCGCCCGACGATATCGATAGATTCTGCTGTGGTGAAGTGCCGGACCCAAAAACTGAACCACGATTTCACGTTGCTGTGCGTACCTTCATGTTACACACGCGCTGTGGACTTGGAGTCAATGCTCCGTGCATGAGAGACGGGAAATGCACGAAGAGATTTCCGGAAAAACTTTGTTCAACCACATGAACCACACTATTCTCATGATGCTCACCGTTCCACAAATCCGGATGCATTCATGAATGACCTTGTCAGTATTATCGTTGCAACCAAAGCGCTCGGCATGGGGCTCGATAAATCTAATATTCGACACGTCATCCATTATGGCTATCCATCAGATATAATGGAATATTATCAAGAAATCGGCCGCGCCGGTAGAGATGGGCAGCCTGCAAGAGCAACCATTTTCTTATCCACATTCTTGGAAAAGAGACATCGACAAATGAGACTCCGATCAAAGGACCTGCAACATTCAATAGTGCAAACCTACTATTACATGGTTGTGCGCAGCGTATTCAATCGCTATAATTGTATCTGGCAAGCACTTCTTGGAATTTTCAATGGAGAAAGGCAATAGCGCGGCGGTCAATGGAACGCTTCCATCCGGGGAGCAGCTAGCCGGCATTGGCTAGCCGAATGTATACATTCCAATATAATAAATTCTAATGGAGAAAATACTTTGATCTCCAGGTGGCCGTTCCAACAAGAATCTTGTTGTTCCATATGCACGATTACAACCGGGTTCTCTGAAGAAACCATTCTAGAGGAATCCTGTGATGAGGAACTGCGAATGCTGTTAACCGATATGGAAGCGTTGCCACTCCCGCTAGGCCCGAATAAACTCAGCCTATATATGGTGGGAACAGAATGGTTTGAACCCACGAGACCTGTTGATAGCAGAATTCACTCAACGGAATTCACGAGTCTTCATGCAGCAACCCACACCACGAATGAAACCATTGCTGCGTTGATAAGAGACCGACAAATCGAATTGAATGAAAGAAGACAGCGCCTTGGTCCCGAACATGTGCCACTGAAACGCTCCGCTGAATATTGGCGTAATCTGATTCAATACGCAGTTACTGTAAGCCTCATAGACCTTCAAGGTGGGCAACGGATTGAACAGATCTTCCTTAACAACATTCAGCACGTTCAAACAACTGATAGAGAACAAAACCCCCTTGCAAATCAATGGCCGGCCATTCCAACATCGAGTTTCACGCGCTACACAAATATGATCAGCTTACGGATCTCCCCTGCAGCACGAGAATTTCTTGCGTCCAGCGAAAGTCCCTCGTACACACGATGGCGTCATCCATGCATGTTGGATCGCCGTGGCAATGAATCAACTTCGACCATCAACACTGTAGATCTTGATGTGAGTAACACCTACCATGAGCATCCAAGGTTCCAATATATCGCTGCTGTGGTTGATCCACAACATCATCGACGCCTTCACAGTGATGAACGACTCATATGGCTGAAGCGCAACGATAGCTCCTACCGTACAGGTGTGCTCTGGAACAGAATTGGAGACGGTTGTATAACAATTACAAAAATCAAACAGCATGTAATTGAGGACGTCAATACAACTGATATTCAAACTATCTCACCGATAGTCTACCACCAATATTTAGTAGCCATGGCTCGAGTTGCTCAATGGATGAAGTTGGAGGATATTTCGCGCAACATCTTTGCAATCATGCTTGCCACCTCGTCTGATGCCATGAATTCCTTGGCCCTTTATGATATTATCAACAGGGCTGAAAATCGTCTTCCTCCCAACACCGATGAACAGCAGCAGCGACCCGATCTTAATATCAGACCAACAATCATCAGAGAAGTACTGATTGAACCAAATGCTGCAGCGTTATTCGTGGAACCGCAGACGAGCCGAATTCCTGAACAAGCTGAAAACTCAGAACCAGATGTCCCACGAGTAATCACCATTAGCAGATCAGTTCGCAGTCGCGACGGGGATGGTGTGATTTATCGAATTCAAGATAAAGATGAGCAATTCGTGAAAAGAATTTGCGAGTCGGTCTTGAACACTATAGTCAAGACAAGAGGCTCTACTAACGGGTTCAGTGTAGCATTCATTGATCGTTTTCAGCATGAACCCACGAACACGTTAGAACTCGCCTTTCTGTTCTTCGTGAAGATGTGGCTTTCACGACCCGCAGTAGCTCCATTCCAAGGTCAACGTTTTTATGTACGAAAAACAAACGGCACCGTCAACTATTCCTGTCCAATATGCCCATCTCGTCGCGGATATCGTCGCTGGAATGAACCCTCCACGGATGAGCCAGATAAGAATGTTAAGATGGCATTGAATTCAATGAGTAAGCATTGGGGAAGATATCATGCTGAAGCACTCGGTATCCCACTTACATCTCGTGTAACCTTTACACTCGAACAATTCATCAACCATTGCGAAATGGCATATCTCGCTCGCTGAACACCTTCCATGAATAAAATATCGATCCCACATCTTTCTGTATCATCATTGCTTCTACTATATTAGCATCTTCAACTTCCTGACACCTTTTCATGCTTCTCAAACACATAACACTAAGATTTTTGCAGGATTTCACACTTCATGCATGGAGCCTATGTTTCGTACAACACTAACGAGCCCATGTAGCACCACATCACAACTTCACAAAACAGTGGTACCAAGAGCACGTGTTGCTCATATACGTCTGCTCATCGTCACGTCTCTCGGAACCAATTCTGTCGCCGTTCATCACTCGTCATCTGAATCTCACTGAGTCACCACTCTTCGCCAATCACGCCACGCGAGTTTTCGTTCGCACTCCAACCTTTCGTTTCTTCTTGCCTTGCAAAAGATTTACTTCTCCTGGTGACAAAGCAGCACTCGAACTCTGTCTCTCCACAGTATTTTCGTTTTCCGACGATGTCAGATAATTGCTTCAGTGACTCCACGTGTTGTTCACCCATCACGCTTGTCGACTCCCAGCCGGAAATCCCCCGTTCCGTGAGTATGAATTCCCAATCAGCCAAATAGCAATCATACTCCCTGTTAACCCCGATTTTCATTTTTCAGCGTTCAGATATTCTGAGCGATTTGATCTTCGACCTGGCCCGCGACTTGGATGTACCTCCTATCAACGCTTCGCTCGACGAAATCCATCGGAGACAGGATACTCTCAAATGTCTGATCACGCTGGCCGATGAGAACATAAGATCGCGAACGATCGCTAAGCACGTTATGTCGATCCTGGATTTTCGTCATGCATCTCTGATGCTCTCACGAGATGCTGCTCGGCGCACTGCACAAATTAACAGCTGCCGCACAATGGTCATAAAATTCAGGAAAGCAGCCGCTGACCTCAAGATTAAGACTCAACCATTTAGATTTTTGGACCATGAGAAGTCTATCCAAGGCGTTGAAGAAATGTTCACTCAAACCATCCCGGAGAACCCAGTTGATAACCAAAGTGCCGTGGAAACGATCGTTGAACGTATCCGCACTATGCTGGACGGAAGGACTGCAGTTGGTAAAGTAAACGACCAATCCACAAAATGTGACCCCCGGAAGAGTAACTTCACGAGTTTTGCTGCTTCCTTCGCCAATAAAATGTATAGATGTTTGATTTCTCATCTTATCCGCAATGTTTTCTTTTGTCCTCCCTCTGATTTATTCCGATTCTCGACCGGGTGATAAATTCAATCTAACCCTGCACGATTCAAACTTTTTAGCCCACTCAAACTCTGGCACATATGGCGCTCTACTTTCTTAGAAAAATTCGAAGGGTTAGTGCGCAAGGCACTAACCAAGGAGAGGGCGGGGAAACGTCGGAAATACGAAATAGGGACAAGGGTTTGATAACCGTGGGGTAGGGTGTATGACGTATGGTCCGCAGTCACCTCGTCGGTGTTTCAATTGGTGATGAATTTGACGGAGGGACTACGGAGGGTTTGTGTCCGGCTCTAGGAAGGGCTTGAAAGCGGACCGGGTGCTTTCGATTCTTCAACAATCTGTAGAAAATTATATTCTTGAATATCGAACTCCGGACATGTTCCCCGGAAATCCCGGAAACCGGACAGACACGGACATGTCCGGTCATATCGCGTCTCTATCCATAAAGCATCCATAAAGCAGTGGATTTGTGATGAAAAGGACCGTGGAAGATCGGTTACGGTATTTGGTCAATCAGCTTCTTCCCAAACCTACAAAATCACGGTTGATTGGACCGTGTTCAGACACACGGTTCATTGCTTAGGAGAATATGGAGGATCCTAATACGGACCATGCGCCAGAATCGGAGCCGATAGACGCGAGACAGCATATGGTGTTATTCAATGGAGATTTTCGTTCAGAGATTACTCCTGGACAAGGGGGACTTTCAACATCGCAATTTCTCGGGACGGGTGAATACGATTCAAAAAATCAATGCTGAATGAGCGCTTTATGACGCGACGTTCCGATGCGCGTCCGCTCTCGCTCGGGCCGAACGCAGAATGTGCGCTCTTGCGCGCGTGAGACGATCAGGCTCTTGTGGGTGTCAGCGAATCTTTCGATGAATACCGAGCAAATGTTATCTCACACCATTTTCAGAGCAGAGGCAAGCTGACTCTCGTCCTTCCAGTCGCTCGTCCTTCCAGAAGTCGAATCGTTAGGTTTTCGGAATATCTTCGGCGGTACGGGGAGTCTGCTCGTCTGCTTTTCTACTCTATCACAATCCAGACCGTAGCGTGAAAAATGAATACAGCTGACGCCAAGAATAAAAACCATGAGAGAACCATGGAGAACCATGGGTTTGAAACTCTAGTCGCAAACAGAATATGGATGCTGCGCATCGTAGAGCAGGCTTCGGAGCTTGACATGCAGGAACGATCGGGGCGCCAGCTACCCACCTCTCATACGTGACACTAGAATCGGTGGTATCAGTGAAAATAAACTCCCAGACAGCGACTCGTCCGAGAATATGCAAATCAAGGGATATTGCCCGAATGCGAATGCGAGGAGCTGCACTCCTCGCCGATGACCTCGTGTCACAGTCGAGTCGGGAATCCAGCGGAGGGGTAGTTCACCTCGATACCTCGATTGAGCTCAAACCGTAAGGTATCCCATATTCGGCACTATCCCATAAACGGGCATCCTCCTCTATTGCTATCGTGAGTAAGATCTGTACAGAAACTCGAAGATTCGGAAGCACACTTCCGTCTCCATATTCAAACAAAGAATGCAGGAGCTCCACCAGTTTGCTGATTTGAATTTCGTTCCGAGCTCGTAGTAGCATCCTACAGTCGCAGATTTCGCGATGCAATTCCTCACCATCAACATCAACTTCATAGAAACCAGCGGAAGACCGGCATTGACTGTGCTTCGAGTGTGTCACACTGATCGTAGAGGAGTTGCGACGTGGCTTGCAAAAAGCCGAACTTCTCATCTAGGTAATTCCACCGAACGCTCGGATCTTTGCTATAGCTCATGGAGGAACCTATCTTGAGTAGCAAACATGACGCGCCTCATATACTCTTTTTCTGTCGAAACGGTACCGCAAGATTTCCTACGTGGTTGCTCGAAGGAGATCTCGAAGTCGTCGCACAATTCCTGGCCTTGCCCGATGGCTACATTGACGCGGAAAATTCTTCGTCAAGGGATTGAATGTCTGTGGCCGGGCTTCACAATCAGATTTACAGTCGAGCATGTCTCACCCAGGGAGAATCCTCTTCCTTCTTCAAGAATCTCTTCACCGCGACTCGAGGCCATGCTCTCGCGGATGGCGGAGTCAACCTATCGTATTGGTCATTGAAATCGCCAACATTCGCTTGAGAATGATCTCTCATCGATTCGAGGGGAGAACCAACGTCGAGAATTGTTCGAGATTGTTATCATACGTCGCTTCACTCAACAATAGAGGCATTCAACTATAGATACACAGCTACCGGGAGGTTCCTTGTGGCTCTCTACGGGAAGAAGTTGTTCACTCAATGATATTGTAAGAACGGGGACTTTATTGAGAGTACCGACAGGTTGCGGCCGCTTTCCAAGCTGGCTGTCTAATGACTAACTTCTAATCTACCCTGTGTCTGTGTCTAGGGTTTCTACGTGGCCCGTGTGTCGTGTATTTCCCCGGCTGTTCCTAACTATGGCTCTCCTACAATATCTGATCCGGCCCTTACTCTGGGTTTGATTCAATTCCGTCAAATAATATATCACAGAATTCGCTGTTATTGACAATTTTCCGCATACATGACTCCGGTAGTATGAATTCGAGTCTCGTTTTTGCGCCCCAAGAGGCTGCGCCCGGGGCACGAGCCCCCTCTGCCGCCCCCACCCCCTGGTTGCGCCAGTGCCCGGCTGCAGAGAATTCAGCCGTATTCTCGTCAGAAAAATGAACCGCTAGGAAATTTGCCATGGGGACAGTGGCCGTTTTCAAGTCACTCCCAAACCAGAGCCGGTCACGAACGTCCCATTTGTGACCAAACTCGTTCCTCAAAGAGCCTTCTCGAAATGGTTGGTCACACTACCCCATGAGTCCCGATTTCGTGAATGCAGCGCCTTGCTGGCCCTCGAAGCCTCACGACGTCGCGTGCGAGATCAGCTTGCCTCTCTGCTGCTGTCTTCGCTCGTTTACCCGAATTCTCTGTTACCTCCTCCGCGTTCCTGGCATCCGGTTCCACCATGATTCTTCAGAGTGTCCAGACAACTGACCGATCTTCGTTATCAACCTTCAGATTACCCCACCCCAACTCAATCTCTGTTGACAACGATGTATGAGCGATTTTCGAGTAGTTGAAGGGGTACGAAAAACGTGTCCGAAATACTGTTCACGCGGTCCGGTGAACGTGTATCATCCGTTATTTTTTTCGCTTGGACCGTACATCAACCTCACGTGCCGAAATCGATTACCACTCCGTGTTTTCCGAAGATATTTCCGTCTAAACTTGACCATTTTTCGTGACACCCTCCTATCGATTGGTCCCCCGATCCGATTTTAAGGACGTTTCCCCGTCAAAAAACTTCCCTGGCCACTAGGGTTCATTGTAGTAGTGCCATATATATGTCTTCGACAAAATTCTTCTCAACACGATATGCGCATCAGTTACTCCAGACGCACATGTCACACTACACACCCAGATTCATGCGTGCGAACAGAAACCACTCACTCCGTCTCTTAAACTTGTTCACCCCGCATCGGTCGAGAAAGTGCTCCTAGGTTTGAATCTCAATGAACAATTTGCCTCAATCGTGTTTTTCCAAGACGTAAGTACAATAAATGGGATCAATCCTTCGCACTGCATCCAATATCCCATTAGATCCTACGATTTTCGCTTTCTGACAGTGAACTCAAGAGTCTCCAACCACGTGTACTGTTTTGAGGCAGTTTTGAGGCTGTTTTGAGGCTGTTTTGAGGCTGGTTTGAGACGGTTTAGAGAATGTTTTGAGGCTGTTTTGAGGCTGTATTGATGCTGTTTTGAGACTGATTTGATGCTGATTTGAAGCTGTTTTGAAGCTGTTTTGAGTCTGTTTTGAGACTGTTCTGAGCCTACTTTGAGGCTAATTTGGGAATCTTTGAGTTGTGTCTATGGGTCATCGTCTTGGACCGATTCTTCTATCATGTCATCTTGGCCATCGTGGTTGTCGTCGTCGGGGATCTTCTCAACGATCTTCACCGAGATTAAACAATTACGATGTACTCGAGAAAAACACTTGGGGCTCACTCCATACACGAGCACCGACGGAACAGGGTATACGTGTGAATGATTATCGCCAATTACACCTCTTCCCTCCAGTGGCGTAGCCAGCACGAAGCTTGCGAAGCTTCAGCTTCGAGATCCTAGGAATCTAAGAAGCTCCGCGTCATAGATCCCGAAGAGCCACGGCGCTTCACAAGTCACGAAGCGCAATTAGGAATATTTGTTAGGCTAAAATCAAGTCGACGGGGAAGCGGGATATTTCCCAGCTTCATGAAAAAAAATAGGCTGGCTACGCTACTGCTTCCCTCGCTTCGATTTCTAACAGCACCACTTACAGGAGTCCCAGCTTGTGACGGAAATTGTCAGGGAACTGTTCGAGAGAATCATTCACACGTCCATCGCTCATACGCCAACTCATCTCCAGCACAGAGTAGAGCAGTTGAAGACTCTTGATTGCTTTCTGTGTCCTGTCATCCACTACGATGATTATTGGATTCTACGCGATTTGATTCGTCCCGAAATCGATACCCTCCATGAAATGATATCGATTCTGCAGAAACGAAACAGATTATCATATGAAGATCCCTTTGAACGCAGCCCTTCGGTTGAAAAGATTGAGCTGGCACGATATCCCATAAGAAAATCACAAGAGCGACTCCAAGACGAATACGATGAGCTTCTGTTCGTGCTAAAATGCACTTCTCCGAATATATTCTAACGACACAATAACTTTTAAATACCATTTCGCCCCGTTACAATCACGATTGCTACCTCACCAACTATTAACTGCTCTTTCCAGGTTAATTCAAGCATTGGAGCCAAACGACGAATGGATGTTCGACAAAAAGCCACATTTGAACGACGACAGCATCCGTCAAATGCTCTACCCCTCTACAGCCTGCTCAAGGCAAAAACCCCACCACACCAAGGTATTATTCATATGATGCTCATCAAATGAGAACATTTCAATATTCCAAATCTGCATAGCACTACCTCACAATCAATATCTTGGCTACACTCTTTTCAGGTGTCCCTCGTGGCGGATGGCCTACTCCGCTTGGCCCTGACCCAGACAAAAGAAGATTTCGCCTCAGTCCTTCCGAAACACTACGATTCGATAATTCATCGACTGTTGGTGTTGAAGAATATATTCAACCACTGAACCGAGTAAGCAGGAGACCGGCATCGAAAATAGGCTATGTCGAACGAAGAATCTCTAACGCTAGTTTTGTGCTGGGAATACGGGTTCAAATGCCCATCCCAAATGGCGATCGTCCCAACGAAGCATTGCGATCGTTTTTCATTTGACACTTTGCGTTCGATTTCCTACGGGTTCAATGAGTGTCCTTCCGGTTCACTCACCGTGCTCAGCCAACTTGGGCCCCGAAGCTAGGAATCGAATCGTCAGAGGAAGCGCCCGGCATGCGGCACCATCGGCATCCGTTATTAGTACTGGCGACGAAATGTGAGACGCAACAAAGCGGAATTGTAAACATAGATCCTATCGCTCACCACCGATTGTGAGTTGATCCATCCACCACCAGTCTTGAGCCTGAGCACCAGCGACAGTTAAAACAATTTCCACACGAGCTGTGCATTCTAAATCGACCGAAGACGATCTGGGAATTTATGAAGCTTAACAGAGCCAGGTCGGCTTCCTTCGCGATGATACCTCAAAAATCACTGTTTACCTCATGTCGCATCGAATGAATGACTAGGAAGTGCGCAGGAACCGTTGATGGTGCTTTCGTCACGGAGAAAGTGCCTAACTGCACGAAGTTGTTTTCTCTCCGTGCTCCCAAGTAGCTCCCCATTCTCGTGTCAGCAGATATTAGTGACGATTGAGCCACGGTCTCTCGTTCAGCTTGATGCAACAGTCCTCTTGCTCCCTCTGAAAATATGATTTCATGAGAAAAAAGAAACTTTAAAATGCGTTTTTCTCGCTCCCGGAAAGATGTCACTCGGGCACACCGCGAGTGCGAGAGACTCCCGTATCGGGAGTTCTCGAAGCACATGTGTTGCAGGCAAGGAAGGAGCAATGATGACACGGTGTGTTCGCGAACAAGGCTGCGCGCCAACTGGTTACCATTTATTCTTACACAAGCAATACGAGCCCGTCTGTCAGAGGACGCGCGCACATTCGAAACCGTAACAACTTTCCCTGGTTCGAAATTCTAAGAACGGGTTTCGACCATTTGAACAAATTATCACAAAGTATACTATCGATTTGAGGAGTATGATCACGGGCGATAACGATTGGGGGTTTGCCCTTCGAGCTACGTGCCGATGAACGAATTGCGGGGGTAGCGCTTGTCGTCGGTTCTGCATCTATCGTATTAGCATTGGAGTCTGGCATATTATTTTCGTTATGATTTTCGATTGAGATATTCACATTATCATCATTCTCTAACACTTCACCAGTTTCGAAGAATTCGTCATCTGAACCATCGTCGTCACAGACCGGAACATTCTCTTCGGGAGAATCGGCTCGAGGCGGGTCGAGCAACAAGAACGAAGAGTCCTCTTCACCTGGAAAGCTGGCAGTCTCGCTTCTTTTCGGATTTGCTCGAAGTGTCGAGCCCACTTCTCGTTCGGGACTTTCACCTCGCATATACGAAACCCGCGAAGCTTCTGTATTCGACCTGGAATCCACTTCGGGCAACCCGGGCGATAGTCGCGCACCATAACTGCTTGACCGGCATAAAATCTCGTAGATTTCGGAACGTCAGCTTTGACTCGAGGCTCTTTCAACAAGTCGAGTCTCGAGCGAAGTTCACGTCCGAGCATGCGCTAAGCCGGAGAATCTCCGGTTGAGCTGACCATCAGCCTTTGCCTGTAAAGGAAGAGAGACAGGTTTGTACTCAGGTCGGCGCCTGTGGAAGACAATGTCTTCAAGGCGAGCTTGGTGGTTCCCACGTATCGCTCGACCTGGCCGTTCGAGGCCGGGTGAAATGGTGGCGAGTTTGAATGACGGATTCCGTCGGTGACTATCACCTTCGGAACTCCGAAGCGAGCCACAGTTTCTCGAAGGTGTATGAGAGTCGTTGAAGATGTTTTGTTCGGAGTTACAAAAGCTTCCAGCCATTTGCTGTAGGAGTCGACCATGAGCAAAATGTATTTTCCTCAGATGGAAGCGGCGTAGTCAAGATGTATTCTCTCGAAGATACGGTCGAAGGTTTCCAGAATGGAGAACTTCTTTCGGAGGATCTTCCGCGTGCGTGAGACACGCTGCACACGAGAGAGTTATGTTGGCAATGTCTTTATCGATTGCAGGCCACCAAACGTAGCGTCGAGCCAGTTGCTTCATTTTCTCAGTGCGTGCCGTAGTGACCTTCATGGAGTTTGGAGAGTATTTTTCGACATGATTTTGGAACTAGCACTCGGTGTCCACGTAGGATGATGGAATCGTTAAAAATACTGGACTCGCAGAGATCGGTACCGAATAGTCTGGTTTCTTTAGTTGACGTGGAGGATTTCTGAAGCGCCTTCCAAAGGGCCATTGATTCCTTGCACTTCTTTGTCTCCTCAGCAATTTCGTCGAAGTCCAGCGGCGTGTCTTGAATCTGATGCACCATGAGGTCGTTTGCTGCGTCCATGCCCGGAAGACTTTCACTTCGAACTGGCAATCGAAACAACGCGTCCGCGTTGCCGTGGAGTTTTGTCGACCTTTATTTGATATCGAAATTGAAGTTAGCGAGATAGACCGCGTAATGCTGCATACGGGTGGCAGACAAGGGAGGAAGTGACCTTTGAGGAGCAAAGATTTGGGTAAGGGGTCTTGAATCTGTAATGAGAGTGAACCGACGTCCGAAAACGTAGTAGAAGAATCTCTCAATACCCGACTTGATTCCCAGTGCTTCTTTATCGATTTGGAAATAGCGTTTCTCTGTTTCGGTGAGGACGCGTGAATAGAGGGCACGGATGTTCCAGAACGAAGTTCCAGAGCTTGGGAGCAGTAACGGTTCATTCTCGCGAGAGACACCAGTGCGAGTGCACGTGACACAACTCAGTTGAAGGAAGCGCAATGGAACGGGATCAAGAGCGAAAACGAAAACAACAGTGTCATCTACAGCGTCAACAGCAACGAGTTCGAGTAGAACCAGTCAAATGTCATGCGTACACATTCTACTAGCTAATTAGGAAGCGGAACGAGGACATTCCAGGTAGATAGCTGTGGCCGAATGTGGGATAGATTAGCGAGAAGTAGAGTTCAGAGTAGCCAGATATGCATGGTGTGTACGTTGGGTAGCGCCGAACGTGCACATGAGAGAGAGATGGAATGGAACATATGAGAGATAGTCAGTGTGTCAGTTGTATCGAAGGAGTCGTGTGTGCGGTGGTCAGCAACCAAGTGGTGTGTTGGCAGCGAAATAAAGAGAAGGAGTCGAAGTCACAGTTCCGAGTCCTCCGTCATCCCCAGTAGTTCCCCACAAACAGGATCGCCGAATTCGATTTCGAAGTAAGGCATCGACCTGGAACTTCGATGAGTCACGTCGATGCGCTGAGTCGCGCACCAGTCCAAGAAGCCGAGGAAGAAAGCGTCGGAGAGGTGAAAGGAGAGTTGCCAACGGATGTGAGGGAGGTGCAGGTTCAGCTGGTTAAGACTGAAGGAAGTGCGATACGAGCGATGCAGTTGGGAGATGAAGACTGCAGGTGACGAATGGAAATTCTGGAGAAAGAAGAGCGAGAGAGATCAGGGTGTGAACGAGGATTGGTTGGAGGATTCTGCCTGGTTGGAGGAATTTTGTTGAAAGAAGTCGGCGATGAAAAGAGATTCGTACTACCAAAGTGTGGCAGGAAATATATGTTGGTAATGAACCATGATAAGGCAGGCCACTTCGGGAGGGATAAGACACTGGAATTGTTAAGAAGGAGATGTTGGTTCCCAAACATGAAGGAATATACGGAGTTCCATTTGAAAGCATGTCTAGATTGTACGGTAAACAAGGAGAGGAACGGATGGTTGGAAGGGTTGACAAACGTCATCCGACCGGAGCGGCGACCTTTCGAGAAAATATTCTGTGATCACTAGGGACCGTTGATAAAATCAAATAAAAAAGAGCACATTTTGGCAGTAATTGATGGGTTGACGAAATTCATATTGCTCGAGGCGGTGGTTGGAACGGGAGCCGAGGAAGTCGTCAGATTCTTGAGGAAGGTTCTCGACATGTACGGAGTGCCGGCGAAGATGGTGACAGATCGGGGGTCTGCATTCATGGCGAAGAAGGTTCAGAACTTCCTGTCGGAAAAAGGAGTGATTCATATTCCGATCAGTACTCAGCACCCGAATGCGAACGGTCATATCGAACGGATGAACAAGGAGATCGCGAGGTTGTTAAGGTCGCTGTGCGAAAAGGAGGATAAGAGTGATTGGGCAGCGAAGCTAGGGGAAGCTCAGAAGTGGCTCAATCGAACGATGTCAAGAAGTCGGGACCGACGGGATGGCGCAGTGGAAACACGGCGGCCTCTCGAGCGGGAGGTTCCGGGTTCGAATCCCAGAGCCGGCTGCTTCAAGAGAGGTTTCTATGGTTCCCTCTCTTCTCGGGTGAATACCGAAGTAGATATTAGGCCATAGCCGACCCGACCGCAGACAGGGCGCAGCCCTAGTGGCCTCCCAGGGGCCTGGCCCCCGGGGGAGATGGTGGGTTGAGGAAAAAAAAAAGTCTGGGGAAATCCCCTTTCGAAGTGTTGCATGGATACCTGCCGAGAGAAAACAGTCACGAGGGATTGATCGAAGAAGCCCAGAGAGTGGTTTGGAAACTAGCGGAGCAGGTCCAAGAAGAGATAAGGGAACAGCTCAGGGAGAGCCAGGATCGGTACAAGCATTACAGCGATCGGAGAAAACGACCGCATGTTCGATACTCAGTTGGGGATGTAGTCTTCGTAAAGCGGTTACCAGTACAGACCGGGAACCAACTAAACTCCAGCAGCTGACAGCGTGGGAGCGGAGTTGGAACCATCGGAGCAAGATCAACACGAACGTGCAAGTAGATGTTTAGATCTAAATTCAGCAATGATAGAGTCGCCACAAGAAGATAGAGTAGTACAGGTAGAGCGTAGACAACCATTAAGGAAGGCTAAGTTCAAACCCAGTACATTGAGATATCCGAAGTAGAGCTGCCGAGGACAGCAGCATTAGGTAGCGTGGCCAAGCATAGGTAGGAAGAGACAGAGAGAGTTGAGGGCGGAAGAATTCGAAATCCGGAAGCCAGAGGAAAAAGAAAATATGCCGCCAGGGGCGCGAAGCAGGGTACAAAGAGCGCGAACGAAAGTTCCAGAGCCTTTTTGGAGTTTGGAAGGAGTTCGATACACGTCAGTTCGATACGCTTCAGCCGAAAGAAAAGAAGATGAATCAATGTCCAGCATGCGGACGTTGCGGGCACGCAGTAGGGTCGGCAACTTGCTGGGCCAGGAACGCAAGGTGTGTTTGCTGTGGAAGGACCGGCCACTACGGAAGAATGTGTCGCGAAGCAAATCAGGCGAGTGTTACGTCGACGTCGGGAAAACAACCCGCAGCGCCGGGCAACGCGGAAACTTCGGAAGAGATCCAGGGGAATCTTCAGGAAGGAGTGGCAGCCGTAGCGCCGGAAGAGGCAGGAAGGAGTGAGGTGGACGACGACGACAACGACCGAATCTTGGAAGAGTTTCGGTGCCGCATCTGCTGTGCCATGATGCGAGGTCGAATATGGTCGTGCGTGAACGGTCATGTTCTCTGCGAAGAGTGCAAACTGCAACTGAACGAGTGCCCGGAATGCCGTGCGACCTGGGCCGGGGCTATTCGCAGTCTGGTCACGGAGCGAATGGCAAGGTTGGTGAGGATGGAGTGCATCCATTCGATTCGAGGCTGCCGAACGAGGATGTTGCTGGCGAAGTTGGTCGAACACGAAAAGACGTGCGATTGGAAGGAAGAGGGATGTCCGGTGAGGCACTACTCGCCGTGTCCGTTGACTAGACATCCGGTCATCAAATGAGAGAAAGGTGGGATCAAGCACCATTACATTCATTCAGTTCCCGACGTCCAAGCGTGTTAGAGCTCTCTGTTCTGAATAGTAGGCTGAATATTGTGTTTGAGGTCATGTCGAAGATGCCGCCAAGCAAAAACTAAGTGAAAACTGCAAAGATCTACGTCGTTCGCACAACTATCAGGTCGCATTTTTGTATAACGCTCATGATTCGACAATGGAGGATTCTCCATAGTCTGATAGAGATTGTGCGGTCGTCGGAGTCTATTCTCGAGGGCAGAATTCGATATCGGGAATCAGTGTTGTACTCCAAAAGAAAAGAAGTTGTGTGCCGTTTTTTGGAGGGCCATTTCCACATGTGGATTTGGTTGAAGCAGCCGTTGATTCCCAGTGAGGTCGAAGCACTTTCCACGGGTCTTGCTGTTCGTGCGGCTCCGACTCGGAAAGATTCGAAGTGGGGCGATTGCTTCAAGGAAGCCCAAGTTATCCGTCCTGCGACGTTGAGTTCTATACCAAGTGCGGCAGTCGATAATATGGTATGAAAATAAGTTTGTGAAAATTCCAGACGGGATGGACATAGTAGAGGGTACGGATTAAAGGCTTAGTGTTTTCAATTGTTTCAGGTCGAAGAGCGTGCAGAATCAGTTGAAGAGAACGCCGAAGCAGTGAGCATGGGAAACAATTCGCAGCCGAAACTAGTGAGTTTTGAGAATTTCGTAGTGATTAAAATATATGTGATAAGTGGAAGTCATCTTTTTTTGATGTATTAGTCGGCATCCGCGTGCTGGGATCAAAATGCTGCGGAGAAACAGGCATCCAAGCTTATGTGTTTCGATTTGTTTCAGGTGGAAAAGTCTACAGAATCCATTGTTACGAACGCCGAAGCGGTCAGGGAGAAGAACAAATCTCAGTTGATGCTCGTGAGTATCGCTAATTATGGAGTGTTCTAAATATATACGATGGGTGAGCGTCAGCATTTACTGATTTATCTGTAGGCATCCGTGCGCACCGATCAAAAAGCTGCGGAGGAGCAGCCATTCTGTACTTCGTATGGGGACGCAACCCGTCCTCTGAGTCGGTCGTCAGCCAGTACGCCGCCGTTGGATATCGATGAAGACATCGTGTCGCCGCACTTCGAGCCGATGATGGAAGCAAATTCGGAGGAACAATCATCCAGGAATGAAGGTAAAGAACGAGACAGCATGTTCCCACTGATCCTGCGGCTCGAATACGATAGAACAGTGGCTAGATGGTGCCTAAAAACTAGCCAACGGAACGATGCACAAATATTTTGTCAGTCTGTGACAAAAGGATTTTGGCAGGCATTCATCGAAGCGAAAAGCATTCTGAGCTGCCTGGGAAGCAAAAGAGTGACGTGTTGAGTGAGATGAGTACGAAACGGGCAAAGTCAAAGCATGGAAGACAACGATATACTCCAACAGTTGAAAATCAACTTCTATTGGATGCCGTGGCGGTGTCACGAACAGCTCGTGATGCCATCTCGTTCATGGAACAGCACGACCTGAATCTGTATATGCTGCACATAGCCTCTCTCCGTAAGGAAGTGTTTTGTCTGTATCGCCGTGGTAGAGCAGCCATAGTAGGACTGTTGCGGAGTTGTAATATAATGTTTTCGATATGGTATGATGAAGGGTGTCCTGTTGACCGCGAATCCTCTGCGAAGACTGATCATGCTAGAAACGGTAGTGGCAGCGATATGGAGAGCAATGGCTACGTATCTGGCCCGACCAGTCCTGCCGAGGGTGTGCATGTGTCGAGACATCATGTTAAAAGAATGTAGTAGGATGGATGGAAGCCTGGAGTTAAATGAGCATGGAAAAGCTACAATATCATGAATGATGTTTGAATAAGAGACCAATATCAAGCATGGAGCGTGCACTCATTTCTCCGTAATCGTCGGGGGCAAACATTTTTGTTTTAAATTCAAGGTCCATGATGTCATAGTTTTCTTCAGTGAGATCACTCTTTAATTCACGTTTGATGAATCGTATCCGTTCCAATTCACGGTTCAGTGCTAGTCGTAGTACTTTTCGATCGTCAAGATCAGGAACTTTCCATAGAACTATCCACATCCATTGACGCAGCATATGTTCACGTTTCCACAGTTGAATTAAATCATATTCACACTTCTCTTCAAGTATTATATCGATGAAATGGAGCGACTCGACTCCTTCCCAGGACTTCATCTGAGGAGTGAACGACAAACTCGTCCCTGAATCTGGAACAATCACCAATGTAATCATTCAACACGACTGACTCTAAGGACTTGAACAAGATCACACATTCTGTCAAACTCCAACAAAAAGAAATGCTTGACTAACCTTGACTGCCGTTACCAACATGAGCCATTGATGATATTGTGTTCGGATTTGTTCTACGACAGCAATTCCAGTACCAGAGCAGAGATTTTCCAACCTGTCGGGAATGCACGTGGGTTGCATCACAGATAGCTAGCACTTCCGTGGACCGAACTTGTCCCCAACGATCTGCTCTCATGGCCCAATTGACGGCGTGGCCCAACTGACGGCGTGGCCCAATTGACGGCGTGGCCCAACTGACGGCGTGGCCCGACTGACGGCGTGGCCCGACTGACGGCGTGGCCCAACTGACTCGGTCCCGTCGGGAGCGAAGGTTCGAGTAACGGATAGCGAAGCGCTTGCTGGATAGAGCCTCAGGGAGGGCGGTAGCGCCACCTAGTGGCAGAGAGCGGCGTTAGCGATGACAGATTGAAGCGAGACTTCGTCGAGTACACGGCACGGCCAGCCGAGGAGGCTGAGGTCGTGAAGTGAAGTTGAAATAAAAGAGTGAAACAAAGCATCCAGCGTGATCCCTCTTCCTAGAGAATCCATCCAGGTTCCCCCGACAGAGGCTGTTACATTAGGTTGAGGTCAAGAACGCTTGAACTGATTGTGAGTGAGGCAGTCGATCTAACAAGTGATATGTGAGACTGCAGAGCGGATGGGTTTAAGCATTTCGTGGCCTGACTTCCGCGCGGGCCGCTCTGAGTTACAGTTGGGTATATAGCCGAACAGCTAGAACAGCGGTGGGCCGCCATCTTGATTGAGACCGTTTGACATGGACTCGAAGAAATGACGAATATTCGGAAATTCGGTGCGATATCCCATTGCGCTCGCTATTCTCGCGGAACAACGAAGCGCAACTCTTTTGGAACGTGAGCTATGGTGAGCATGTGCGGATCTCCGCAAATCAGTGCCTTTGACTTGAAATATGCGAAAATTCAAGTAGATTCTGTGCGTAGAAAGTGCCCTGAGCAGTTCAGCACCGTTTGTGCGCTCGGAACGAATGTTATTCACGCTTTTTCGGCACGGAAATGGGCGAGAATGGGTTTTGCAGAATATTGGTTCAAATTACAGTGAACCCCCGTTTCACGCGGTTTCTCTAACCGCGTAAAATGAGTTTTCCCGGGTAAAACAGGGGATCGCCCTGAAGGGCGAGATTTTGTTCCAGGGGTGAATTATCGACTTCGCGAGTCCAAAGTGAAACGAGTCAGTATATCTGATCCGCGTAAACCGAACCGCGTAAAACGGGGGTCTACTGTACGCGTGATTCTTGGAAAAATTGTGATATTCTTCTCCGGAAGTGTCGCCCGGGTGCCAGAGCACTTTCCTTATGTAAAATTTCGCGTTTTTTCCCAACCGAAAAAGTGAAGTTTAGCGTTTTTTCGGGTAGAAAAAGCGCTTTCTGCGTCGTACAGTCATATGATTGTACAGTCCAATCGGAATCAAATGCTCTCCCGCACAGTTGCGTTACGTCATGGTCCGCCATCGGAACATCGCTTCGTTCAGCACCATCCGCGTTCATCTCAATCCCGAGATCATCACCCTGACTAGGAAATCACCGCCCAGAGTCACCATCTGCAAGTCAACCGGAGAAGCCACGCACAGGCTTACAATCCTAGCAATTGATGGTCCCCAGCTGGGCCGTTATACCCATCCTTCCAACATGGAGGTGTACCTACGTCTCTGGATAGGTACCTGCGATACCTGTGTCACTTGCAAGAATCTAGTGGATTACACGTTACACGTTACATCGGGAGACAACGACGGCTAACTCTATACCGTGCAGAAATGCTAGCCGACTGCCTCCGATCGTCCCGATTTAGTGAGCCGAGTTTTCCAATTGAGACTTGCCGCGCTACATGACGATCTCTTCAAGAAACACGTGCTCGGAAAAGTACCTGCATATCTCACCGTCGTGGAATCCCAGAAACGCGGTCTACCCCATAGTCACATGCTCCTTATTCTAGAACCGGAGTTCAAACCTCGTTCGCCCGACGATGTCGATAGATTCTGCTGTGGTGAAGTGCCGGACCCAGAAACTGAACCACGATTTCATGCTGCTGTGCGCACCTTCATGTTACACAAGCGCTGTGGACTCAGAGTCAATGCTCCGTGCATGAGAGACGGGAAATGCACGAAGAGATTTCCGAAAAAACTTCGTCCAACCACATCAGTAGCCACCGACGGCTACCCTGAGCTTCGAAGGCGGAATCGTTTCCATGTGCTCATGTAAGGTTTTCTTGGAGTATGCGAATCGAACCCTGAGTTGGAGATTCCGTTATTATACAGTAGAATTCCGGTAATTTGCACCCCCGATGATTCGAGGACTCCCGCTAATTCGCTATTCGCACTGATTCTTTCGGAATTTCGGTCAATTCGCTAAGTATCCATGTTAAACTTTCCGATAATTCGCCGAATCCCTATAATTCGCTATTCGCACTCGGGATTTCGGCAGAATTCGCACGAATTTTCCGCGTGTCACGTGCCATTTCTCGTCGACAGCTCGGATTGCCGCCGCTCAAAATTGACCGCGCTCTCAGGAGGTGGTCGTCTTGAATAGAGAGCCGCGATCCGCGATGTTCTTTAAGTTCGAATCGTGTGTGCGCGAACGGCGACTTTTAACGGTGAAGAGAGAAGTCGCTTTCTTATGCAAAACGCTCTTGTTTTCGTTGAAGCACAGAAGTGATTCCTGTCGAAATTTCGGGAGGCTGATTGAACAAGATCTGATTCGCCACGTAAGTTTCGTCTCGCTTCTTTGGATCGTGAACTGCTTCCAAGTCTTTCCTTTCCACGGAGAATTCCATTCCTGGCGCGACCTGAGATTCTTTGCGATGCGTTTCAGGACGAATGTCTGCTGGCATCAGAGACGGTCGAATGCAAACGTTGCTGTTAGAAGATGTGAGTCGCGATGCCAGCCGGCAAGTTCCGACACTATTGAACCGCTGCGTCGTGTCGAGATTTGGTACGAGAACTTGCGCGGCTTGACCGCCATGCCGTTCCTTCAGATATCCCGATGATTCGCTATTCGCAGAATTTCCCAGGTTTTGACTCCCAAAAAGTGCGAATTAACGGGATTCTACTGTATTGCTCTCTGGTTGCCCTACTTGGGTTCCCGTCGGGAGATTGAATGGTTGTTGACGAAATAAAATAATCTGGACTGGAAAGTTGAGGTTTGTGCTGAGTTCTCCATTCCGCTTTACGGTTTGACCGAGTTTGTTTGGTTCCGTGAGTTCGTCCAGTGCAGCCACTTCCACCAACGGTGAGTTTTTCAGTTTTTCTGTAACTTCATTCATCGCCTCTTCCTGTTTTCCTGGTCTGCCCAGGCTTTGGTTCCGACTTTATCAATTCATTCTCTCTATAGATGGCACAACGTCAACGTCGCCGAGGCTGTGTTTACGACCGATCTCCAAGTGGGGTATTGTACTGGAAATTGCCAGGAGAGAAGCCGCGTCTTCGAGACTTTCCGGCTTCTTCTCGGTACTGTGGTTCAAACGTGGTGACTAGAAGAACAATGGACAAACTCGTAAGTAACTGTGTTCAAAAAGTATTTGAGGATGTTATGGTGTGTGTTTCACTTTGTACATTTCAGGATACCCTGGAATCTCGCATAGCCGTTCAAATACGAGCTTACCTTCAAGTATTAATCGCCGAAGAACTCGATGTGTCGTTGGAGGCCCTCTGGAAACGTGAATTCAAGTTGGAAACGTGGAAGCGTCTGATGCTTGAGCGCGTGACGGACATCCGCGAAAAGGCCGTGTTGACGGAGGTCATTGATGATCAACTCTTTTTCACTCTAACCACCAAGGATCTCGTGCAATACAGGTTACGCAAGGAGGCCGAGGATGAGCTTCGTTACGATGAGAGCATGTTCGCGTTTGCAGTGCATTTCAACGTCGACGGTGATCGGAGGCAAGACGTGTTGCCCGTTTCAGAATTGCGTCTTCTCCCTGAACTGTGCGCGAATAGATCGCCTGAGACAGATGCTGTTTCAGGAACGCGGTGGTTGATGACAGCAGGGCCCCAACACCGCCATGTCTTAAGCGGGATCGCGAAACGGATGAGGATGAAGATGTTGTCGACGCATTACGGTTCCGGGACGACATGAATGAAATATAAGAGAAAATGAGTGACTTTTAATGCTGTGAAGTTCTTTTAAAAGTGTATTTTTAACGGCGAGTGTTGTCAAGATGGCAAGCCACGACGAAAACGCAACGTAACGTTTGCGGACGAATCGTGCAGAATGATAAATAATGCTTGGATTATGGCCCGATTTTACTGATGCGCTGAACGGCCGCGAAGGGGAAGCGGTCAAGTCTCATAATCTACAAGTCCGCGAGTACAATGACAAGCTGATTCTTTCAACGACGACAAATACATTCGTCAGCACTAACAACGAAGATGGAGCCCTGTCGCATCTTCAACATTGGTTCAAGGAGCTATGAAAAACTCGATCGGTGAGTTCTCCATTCATTCATCTGTTAGTCCAATTGAACACACCTGGGATATCACGACCGATGAGGATATGAGGACCTAACATGACTTGAAATCGTTTCAGACATGGCAAGTAACCGACCTGCATACATATATGTCATCACCACGGTCCTCTGCTAAATTCACATTCGTGGAGACAAGAAAATCAGCGTTTGTGATTTCGCGACGAAATGTTTGTTAGGTCTCTTCGTGCGCTCCACTCGATGACACGAACCCCTTCTGAGTTCGATTTACGCAAATTTCCTGTGTCGAACTCCCGGATGATTCTACTGAGTCATTTGACTCAAACAGCGCGGCGGAAACTGAGCGAGTAAGTTTCCCGGCTTTCGGTTGTGGACGCGCACTGACGTACACGTGTTGGGGACAGAGCTATCCCTCCAAGGAGGGAATCGCAAGGGGTTCTCTACATCAGAGGGCGCTCAAGCTTCCCAAGACTTTGAGAAGCCTGCCGCCTTCGAATGACAAATAATTATTTTGAGGACTCGAGTGATTTTTGGTGCCATTTAGAGCTCTGTTCCTCCGTTACGTAAACCCCGATGTGTTTGGTGAAGTAACGAAGGACATCGATGAGCTTCATCCACAGCCAGCATACATATTGTTTCCTTGCGCATAAAACATTTTCTTGCTTTGTTTCCTTCCGAATGATTAATTATTGAAAATAAATATTGGTCTTTTTCCGCTTCGGACACGTGGTTCCATCCTTTTCTATACCTTTCGCTCCCCATGAGATTTACGTGTTTGTCATCAGCTTGACCCGCCTACAAACTGTCCACAGGCTGGGGAACGGCGAACCGGTCAAGCGGCGTTTGACGAACGGACGCAGTTATCGTCCCATGCAGTTCGACACCTCAATAGTTGTTGTCCATGACGACGAAAAGCATCTGGAATCACTCCTCGAGCAATACGCAATCTTTGACACAATAATGCATGCAATCGCCAGAGGGTGTACACGGCCCACTGACGGTTCTGCGACTCGCGCTATGTCACTCAAGACGACCCACGACAGAATCCTTCGACGTCAGTAGCTACTCACTGCGGGTAGCCGTGCCTTACACGGTCAAAAATATATCTCGAAGTCGGACGTTAGCCCGCCAAGCCTCATAATCCAATCACTGCAGTCCGACCGCAATCATGAATCGAAAGAAGCCTGAATTTGGCCCCGATTCAATCTCGACCACACCAGTGTTTCATGATTAATGGCAAGAAGACGAATGTCACCCTCCGATTTGTCAAAGCACCTCACTCAATTCGCTGAGACACACATGGGACCTAAGAATGCGCGTGAACATGGCAAACCACTCAATCGTAAATGTTCTTCCCAACGTGAGCGCTTTCCCGCGACCGCTGAAGGAGATAGGTTGACTGATGAAACTTGATCCCATTGTACAATGAGCAATGAGCAACATTGAAAACTAGAGAGTAACAGTCGCGCGAAGCTCCCGCCTGACAGCTGATCGAGCCCGCGCGTCGGGAAGCCGACGGAGAGAGGTGACGTCACCGGCTCTTGGCCGTTGACTGGTCATCGCTCTGTAAGGCTAGCCGCGCGCGCCTGTCCTCTCGAATTTATTGAGGGAGTGTGCTCTGCTTGAGAACTTGAGATACCTAAACGTTATATTACAATAAAGAATACTTTTGGTTCACCGCTTCGTCACTTGATCACCCGTGTGTGTTTGTGTGTCGTGTCTGTGATCTGTGGTGATGTTGTGCCTTGAACTGAGATCCTCTCGCGCTACGGTCATCCCGTACGTTACACTACCCCACCCCCCCCCCCCGGAATTCCGTCACCGAGCGGAATTCGGATCGCTTCGGCTGTTTTCGCGCCCGCGCCAATACGGATTCGAAAGTTTTCCTTGTTTCACTCTCCGGGGTGGAGAGTAGAGCCTAACTCCAGGGAGGAGGGATTTCTAACGGTCCTTTACGTTCTTGGTCTTCGAGGCATGTGCATCTCCATGTTTCCAACTTTCTTTTCTCTCTCAGGTTCTCGTTTTTGAAGGTCCTTTTTTTCCTCTTTTCTAGTGGTTTGCAACGATATTGAAGATGTTCCACCGTTATAACGTGCGTCGTGAAGGGCGTCATTGTCCATATGAGCTGTCGCCTGCCGGTGTTCTTTCGGTGATTGCTTGTCGTGATGTGCCGGTTTCGCGCGAGTATCCCCATGCCATTCTCGCTAAGGTCGACGGCTTCGGTGGTTGGCGTTAGGCGCCGACGAGCAAGGTCCGATCCCACTTCTGACACCAAAATGTGGCGCACTATCCTGAGTAGCAATGAAGACACTGAGTTTCACTATGGCACAGGACAGGTGCGCGGCTGCCTAACAGCTCACAATCAGAGAGAAGACCTACAGGAACATCGCGACGCGGACACGGCACCCGCATTAACTGCTGAGTGGACATGGCAAAATGAAAGTTTTGTGTGTGGGGGGGGGGGGGGGGGGGGCTGATCAGGGCTGAACAGATGATACTTTAGCTTTATTCCCTGATCCTAACATGACAAATGATACATGATGTTTAACACAAACTCAAATGATACATGATGTTTAACACAAACACAAATGATACATGATGTTTAAAGCACATGATTGGCATCTGACAGTGTTGTATTTGATGATATATTGTACATACATATGCGAAAAATACAGGGCCGTTTCGTTCGGAGACCGTAGAATTTCAGACGTAAGGTACGCCGCGGAAGGTATCCAGAGTTCATGGGGCCCGGCGTACGGCGTAGAGCACGTTTGTGGTCGATGGTAAATGCAATGGTAGGGATCAGTGTCGGATGCGAACGGCGGGTCAGAGCTCGAGATGGTGTATTTAGCGCGACGAGCAAGCAGTAGAAATCTAGGATCGAGTACAGTTGACTGCCACGAGGAATAAAGCGAACCGCAAGCGATGAGCAGTGCCATGAAAGGGACTTAGGAAAGAACAGACCGGCAAGTAGAAAATGGGGTACCTATACCCTGGGGGTTTCCCGTCAATCGATATGTATTTGGGTTGATGGTGAAAATATGAAAAGTTTTCTCGAGCACTAGCGAGACTAAATGAAGACACCTGTCTGGAACCACGTTCAGTGTTCCCCCTGTTGCACTGATAGTTTATTCCCTTTATATACCCAAGCACCCGAGAGGGTGGAACAGCTATCCGGAAGTTGCGGAAGACCTGACGGTAATCAGTTCACTGGACAATGAAAGAACACTGGGAACAGTAAGACGAGAAAGTTATTCTCAGTGTGATTACCGAGACACGCTCTGGTGATCACAGTGAATTGCTTCACGGAGCTGGCGGACATATGAGAATCTAAAATCTTCATTCCCCCTTGGCCGACAGCGCAGGGAAGTCGAGGTTTACAGTTTCATGAGCATTCATCTGATCTGCAGCTCCGCAAATCACAGCAACAAGTTTCTCGTTTCGAATTCTCGTAACAACAATGTCACTGGCATTGTGCCAGACGTGCCATTTTGATGTCAAGACATCCTATCTAGGGAGACTATCAATTCTGATCATAGCATTGTTCTGACGTCGCAAGTCTGAGGATAGACATTGCTTTTTGAGAAGACGACATTACCTACTTCATAGATATAGAAGTGCAAGACAGCTGGTATATTTTCGGCAGAGCTGTCTCAGAAGGGACTTTGAGACTTCGGTATGTCTCGACGTGAACGTACATATTGATATTCAACATTTCACAAGTTTCCGATCTCTCAGCCATTGGGGAGAGAATGCTGATTGTTTCAAGAGGCGGGGGTCCAACCTGCCTCTGATCACTCATTGTCAGTAGAGCGACTGGGAAGAGTTTGTTCACGCGATTCTCTGTAAACCTCAACATGCAGTGGAAGTTTCCATCGCTGACCCGGTCCACGTTTGCTGCGAAGGAGAGGCGACGAAGAGCCATGCTGAGCTGGATGGAAGTCCTCGAAGAAACTCCCATCTGTGGGGAGCGACATCGCAATCCTGATGGCCAGTCAAGAACAAGGGATGAAGTCAAGCGCAGGAGACTGGAAGTTCGAGGCCGGGCTTCACGACGTGACCACCTGTTCAAGCGACGGGCTCCTCCAGTGGAGACTCCGAGAAGAGGGGGTTCTCCAAAGCGATACCGCCCAGAAGACATGGAGCTGAGCAGCGACAGATGGGTTCGGATTCCAGCAACCTCCCGGCCGATACCGCAGAGGCAATTTGGAGGAGGCTCTCACTCGGTGTCTCCCACCAAGCGCCGAGTCAAGCGAGCTTGACCGAGCCTCTTCACGACGTTGGTGTTGTCTGAGAGAGTGCGACATTCGGCCCAGAAGCAAGCTGGTACTGTACGGGCCGTTGCTGATCATCGCTGTTCTAGCCTTCATGGCCGTCATGTGCGTGATCGCATGGAGTACGGGTAAGTTGCTTCTACCGATTTAGCAATTCTGTGATACTAGTGACTGATTTGAGTGACCTATGCGGGTTCCCTTCTCTCGTTTATATGAGTGATTGATTTCAGGTGAATCCACGGCGCTCGAGGAAAAATCACCGTCCGTGGTAGGAGAGGTGACCGAGATCAGCCTGAGAGGCTATCAGTGCGCCACCGCAAACTCTCAGAGAGTCTGCTGGAATCTGAGACTAGGAAGGTGCGTCCTGGCGAAGACCACTCAGATCATCGGGTCGACAGGAAGGGTTAGAAGGGTGACCCTAGTACGGGGAACCGCAATTTCGAAGATGGTGAATCAGGCGTTCAGTGGGGCCTGCATGATCGCGGAGGTCTTCGAACTGTTGTAGATATCTTGTATATATATATATATATATATATTTGATAAAGAAAAATGATGCCCTTTACATCGTGAATTCTTAGTCATTGTCTACACGCAGTCGTTGGATGTTATGGTACAGAGATCGATATGTTGTTGTTCGTAGCGCGAGACGGGAAAGAAAAGGAAAACAATCTCACGCCACGCAGATGCGGTTTCTCGATTTCAAGCTTTTGATCTTTGAGAGGGAGTGCGCTACTGTTGGGACTTCTAATCGACTGGGGATCACTTGTCCATTCCACTTCTGGCAATGGAGGGCGCGGAGTCGAGCGGTGAGCCCCGGTGGAAGGCTGTTGCACAGTTCACACGGAAGATGCGAGCCGCTACGATGTTGCGTGCATCTACAGCGATTTTGCTGTTGTTGGCTTCAGCAATCGGTGAGAAGTGCTTTCCAATCTGCATTGGTAGAGTATTTATGAGCGCCCGGGAGAAGATCGCAGCCAGAGAATCACTGATGTGACACTTCGATGCGGCTTGGGAGCCCTCGAATACGACAATTAGCGAGGATAGCGCCACCTAACGGCAAAGTGAGGCTTTAACATAGAGTAGATCGAAGAGAGTCTCCGTGAAAAAAAGATTTCGGCCAGCCGTGGAGGCTGAAGTCGTGAGGTGCGAGATCAATGAAAGAGTGAAAAAGAAGCATCCAGTGTGATCCCTCTTCCTAGAGAGTCCAACCAGGTTCCCCCGACTGAGGCTGTTACATATTCAATGACGTCACTAATTTTGTCAATCATCTCAGCTTACAAGGTGATCGTCAGAGTGGAAGGCGCTCATGGGGAGCTCCCCATTTCAGTCATGATGGACTCAGCTGTGTCAGACAATCAGGTCGAAATTGTCAATGACACCGACATCACTGCATCCACCATTGCTCTTCCAACCAGCTCGGAGACTGAAGCCCCACAAGATGATTTAGCTCTCACCGTTAGTTCAGAAACCTGGGAATCGCCTCCAGAGTTGCTGACTCCAACCGAGGGAATCACCACTGAGCTGCCCATGTCGGTCACGGTGGGTAGTCCGAGTTCGACTCGCGCGTCGATCAATTTCGCTACGTCTAGGAGTGACTCACCATCAAGGCATTTGGTTCCGGACGGAAGTGCTACAGTGTCAAGTGTAGCAGTTCGATCACACAGTGTTTCGACGTCACTGACGCCAGTACGTCCGGTGTTTCAAAGGTTAATTACAACTACGCCACAGCCCACAACCACTACACGATCTTCAAGTGTTTCCAGGGTTCCAACTCCGTCGACTAGTTCTACTCCTACACCCCCTCCTATTCCCAAGACAACTCCACGTCCAACGCCGAGAGCAACTCAGCGTCCAACGCTCAAGACAACTCAACGTCCCAGCTCTGCAACAACTCCACCCCCAACTATCACCAGGAAGCCCAGCGTAGCCCCAACTCAACGAGTAGCACTTGCGAGCACCACAGAAAATATTCTCAGAAAACAACGGAAAATTTGGCTGAGAATATGACAACAGTTTCGAGTCGAGCAGCGGAAATCGGAAACCCGACAACAGAGAAAGGCAAACCCGATACTCGGTTTTCACCGAGTACTCCAGCACCAGAGGCGGCCCAGAAAAGTGTGCCGCGAATACAGATCAACATGGAGAGGTTTCGCTGCACGTTCTTGGAACAAGTGAACTGGATTGTGTGTGCTGGCCCGTAACAAGCAATGTGTAGGTCATGGGGCGGGTTCTAGATGACGGGTTCAGAATCGGAGCCGTTGGTCGGCTCTCGCTGGGTTGGCAATACTAGAGCCGCCCAATGTAGAGGAAGATGTACCAGGTAAGAGAATGCAGCCAATTAGGAAGGCTAGGTTCAATTTCAAATATCCGAAGTAATGTTGAGGACAACAGTGTGGTAGCGTGTGGCGAGCAGTAGGTAGGAAGCAAAGCCTAAGAGAAATATGAGTAGGGCACAAGAAATGTAGCACGAACTGGAATTCGATAGCAGTATGTGAGCAGACAACTTGAACGCGCGCTCATTGGTGCGGTAGAGGAAGGAAAGCGACGGTAGAGACGGAGAGAGAGGCAACAAGAGATCGCTGGAATTCAACCGTTAAAGAGTCTTTTGGATCCAGCCAGCGGCCGATTCACACTACATCCAGGATGGAGAATCAGAAGTGCAAGAACTGCGGGGACAATCGCCATCCAACGGGCCGACCCCTGTGCGGAGGGGCCGGCGTACAGTGCAGCATGTGCGGCGAGACGGGGAACTTCAAACAATCGTGCACAAGGTTCAGGCCAACGTGCTGCAAGTACAGATAAGATGGGCACTTGTCGTACGCGTGCGAGTCAGCACTGAAGCCGTCGACTAGGGAGGTCGCGCAAGTACAGCCTGGGCTAGAGCGGCGGTCCGCTCGGCGCGCAGAGCAACACGCTGTGCCGCCGCGCATTTGTACAATAGCATTGGAGAATCACAGAGTTGTTTGGTCTCAGCTCCGTGTCCATCAACTTGACCCCACAATCGCTACAGGCGGAGCGTTCCTGAAGTCGTAAACACTGCTCGAGGAATCACCACTGGGGAGAAGCCTCGCTGGAAAATCTAGAGGTCTAGAGTCCCCGACAGTGACACGTTCCCAAGCAAGTGTAGGGACTCCGTCGGCCCGGAGGTTCCCCCCCCCCCCCGCGGGGGTGTCACCACGTCCCGCAGCTCCCTCTCTGTCGCACTCGTCTCCTTCCGCGGTTCGTCGCCGGACTGCCCCGGTCTCTCACGCATTGAGGCCCCACGCTCCAGCACCGCCGAAGACCCTTTCGGGCCCCTCGGCGATGAAGGCTCCCCCGCGGAGGCCGCCGTGCGTAACCGAAGACGGTTACTTTACCCTCTTCGACCCGCCAAACTGCCAACGTTACCTCTTCAAGCTCTGCGAAGTTTCACCATTCCCTCCAGAGGAGCATCCGTCCAACATTCGTATCAAGTCCAAGGAGCCTGAGCCGTGAATAAATTCACACCCAACAACATTCTTTTTCCCATTGCGAATCCTTGTGTTTTTTGTTAGAAGTAGTTGTTATTTCAGCTCATCTAGTCTTAGCCTTAGAACTTTCCCACATTTAGTGGGTATAGCAGCTGTATGGGTCTTTTCAGGGTTTTCCCATTGAGTAGTCTAATAATGCAAGTTCGCCTCCGTCCGTCGGACTTCTCTTGGAGAAGATTGGACTCTAGCCATAGGCCAGTGAGATCTCGACGGCGCTGGATCGTCTAGGAGCACCACGTCACCTATCTGAACCGCTTTGCTCCGAAGAGGTCTGTTTTCCATCGCCGTTCTCAAGTGCAATAAATACTCTCGGCGGAACCTCTGCCAGAACGCGTTCAGAACTTCTTGTTGGTGTCTCCAGCGATCCGACAATATCGTCGCCGAGGCGTTCTCGCTAGTTTGTATTACTTCCTCAGCCTCCGGCAATGCCGGATTGACTTGACTCCAATACATGAGATCTGATGGTCGTGATGGTAACAATTCGTCCGGATTCGTCAATGGTCTATAGTTCACAATTTTTTCAATATCTGTTAGGACTTTTTCCAGCTCTCTGAACGGCAACGTATTTTTTCCCATGATTCTTCGCAACGGCTCTTTGATTACCCGCACCGTTCCCTCGATGAAGCCTGGGCTTCGCTCCGTGTTGAACTCCCACGAGATGCGATGTTTAGTTAGAAAACTTCTCGTCTCCGCGGAGCGCTCGAGACCGAACAGCAACTTCATTTCCTATGCAGCTCTCTTGAACGCCGCGGCTTTGTCCGAGAAAAACATTTGACCGTTGGATTGCGATTATAGAATCTTCTCATTGCTAGTACGAATTCGTACGTCGACAGATTTGCTACCAGCTCCAGTCTTACCGCCCTTGAGACCGCGCGAACGAACAACATTATGGGCGCTGGTACTTTCTCCCCGTTGGGATTTCTGACCGGAATCGGTCCCGCAGCGTCGATTCCTGTCGTTCCGAATGCTACCGCGGTCTCCGATCTGAATTTCGGTAGTTCTGGAGTCGGCTCCGATGCCGCTTTGGCTCGAAATCTGACGCACGTCTCGCAACCTGCTATCGCTCTCTTTGCCGCTCTCCGAGCCCCGATTATGAGAAATCGCGTGCTTGTTCTTTGCTCTCTCTTAACCTTTGAATGACTTCGCGATACTCGTTAAGATCTTCGCCTTCGAGTTTGCAGTCCCAATCTAGCTTTTTTATCCAATGCCCCAGAAGCAATCGTTTTAATCCCAAGGCGATTGGTGAAGCCTAAAGGATCGAAAATTTGAGTCATTCCCTTTAAAAGAGATCTTTTCGACGGTTCCGCTTTTTCAAAGAATGTCACTGTTTTGCTTACATCGATGTGTAGCTTGTTTTCCACTTGGTTCCATCGGACACCGAGAAACTTGAAATTTGAATCGTCCTATGTCACTGATGAGACATCCGGGAACTTCCGTTTTATAAACATCCCAAGCTCCGCGGAGTTCGTTGCCCACCTTTTCAACGGAAAACATCCCGCCGCAAAAACTTCCCGTAGTATTTTTACCACGGATTCCACTTGATTGATATTTTCTGCGCCAGCTACGACGTCGTCGACGTAGGAATAATTTTTGACAAATTCGAGCAGCTCTTTCTCGCTTGGTCTCCGTTCCATCTCGTTTTCTAAGTGAACGCGGTGCAGATCGACAATCAAGACGTGCTCCAGTGTGCAACAATCCAGACACGTGGCCTCAAGGCAGGACAGCATCATGAATAGGGGTCGCAATCGGTTTTGAAAACCGGCCTAAAACCGGTTTTAACCGTCGAAACCGGTTTCAATAAAAACCGGTTTTAACCGGTTAAAACCGGTTTTAGGGAGCGGTTTTGACGGTTAAAACCGGTTTTAGGGAGCGGTTTTGACGGTTAAAACCGGTTTAAGGGAGCGGTTTCGACGGTTAAAACCGGTTTTAGGGAACGGTTTTGACGGTTAAAACCGGTTTTGGGGAACGGTTTCAGCTCAAATCATGGTATTGTCAATTCATTTCAAACGTCTTCCCTCGCATTATTGTAGTTCCAGGGGGAAATCCAAGAATAACTTCTGACCGGAAGTCCGGTTTTGGCCGAGAAACCAACCTCAAAACCGTTCCACGGGAAAAAAACCTTTTTGACCGGTTTTGCCCGAAAAACCGGTTTCGAAACCGGTTTTTCCATTAAAACCGGTTTTGGTCGGAAAACCGGTTTCGGTGAAACCGGTTTTTTTTGCGACCCCTAATCATGAACAACGAAGGACGACAGGCGCTGGCGATCATGAGACACACGGACGAGGGCGAGATCGTGAGGGTCCCATCGCGCACCTGGAACGAGATGCTCCAAATCTTCCAAAGCTTAGCGGTGGTGACCAGGAAGGCTCAGACTTTAGGGAACGAAAGTGACGTATGACACGATGATGAGGAGTGGCGAGTGCGTCGAACCGCGCGGCGAGCGAGTAATGAAGGCCGTCGAGTGCAGTTCGCTAAAAGACGCGCCAGAGCTTCGAATACGAGATTGATGACAGTGCGGAGGAGGTGCCGTTTGTGTCGGACGAGCCGGCAATGGAAGACCGAGAGGAGGCCGGGGTCGTCAGTGAGGTGCAGGAGACCGAGAGAGTCCGGCAGCATCCTCCGCGACACCACGGAGTCCAACCGAAGCCCGAGCAGTACGTCCGAAGCAGAGACAGGTATTTATGCCTGAGGCAGCCGAGGCCATCCGGCAAGACATCATCAAAGAACGATGCGCTGATTGCTGGAGCACGTCACACAAAGCGAGGAGCGAGGGATGCACAGCGAAGAACGCCGAGTGCTTCTATCATGAGCGCAAGGGACACTATTCACGGTGCTGCCCATCGAAGATCCTTGAGCGGTGCTTGAAGTGCCAGCAGTACGGATTATGAGTGGCATGCCTTCCAACCGAAGACCGAACATCGAAGACCGAGCTCCACATCCATATATATCAATATACATATTCACAGTAATAAATGTGTAGCGGCCAAATATTGACGTTGAGAAAGTAGATCGTGCACTCAATCCATAGACTCAATCCACTAGACAAAAAGTAATGAGCTACTTCAGAGTGGTAGCATAATCAAACTGTGAAGAACGAAAGTAAAGTCTGACAGATAGACGTACATGTCCGCATAGAAAGCAGCACGAATAGACAGTTGACAGAGTAAAGTTCATGCAAGGTTCAGGAGGAACGGTCGACTTCAAGGAGACCGTATCTGAGTGACTCACCGATAAAATCAAGTGAATGAACCGAGTACGAGTGTTCCGTGCACACTAGGAATCCCGTAGGAAGAGAACACTATAGAATTGGAAGTCGGTCAAGAGCTTGCAGGGCTTGCCGATAAAGAGGGTAACTCACGACCCGGAAGTATCACATCTGCGGTTAAGTGACGGGATGTTTTCCTCGAGCGCCACAGAGACATCGTGCTTCGAACTGCCGAGTCTCTTTCAGATGGTCAAGCTAGCGATAAAGATGGAGACATACGTGAGCAGTTCAGGAAAATAGTGAACCGTCCGACCGCGCAGGGCATCTCAGATATCCTGAACCAACCAAACAGAAGATTTAACAGAGATGAAACTGGAATTTCGCTCGACTATCTTTAAGATCATTTCACGCCATATTTGATGCAACGAGGTGTAGAGTTACTCTCGTTATTCCTCGACAATAATCGCTGGCCTTTGACGATTGACGTCCTCACATACTGTGGAAATAGCGGAATCATCTTGACGCTGATCTTGCCAAACGCCACGCATATCCTCCGGCCACTCAACCTGAGAGTCTTCGAAGCGTTGAAGAGCATGTGGTATGCGAAAGCTATGTACAAGCTGGCGCATCAAGAAGGGCGGACTCTCTATGAAGAAGAAATTCATCATAATGCCCTAAAATTCCGCACATAACGAACCTTTTTTTTCAGCAAAAAACAAGGTATGACCGTATCAGATAACGAACTAGGCAGAAAACGAACTCTGCAGATCACGAACTTGGCAGATGGCGAAATTCTCAGAGAACGAACTGATCAGATATGAAACTGCTCAGATAACGAACTTTCCCGGATGAAGAGCTCTTCAGATGACAGACCTCCACGAATGACAAACATTGCGGATGATGAACCCTTCAACATCAGCCAACAAGCCGGAATCCGCAAGCTTGGCGCAGATCACGGACTGTTCTTCCTTCACTGAGCTAATGTTGGCCGGAAAACCAAATCGTCCAGGTGCCTATCAGGCTTACAGTGTCAATGAAGTTCGGTATTCGCCTGGTTCTTTATCTGAGCAGTTCGCTATCTGCCAAGTTCGTTATCTGTAAACTTCGTTTCCTGCCAACTTCGTTATCAGAGAAGTTCGTTATCTGTTCAGTTCGTTATGTGCGGGATTCTGGGGCATCCCAGGATACATTTGACGGATTTGACGGCGCTAGTTCAACAGCTGGCTTCCGAAGCTGTGGAATCTCGCCATGGAGCGCAGGTTCGGTGGCTTACAGTAAAAACTATGTCACACAACACCAGTTCGGGCTAACTCAGATAGTGGAGAACCTTTCGAGATAATGCAGCGTTCCATTTTCTGATGGATCTTGAAGGAAGGATGTCGCATGAGCGATTGCTTCTATTCAGGCAGCAGGGAGAACACTGGCGGAGACCAGAATGTATGAAGGATCTTCTCGAGATGTTGCTGCAAGCGGAAAGAGCAGTCCGCAATCCGCAGCTAATGGAATCGTTCGATGAGGATTTTCAGTCAGTAGCCTTGTCTGATTCGTCTAAAGACGACATTCTCTGCTATCCGACGCCTTATGAGCCGAGGACACGGTGAACGATACCAGGCTGTCGCAATTGAGACATGTAATAAAGAATCAAAAGTAGAAGCACGAGTCACTTCGACCGAATTTCAGGGGAGAGAAGCATGTGGTTTCCAAAAAGAATATCTTCATCTCCCCGGCTCTCGGGGCTCCCCGCGGAGTAGTCATACCTCGGATTTCCTCCCGGTCGCTGAGCTGATCTTGGCCTTGATTTATGGCCGTGGGCTTGTGCCCTTTTGAAACTACAGTTTTTCAAGAATCGGAATATTGCAAGTACCTCGATTATTTCAACCTTTGCGATTTCACCCTCGATTATATCAACTTTTTGGAATCTGAACCTCGATTCTATCAACTTCTTGGGATCTGACCCTCGATTAAATCAACCCCCGAATATACAGGGTGCAGTAGGAAATTTCCCTCGTTGTAAAACAGCTCGCGAAATCTCAGACTTTGATGTTAAGGTTCTGTTAGCGCCAGAAGATGGGCCACGTCGGGCCGCTTCGTAATGAAGATACGCCTAAAGTTGGAAGACGATTTCAAGCGACATTTCCTCGAAAAAAGTCAGAAATTCATGATTGTTTATGGAGCTGCATTCCATTCGGGCTTCCATGATAATAGAAAGATGAGTGTTGAACGGGCACTGGAGTCCTCTCTACGCGCGATTTCCAGCTCGAGAAATGGCGCTCCGCTTCTGCCGACTGGGAACAAGATCTGTATACGCGACTCGATCCGTTTTCCAAGCGAAGCGGCATTTTTCGAGCTTGGAATCGCGCGTAGAGCAGGTAGGATATCCGTTGGAAAGACGAACTCTTCTTCATTCTGTTGTGAACACGTCTCCGACAAGCATCTAGTGGGAATTTCTGTGAGCGAAATGTCAGGAAGAAAGACAAGGACAGTGTTGGCCCTCGAGCAGAAGGCCGAAATCATTCGAAGGTTGGGAGAAGGCGAAACTGGCGCGGCTTTGGCGCAAGCTTTCGGGGTGACAAAATCAGCGATTTCTCGCATCAAGAGCAACTCGGTGGACATTCTTGCTTTTTGGATTCCAGACGTGACCAAGATGGACCTGAAGGCGTCAACTATGTCAAGGGCGACCTACCTACTATATGGCAACTATAGATCTGCGAAGGTTCTAGTAGAGATGGAACTACTTCGGATGTGTTACGGGAGCCGCGCAGGGACCCACGTAGTAGTACAGAGCTGGATCCGTTGCGTACGCGTGCAACGAGCCGCGCAAGTGATGTTAGCGACGCAGACACATTGTACTTGATACGTCTATGTGATTCAGATTCAGATTAAGAGTAAAACCACGGTACGATCAGCTCATTGTCCGATTACCCTTGGTCAATGAGTTGAAGGTAAGAACAATAAATGGTATTAGCATGTGTTTTAGATCGAATTACAGTGAATTTATTTTTTGAATCAAACAAGGGAACCAAATCTAAACAGTACGAGTCGGATATGAAGAGTTGCTTAGTAAGTATATTGGATTGAGGGTGCCTGAAGCGGTTTGTAGGTGTTTGAGGTTGTTTTGAGCCTGTTTTGAGGCTGTCTGAGGCTGTTCAGGCTAAATGAGGTTGCATGAAGCAGTTTGTAGGTGTTTGAGGTTGTTTTGAGGCTATTTTGAGGCTGGTTCGAGGCTGTTTGAAGCTGTTTGAGGCTGTCTAAGGCTATTAGTTGCTGATTCATGCCGTTATATGTGTATGATGTTGTTTTGAGGTTGTATTGAGGTTATTTTGAGGTTGTTTTGAGGCTGTTTTGAGGTTGTTTTGAGGCTGTTTTGAGACTGTTTTGAGGCTGTTTTGAGGCTGTTTAGAGACTGTTTTGAGCCTATTTTGAGGCGAATTTGAGGCTCTTTTGAGTTGTTTCTATGGGTCATCGTCTTGGTCCGATTCTTCTATCATGTCATCTTGGCCATCGTGGTTGTCGTCGTCGGTGATGTCGTTATCGTGATTACTGCTGACTTGCTCTTGTGCATTAATTGCAGCTTGTATATCTTCGTCGTCATCCTCGGAGTCACTGTATGGATTTATGAAGAGATAGTCAAATTGTTTCGCCGGACGCCGAATGGTTGAAAGCCATCTCAAGTTGGATAAGTACGCAACTACTGTAGCTACATGTGCGCAGCAGCCAACGGTTCGAGCACCGCTTTTGCATTCGCAGTAATATGCTTCGATTCCGTCGGCTGTGTTGTTTTTCGGTTCGTATCGAATGTATACTCTGTATTTCTTTTCAGAAGTATGGCGCGAGCGGAGATCCACACGAATAATTGTCCGTGCGAAGTTGGTGAACCTGAGCAGGATCTTATTATTATCGTCCATGATCTCAGCGAGATAAGATTTTGCGAGGCCGAGTTGATATGGGCCGCTGGTGAACAGTAGAAGTTGCTTTTCGGATAGTCGGGGAAAATCGGTCAACTGATCGACGTCGATGGGTTTAAGAGTACTGGGATGAGTGTTCCAGCGTTTTTCTTTGATTAGTTCCTTCAATTTGTTTTCGACATTCGATCGTTTCTTCATCCGGTCGATGATCTCGTTCGTATTTTCATCTTCGATTGCAAGTCGCGTCCCATAATGATTATGGATGAATCCAATCACCTTGCACATCGCCTCCACTTTCGGGAGCATTTTGTAATCAACCGTGTTTTTCAGCAGTTTCCAACGGCCCCAGAGATGTCCATGCACTGCTTCGACAACCCATCGAAGTTTAGTAACAGTTCGGGATGCGTTGGCTTCCAAAGTAGGCAGCTGGTCTCTTTTGTTGAGCATAGCCGGCATCAAAACAATATAATCTAATGATTCCATGAATTCTTTTGACCGACTGAATCCTCTGTCGACAATGAGAATGTCACCTTTCCGAAGGATTTTTTTCATGCGTGTTCGCGTTAGAACCATTTTCACAATTGTACCATCGCTTTCTTTTCCGCCAAACGGTCCTGCAAAATCCACAATGAAGCCATTCGTCGTGGTGATTGTAAATGGTTTACAGAGATATGTGTGTTTTTGGCCAGAATATTCAAAGCGTTGGAATTTATGGTTCGTGCTCTTCTGGTGCCGGATGTACGTACCATCTAAAACGAGTGCCAGTTGGTCGTCTCTTAAGTTTAGTAGTTTGCGTGCAAGATTTGAAGTGTTCTCAAGTAGTTTAGCTCTCGAACATTTTCGCGGACCGAAATCGATATCAGGATTCTCAGTGAAGGCCTCTAGCACGCTGGCGAACGTTTCCGACACGCTTGATGGTCCTGGTAATCCATATATTGCAGAAATGTGTTCGTTGGACAGCCCAGTTCTCATTTTGTAGAGGAAGACGAACACTGCTTGATTGATATTGCGGACACGGGAATTACGTAACTTCAGAAGCTGGCTGACGAAGTCCGCAAAATGTTCTTTGTTCAATCCGGTGATCACCCGCAGGCGGTCACTGTCGATGTTCAGACAGTACATTTGATCCCAAATTCTTACCTGCGGTGTGGTGAAAAGCAAGAGTTTCAGGTCATCGACCGTGATGTCGGAACGTGCCTTGCGCCAAGGAAAGCGTTTAAATTCCTTTACGGTCGTAGTAACGCTAATGGAACATTTCGGGCACATGACGTTCATGCGGGGTATGAAGTAATTCGCTGCGTTGAACGCATGCCGACGAACGCTCAAACTGATTACGCTTAGATTCTCCTGGATGCCGCATCTGAAGCACGTCCTTTTTGATCGAATTGCTTGCCTGGCAGGATAATTAACCAATTTGTCCGATGGATCAACGTATGCATCGTCAGAGTTCGATGATGGATCCGCAGAAGATTGTTCTGTTGTTCCATCTGTTGAATCGACGCTCAACTTGATCTTTTTACGTGTGTGGCTTGCACTCGTCGATGGTTCATTTTGGCTAACTCGACGCTGTCGTTGCTTGCGGTTGCCGGAAGTAATATTGCGACGACGACTACGACGACAATGATGATCATCACCACCATGAGGACGAGGACTCGAGTTGGGAGGCAGTAGTTCACTGTTGTCGTTGTTACTGTTATGTTCATCGTTGTTCTCGTTGTCCTGATTGTGGCTTGCCACCGGCTCTTCTTCTTCTTCTTCGGCATACCCTCCATCTTGTTCTTGATGGGCATTCTCCTCTACAGGCACAGGTGCGGGCGACGGAAATAATTGTACCATACAATTATTTGTTATGTCGTCTGCGGCATGATTGGCCCTGTCTTCAGCTTGTTGATGACCGCCGTTGAGTTCTAGAAACGCAGCTGCTTGTTGCTTGCGTTTAATGTCGGATGCCCTTTGTCGACAGGGTTGGCAAACCTTGACGTTGAGTATGAGGGGAACGTTAAGGTAATACGAGAGTTCTACTCTTACAGCTTCTCTCTGGATAACAGTGGGAGCGGCTTTGAAATTGTGAGGTCGGTTGGAACATGTAGCGCACTCGCGAACTTTCCCGCATAGGTGACAGATCCAATCACCAACGGCCAAGGGATGCTTAGCTTTCGCAGAATAGAAGGCGGCATGGTGATCATCGATTATCTCCCGTATGTCGTATCCCGTCATGAATTTTTTATGACACTTGCCACATTCCTTCACTTGCTGGATTGATTTTGGACGGCCCATCATTTAACGAGTAGAAGGAGCTTGAGATTAATCGAGGTGGTATTGGCAACGAACTGATGTAACTCACTGATCGATCTATTTGCCGAGTTGATAGAGTTATCCGACGACGAATTGTTCAGGGTGTTGCAATTACGAGTAGCAGTGTTGTCTGAAAATATACATGGTACTGCATTCATGGTGGCCGGTACGTGTCGTATGAATCAGACAGAATCATTGAATGTGATTGATCGTGAAAAAACATGATCAAGATGAGCCAGGCGAATGGATCTGTATAACTCACTGCTGAAGCACTCCTTGTATTGTGGACTGTGTTCATTGGCATTCACGAGTGGTCTCTTGTAATAGCTCGGTCAAGCCGTACCTGTAAAGAAGGAAACAATGTATAAGAAACCCGACATCCAGGGCCGGATTTACCATTAGGCAGTTTGGGCTAGAGCCTAGGGCGGAACATTCACAGGGGCGGTAAATCTGACTCCAGATGAAGCGGTGATGAAAATATTTTGTCATCTGAAATTCAGACGCAAAGTGCGAATTGAGCAGCGCCCGATGGGATCTCATGGAATTTAGCAGACCTGACATAACGCGTTCAGAATTCTGCAGTTTCATCAAGCATGGGGCGGAATCGTCCAGCCTACATCGGCGATTCCTCGAATCCTGCCCTGCCGACATCTATTCGGGAGGGAGCGGAGCAGGGAGGGGGAGGAGGGGGTTGTATTATGCAGCAACGAAGAAATTGTCTCGCCGCACTATGGAAATTGCAATCGAGGTGTTCAGATTATCTATGGAATTTACGCAGTGACCACCGTTCCCCTGACACACAATGCAGCGGGATCGGAATCGTCAATGCCGACATCTCCGGCCCTGACAATCTGGTGTATCTTTAGCCAACCATAATTAACTAGAAAAGGATTGCTTTTTAATGACCAGACGTCGTCAGCAAGAGCATCGTATGGGTTCTCTGTTGGGTAGACGTGATTAAAAATTATCTGTACGTGCTCTTACTCGAATGCACGGATCATATGAGCATGTGAACACGCTGATTGGGCAATTACTGCGATGTCGGATGTGGAAATTCCATGGAGTGGTCCATATTCGACTGTCAGACACGACGTTACATGGTGCCTAGACAACTTCCTGTCCAATATGGAGAGCTTGGACATGAAGCTATCAAACGTTGCAGTGTCATGCCTTGCATAAACACATCCCGACACCACTCATGAATCTCGATGAATCATCGTTGCGGTGGTCGCGAAACCGTTATTTCTGACATCTTCGGCTTAGCAACCTGCAAGAATACCAGCCGCAGTTCCAACTGAGAGCTATCCACTGAGCGCCCGTCATGAGCGATAGCTCTGTTTTCAACAAGTCAATACACAGTATTTCTCACGTTCAACCATGACATCACGTATTCACAGTTGCGTTGAGCAACGCGTCTTTGGAATCATTTTGGTATGTTTCCGCTTTCACGGTCCGTTGAACAATGATGTCAGACTACAAGTAGAATGGCACTTTGACCACGTGCTGCGCATGCGCGAAATGTCGCCAAGTCATGCGCACTTGCACGTATTGCTGCACACATGCAGTGCTAGAAGTGCACGTATGCTAAACTGGGTATAAAAGCGGGCCCTGAGCAGACGACGTTTATTCGTTACTGAATCCTTGAAGAATTCACAGTTATCACCGAGTGTCTATTGGACAACTTTTCTTACATCTGTTTCAATCGTGATCAGTTGCATTCTTTGTCGTTGATTAATCATGTTTAATGATCAATCGTCTTCGTCCCATTCGTCGTCTTCGTCGCCATCTTCGTCATCTTCGAGGGCTCAGGCACCAGACTCCGTCGAACGCCGAGGTGGTGCTCGGTTGTTCCGGTCGGTTTGGCAATTCACCATTCCGTCCGAGTTTCCGGACGACATCCTGTTAGGCGAGGTGATGCACGTGTTGAATGCTGTGGAATGGATCCGGACATATCGTGTTCGCTATCGTCTGTCCATGTCACAACTTGAGGCGAATGCATTTGTGTGTCGCCTTGCGTTAGCCCATTGTCACTTTCATTTAGTGACTGCAGCGCCCGTCCATGCGAACGAAATTGTGAACTTGACAATGACATTCCGGGTTCGGCGAGTGACCTACATTGAGGACCCAAGACGTCGGGACGAGTATTTCGCCGGTACAACGGTGCATCGGGGGGCAGGGTTCACCCATCTCCCTACTGGGCGATTACATCTCGCCGTGCCAACCGTCCCAGTGACCACCGCTGTCTCCGGTGCCGCACAGAATACCGCGGCGACGGTGAGTGCGGTAGGCGGGGCAGCATCAACATCATCGATGACTGCAACGGCTAATGTTGGAGCAAGCAACATCGCTACCAACATCGTCGGTGCCCCTATGATTGCACCCACGACGACAATTGCTTCGACTGCGATTCGAGAAGGGACAGCGTCTGTGAGGATCACAACGGCCGCAATTATTCCCGCTATTACTGCAACTACTCCTACAGCGACTTCGGCAACTACAGTGACAGTGAGGACGCCTGATACTGGTAGAGAGGTTTCCGCTGCAACGCCACTTGCAGTTGGGACCCCCGGTAGTGGGCGGCAGCAGCACCAGCAGCGAGAGCGGCAGTTAGAACCGCTACCATCGACATCGACTGCCATTAGAGTTGTAGTCGATGACGGAACACCGTCTACCGATTCCTCTATGGAAGCTGCGGGGCCAATGGTGAGTAATACGCCCCCGGAAGGGTCACCAGTTACACAACCAACACAAAGCATCCCCTTCATCGATCCGGTTTCCCCTAGTTCAGCACATACTTGGCTAACAAATGTAGTTTCATCCATCGGCGTAGGTTCTACACAACAAGCTACGGGACAATTGGCAGGTCGGGACGATCGAGTGGAGCAATCCTCCGACCGGCGTCGCTCATCTGGCGAAATTCCGTGGTTTTGGCCACCATACACCCCGGAGGACGATGCTAGCTTAAGTAGTACTCTCTTGGGTGTGATGCCGCATAGCGCCCCAAACGTGCAACGAAATAGCGGCATAGATCAATGCCGTCTAACTGCAGAGGCGCTGGCATCCACCCTAGACCCTATTTATGCTATCAGTCACATCCGTAACAATCACCCCCAGTTATTCATGTCCAATGAAGCCATGTTCAGACAATTCATTTTACAGATTCACGCCGACGGCCGCCCACACATCATATCATATTTGCGGTCGCAAAATATCACTCAATCCGTTTGGTTCGACACCGAAAGCGGTTCTATTCCCGCTGGCACATCTCCAAACCCCCTACAACAACAATTACCAGCCTATTCCATCTAGCCCATTCTCAACCCCCTACGTGGAACAATCAATTTTTACACTCGGTGCAGTGAGCCTGCAGCAAGGTCTGACAAGGAATCCTCTAACTCAACCAATGGCTGATTTGTTCGACGTTGGATCCGAGTACCAAGACGATTGCCTTGTAGCATAGTGAATATCCATCTCTTAGTCACGAAACGCGCCACTCATTCTGCGTCGACGTACTCAGCAAGCTGAGTGATCTACAGTCTAGTCGTTTGGGCAAGATCTGAGATTGAAGCTGACAGCTCAAGCCCCCATTGAATTCTAACGAACTAATTTCACGTTAACCCGTAAGCGAGCGATCAAGTTGTGGGTCCACCTTTGTTCTGATTCAGGCTATTCCGCTTGGACTCACGAGCAAGTTCGGGACACACTAGCCCTTTTACACGCGTCAGCGAGTCATTATCTAGTTTCGATAGTTCCCCGACAAGTCACCAACAACAACAGCAGCTGCAAGCGCCATCGTCTCCGACTCCTCTTCGAGGATCCGAATCGTCTCTCAGCCCCCGATAATTCTACTTTCGCAAGACCTTCCGACACTCCTCGTAAACGCTTGCGCCGGAGCAGTGTTATGTCGCCGATAGCGGCGGCGCCTCCGTGTTCTGGTGCATCGATCGTCTCAGCCCAACATACTCCCGTGGCTTCTCCACCGACACCCACTCGGCCTGTGCAATCCGCACAGCACAGTGACATACCCCTATTAGCTTGCCCCCCTTCAACAACCGCCACCAGTACTTTCACTAGCATTACCACGTCTACAACCACTGGTCCGAAGGCCACGGTAACCACCACATCCGCAGTTACCAATGTTGTAAGTTCTGTTGCCACCACATTTTCATTCTTCTTCAATTCTCAGTCATCACTTGAACGTCGCGTATCTGAACCAGCGGGTTCTTCTAGCCAACAGCAAATCACAGATTTAGCCCATCTGTCATCTAGCTCTCTTCCCCCTAGTTTTTGTCGTCTTGGGCTTCCCCAATTTCTCCGTCAACCTTCGCCTTCAGCGTCGCCTCATAGTTCAATCTCTGTTCAGCATTCACATTCTCCCCAGGGTGGCGTCGAAAGTCCGCCAGGTGATGTGCCAGCAACCGCTGTTCCCAGTGGCAGTGGACAACAGCCTGCGGCGTTGGCGGCGCCCAAGTCTCTGATTACAAAACCCCTAGATCTCACTTATCATCCTCCTGATTCCGCTAATGCTCAGTTTGAATCAGAGTGCTGGAGCACATTTGCTTCCCACTCTTCGAATCAACCGAGTGTTGGAGGGAGCCATGAACTGGCAATGTCCCCAATTGGACAATATATTCACCCACTTCCTCAATTAGATTCTTATATCCAACAACAAGTGGTGCAACAGCAATCGTCACAACAGCCAGAGGAGCAGCAGGAAGCACAACAACCGCTTCCCACATTAACATCGCAAGCACCTTCATCGCCAAAACAATCCCCAGGTCCTTCCGACTCTCCTACTCAACAATAATTCACTCACATTCAAACTTCATTACCAGAGTCCTGAAGGCATTGGACCATTGTCCCCAATTATTAGCATTTGTGATATGATATCGGTCGTACACAATGCAAAATCTCCCGTTGTTCCTAACACACGAATGGCGCCCTCTCGAATTCTTACTTATCAGCACTTCCCACAATGTCCAAGGTGCTGGTATACGTCCGTAGAGTCATGTAAGTTATTCATTCAACTATAATTTTTCACAAAGCACGTGAGCGAGGTAACTCTTGCTCAAATTCAGTGTGTTGATGTAATGCTGCTTGTGATCTCTGCTGTCCTCAGACAGTAAACAATGGCGGTCTTTAGTTGACCACGTTTTCTTGCTATTTGCTTTCAGACTTCCGCGAGACTAATCTACGTGATCCTCCAGGACGTGGGCTCGTAGTTCCTCCTAAGGAGGTTACTTGGAAACCGTTCCATCGAATCTAGAGTTGAACAGCGCATCTGGAGATCAAATATGGAGGGATTGATGACCATGATCTGTTCCTGGTCATTCCAGCCGGCCGTAGTGCATCTTATAACAACACCACATGAAGATATTTCATTAGATATGAATAATAATAGTGGAGTAGCTAGCTGTATACCATAGTATGAATACAATTATTACAACGAAGCGGCAGGCGGGTCCCATCACTGGCGCAGCCGGCAGGATCGCACAGGATTTTTTCTAAAAGGAGAATCCACACCGTGTGTCCTCAAAAAAATGTCCACTCGGAGTGCAAGCTCGAGAAACAAGGCCCGTCAACTTGCTTTGAAAAATCTGTGCGTAGGCCTGATCGAAAGCCTCGTCTCGGACCCTTCCGTAACGAGCCAAACAGAGAAGTGCGTCACTTCATACTTGAAACTGGTGGACTACCAGAGTCAGCTGAAACAAGTGAACGCAACAGTCATAGAATCGACCTCGGACTACGTCGCAGATTTCGAAGAAAATGAAACTTTCGATCAAAAATGCCAAGAGGCTTGCGAATTGCTCTTCTCGAAGATTCCAAGTGATCACCTGCTTAAGACGAAAGCACAAGCTCCCCATATGAAATCCTTCTCACATCTCTCCGCCCTTGGTGGAGGTGATAATGCGGAAAAACACGCGGAGGACACCTTCAGCAAGACTCTTCAGAAGCCGAAGCTGCAAGAGTTCAATGGGAATAAGGCTTACTGGCCACTTTGGAAGGCGACATTCGAGAAAGGAATCCTGAAGAATTCGAATCTGGACTCGGAACAAAAATTCTTCTGTTTGATTTCTAATCTCAAGAAAGGTAGCATCGCTTATAAGATCGCTACAACGTACGTTGGTGTGAAAGACTCTTTCGCACTCGCTTGGGAAGATCTCACCGATCACATCCAGAAGTCTTGTGATATCAAGAGTTCACATGTGAAGGCGCTGAGAGACTTACACAAAAAATGTAAGATCAGCGACCCCAAAAATTTCCGGCAACTGGAAAACCTACATCAGACGGTCAAAAGTCATATCAGTGCTCTCGAAGCTCTGGGAGCAGGCGCGAACGCGTATGAATCCTTAGCTCTGCTAGGAATTAAAGAATCCTTGCCGTTTGATCTCCGCACGAAGTTCTTCCTCTCGTTGAATGAGAGCGAACCGACGGTGGATGCGACATTGAAGTTCTTGAGCGACGAAATTCAAGCACGCCGAAAGTCTTGGGAGCTGGAACCAAAAATTTCCCATGCAGCGGAAAAAGCTAAAAAACCGTGGGAAAAATTCAAGTCGAAACCCTCAGAAACCAAGTCTGAGGAAGCGAAAGGTTCCTCTCATAATCAGACGCGTAACAGACCAAAGAACAAGCGATTTTCGTCCATGCTCGTTACTACTGATGCAAGCGAGGAAACTGATACGAGTTTAAACTAATAAATGGGGGTGAAACAGTGACCACCCCGCAGTCTCTCGAAGGAACTGTCTTCTTCTGTTCTTCGAAAGTGGCGCGTACAGAAGCCCTCGTCGATGGAAGGAAAATCACAGTGATTCTGGACAGTGGTGCTTCTGTGCCAATTATCAATGAAAATTTGGTCAAGCCTGGTCGGAGTTTCCAAGGAAAAGAAATCCGAATTCACGATTGGAAAAACCAGGTCACTACGTTGAATCATTGGGCCAATGTCGCACTGGAGCTAGGTCCCTTCAGCAAACAAGTGGTTTGTCTCGTCGCTCCTCAGGCATCGTATGATATGCTGATATCAAGACCCTTAATGAGGGACATGAAGCTAAATCTTCATTTCGACGATACAATAACGTTCGGAACCGAGAAACGAAAATCAGAAGACGAAATGAGCTCATTGATTCTGACATTGAGTGACATAGAGAAAGAATTCCCTAACATCGTTTGTAAGTCGGAATATCCCCCGACGGTCAAGTTCTTCAGTGTGCCTTTCGAATTGACGAACAAGACACCCGTCAGACGGAAACCTTACACGTTATCACGAGCGAAGCAGGACTTCGTGAGAGAAGAACTCAAAAAGTTAAAACAGAATGGAATCATCAGGGAGTCTACATCGCCTTTTGCTAGCCCGATAATTTTGGTTCCGAAGCCAAATGGGAGCTGGAGGATGTGCACTGACTACCGTTTCGTCAACGAGCAAACAGACCTGATAAGCTGGCCGCTGCCGACAATAGATGAAATCATAGCCGAAACCGGTGGATGCAGTTTCTTCTCTACATTTGATCTTCTAAAAGGTTTTTGGCAATAACCATTGACAGAGGAGACAAAGAAATTCTCAGCGTTCATCACGCCATTCGGAACGTTCGAATACAACGTGAACCCATTCGGATGGAAAAATTCGCCCAAGTTCTTCCAAAAAATGATGGACGAAGTTCTCATGAAACACCGAAAATATTGTAGGTGGTACATAGACGACATCATAGTATTTTCGAAAACGGAATCGGAACATCAGAGACATCTTCAGCGTGTACTCGGGAGTCTAAATCAAGCAGCTCTGAAGGTCAACATCGAGAAGTCTTCCATGTTCAAGAAACAAGTTACATTTCTTGGGAGGAAGATTGATGGCTCAACCAAATCGACGAAAGAAGAATCCATCGAGAAAGTCCGTAACTTGAAAGAGCCAACAAGTGTGAAGCAGATTCAGAAATTCCTTGGGCTCACAGGACATTTCCGAGTGTTCATAAAAAATTACTCCGATATAGCAAGACCGTTGGCGAAGCTGACACTGAAAGACTCAGAATTTAAGTGGACGAGTGAGCAGCAGAATGCCTTCGACCTTCTGAAATCGAAGATAACACAGAACCCAGTTTTGACTCTGCCAAACTTCGAAAAGACATTCACGTTGACTACAGATGCTTCGGATCTGGGTACGGGGGCAGTGCTCACTCAGACAGATGACGGGAAGGAACACGCCATAGGCTACCATTCTTATACGTTCAGTAAGGCTGAGAGAAACTACTCGACGTCTGAAAAAGAGATGCTCGCCGTCTTAAAAGGAGTTCATTACTTCAGAACGTACCTGGATGGTCAAAAATTCCTTCTGCACACTGATCACAGTGCTTTAAAAGAATTACTAACTACGAAAGAACCGAAGGGAAGAACCGCCAGGTGGATCAACAAACTTTCGGAAATGGATTTCGAGGTAATTCACAGACCAGGACGCACAATCGGTCATGCGGATGCTTTATCCCGGTTACCGCAGGAAGCAGATCAAGTACTTGTGACGACTGAAGAAGCGCACAATGGGAAGATCGTTGTGAGGCCAGAACAGAAAGTCCGGATCCTGGACGAGTATCACGATAGTCCAGACTCGGCGGACACGACGGGATCTGGCGGACCTATCTAAAAATCTCCAAGAGATTCTGGTGGCCGAATTTGCGTAAAGAAGTCACTCAATACGTGAATTCTTGCAAGGCTTGTCAGACAGCAAAAGCAAAGTTCAAACCACGTCCAGACAGGTTGTGTCTTAGGCCCAATGATGTCCCGCCAATGCACACGATACACCTCGACTTTTCCGAACTCTCCAAGAAGAGCGGTCTCGGTTCAGAAACTCGCGCATTCTTGGTCGCGATTGACAGGAACACACGTTTCGCAGCTGCAAGAGCAGGAAAGCAAGACGCAAGAGCTGTGATCTCTCTGTTAAGCAATCGAGTTTTCAACCGTACACGAAGAATCATCACCGACCACGCCAAGGTGTTTGAAAGCTCACAGTTGCGCGAGTGGCTCACCGAAAGAGAAATTGAAATTCTACCCGGGAGCCCATATAATCCTCAATCCAATGGATTGGCGGAAAGGCTTATCCGAGATTTGAAGACGTATATGCAGATTTATTCGGGAGAAGCTACGAACTGGAAGGTGTCACTTGAGCATGCGGTCAGGCATCACAGCCGATCGTTTTGTAGCACCATCGGGTGTTCGCCCCATTTCGCTCTGAATGGTCTGCCTTCCTACCTCCCTGCTGACGATAGGTTGGGACCCCGCGAAAATATCCATCTACGGGAAAAAAGACATAGCTCCGAAGAGGAGAATCGTCAGAGGGAAAGACAAAAGAAAGATTTCGATAAAAGACATGCTTCTAAACTACCGGATATCTCGCCCAATGATCAGATCTTAGTTAGAAAGGGCAACAGCAAGCAGTCTCTCAAGATTTCTGGACCCTTCAGAGTCGTCAAAGTAGAATCGATTCAAGGTGTACCCAAGAGGATCCAGTACAGCGTGGACGGGACGTTGAAGGTGGCTGCTCTCAGGAATATCTCCAAATTTTGTTCCAGGAGGAACAACTCTTTTGGGGGAGAGTGGAGTAGCTAGCTGTATACCATAGTATGAATACAATTATTACAACGAAGCGGCAGGCGGGTCCCATCAATATAATTCATCTGTGTGGTCATCCAACGCCTTGGGGATTCTCATGTTAAAATCTTGGAATTTGTTTTTTTCATAATTTTTGACACCATGCATCTAAATTCACCAAACTTCGGGTGAGACATCATCTTTAGTAGGACTATACATCGCACCTTTCGAAAAGTTCTAGAAATGTGGTCCTCAGAAGTTATGAATTTCCCACCAAACCGATCACAATAAAAACAAAGTATACGTATAATTGGCAGTTAAATTCCTTTGGGCACCCTATCAGCATGTTATAAATCTATTTCAAGTACCCGGGGGACATACTCTGCTATCCCCTTTGGGAAAAAAAAGGTATATATAATGATAGCATGTTGAAAAACATGAGTTGAATTAAAAGAGGGGTCATTTGCCCTATCATATATCAGACTTCGTTCGACTTGAGTCCATTAATCTCATGTATAGTACAGACCCGTTTAGATGGTGGAAATTGTCGAAATGACCAAGTTAAGATATGCACTTTGATAATCTGCCGTATATTATAAGAAATTACTTCCAGTAAGTGGGTAGTGAATTGGATTGTTGACTCGGACGAGGATATTCGCTACTCGTGTGGTGTCGATGATCGAACGTGTAACTGAACGACAAGGTTAGTATTCGAATTACGAAATCTCTGACGTTTCTAAATTGCAAAATCCAAAGAGTTCCAGAATTCCGAATTAGTGAAAACTGAGCAAAATGACCGAACGGAACGCGGATCTATACGGGAAAAACCAGCACACGGAATCGACTGTACGAAAGGAAAATATCACTACCAGCCTGCCGAATCAAGGAAGATCGTTCTGTCAAATTCCCTCCAGCATAAAAACTCACCGTGTCGGGGCTGCCTTCTGACGTACACCGCTCAGCACACACGTTCGTCGATCGTTCACCCCAAATGAGTTTGCAAGACACGAGCACTCTACTAACGGTCAAAACGCAAAACTGAACTCGCACACGATGTGCACTCTACGACGGCTGAACGTCAAGTGAATGCGACCTCTCTTGTTTGCATTCGATCTCGGTGTTGGGAGGGAATGCTCTCCGAACACCTGTTGTTGGTGCTCGAACGCAAGCAATCCTCGTGAAATGCGCATCTTCGAAGGATCTCGCCGAGGTGTTTACGAAAACTGAAGAGCTTCTGAATGCTAGGAAAACAGCTTCTGCCGTCCGAAACGGACAGAGTCATGCCACTACAAGCACTGATGTTCACAAGCTCCACATTGGAAATCGAAACGTCAGCAACAAGAAGTTCGTTCGGAAAACCAAGAACTCATCAGATACTCGAGGGCAAACTACAAGTCCCAGATGTTACAGGTGTGGAAACCCCAACCACCTAGCCCCTAACTGCCGTCACAAGAACGCGGAATGTGGCAACTGCCGCACTGTCGGGCATTTGGCTTCCGTCTGCAGAAAAAGCCAAAACCACCATCTGCTCGAAGTTGTTCCGTTTCACATCGTCGATGAGGTGGATGGAAAAGAACCAATCGAGGTAGACGTGCGATTGTGGAATCGGGATGTCCGGATGGAGATCGACAGTGGCAGCGGTGTTTCCACGATGGAGTACCAGAAGTTCATGCGATTGTTCCCGAATGCAAAGCTTCACAAAAACGACGTGAGACTTCGATCTGCTACTCGTGAGTGTTTTGAACCGGAATGCTTCGCGGAGGTGTTCGTTTCTTACAATAATCTCCAACGAAACCTCAAACTCTACTTGATCGATATTCCGGATTTCCCTGCATTATTCGGAAGGTCGTGGCTTCGAAGTTTTGATGAGAAACTTCTAAGCGTGAACGTGTGCAACTATCCTGAGAAGAAGTACGAAGAAGAAGCAAGAAAAATTCTCCAAAAGTACCCAAAACTTTCAAAGGAAGGCATCGGGAAAATTCCAAACACCGAGGCTTCGATTCATCTGAAAGAAAATCCAAAGCCAGCATATTTTCGTCCCCGACCGGTGCCACACGCGCTGCTTCCTTTAGTCGATGCTGAACTTGATCATCTCGAACGGTTCGATATCATCGAGAAGGTAAACTCGAGTGAATGGGCACATCCGGCCGTCATAGCTCTACGAGGCAAGGGAGACATCGCTGCGAAGAAAGCAAGGATTTGCGGTGACTTCAAAATCGGATTGAACCAGTTTCTCATCGTCGACGATCATCCGTTGAAGAACATTCGTCACGCCCTGGACAACATTGGAATCGGTAAACGGTTCTCGAAGCTGGATATATCCAACGCTTTCATACACATGCCAATTCGTGAGGAAGATCGCAAGTACCTCACAATCAATACCCGTCGAGGCTTGTTTAGATTCAAGCGAATGTGCAATGGCCTGGCTTCCGCGCCAGCCATCTGGCAACGCTTTATGGAGGGGATCCTCGCTGGAATCGAGGGAGTAGAGGTCGTGATTGACGACATCGTAATCTCAGCATCAACGGACGAGGATCATCTGAGGCGACTCGATACCGTTCTAAAACGTCTCAATGACAACGACTTGCGTCTAAATCTGGCGAAATGCAGTTTCTTCGCTGAAGAGATTCAGTTCTGTGGGTTCTGGCTGAGGCACCAGGAAATCCACAAGTGCGACGACAAGGTGTCCAGTTTCAAGCGAGCACCGAAGCCGGAAACCGTGAGTGAGTTAAGAAGTTTCATTGGCATGGTTCAATTTTACTCGTCATTCGCACCCCAGCTTGCGGATTCGGCTCACCCGTTGTATCAAGCATTCAAGGGTACCACTGCACAGCGTTTTTCTTGGACACCGGAGATGGATCGCGCACTCGGAGACGTGAAGGCAGAAATGTGCTCACCGAAAGTGCTAGTTCCGTTCGATCCGGCCAAGGCATTGCTTCTGGCGACCGAAGCATCGTCGTACGGAATTTCTGCAGTGTTGTCTCATCGTTACGACGAAACTTCGGAAACACCGATCGCCTATTACTCAAGGACGCTCACTGATACCGAGAAGCGTTACACATCACTGGAGAAGGAAGCTCTTGGAATCAAGGAGGGATTAGTCGGTTTTTCTACTACTTGTTCGGTAGAAGATTCACCTTAATCACCGATAGCAAACCCCTCGTTTCCATTCTGTCACCTTCGAAGGCGTAACCACCCCTGGCTGCGATGAGAATGGTTAACTACAGCATGTTTCTGCAGTCTTTCAGCTATGATATCGTCCACCGGAACACGAAAGAGCATGGGAACGCAGACCTGCTTTCGAGACTTCCCGTTCGCAGTGAAGACTTCACCGCAGCTCAAGAAATAAACGACGCCGACGTCCTGCTCGTTGAACTGACGGACCACGTTCCTCTTGATATGATTCAGATCGCTGAGCGTACTCGAAAGTGCGAAATTCTACGCCCGATCCTGAATTGGCTTCAAGGTCTGAATGCCATGCCAAAGTTAAGGTGGAGAATTGACCTTTCAGAGTTATCAGTAACAAGAGGCGTTATATTTCGTGGACACCGCGTCGTGGTTCCACTCGCCTGTCGAGCCGAAGTCCTGAAAATCCTTCATGACGGTCACTCTGGCTCGGACAAAATGAAATAACTGGCTCGAAGATACATCTGGTGGGACACGATCACCATTGACATCGAGAAACTTGCTCAACAATGTGTTCCCTGCGCTGAAAACGCGAAGAATCCGCGGAAAACCTTCCACCCGTGGCAGCCGTGTGAAGAACCCATGGAGCGCCTCCATTGCGATTATGCAGGCCCCATAGATGGTCAGTACTTGTTTCTCGTGGTTGACGCATGTACGAAATGGTTGGAGGTTTTCACCGCAAGTTCAAAAACATCCGAAGTTACTCTGAGGCATCTACGGGAGGTATTCGCTCGATTTGGTTTACCGAAGGTCATCGTCACCGATAACTATCCTGGTTTCGTTTCGGAAATGTTCGAGGATTTCTGTAGATCAAACCGAATTCTGCACAGAACTTTACCTCCCTATCACCCAGCCAGCAACGGACAAATTGAACGCTATGTACAAACTACAAAGCAAGCGCTGAAGAAACTCAGAGCCGAGGGGGAGAAAGACCTCCATACTGCTCTTCAGAGGTTCCTATCTCAACATCGAATCGTTCCCAATTCAGCCACGAAGAAGACACCAGCAGAACTCATGCTCGGAAGACAAATACGTTCCCTTCTCGATTTGCTACGGGAAAAGCCAAGCGAAACTGTTAGCGCTTCGAAATAGTTCAAATCACCCGCGCATTCAAAGTCCATGTAAATAAACGACGTCATTGGAAGTCGATGACAGTCAGTCCCGCTCAAGCAGCGCCTCCGTTACCAATCCGTCTCATTCTTCAATATTGGTAGTTCATGGACCCACATACAACAAAGTAACAACTGGCGACGAGTGAAGTGAATGATCCAGCAGCATTACTACATTTTGGCAAGCTTTTCCTACGATTTTCACCATGACCAGCAGTTCAGCAACGTTCGCGCCTTACGATCCGCGGACCGAGCTGGTTTCTTCGTGGCTTTGCCGGCTGGAGAACTACCTTTCGTTCGAGAAGAAAGTTTCAGAAGATGAGAAACGGTGTGCAATTCTTGCGTTCTTGGGTGCTACCGCCTTCAAGAGGCTCTACGACAAGGTGCCTTCGGATAGGACTCTGAACATGCTGAAGTTCGACGAAATCACCGCTCTTTTGAAGAAAATTTACGAGCCTGGAGAGAACATATGGAATGTGCGCCTCGAATTCCGACGGATTCGACAGAATCTCGGTGAGTCGCTTGACGATTTCGAAGCCCGCATACGACACGCCGGTCGCAACTGCCGATGGTCAGGCGAGGAGCTCCAGATGAACCTCATTGAGCAGTTCCTTGGAGGACTCGACGACCGTACTATCCAACAAGCAGTTTTAGTCAAGTGTGCCTCAAAGAAGGATATGACCGAAGTCTTCAACATCACAAATGAGCTGATGCGTGCGAAGAAGGCTACAGCTAAACTGCGTTCAGCTCCTAGTGACACAGCAAAAGCTGAGGCGGTCAACAAAGTTCACATTGGAAGCAGACCTACACGATCCGGTCCGAAGAGGAAAACTGATCGAAAGATTCCTAGCAGACAGGGAACCGCTCGAGCTTGTTATCGTTGCGGAAACCCAAACCATTTAGCTCCAGACTGTCCTCACAAGTCTGCTGAATGTCGTGCTTGTTCCAAGCAGGGTCATCTTTCAACAGTCTGCAGATCGTCTCGAAGCCATCACCTGCTCGAAGAGGTTCCGTTCAATTTTGTCGAAGGACTCGACAAAACACCCATCAATCTCAAAGTTCATATCCTCAATCGCGAAGTGCCAATGGAATTGGACACAGGAAGCGGTATATCTGCCATGGAGCTCAAGAGGTTTCGTGAAATGTTTCCGAATGAAGCCCTGCACTCGAACGATGTTCGACTTCGAACAGCTACCGGTGAAATTTTCGAACCTCATTCCTACGCGTTGGTTCCGGTTACATACGAGGAGAAATCGCAGACTCTGAAACTGTACCTGATTGATCGCCCGAATTTTCCTACACTGTTCGGAAGATCTTGGCTGCGAGGTCTCCAACCGAATTCACTGAATTTCGACGGCTGCTATTACACCGAGCTGGATTACGAGCAAGAAGCTAAGAAACTCCTGCTCAAGTACCCAAATCTTTCCAAAGAAGGAATCGGCAAGATCCCTAACGTGGAGGCTACGTTACACCTGAAGGATAATCCGAAACCTGCGTACTACCGACCTCGTCCTGTGCCTCACGCCTTGCTCCAGTTGGTCGATGAGGAGCTGGACCACCTGGAGCGCTTCGACGTTATCGAAAAAATCGACGTTAGCGAATGGGCTCATCCAGTGGTCATTGCGCTGCGCGGCAAAGGAGACACAGCAAAGAAAAAAGCGAGAATCTGTGGAGATTTCAAGGTCGGCTTGAACCAATTTCTCTTGATCGACGACCATCCGTTGAAGAATATTCGCTACGCCCTGGACAACATTGGAGTCGGGAAGCGATTCACAAAGCTCGATATATCCAATGCGTTCCTGCACATGCCCATCCGAGAAGAAGATCGAAAGTTCGTTACGGTCAACACTCATCGCGGCTTGTATCGATTCAAACGCATGTGCAACGGGTTGGCGTCAGCGCCCGCCATCTACCAAAGGTTTATGGAAGGTATCCTGGCAGGCGTGGAGGGAGTTGAGGTCGTCATCGACGACATCGTCATTTCGGCATCCACTGACGAAGACCACCTCAAACGCCTGGACGCTGTTCTTCAACGACTCGATGCAAACGATATTCGCTTGAATCTTCAGAAGTGTAAATTTTTCGCCGAGGAGATCCAGTTCTGCGGTTTCCGTCTCAAGCATCGAGAGATACACAAATGCGACGACAAGATATCGTGCTTCAAGAACGCGCCAATCCCACAGTCAATTAGCGAGTTGAAAAGTTTCATTGGAATGATCCAATTTTACTCATCCTTCGCTCCTCAGCTAGCCGACCTGGCTCACCCGCTATACAGAGCCTTCAAAGGCGGCTCGCGTCAACCATTGATTTGGACGAAGGAGATGAATCATTCCTTCGAGGCAGTGAAATCTGAGATGTGCTCATCACGAACGTTGGTGCCATTCCAGCCAACGAAGCCTCTGTTGCTCGCTACAGATGCGTCGTCTTATGGGATTTCAGCTGTCCTTTCGCATCGTTACGAGGATAACTCCGAGCGCCCGATTGCTTACTATTCACGGACTTTGACGGATACCGAGAAGAGATACACACAACTCGAGAAGGAAGCCCTCGGGATCAAAGAGGGAGTCAGCCGATTTTTCCATTACTTGTTCGGAAGGCGGTTTACTCTCATCACTGACAGCAAGCCTCTGGTCTCTATCCTTTCGCCATCGAAAGCTTTGTCGCCGCTGGCTGCCATGCGCATGACGCATTACAGCATGTTTCTTCAGTCATTCAACTATGACATACAATACCGAAATACTGATGATCATGGAAACGCTGATATGCTGTCCCGGCTTCCCGTTAAAAGTGAAAATTTCTTCAGCAGTCCACCGTTCGAAGATGTTCTCATCATGGAAATCACCGACGACGTTCCTGTGGATCTACCCCGAATCGCTAGGGAGACTCGGACTTGCGAATCTCTGAAACCGCTCCTCAAATGCCTTGAAGGTCCAACGGCATTACTGGCGAGGAAGTTTTGGAAGATAGACATTTCTGAGTTCACTATCGTCGAGGGTGCAGTCTTCAGGGGACATCGAGTTGTTGTTCCCGTATCATGCCGTCCCGGAATTCTTTCGATTCTTCACGAGGGACACTTTGGATCCGACAAAATGAAGGAACTCGCTAGACGTTACGTTTGGTGGGACACACTGAACGCTGAGATCGAGAGGTTGGCAAAGGAGTGCATGGCCTGTGCAGAACATGCACGGCAACCCCGAAAAGTTACCATCCTTGGCAGCCAGCTGAAAGATGTTTTGACCGTATTCATCTGGATTATGCTGGACCCATTGAGGATAAGAATCTCCTCTTGCTTGTCGATGCACACTCGAAATGGCTCGAGGTTTTCGTCTCAACGACTAAGACAACTCATACAACCTTGAGGCATCTACGTGAAGCTATCGCCAGGTTTGGATTGCCAAAGGTTATAGTTACCGATAACGATCCAACCTTCGCGTCCAAGGAATTCAATGATTTTTGTCGTTCGAACGGCATATCTCACAAGACCTCGCCTCCATTCAACCCTCCTTCGAACGGACAAGTTGAGAGGTACGTCCAAACGGTCAAGCAAGGGTTAAAGAAAATCAAATCTGCGGGAGAGAAAGACCTGCATGCGGCTCTTCAAAGATTCCTGTTCAACTACCGCATGGTTCCGAACTCATCTACAAACAGGACACCGGCTGAGGCAATGCTGGGACGCCAGATTCGTTCGCGTCTTGATTTGCTCCATGAGCAGCCCCGTGCGAGATTCACTCCAGACGAAACTGAGTCTCAGATCGACAGATCCGGAAGAAGACCAAAGTTCAGCATCGGAGATAACGTCATGGCCCGCATGTACAATCGACAACAGAAATGGAGCCGTGGAAAGGTAGTGAAACTCTGCGGAACGAAAGTTGCGATGGTCAGAACTCCCCAAGGCATTTCAAAACGACATTACAACCAGCTACGCAGATTGCCGGATAGAATCACCTCCGATTCTGATGAGACAGAAGAGGAATCGAATCCCGCTCTGTTCTTCTCAGACCCTCAGCCAGAAACAGTATCTACTGAAGAGTCTGTTCCGTCGTCCTCAACAGATCAGCCTGAGTTCGTTGTATCAGAAACTGATTTGCAAACCTCCGAGGTCGGCCCCGAAGAACCTCAGGAATCATCGTTGCGGAAGTCTGCGAGACCGACTGCTGGTGTGCCACCGCAAAGATATCGACCAGATTAAGTTGTGATATTATCTTACTATAATGTTCTTAAAGTGTGTGATACGTCAAAGAGGGGAGAGTTGTTAGCGCTTCGAAATAGTTCAAATCACCCGCGCATTCAAAGTCCATGTAAATAAACGACGTCATTGGAAGTCGATGACAGTCAGTCCCGCTCAAGCAGCGCCTCCGTTACCAATCCGTCTCATTCTTCAATATTGGTAGTTCATGGACCCACATACAACAAAGTAACAGAAACCTTCGAGCCGATTGGAAGAAGCAAGTTCAAGCTTGGAGACAAGGTCATGGCCCGGATGTACGGCGGTCGGCAAAAGTGGTCACAAGGAGTCTTAGTGAAGCTCTGTGGACGCAAAGCCGCTCTCGTTGAATCTTCTGGTCGAACCTCAAAACGTCACTTCAATCAACTGCGCCGTATGGGGCCAGGTCAGACTTTTCGTGAATTCATAATGCCAAATGATACTTCTAACGAATCTCTACATCCAGCGCTACTGGTCGACGACGACGCAAGTCCGCCGCGGGCAACTACATCCCCAGATCCAGTTGACAGTGGTCAAGTCGGTCAGACTTTGTTCGAGGACTCGGAGGAGTCCTTCGAGGACGCTCAAGACGAGACTACAACAGTGGACATCGAACAAGGGGAAGAAGAAACACAAGACGAGACTACAACAGTGAACATCGAGCAAGGAGAAGAAGAAACACGAACCGAAACGCCTCAGATCGAAGCACAAGAAACGGTTTGCCGTTCTGCCAGGTCTACAGCTGGGAAGCCGCCTAAACGGTTCTGCCGATTCATAAAAAAATACTTGTGATACAAATTGTCAATGGTTCGTAGCACAATCTTAATGATGTAGATATTTCCCAAGGAGGGAGAGTTGTTACGGGTTGAATATTCCCGCCGTTGTGTTCGAAAATGAACGTCCGCACACGACAGAGCGCATCTGTCAGTCCTGATGCAGACTCCCAATAATCCACCTCGCGGTCCTTCTTCCTAGCTAGGCTAGTCTCCTGAATCGGCTAAGAATCCATGCCAACTTAATAAGCAATGTGTAGTTTATGGGGCGGGTTCTAGATGACGGGTTCAGAATCGGAGCCCGGAGTTGGTCGGCTCTCGCTGGGCCAGGCTAAGACACTCCGAGGGAAGACCGACAAATGGCAACAGGTTGTCACGATCTTCAATGCTGCGGTTTGCGTCAGGATTGACACTGGGGCGGAGGTCAGCGTTCTGCCACGATGTTTGGTAGAGAGGCTTCTGCACGGTTGCAGAGGTAGTGTGGTGATGGAGAACTCTGCCGTCCGTCTAGTGTCATATTTTGGAGAGCAGCATGAATCAATTCATATCTTGAGCTTGCCGGTGTCACATCGAGCGATCAGGTTCTATCGAGGCAGGAGCGGTTCTATGTGATCGATGCTGACGTGGTTCCCACTTTCAGGGGAGACGCGGCGGAGGCACTGGCGCTCGTAGAGAGGGTCAACATTCTCAAACTCGAAGAGGACGATGGCCGGCCGTGGAAGAAGAAATACCCGGAGATCTTCAAAGGTGCGGGAAACATTGAAGACTGTTACGATCGAACAGCGAGGTCAAGACTGGATCTCATACACGGACAACCGGTGAGAATTCGGAGCCACGTCGATGGAAAGTGGCATCGAGGGCACGTTGTGAAGGAACTTAACCGGCCAAGATTGTATCCAATAAAAAATCATCAGGACAAGATTCTACGGCGGAGCACAATCGTAAGCGATACCGAGGATATCTGAACATCTATTCAACGCATGTGTCTATTGGAGCCGTTAATGTATTCAAGAGAATTGATTCAAAGCACTGGAGATGTCAACAGATCCAAGTACGATTCATGCTACGTGAAAATCCATATACGTTCTCAGTCCCTCCGTAGATCAAAGTGCAACTCAATCAACGGAAATATTGATTGGAGGTGTCAATCTGTTCTAATGGAAGAACTCTCGTATCATTTAATAAAAATAAACTGATTCCGCCAACAATCATATGCGATCACTGTAGCTCTAGCGTTCCGGTGTTTAGATCGGAGGAATGTATTTCCGTATTCCCGACCTCCCGGAGTTCGGATTACTGGAAATTCGATACCTCCGAATTTTGCTACTCGATGATTTCCTTCATCTGTGTAGCGATCCGAAAGTTGGCAGACATTCATTATTCCAAGATGGTTTCCGCTTGGGACTATTTCCGAGGATCGGAAATTCGGAAACTCCCAGTTTCGCTGATTAATGATTTTATAAAACCGTCGTAGCATTCTATAGGTTTGCACATATTCATTATTGCAAGGTTGTCCCCATCGGGAACCATTTCCGAATTACCGCTCTCGTGAGCGTTGCCGCTCTCGTGAGCTCCAAGAGGCGACTGCCTCGCGAATCATAATCGTTTGCGAAAATTCATCGCGGGCGTTCAGGCACGCTCTCATGAAATTGATCAACAAGTATCGAGACGTGGTGGCAACATCGATGATTGGGGGTTGGACAACATGGACGAAGTTGCAGGGTCCCAGCCGGTCAGATGGAAGCCGTATCGATTGTCTGGTATCGAGAGTTTGAACAAAGAAATAGCGAGGTTGTTGAGGACACTGTGGCAGAAGAAGGGCCATAGCGATTGGGCGAAATGGTTGCCGGACGCACAGATGTGGTTGAACAGATCGATGTCGCGAAGTCTAGGCAAATCGCCGTTTGAGGTATTGCACGGATATCTGCCAAGGGTGAACATATAGCAGAGGATGTTCAGGATAGCGTTTTGACTCCAGCAGAGGAGATACAGAGGCAAATTAGAGTGGATCTATAATAGAACGCAGTCAAGACAGGTACAAATATTACAGCAATTTGAGGAAACGGGTTTATGTGAGGTTCTCGTTAGGAGATGTGGTTCTCGTAAAGCGTCTGCCAATACACACTGGGCTGCCAACGAAGATTCAGCCCAAGTTTCGGGGTCCAATGGTCACCACTCGTGTCCTGCCAAATGAGTCATATGGTCTAGTCGAGCTAGGGGAGAAAAACTACGGTTGCACGGCTCATAATTCACAGTTAAGTGGTATCGACCGAACAAAGAGGCAGAGGACGGCGATGGAGTTGAAAGCGAGGTTAAATCGATGGAAGTGGATAAGACAGGCTTGAGTGAGCCCGATGACGAGCAACCAAATATCACGGACGGAAGTTACCGGGAACAAAGAGATTATTCGAAAACACCGAGTGAGAAGACGGATGACTCATCGACGGCAAACGACGAATCGCCGAAACAGGGAAGTTCGACGAGAATTGACCTTGATTCGGCAATACTAGAGCCGCCCAATGTAGAGGAAGATGTACCAGGTAAGAGAATGCAGCCAATTAGGAAGGCTAGGTTCAAATTCAAATATCCGAAGTAATGTTGAGGACAACAGTGTGGTAGCGTGTTGCGAGCAGTAGGTAGGAAGCAAAGCCTAAGAGAATTATGAGTAGGGCACAAGAAATGTAGCAAGAACTGGAATTCGATAGCAGTATGTGAGCAGACAACTTGAATCGGAACGCGCGGTCATTGGTGCGGTAGAGGAAGGAAAGCGACGGTTGCGAGAGAGAAGCAACAAGAGATCGCTGGAATTCAACCGTTAAAGAGTCTTTTGGATCCAGCCAGCGGCCGATTCACACTACATCCAGGATGGAAAATCAGAAGTGCAAGAACTGCGGGGACAATCGCCATCCAACGGGCCACCCCCTGTGCGGAGGGGCCGGCGTACAGTGCAGCATGTGCGGCGAGACGGGGAACTTCAAACAATAGTGCACAAGGTTCAGGCCAACGTGCTGCAAGTACAGATAAGATGGGCACTTGTCGTACGCGTGCGAGTCAGCACTGAAGCCGTCGACTAGGGAGGTCGCGCAAGTACAGCCTGGGCTAGAGCGACGGTCCGCTCGGCGCGCAGAGCAACACGCTGTGCCGCCGCGCATTTGTACAATAGCATTGGAGAATCACAGAGTTGTTTGGTCTCAGCTCCGTGTCCATCAACTTGACCCCACAATCGCTACAGGCGGAGCGTTCCTGAAGTCGTAAACACTGCTCGAGGAATCACCACTGGGGAGAAGCCTCGCTGGAAAATCTAGAGGTCTAGAGTCCCCGACACTGACACGTTCCCAAGCAAGTGTAGGGACTCCGTCGGCCCGGAGGTTCCCCCCCCCCCCCCGCAGTATGAACGTGAGACGCCTGATCACGTTCGTACCGAATGAAACTGATTCTCAACCCATCTAGGCTCAAAAACCAAAAATTGGAACGTGAGTGTCCCCTGTGAGTTCAATACTAATGGAAATACGCCATTCATAGCTACAATACTAGCATGACTGCCTTCTATCCATGTCCCTGCACTGTTTTTTCCTTGATTTTCGGCTCCTCAACATCCCGAAAGGCCTCTTTCATTTTCATGCCAACCACGTGCCTCTTCCAGCAACTCAGCAAAACTTCACTCCGTTTCAATCTCATCCGTGTTGAACACTTCGGCGTTCCTCCACGATTACACAACCCTCGGTAAGCTAAACAACTCGGAAACATGATCGATATTTCAATAATTCCACTTGCCAAAATCCTCCCAATTCAGTGAGATATGATCCTTGCGAAAAAATCTTCGTCTATCAATCAATCCCTTTCAAATCCTATCTTCTCAGAGATTTCGTCAAGAAAACAAATACGATGCACCCAAGGACAATCATTGCGGCTCACTCGGTTCACAAGCTCCGCCGGAACAAGGTAAACGTGAGAATGAGTATCGCCAATTATATCTCTTCACTCGCATCGATTTCTAACAGCACCCCTTACAGGAATCCGAGCTTGTGACTGATATTGTCAGAAGCCTATTCGACTACATCGCTCACACGCCTCTCGCATTTACTCCATCGCACTTGCTACACAGAGTCGTACAATACAAAATCCTTGACAGCTTCCTCAGACCAGTCGTTCATTCAAGCAACTATTGGATACTCAACGAATTAATCCGTCCAGAAATCGTTTCTCTTCAAGAAAAGATCACGCTACTTCAAAGACGGAACAAAATACTTTACGGAAATCCATTCGAATTCAATCTTTCGATTGAAAAAATAGAACAGGCCCGCTTCCCCATCAAAAAATCACACGAACGGCTCCAGGCTGAATTCAAAGATCTATTGTACGTACTTAATTAGAGTTATCCGAATCTAATCCAATGACATAATAAGTTACCAATGCCATTTCATCCCGGTACAATCATAATCGCTACCTCACCTACTAATGACTGCTCTTTCCAGGTCACGTCAAGCATTGGAGCACGATGACGAATGGATGTTCGAAAATAAACCCCATTTAAACGACTATGGGATTCGTGAATTACTATACCCCATCACAGCTTCCTCGAAGCTGAAGCCCCACCATATGAAGGTATCATTCATAAGCTACTCTTCAAAAAAATACGTTTCAATATAACAATCTGCATAGCACTACCTCACAATCAAGATCTTGACTCGCTATTTTCAGTCATCCCTCGTAGCGGATGGATTGATCCGCATGGCCATGGCACAGACCATAGAAAATTCCGCCGCATTCCATCCAAACCAGTACGATTCGGTGATCCACCAACTGCTGGTATTGAAACATTTAGCGTCCCAACACATTCCCGTAGAGTCTATCCACGACAATCTCATTGAAAATCTTCAATGGGAAATCGATTCACTGCGATATATCATCTCAAAGATAAGGCCCCGGAAACGCACGGTCACTTGTCAGTTGAAGTTCGCACAACCGACATTTTCGGGAAATCAATACGACGCAAGACAATTCAGTCAATCAGATTCTGACCCTGATTTAGATAATTGAGAACCCTCCTCGAAGTTTGTAAATAAAGCTGCACTTGAGTGTTGAAATCCCAACTCCTAATATTCTTTTTTTTTGATTTCTCAGCATAAATTGAGCCTTGAACTCTTTTGGGTTTGTCCCGTTCCAAATCTACCACTCATTTCGAAAGCGAATTAACTTTCGAGACACATACCATTCACGACGTTTGTTCATGATGGGTGCATTCACTCTTGCACGCTACCTTCGAATCATGCCTCTGCAGCACACACGGCGCTCTACTGTTGAACACGTGGCAACGACTGGCTACGCTTCACGATCTCGGTGTGAATTCTACTCTAGAAAACGAAGCCGAACGAAGCCCATTGAACTATCGTGAATCTGACGGTGAGACAACATTTTTTTGACAGGTGGATTTTCTATATGAGCGTCAACTGACAAATAATTGTCCAACGTACCGCGCACACATCTTGGCGAAGACTGCTACCTCGAGTAGTCGAGAAGCATTCATCGTACAACTTTGTGAACCTCCAAGCATACGTGAGCGACAACGGTGCTGACAAAACTTGAACACAACTGATTTCATTTCCCGTGCCACTCCTAAATATAAATCCTAGCATTTTACTAGCCAATAAATCACCTGCACAGCTCCATCACATCGAAATGCCATTCAAACTCTTCTCGGAAATCATCTTAAACGACGAGTCGGTTTCGATTGAGGGAATAATCCTCACGAAACGAATTGGCGGACCGAAATCTACAGTCGGACCCAATCGTCCCATGACTCTCGTTATCAAGGATAGAACTGGCGGAACAGGCATTCTCATTATGTGGGATCAACTCGATCAACTGAACGCCTTATCCGCTCTTCTATTAATCGGTACGTTTCAATGACAAATAGTCCTTGCAGATCATCCTAGTTCTCAATCTGAATATTCAATGAAGTTGCTGTGACATCGAGATGTCCGACGCCGGGATGTCCGGCATCGAGATGTCCGCATCCAAATGTCGGCATCGAGATTTCCGGCATCGAGATGTCCGTGTCCGCTATATCCTCTTATCCGGTCGGCTAGGCGGCGGGATTGAGTGGGCAGTGCCGTCTCTTGGCTCACGCATTGAATTTAATCCCTACACATACTTTTGATGTTATTTTCCCAATAAATGGTTCCCGATACTTCAACGATCGACCCGTTCTTCTTCAAAAACGTCCAGCTCACTTGTGCATGCCAATTTCGGATCAGAAGTCAGTTTCAAAGCCTGCTCGTGGTTATTCTAGACGTATTTCGCGATTTTTCGCGGCCCTCTCGATTTTATCAACTTTTGGGTTGTGACTCTCGATTATATCAACCCTCGATTATATCAACCTTTTCCTGCACGAATTGGTTGATATAATCGAGGTTGTACTGTATAAACAAACTACGGAAGTACATCCCGGAACAGCACGAAGCGTTTTTTGAAACAATCGCCTCATGCCATGTGAACCAGCTAGAGAAGGGGGGATCTTGAAACCTGAATAAATCAATAATAGTTCTATACCGTTCGATCGGAATTGTTTTTTCACTGGCGAGAATCAAGTTACGCGAGAAACTCGCTACATTTCGATTCTGAAAGAAATGTAGTTTCAGAAGGGCACAAGTCCACGGCCATCATTCAAAACCTAGATCAGCAACCGAGACGGAAATCTTCTAGCCACGAATGGCGATATCCGGTAGCCTGCGCAAAGCCCCGACTTGACGCCTCTCGATTTCTTCGTCTGGGTATGTTAACCAAGCTAGAAGGGAGGAGAGTGACGACACAGTTGTGCACGCGACTACGTCGGGACCGGGACTGATTTATTGTTATGACTCTGCTCGCATACACATCACAATAGTACCACACCATGCTTCGTACCACAACATCTTCCTTTCTTATAATTAGTTAAGTATTAGTCCCGGGGAATATCTGATTGAGTTTCGATGTTAAGACCATTATTGATTCGATGACTATCTATTGATTGCTCTATCTCTACCTCTTGCTTCCTATCTACCATGTGTACCACTCATCTCTCGGCCGGAGGAGATTCCGATCTCGCAGAACACGCTTGGCGGGCAGAGGCGGGTTTTCGCCTGGCGTCGTATTCTCCTGATTCGCCGCGAGTTCCTCTTCTTCCTCTGCGCTCTCAAAATCTTCGCCCGATGATGCTTGAGCCGTATCGTCTCCCGTTCCTTCGTCTTGCGTCTCCTGGCCGTTGGTTTCCCACAACCAGCGTGGTACCACCATGCCGGCTCTTGAGCGCTCATCCCGGTTTTCTTCGTTGTTGTTTTCCGTTTGCTTGCTCGTCGCTTTTTCGCCGAACTTAACCAGGTGCCTACGATTCCGGATGACTTCTCCCTGCTGAGTTTGTACACGGTAGCTTCGATGAGGTAACTTTTGAATGACTGTGCCTTCGATCCATTCTTTCGTTCCCAATTTTGTCGGTCTAATCCTGACCAAGTCTCCAGTCTTCAGTGGTGGAAGGTTCACTGCGCCTTTATCGTAGTGTGCTCTAACGCGTTCTATTTCTGCTTTCCTTGCCTTCAGAGCCCGCTTATGGCAGGCTGTCGTAGGCTTTAGTTGATTCTTTGGAGTTGGCAGGCCGGTTCGCATTCTTCTGGACAGAAACAGTTGTCCCGGAGACGCACCACCGAGTTTCCTCTGCGGAGTATCGTTGTACGCTAGAAGTCCTTGTCTCCAATCGTGTTTCGCTATTTCCGAGCGTTGGATGATTTTCTTCACTATAGCTACCGCTGCTTCGATTTTCCCGTTGCTCTGATGATAATGCGGGGAGCTCTTCTTGTGTGTTGCCTTCCAGTCCGTGATGAATTCCCTGAAATTCGCCGACCTGAACAATGGGTCTGCGTCTGTCATGAGAATTTCACACACACCGTACTCGGAGAACAGTCGCGCCAATCTGGCGGTGATCGCTCCTGTCGTCGGCTTTGCAGGTAGCTCGCTCACCATGATTAAGTTTGAGTAGTAGCACACTGCGACCAAGAATTTCCTGCCTCCTAGATCAGCGATGTCGATTGCCACCTTTTGCCATGGTCTGACTGGGATCTCATGAGGCTTCAGAGGTTCCTTCCGCGGCGCGTTGGGGAATGTTTGGCACCCTACGCAGTTATCTTTGTGTTGCTCGATGTCTTGCTTCATTTGAGGCCAGAACACGCAGGTTTTGGCTCGTTCAATTGTCGCCGGTGTTGAGAGGTGCGCCCCACACAGGAGCCTGTTGATTTCTCTTCTCATCATCGCTGGGATCAGGACCGCGTCGTCTTTGAGAAGTAGGCCGTCTTCTACCGTTAATCTTTCTCTGTACGGGAAAAATTCCTGGATCTTCGCTGGGACCTTGCGTTTATTTTCGGGCCATCCATCTCTTGTTTGTCTTAGCAGTGCTTGATATGTTGCGTCGTTTTTCGCTTCTTTGATGACTTTTTGCAGTGTTGAATCCCTCATCGGCAGTACTCGGACAACTTTGACCTCCTCGACTCGAAACCTGTCTCCAACCATTGGACACCTCGAGAGCGCATCAGCAAATTTCATGTTTTTTCCTGGACGAAACACGAGGTTGACGTTGTATCTTTGTACTGCCATGAGCATTTTCTGCAACCTGAGGGGAACATCGCCGAGTGACTTCATCATGATGTTAATCAGCGGGCGGTGGTCCGTATATACTGTGACGTTTTTCGGATACACAAAGTAATGGAATCGCTTAAGTGCGTATACTACGGCGAGGAGCTCCTTTTCAATTTGCGCATACCTCACTTCCGTTGGTGTCATAGTTCTACTGGCGAAGTAGATGGGCTTGTCTCTCTGCACGAGCGCCGCTCCAAGACCGTTCTGACTGGCATCGCACTCGATCTCGACTGGTGCTTTGGGATCGAAGAAGGCAAGCGCCATACTTTGGCTGACCAGTTCCGTTGCTGTTCTGAAACTTGTCCGTTCTTGTTCCCCCCACCTCCAGGCTTCGTCCCTTTTGCACATTCGCCTGAGCGGTGAGACTACCTCTGCAAGATTGGGAATGAAGCGTGAGATGTGAGACAGCATTCCCAGGAAGCTTTTCAGCGCTATTTCGTCACGCGGCTCTTTCATCGTTGTTATTGCCCGCTGTTTATCTGAATCAATTTGCACTCCATTGGCTGACAGGACAAATCCGAAGAACTTCGTATTCTTCATTCGCAGCGTCGCTTTATTCCTGTTGAGCTTGATCCCTTTCGCCTCGCAACGCTGAAGAAACTTGTTCAGATTCTTGTCATGATCGGTTAGCGCTTCCTGCGCTGTGTTGCCTCTACCACATATCAGAACATCGTCTGCCAATGCATACGTACCCTGCAGTCCTTCGAGCAGCTGCACGAGTCGTTTGTAGAAGATTTCCGGTGCGACATTCAATCCGAACGGGAGTCTGCGAAACTGGTATCGCCCGAACGGGGTCTGGAACGTGGTGAGGCCTCGGCTTCCACTCTCAAGCTCGCAATGCCAGAAACCGTCTGACAGATCGAACTTGGAGAAGACTTTTGCTCCGCTGAGATCTGGAAGAATTTCGTCTAGCGCCGGTGTGTGGTACACTTCTCGGACCAGACACCGGTTCAGTCGTTGGGGGTCTAGACATAAACGGAGGTCTCCCGACTTCTTGATCTGTATGGAAATTCGGTTTACCCATTCCGTCGGTTCTTCTACTTTTTGAACAACCCCTCTCCGCACGAGTTCCTTGAGTTTCCTGAATAGCTTGTCCTTCAGGTGCGGTGAAATTTTGGACGATACATTGCAGCACGGTACCGAATCTTCTCTGAGGTGGAGTTTCACCGTACCCGGAAACTTGCCGAGTCCACCGTCAAACACTTTTGGGAATGCCTTGAACACTTCTTCCATCGTTCCGAGCGACTCTTCCGTTCGCATCGCATCCACTTTTTCGTAATCGATGCTGATGAGTCCCAGCTTCTCCGCTGAGAATCTGCCGATGATCGGCTGGTATTCCTCGTCGACCACGAGGCATCTCAGGCGATCCAACTTGCCGGTTCTTTTGTTCGTTACCGTGAGGTTTGCTGTCCCCAGAGTTCGTATCGTTGTTTTGTTGTACGCTTTCAGTTGCGGTCGTCGTCGAGCGTTCACGGTAGCATTCGGGATCAGTCTTTTGGGAATCACGTTACACGTAGCACCGCAGTCAACTTGGAACCGTATCGCAAGTTGAGGGTTTGCTGATTCTGCCACTTTCATTGACGCGTACACCATCCGTTCGTTCTTTCCCCCAACTGCGCACGCCCATTCAATCTCGTGTTCGCATTCATCTTCTGTGTCGGAATGCTCTCTCAGTGCGTTGACTGTTCTTCGTCTTTCGTTGCACATGGCCGCAAAATGATTCAGTTTCTTGCAGTTTGTGCATGCTCGACCTCTAGCGGGACAGTTCGCGATCGGTGAATGGTTGTATCCACAGCTTCGACAGTTTCCAGCCCGCCGATTAGTCGATTGAAGACCATCTCGATCAGCCCTTCCACGGTTGTTGCTGTTTTGTCTACGGGACGCGCCATCTTGGAACGATCCTCTGCTTGTCGACATCGGTCCCCGTCGCCTTGGCCCTCGTTGATCGAGCTTGTTGAGATCCTCCTCATCTCTGGTGGTATCCTCCTCTCCCATGGGACTCTGTCGTTCTCCGGCGGTGCCGAACGCTGCTAGCTGTGTTCTCGAACTTTCCATTGCAAGGCAAATTCTGACCGCTTCTTCTGCGGACAACACTGACACTTTCAGTAGCTCCCTGCGCGTTTCTTTGTTGGCTACCCCGTAGATTATTTGATCACGTACCATTCGGTCTGCCATTTTCTCATAGTTGCACAGTTTCACTTTGAGTCGGAGGTCCGTTATCCACTCGGCTGCCGTTTCTTGCGGTCGCTGTACTCGTTCCCTGAATACATGCGACAAGTAATGTTCTGATTCCCCATCAGCGAACTTGAGTCCCAGCTCCTTTATCACTTCCTCGAACTTTGGTTTCTCCTGTGGTCCGTACTTGGCATTGTACTCATCGAGCACAATGTCACCTCCACACGCCAGCAAGATGGCGACTTTCGTCTCGTCATCTTCTTTGTTCTTCTTCGTTGCTGTGAGGAAGAGTTCAACCTTCTGAGCAAACTTCTTCCATTCGCTCCACGACCTTTTCTTCAGGGCGATGTTTTCTGGTAGGCGATCCATGATTTCTTTTCAGTTCGTTTCCGCAGCTGCCACCATGTTAACCAAGCTAGAAGGGAGGAGAGTGACGACACAGTTGTGCACGCGACTACGTCGGGACCGGGACTGATTTATTGTTATGACTCTGCTCGCATACACATCACAATAGTACCACACCATGCTTCGTACCACAACAGGGTAAGAGTGGAAGATTTGGTGTAGAGCCCACAAAACATCCCGTACGTCGATCTCAGCCAGCTACAAGAGAAAGTCGCCGAGGTTATCAGAAATATCGCTCCCGACGAAAGTCGCGCGGCAACATGCTCCGTCTCTAGTAGCTGCCGAATGTGTATTGCAACGCAGGGCGTCAATTCGAGCAGCTCAGGTGATCAGCGAATCGTGCCCTCTGGAAAATATGGATAGAATCTTCCTGTAACTCTACATTCTCAGGCACTTTCTTTGGCCAGGAGGTTCAGAGCATGGTGAATGAACCGATGAATGCGAGATTGTGTGACTGATAGTCTTCTTATGCTCAGTCAGGGATAAGGCATATTGTTAGATCCAACAAGATGTTCCTACGAGAACGAGAACTCGAGTTTCAAGTTCCGACCCGTTGTGTGCTCTATCAGTTCGTCGATCAGCCTCACAATATCGCGAGTGACATGACTGAACAGATTCTCGATTATTCGTGGCTTGAATTTCCAATTCGAAACCCCGAGATTCTGTAAAAATTTCGGTCTGGTTCTAGAAAAATTCGATTTCCGGATTTGAGAAGTCCTGTGATGCCTATCAGATGTCAAATTGAATTGCCAGTGGGGTCATCCTTGAAACTTTTTCTCATTATGCTTCTAGTTTAAGAGAAAAACTCGGAAAACCGGATCTGGGACCACCCTGTTTACAGGGTGGTCTGCCACCTGTTTACAGGGTGGTCTGACCACCCTGATACTCACCCTGACCACCGAGATCTACTCGAAGAGCTGAGAGTCTTTCTCGACGAGAGAGGCGATGCTTCCAGCCCGGTAAAAGACCTCGATTGGCAATCGGACCTTGCCTTTCTAGCAGATTTCACTGGAAAACTCGCTTCTCTGAATGAATCGCTCCAAGGGGAGTTTAAGACGATCGCTGATATGATCAGCAGCATCCGGACTTTCGAGAAGCAAGCGGAATTCATGATGAGAGACATGCGACTCCGGCAATACGATCGTTTCCCAAACATCCAAGATCATGTTCAGAAGAATCTAACCGTTGTCATCGACGCCGAGAAATATGAGGATGAGATGGCGGCCATTCTATCCGATTTCGAGAGGCGATTCCAAGATTTAGATGCAATCGTCGATCTTGTTGCGTTCACGTTGAATCCATTCAATGGAACTTTGGGAATAGAATCGCTCGCACAGAAGTGCGAAGATGTTTCTACATCCGATCAAGCAGCGGTGGAAGATGAGATGATTAGCATGCATCGCCATTTGAGCTTACAAGCCAGCTCCACTGACCCTTATTTCTGGAAGCTGGTACCGAGAGAATCTTACCCCTAGCTGATCAGGATGACGCAAAAAGTACAATCCTGCTTCGGGTCCACCTATCTATCCGAGTCAGCGTTCTCGTAAGTGAAAATTATTAAATCAAAACATCAATCTTCATCGCTCGACGAACATGTTGACGCCTGTCTTCGACTGGCTCTGTCCCGAATCGAGCCCGATAACACCTCGATTGTTGAAAAGATTCAGTCACGAGGCTCTAATTGAATTGATGGGAACCATGAATCGACCACGATCGCGTTTTTTCCTGAATGAAATGAAAGTGCCAGATAGATGAGACGAATCGAACGACGCGTCCCGAAAGACCGACGAGGAGCGGGTGCAGAGGTTGGGCAAGAAAGGCGGGAAAACCTTAGGTGGTCCGATCATCCGTTGGTCCCATTGTCCGGTGAACCGATTATACGGTGGACCGATCATCCTGCGGTCCGATTAAGCGGAACACGCTGTGACGACCATAGTACTGTAGTACTGCCTCTATCATTCGTCCTCGGCCTCCAGCAAGCGCTATGAAAAGGGTAGCTCCGGCCTGTCTCAGAGTCGCTCCGCGAAGCGAAAGGTTGCCCGGCCCTGGACAATAGGGAGCTGAACGCGCAGACGGTGAAGCTCGACTATCCCCTGCCGCTTATTGACGACATTCTGGATAGAGTTGGCGGAAAGAACATCTACTCGACATTTGACCAGGTTTGAGGGTATTTTCAGATACCTATGACAAAGCGGGCAGCAGAAAAAGCGGCGTTCGTAACGAGCGAAGGTCACTACGAGCCGAATGTGTTGATGATGGGCCTCTGCAATGCACCCGCAAAGTTTCAAGAACTGATAATTCGAGTGAAAAAGATGGTAGGAGAGCAACAGGCATTTCCATTCCTTGATGATTTGATAACAGCGTTCGACAGGTTTGACGAGCATCTGCAGCAGATCGAGAAGATCTTGGAAGCATCGAGAGCCGCGGGACCCTCAGTCAGGCTAGCTAATTGCAAGTTCTTCATGAAAACCGTCGAATTCCCAGGATTCGAAATCTCGAAAGAAGGAGTGCGACCGAGAACAAGAAAGTTGGCGGCAGTCGCCGGATTCGCAACACCAAAAGATGTGCACGAAGTCAGACGATTCTTGGGGTTAACGTCATTCTTCAGACGGTTCGTTAGGAACCAGGTATGCAACAATATCGAGCCCAATGACGGAACTGCTGAAAAAAGGAGCGGAATTCACGTGGAAAAACAAATGCGAGGACGCCTTCAAAAGACTGAAACTCAAGTGTCAGGGCCGTAGGTAGTTAACGCAACATAGCGACGCGCTTCGCGCGCCTTCTTTCAAAACCACTTCCACCGAAACTGAGATCGCACGTAGGCAGACGATTATTCTAGGCAGTGTGTGAGAAGACACCGCGCGCGCGAGACGCGGCAGCGGGCGTTCAGCGAGTACAATAAACGTCATTGTGATCGATTCAAGAGTGATCATGTCGAGTCGTAACACGAGTAAATGAAGCGAAGCTGAGGGACTTATTCTCAAATAATTCTCTCGTGAAGAAGTTCCATCTCCGTTACCGAAAGAAGAAATCACAGCTCGACGCCAACAAAACCGCCTGTAGGGAAATAAAAGCACATTATCACCTGCTAATATTCCTGCGCAAGCGAATCACGTCCGAAAAATTCGGTGAGTTATTTCCCATGAGAGGCGCCAAACACCAGTACGTCAACAAAGCTGAACCATGGTTGAAACTCTTCGAAAAATCCACGGAGCATGAATCCCATGCCAAGAAGACCAGTTCGAAACATGAGTCCCAGGAGTTCCGCGCGGGTCCATCCCGCCGCGACGAAGAAGATCACGACTACGACTCAGTCCCGCCCTGTGAAGACGAGTTTTCCCAACTTGATCAAGACCTTCAATTGTCCGAAGTATGTTTTGCGACCATATTTATTTTGTTCACCCATCAATGCTGGTGTCAATATTTTAGGCATGAGTATAATAAAAAACGATAAAAAACAACCGCAGCACAGCGTTGGTTCAACTCCAGTTGCTACCGCGCTCGCCAGGTAGTTCTTGCACTCCTGCGTGAAACAAGATCCGACCCCTCGACCAGGGCAGAATACTGCCAAGCTCGGAGACAGTACCACTCAGTGCTGGCTTCAACAAGGAAAGCCTACGAACTCCAAGAGGAGCGAAAACTGCTCTCTGAGGTACAGCAGCATCCACATCTCTATTTAAGGAAGAGTAAGAAGAGAACGGAACCGCCGCTGCAGCCGGAAGAAGTAAAGATCCACTTCGAGAGGTTGTTTTGGAACCAGAACGCCGCCGTGAGGCAGCCCGTTCTATCTCATTTGCCGCTCACCGCCGACCAGTACGATCTTGATCAACCCTTCACTGAAGAGGAGATCGGCCGCGTACTCCGCAGCCTCCCGTTAAAAAGGAGTGCAGGGCCCAGTGGTTGTTACTACGAGCACTGGCGTCAAACAGAGGAGTTACTCCGCCAAGATCTGAGAACCCTGTTCAATAGGATTCTCGAGGAAGGTCGACTGCCTTCAACCTGGCATCACGCCCGCCTGTCTCTTCTCTTCAAGGGTGGAGCGCACGACGACAAGTCAGATATCAACCTCTATCGGGGCATTGCATCTGAGGAAACGTTGAAGAAGATCTTCTGCAAGCTTCTGATCTCTAGAATGGAACCGCTTCTCGACAGCTCGCTTCCCAACGAGCAGTTCGGTTTCCGCAGCGGAGTTGGAACTTTGGACGCGATTCACTACTTCCTGTCAGAAGTAGAGAGAAACGTGTCAACCCATGGGAAGCTGTACGCAGTCTCTATCGATTGCACGAAAGCTTTCGACCGAGCATCAAGAACGCTGATGTTTCAGAGTTTCTCGGACGTAGGGGTCGGAGGCCAGACTCTGAAAATCATCGACAGTTTCTTCGAAGTGGACCATCTCGAGATCCAACTACAACACGACAAAGTCCTTGTCACCCAGAATGACGGGACTCCACAGGGCAACCCCCTAAGCTGTCTTGCATGCATCCTACTCATCCGCGATCTCGTGGATTTCGTACGATCAGAATCTAGAGCCTTCGTGGCTCTCTACGTAGACGACATTGTGATCACCCACCCCAACTTGAATGGGCTTCGCTCTGTCCTTACAAAGATTTCAGCCTGGTTGCGAATCCGAGGATTCGAAATAAACCGGAAAAAGACCAAGGTCGTCAAATTCGGACGCTCAGCTCGTCTAGGAAAAGACGACCGTCTACAACTCGAGGGACAACCTTTGGAGTTTGTGAACACCTTCAAGTACCTGGGAGTCCGATTCCACTACTCAGTGAGCAATTTCCATGCCCACGTCGAGGAACGTGTGTGTCAGGCCATCTCAGAGTCCTATCGTGACATAAAGAAACTCAATCGCCTCTCCTTGAACTCCGCGATCACTCTGTTTAGGATGAAGTTGATGCCAGTAATCAGCTACGGACTAGCAAGAGTATGGAGGTATCTTACCGTCAAAGATTTCAGAAAGCTGGAACAGTGTTTCACGCTTTATATGAAGCGAGCGTTGTGTCTCAACCGCAATTCTCGAAGTCGATACGTATATGTCCTGACTGGCGCTCCACTCATGATCGACGTATTAAGGGAAAAACTCCGATGCGAACAAACAGTCGCCTTCGGCTGCGTGCTCCGCGATTGGAGCGAAAAAGCTAACGAAGCTCTGACAGAAGTATGTCGCGAAGACATCTTCATGAAGCCAGAACTGTGGGCAGGCTCTGCGCTGGATGATAGACACACGTATACTAGGTATCTAGTTCACGGTTATCACCATAAGATTTGTTCAAATGTCACGTTTCATGATGCCGATGAAGACAATTGCACTTGTAGGTATTGTGGCCTGGTATGCGGGAAGTACCACGCCACCCGGTGTACCGCCGGAAGAGTAACTATTCACGAACTAAGCAAAGCGTAAATAAGACAGTTGATTTGTACAGGGCGGGGCATCCCGCGAGTGTACCATGCTTAATTTCAAAGCATTGGGACCCGAGTGCAAATGAGGAAGTTGATATCGATCGTGATATTAAGCGTGCGTTGGTCGCTTTCAGAAAGCATTGGCAGCGTCATCATCAAGTCCAATTGAGATGTTCCGTTACTAGCAGGGTGACATTCAAGTTTTCTGAATATGTCAATCATGTTGAAAATTCTTTTGCCGAAGTGCAAGGAACGGAAGAAGTATACGAAATCCCACCAATTGATTGAGCTTTAAAATAAATTGTAGTTGTTTGTCTTCGCAGACATAGTTAAAGTAATAGAAGTTTCTTGGAATACGGGCTGTTGGGGTTCGTGTGTTTGTTTTTATATCTGTATGTTCGTGGTGCGTAGAGCATCTCTGTGTTGAACATTTCGTTATGTTGGGAACGACGTGTTCGAGCACGCGTGCGTAAGAGTTGTCGTGATCGATAGCTTGGATATACAGGGTGCGGCACCCAAAATGCTCCGATTACAAACGCCTGTCAAATCTGAACCAGATGAGATATCGAAGTTCTGTTTGCGCGAAAAGTTGCGTCTTGAATTGCCATTTCGTTTGCGATTCGTCCGTCTCCAAAAGCTCGACGCGTCGAGATTTGCCTGGAGAAAAACCGCGAAAATCTGGGTTCGTCTATGGGACGCCCATAGTGAACGTCTGTCAAATCTGAACCAGATGAGGTATCGAAGTTCTGTTTGCGCGAATAGTTGCGTCTTGAGTTGCCATTCTACGGCTTTGAGCTATCGGGAACGAACAGATTTCAAACGGAATGGCAACTCAAGACGCAACTATTCGCGCAAACAGAACTTCGATATCTCATCTGGTTCAGATTTGACAGAAGTTCACTATGGGCGTCCCATAGACGAACCCAGATTTTCACGGTGTTTCTTCTGACAAATCTCGACGCTTCGAGCTTTTGGAGGCGGACGAATCGCAAACGAAACGGCAATTCAAGACGCAACTTTTCGCGCAAACAGAACTTCGATATCTCATCTGGCTCAGATTTAACAGGCGTTTGTAATCGGAGCATTTTGGGTGCCGCACCCTGTACCTTTTGTGATCCCAGTTTGCATTCTGCCGCAATGTCTACTTTAGTTTATAGTTTCGAGCAGTTATACGTGAGTATAATTCGTCTATACGCGAACTGACTGTAGTTTGGGATGTTAAAAGAACGTTTTTTCCAGATTTTGCCTGCCTGGTGGCGAACAATGATCACTCATATGCGAATCAAGCCTTTTGAGTTCACAGTTGAAGGTCTGTCGCGGCGACGGGTTCGGATGGAGTCGTGGAAACGGAAGATAGATCAGTACTTGATTGATTTTGATGCCGGGGCCGCGTTGAAGGCAATGATTGATGAGGATTTGTGTCAGATCAACGACAGAATCGTCGAATGCAGAAGCAAAATAAAGCCCAGACCAAAGCTGGATGAGACCGGCAATATACAAGATGCCGATCGTGAATCCGAGTCAGAGGAACAGTGAAGAGAATTGAGCAATATGTGAACTTATTAAAGGATGTATCATATATCTTGAGTAGTTTTTTTTAATGAGTCACGTTCCAAACTGGCCTCTAAACAGAATCGTACCAGCCTTGAAACCATGTAAGATCGGCGTCAAACAGCGGCACGGATTTTCAAACAGAATCGAATATCCACGAAATAGCCAGAGAGGATTACCAATATGAAATCCGCTCGTTCCACCGTGGTTTTGTCATAGGTGGGTTCACAACCTGAGGGGCTGCCACTCAATAGAAATGGACAGTACTATGATCGTCATACCACCGGCAATAGCATTTTTTCTGTATAACGCCGAAATTCGGTGACTTTCGGTAGAATTTTTCCAGAACTAGATATTCCACACCCAACGTGTGAGATATTTCAGATCAGGCTGCTAGTCTCGCCCAGATTGCTGGAAACCCTTTCCTCACACGCCTCTTCGACTCCGAACGAAACGGTTATTTATACGGATTTCAATGATCTGACGGGGGGTCATAAATCTTCATCAGTGACAATGTTGTCAGAAACAAACTGTAACAAGCCTCGAAATACAGACTCTCCCGTAAATCAGGAACCTTTCTGAGAAAACCGGAACGTTTCCGGTGCGACCTAAACGCAGTTTGAGCTCTTTACTTTGTTACAAAAAACGTTACATGAATGACGAAGTACGAGCATTCTGTCCCCTAAACAGAGACGCTTTCGCGTCAAAACTGATCAAGTCTGGAGGGAAAAATCAACGTTCGTTTATGAACAAACCGCTCGCATCAATTTGTTAGTAACTCATATAGATTAATGATTTCTACGGATCGATATCAATCATAGAATAGATGGAATTGCCTTGTATCTTCTTCATGTCGACGCAAATTATATTTTCAGTGATTCTGTCCAAGATAATATCCATATACAAAACCATCAGTTGTAAAAACTGTGGATGCATGAAGCCGGAACCGCACTTCGGAGATTCCCGGGATAATGTCCATGTCCAGAGTGAATTGAGATGCGTATCTTGTCGTACGCGATTGAGTGCATGTTCTTCGATGGTTTCCATGCGTGTCTTGTTTTCGGATACGTTTGGAGCGGTGACGATCATTCTCAACGAAGTAGATATTCACAACCTACTCGGTATGCGGTGCTATCTATCTGCTATTTTGTAGCTTTTCTGAGGCTGTTTTGCGGCTCTTTTGAGGCTGTATTGAGGCTGATTCTGAGGCTGTTTCGAGGCTGTTTTGAGGCTGGTTCGAGGCTGTTTTGAGGATTTTTCGTATCTTTTTTAAAGCGAAAAGCCGCAATGATAAAACCGTTTCTGGATAATACATGTGCAAGTTTAGAGGGCGTCTTGGCATAGTCTCAATATCTTTGAGCACAATCAGTGCGCAACGTGCCTAGAGAGGATGTACCTCTCGCACCGTATTTAAGCAGATGCAGTTTAGCGTCGTTGTTCAGATTGGACAATCTGGGATATCGTGAAGTTCATTCCATTCGTGTAATGTTTTTTCACATTTACAATGGTGAGTATCGCTTGGGAGATCGTTATGGATTCTGTGTGGATTGGTGGTTTAAAGAATATATTTCAGGAACGTTTAATGGGCGAGTTCACTACGAGGAATGCCGTTCGTATCGCTGTACAAGTTCGCGCTATTAGCCGAATGCGTTCCTGTGCCACCCTGAACGAAGTCTTCATGCGGGAGCAACAGCTCAGAAGATGGCTTGACATTTCGAGCCGGATGGTCGACAATGAAGCGGAGAGATTTTATATGTTAGTGTTGATCGAACAGGAACGCGCACGGATTCGGGATCAAGAAAGACTAATTCATGAGCAGTTGATGGCTGATGTTGACGATCAACTTCGTCTGGATGAAGTACTGCTGGAATTTGCAATCCGACAGCAGCAACGTAATGGCGAGGAGCGAAGTCCTGCGTGGTCGATGTCATCCTCGTCGCCTTCATCATCTTCTACGGCCTATTCGAGTGACGCAGAAACAGAAGATGACGCAGCTGCTTTAGCTCAAGTATTGGAGCTGACTGGTCGAAGGCAGTCTGGGCTCATACATCCACCATTGCCGAAACGACAGAGAGGTCCAGACGACTCCGATCCCAACTGCAGCGTTTCCGAGATTTGATATTTAAGATGTAGTGACGCGGGTGTAGGGTTTTTTTATGATTTTAAATTGCGTACAGGAGGCAATCAAATTGAGTACGTTCAGTGTGCACGAAAATGTGAATTCCTTATTACGGAGCAAGGCAGACATTGTTGGAGAGATCAAGATATACACCGATCGCTATTTTCAGCTCTATGATTTATGGCGAAGTTTTTCTGTAGGGCTGTTTGGTACACGTGACGATTACATGCTGCGTTAGTTCCGAACTGAATTGCTCGAAGTCAGGCATTCCGTTGACGACAGTAAAGTATTTCTTCCCGAGAGGATTTGGAAAGATAACAATGTAGATGCGAGATAGCCGTATCAGAAATCTCGACGATATTGCGAGTCGTTTGTTATCAGCAGACGTGCGCGTTTGGCTTAGGATGACAGTTGTCTGCTGACATCGCTATGATACAGGCCTGCATGTCAGTGTTAGTAGTGGTTCGTGTTTGAAATCCATTGTCTGATACCTGCTGTTTCGTGATGGCATCACAAGTGGTATGTAACCGTGTAATTGGGATTATTAGTTTGTATAAGCCGTGTTTCACGTGTTTTATGTTGATTTCCAGCGACGAAGATTCCCTGAGTTGTACAGTCGTGCGGCGACCGAAATAGCGCACCATCTCATTGTGTTGGCACGAGAGGAACACGATGAATCGTTGGATTTCTATGTGAAACACATGGCGAAGCTGAGTGTGTGGAGGAGATTTGCTCAACAACTCGTCACAGACGAAGTTGAATTGACGGCGTTATTGGTGGAGATTGATTCGCAGATGACTTCGATTGAACTGCAACGAGAGACAGTGTTAAGCTTTCTACAAAACGAAGCTCTGACGGAGTTGCGAATATACCAGTCTGCGTTCCGATACTTGGCGCGACCCATAATGCCAGGGCAAAGGCGTCGTTATCTACCAGAATTGGTTCTCGACGATTCGCAACGATTGCAGCAACAGCAACCGCGACAGGCGCACCAACAGCCGCAGCCACGGCAGCAACAACGACCGTATCAACAGTGGCAGCCTCAGCAACAGCAACAGTCACAGCAACCACAGCAGTCGCAACAACAGCAACAATCGCTGCAGCAGTCGCCGCGGCCGCAGCAATCGCAGAAATTGCAACACTTGCGGCAACAGAATCCACAGCCCGAACTGCTGTCAGAGCATTCACAGGAGCGAGAACGTCAACGGCACCTCGATCAGCCAGAATGTCAATCCCAGGCGGATACCGGTAAGGCTGAATGCGCTTTGATGAAGCGGCCAAGGCCTTGCACAGACTCGGACGACGATCGGGACGAAGATGCCGACGATGGCAGTGATGAACAAGGAAACAAACGTCAGAAACATCTTTAGTTTTCTAGTATATGTCCTGGTGGTTTCATGAAAAATTCGAATACATGCATTTTAATACGACTCATGCTTGTTTGATTGTGGAGTTGAGCCATTGCATTCCAACGCATAATTAGTATCAAGTGCACGACTTGTTACTATTATTTACGGTCCCGTGGGTTTTCTAGATGCTGCGTTAAGTGGGATATGCACTCACGTACACTTCTCTTGTTGCGTGTGTTGCGCTGTCTGCTGGGAAGTTATTTGGATGACGTTAGTCGTGTAGGCATATTCACTGTGTGTTTGCAGCCTGTCCAGTCTACTCGTTCTTGGGACTGACTTTCAATCTCTATCTAATTCTGACAAACATGGGGGAAGTTGTAAGTGTATTTCAGGTCATGCGTATTGGATACTCACAATTGTAAGTCAGCTCTGATCGTCGTATTTCGTTTTAGGTTCGACACTGGCGCATGAGTAGCTGGGTCGCCAACTACATCCGCGGAGAAGTGATTGCTATTATTCGAGAAGTTGTTCGTGAAAGTGCAGATTATATCTTTAAAAGAACCGTTCGACTGCGCATCTGGAGAACTGCCGCACTTCGGTATGTGCAGTCCCGTCGAGGTCAGGATTCAATACTTGAACTTATCGATGATCAGCTTGAATGGCTTCAAGACGTAGCTGAATCGATTGTGCGCGAACTCGAAGAAGAGGCAACCAGTGAGCTTTACGTCAACGAATAATCATTTGATCTGGAGGTGATCCACATGCGGGACAACAGTATTAGGGTTGACTGCGAGCTTCGTCCGTTACGTGGCCCTGTAGAGTTCGACCAGCCTGACCGTTTTGTGGCAGAACCGTCGCGAATGCTTGGAGGGATCTGCGAAGGTTCTAGTAGAGATGGAACTACTTCGGATGTGTTACGGGAGCCGCGCAGGGACCCACGTAGTAGTACAGAGCTAGATCCGTTGCATACGCGTGCAACGAGCCGCGCAAGTGATGTTAGGGACGCAGACACATTGTACTTGATACGTCTATGTGATTCAAATTCAGATTAAGAGTAAATCCACGGTACGATCAGCTCATTGTCCGATTACCCTTGGTCAATGAGTTGAAGGTAAGAACAATAAATTGTATTAGCATGTGTTTTAGATCGAATTACAGTGAATTTATTTTTGAATCAAACAAGGGAACCAAATCTAAACAGTACGAGTCGGATATGAAGAGTTGCTTAGTAAGTATATTGGATTGAGGGTGCATGAAGCGGTTTGTAGGTGTTTGAAGTTGTTTTGAGCCTATTTTGAGGCTGTCGGAGGCTGTTCAGGCTAAATGAGGTTGCATGAAGCAGTTTGTAGGTGTTTGAGGTTGTTTTGAGGCTATTTTGAGGCTGGTTTGAGGCTGTTTGAAGCTGTTTGAGGCTGTTTAAGGCTATTTGTTGCTGATTCATGCCGTTATATGTGTATGAGGTTGTTTTGAGGTTGTATTGAGGTTATTTTGAGGTTGTTTTGAGGCTGTTTTGAGGTTGTTTTGAGGCTGTTTTGAGGCCAAATTCGACGAATGCCATATCAGAAACAGATCACTGGACCGATCATGCAACCCGCAGTATGGGTCAACTCGCAGGCCATAGAGGGCCTCTGTTGGTTCAAATGCCCCGGCTCGTGCACCATCCACGTGAGGAACAACCTCCTCGACTTCTCCGAAGAGTGTTAGAAGACGAACAAGTTGTAGAACGAGAGTTCGAAGAAGAAGCTGATGGTTCAAATGCATAAGAACAACCCTGAATTCCTCAACTTCCACAGCACCATCAAAGCCAGGTTCGTCCTATCCCAGTTACCCGAATCCCAGTTACCCGAATCCCAGTTACCGGAATCCCACTTACCCGAATCCCATTTACCCGAATCCAAATCACCCTCTCTCACCGCTAGGTCTTCAAGCAACCTTGCTATCGAGGATCTGGGTATCGACTTCCACTGCACGAGTGCGGTATTGATTTTAACAATTGAAACATCTCGAACACAAGATTGAACACTAACGAAAACTGGTCGGTATGAGATGCCGGAACCGAAACGGAAAGTTCTTCTGGAAGCTTGAGCCAGCGGATAGTCACAAGGGAAGAGCCGAATCACCGAACGTGGAGCGTATGTCGGTGGAAAAACTCGAATTCGGTGCAACTCCACGCTGCTGTTAATCCACACGTGCAACATGGGGCTGCGGAACGATCCCGCAGCCAGAATCCCGTGGGGTAAGAAACTCAACTATGATGGATCTCCGCGGAGGAAAACTCCGTGGCTAAGAGTTCCCCCAGGCGGAATCTCATGACGGGAATCGAGTAAGAGACGATCTTATGACTCAGTCTCGTGAGATCCTTCGGTTGAATCATACGTGCCAGAGGGACCGGATGTCAGAAGCCAACAATAGTTTTTGGCTGTTTCTCGGCGGGATCCGCGTCCGCGGAGTTCTCGGCCGCGGATCTCATCTTTCTCGGGCCCAATCTGAACTTCGCAACTTAGATCTCCAGCTCAAGGTTTGAGGAAACGAACGCGTAGTCGATCGCTGAACAAACGCGTTTCTCCGATGTCGTTTTTTCCTTTTCCGCCGAATGAACTATGATCTCTTTCGATCAATCTCTCTGGTTCCGGTAGGAGCCCGTAGCGACTCCAGAGCTAGAAGAGTTAGCGGTGAGAGAGGGTGATTTGGATTCGGGTAAATGGGATTCGGGTAAGTGGGATTCCGGTGACTGGGATTCGGGTAACTGGGATTCGGGTAACTGGGATACGACCTTTCCAACTACCCACGCGGGGCATTCGCTATGAACGTACAATTTTTCTACCCAGGTGGCTGTTGTAACAGTTCACCTTGTCGAAATCCTGAAGAACTTTGACGAATCAGTCGGTCCAAGGGGTTGATGTGTACAAAATATCAGTTAAAGTGAAAGATCGCGGTGAGGTGAATGGGATTAGGTATGATATTTTCAGGCGATTGCAAAATTCCGGCGCGAACCCGCAAAATCTATTCCAGCGTCAGCGAGAAGAAGGATGCGTGGCCACTGCTCTGTGCGGGCGTGCGACGGATTCCCACCGATTCTGTCGTAATCCACGGTAGCTAGATGAACTCCGGGATCAGTCAACAAGCACCTTATCTTCGCACGCTGGATGCTGACACGGATCCAGACAACATTGCTGATTGCTCTGGCAGTTTCTTTCCGCACAGGTCGATGAGCAATTGGGACATTTTCCGGGTTTCGAGAAAATGTTTGCTCTGCACTGTGGCGGTACTACAACCTTCTTATCGAAGAGTTTGCCCTGCTTGCAGAGGATCTGACAGCACACCATATGCTCGGGTACTCTAATTTCCGAACATGGGGTCACCAGGGCACTCGCATTACATTTAGCAATAGGCCTGAAAAATGAAATGATGAAGGCCGACTTCAGACCTCGTCTCATGAAGCCCGCATCATCAAGCTCTCCCAGATGAATCCACAGCAGGATCTTCGGATATCTGTGGGACTCACCCTTTTGGGCACTCGGGAGGATTCTCGTATACACCACATTTCGGATCTCTATGGGAGGAATAATCATCGATCAATAAATTCTGAATAACCGGGTGGTTCCCAGAATCCAAGTTGCCTTGTTGGTAACTTACGCGACGACGCATTTCGATTCAACCAGCGCGAAGGCGGCGGAAAGCATTAGAAGCAGAATCATGATCGTCCTGCTGCAGTGTAGTGACGCCATGATATCACACAGGGTGTTTTCAACGCTGAGCGAAACCCGAAGACCGCTGAATCGGCCCCGGATGCCGGCCTGAAATTTCGAATTCCGCATAGGACCATGGTCCAACCAGGCCCTACAAGGCCGCTACATGTCTAAAAAATTCATTAAATGCAGCGAGCTGAACGCCCGACTTCCCGTTGTTCTCAAGCCGAACCTACCTTCTGGGGCCAAGTACCACACGTAGACAATCTTGTAGGTGTTAGTCCTTGTGGGAATGTTCAGTTTGTCGGCAGGTTTCTACCGCGGTGTTTATGTGCAGAAATATGTCCGCACAAGATATATATTGTACGATTCACTGCCGATCGCGCCAAGTTTTGGCCGAGCGGTGGAACTGGAAATAACTTTGAAGTGAGCATCCTCTCCTGCTGAAGCGTCCTCCTCACGTACACAGCTCTGATCGATGCATAGATGACGTGTGTCAGGAAGTCTAGAGATGTGAATCAATTTGAAGTGTCGCGCCATCAGCGCCTAAATGTAAAGAGTGAGTGGAAGAATTGTACACATGAGAGAGTTGCGAGAACGTCGCCGGGGCTGCAGTCGCAGCCACCGGAATAAATTGTGAAAAGAGACGACAGAGGAAAAACACGGTGTTATCCTTCCGCTGACTACTCCCCCTGGCCGCTGACACTTATCAGAAGTGGGGTTATCAGCCGGAAGTTACGCGTTCGAACGTGAAATCGTGTTCAGAGTGCAAGCGTGTCGCATGAACAGACAGTTCTCGTGAAGTCGTTATCAACCGTGCCGAGAATGGATCAACAGAAGCAAATGGCGGACGCCGTGCGGGCGATTCAACTCGGGTTGGAACAGTTACTGAAAATCGCGACGCCGTCAAGCGCGTCACAGCAGAATCTTGAGACAGTGGGAGTCTCAGTTCAGGAAGATGACGTCATCGCGACGGCGAGCCCCGTCAGCGAAGACTCCGCGGTGTTGACAATGATGACAGCAATGAGTGCGACTAACTCCAGGCTGGAATCCTACAGTGGACGACGCGACCGACTACGAGCGGAAGAGTGGATCCGTCTGTTGGAGGTTGCTCGAAGCACGGGTCGCTGGAGCGATGCCGTAACGATGTCGGTTGTGCTTCAGAAGTTGACCGGATCCGCTAGACTGTGGCACACGACGACCGGTTCGAGTCTGAAGACCTACGCGGAGTGGAAGAGCTCCTTCCTTGAGGCTCATGCGCAGAGCGACAATCGGACGCTCCTGTGGGAAGAGATCTCTCGGATGCAGCAGGGTCGGTCGGAAGACTTCGAATGGTACGCACGGAAGAAGGAGAATCTCGCAAAGGAGCTGAAGCTGAGCGTGAGCGAAACTAAAGACCTCATCCTCCGAGGAATCGCGCCTCAATTGCGATTTCTTGTTCATGTGATGCGTGGCCGATCTCATGCTACGGTCACCGAGTTAATCAAGGACGTTCAGGACTCCTTTGGATTCGAAAACCTCGTCCGGCGAGCTCCGTTGGAACGATCTGATGGTTGGACGCGATTCAATGAAAGGTCGCAGTCGCAGGGACCAACTTGTTTCAACTGTGGCAAGACGGGTCATCTCAGATTCGATTGTCCAGGGCGCCGAGACGAATCATCGTACGGACGATCGAACAATGAACGATCGATGAGCAACGACGGGTCACGATACTCTTCGGACTTCCGTCAATCATCGACGGGCATCGCTTGGAGAGCGTACCCCGGATCGGCTGGACATCAGACTGAGCCGCGGGAGAATCGGTCAGCGGCTCGGCCGACACCAGGACAGCCCAACTATAGCGCAGCCAGACCGGATGCGAGAAGTACGCAACAGGAAAGACCATCGAGCGACAGTGGGCGTCGGAGCGTTCAGTTTCCAAGAGACGCAAACCGAAGCGATCGCGTAAACCAGGTGAACTCTCCAGATTCTCCCAACGATGGGACGAAAGTTGTCTCAGTCGACGGGAAGCGATGGATCGCGTTGGTCGATACGGAAGCTCATATAACCGTTCTACCCGCGCGATCGGCGGCGGCGTTGGAGCTCAAGTTGGAGCCGTCACGAACCGCAGGCATCAGAGGTGTCGGTGGAGTATGCGTTCCTGATGGTCAGTGTGAAGTTGTCATGGAGGTGGATGGCAGAAAGCACGAGAACGTTGTTTTAACGGTTCTCCCAGACGCTGCCATGGACGACGATGCGATTCTGATCGGAAAAGACCTCTTGGACCGGAAAGGAAATCTAACTGTGTATTCGGAGGGCCAAGCCAAAATTCTCGACGCGGAAGATTTCCCGGATTTGGTAGAACTATGCACAGAAAGAAGAGTTGAGCTCCTCGCACAGGAAGCGGTTCAGGTTCCACCGCGGTCGGCGGTGATGATCAACACTGTGGCGAAGAATCCAGCTGACGGCTTGGTGATACTCGAGGATGGAGATTCGGCGGTGGTTTGTGAGTTGAAGGAGGGCAGGTTGCCCATTCCAGTGGTAAACTTCGGCTCCGAACCAATCGCTATCGAGTCCGGAGCTATCGTCAAGCGCGCAACGTTGCTGAACGAAGAGGATCTCTACGGAATCAAGAGACCAGCTTTGCCCGTATCCAGTGCTAGGAACGTCGACGAGAGACCCGAGGTTGACATCGATGCCGTTCAAGTGGGAGAGAACGTGCCGGTGGAAATGAGGCGAGAAGTATGCGCTCTGATCAACGAGTTCAAAGAAATTGTCGCCACGTCAATGTCGGATTTGGGTCATACCGATTTGACCGAATTTGATATCGAAGAATTACCAGGGAGCAAGCCGATCGCCAGCAAGCCGTTCCGGTTATCGTCGTTGGAACGAGAGGCGTTGAGAGGAATCATCGAGCAAATGGTTGAGGCAGGAATGATCACTCCATCTACTTCACCCTACGCGAGCCCAGTTTTACTCGTGAGGAAGAAAAGTGGAGAATTCCGACTCGTTATCGACTATAGACGTCTGAATGGTCAGACAGTCAAAACGAATCACCCGATACCATTGGTGGACGACCTCTTGGACGCTGTCGGAGGAAGATTGCTCTATTCGACGCTGGATCTTGCGTGGGGGTATTTCCAAATACCTATGACGAAGAGAGCCTCAGAGCGTGCCGCCTTCGTAACTCCGGACGGACACTTTGAGCCTCGAGTGTTGATGATGGGACTTATGAATGGTCCTGCGTGTTTTCAACAGCTCATGAATAGGTTGAAGCACGCTTTCGGCAACGACGTCGCTCATCCCTACATGGACGACCTTATCACAGCCAGCGATACGCCTGAGGATCACATCCTCAAACTGAGAAAAATCTTCTCAGCACTACGAGATGCCCGATTGACGATTCGGATCGAAAAGTGTTTCTTCATGGTCGAGGAAGTCGAATTCCTCGGATTCAAAATCAACAAGAAAGGTGTTCGCCCGGGAGATCACAAAGCGAGAGCTATCTCAGAGTTTCCGACACCTGCGTCGGTTCATGACATCAGAAGATTCATCGGCTTAGCGAGCTTCTTCCGGCGATTTATGAAGGGATTCGCGATGCGAGCGAATCCCTTGACCAGACAGCTTAAGAAGGATGCCGTCTTCGAGTGGACGGAAGCTTGTCAAAAAGCTTTCGACGATATCAAGAAGTGTCTCACGAATGAACCGTGTCTGGTTCCGTTCGATCCGACTAAGTTGACTGAATTACACACAGACGCCAGCGGGCTTGGCCTCGGGGCAGTCCTCCTGCAGCAGAACGGCAAAGAGTGGAGTACAGTTTACGCCATCAGCAGAGGACTTTCGAGCTCGGAAGCGAATTACCATTCGACAAAGCTCGAGATGCTCGCGGTTGTGTGGGCTCTCGAGAGACTTCGTCACTACCTGCATGGTGTCCCGTTCACAGTTGTTACCGACTGCATGGCTGTGGCAGCTCTCAAGACAAAACAGTCGAATCCGCAGCTTGCTCGTTGGTTATCAAGAATCTCTGAGTTCGACTTCAAGGTGCGATATCGTCCGGGAAAATCAATGGAACACGTCGATGCGTTGAGCCGCGGTCCGGTCGAAAATGCACCGGAATCGGACGACGACGACGAAGATGAAAGTCAACAAGGAATTCCGACCATTCCGGTATGCAGAACGATTCCAGTAGAAGAGGAGATTGCAATGGTTCAGCAGCAAGACTCAAACCTGAAGGATCTGTTCGATATCTTGAAAAAGCAGGATAAAGAGCGGACCGAGCAGGAGAAGACAAAAGTCAACCAGAAGAGACTAGCACAGGGGATTCTCTACCATGTCCTGGTCGACGAGGATGGTGCAGAAAGATTGTTGTTTCTCGCACCTAAATCGATGAGAAAGTTCCTGTGCGTGAAATATCACGACTGTGCTGGACATTTCGGAGAAGAAAAAACGGTGGCAGCTATCAGGCAGAGATACTGGTTCGCCGGCATGTCCAAATACGTCAAACAACACATTCGTTCCTGCATCGAGTGCATTTTCAACAAAGCGAAGTCTGGCAAACAGGAAGGCCTATGCAATCCAATTCCTCCAGAAGATCGCCCATTCAGAAAAATCTTCGTGGATCACCTAGGGCCCCTTCCAAAGTGTGGAACGAAACAACACCTCATCGTGGTCGTCGACGGTCTGTCAAAATTTGTTCTTCTCAAACCGGTCAAGACTACGGAAGCGAAATACGTCGTGGAGTTCCTGGCGAATATTGCTCTCCGTTACGGAAAACCTGATGTCATTGTGTCGGACAGAGGGTCAGCATTCGTCAGCAAGAAATTCAAGGAGTTTGTGTCGCAGAGAAACATTCGTCACACGCTGATATCGACTCAGCGAGCGCAGAGCAACGGCCAGGTAGAACGCCTGAACAAGGAGATTGCTCGGTTGCTCAGGACGGAATCCGATCGTCCGGATGCCCGAGACTGGGCCAGCAAATGTGAGCTGATAGCGCGTTTCATCAACTTGTCGAAATCAAAAAGCACGGGCAAGGCACCATTTGAGATTCTTCACGGCTACCTGCCAGACGCCAGCACATTGATCGACAACTTCTCTGGATTTCTCGAACAGCAGCAAAGCACGAGATGGAAACCCGCAGCCGCGATTCAAGATTCAGTTCGTCATGCAATTTTGTCGGCTCAAGAGGAGTTCGCAAGGTATTACGATCGGAAGCGACGTCCTCACCGGGTGCGGTATTGTGTTGGTGATGTCGTCGTCGTTCAAAGGTTGCCAAAACATACTGGCGAGCCCACCAAACTCCAGCCGAAGTTCCGTGGCCCGCTTGTGATCACCGAAGTTCTGCCGAAGGATACGTACAGGTTAACGGATCTCATGGATGAGAACGGCTACTCCTGCACAGCGCATTGCTCTCAGCTTAAACTGTTCAAGCTGAGAGACGAAGCGGAGAACGACACCGAAGTTGCTCCCGAAGAAGAAATCCATGAAGTCAACGCCGAAGGAGTCAACGAAACCGAGGCGGCGGAGATAACGGAAGCAACAACATCGCAGGCCGAGTGTCAGGAAGTTGCGCTGCCTGCGAGCGAACCGCCGCAGCTCAGACGAAGCAAGCGGAACAAACGAAAATCTCGACGACGCTCAGACGATTGGTGAAGTGTAACGCACGGAGCGAAAAATAATTGTGATATCATAGAGTTCGTAAAGCATTGAGTGTGATAATGTAAAAGATTTAATGTAAGAGCCGCTGAGGACAGCGGATTGTCAGAAAAAGCCGAGTGTCAGGAAGTCTAGAGATGTGAATCAATTTGAAGTGTCGCGCCATCAGCGCCTAAATGTAAAGAGTGAGTGGAAGAATTGTACACATGAGAGAGTTGCGAGAACGTCGCCGGGGCTGCAGTCGCAGCCACCGGAATAAATTGTGAAAAGAGACGATAGAGGAGAAACACGGTGTTATCCTTCCGCTGACTACTCCCCCTGGCCGCTGACACGTGTCGGATCGGAGTCAGTGTCTTGTGATTCGATGCAATATTTCCATGCCATTTAATTTCTGCTCTCCTGAAACAATCTGATTCGATCCAGGAGTTGGCAAAAGCACGAGCTCCAAATCTCGATCCTCAGGAATCATCACGGTGGAACTGACACTGACCGCTGACCAGCGCGGGATAACGAGTCATGAGTTTCGCGATGGTGGGATCCTCAACAAGGACCTCAACAAATGGCAATATATAGCCTCTCCATGCTCGGCAAGAAACACCTCGATGGAGTCAACTCTCGGAACAAGGCCGAATACCGGTCTCTTCCCTCGTGATATGTAAATGACGAATCGTAGTAGTGTGAAGTAATGTCCCGGCTCATGGCAGGTTGGAATAACAGAAAGAGTCAGAAGAGAGTCAACGATTGTTTCGACAGCGTCTCTGAACCAAGACAGCCTATAGTGAAACTAAGCAAATTTTTCCCACCACGGGCAAACGAGCGATCAGCTGATGGCGATGGAAATAGAAGGATGCGAATGACAGAAACTCAAGCCTCTTGAATGATCGGAATTCGTTTATCGTTTGGAAAGTCTTGGGAGGAGGAAAAAATATCATCATCATCCTTGTCAATCAATAAGGGAGATCTGCCGGCTGTTGAGGGGGAGCGGGAATCTCCATCCAACAAGCTGGCACGATAGTCTGGTTTTCCGCTGTGGAAATGCGACTGTGATAACTCTCGAAAAGTGTTCCGGTGAGCAAAAATTGTCGCAGAACGGAATATTCTCTTCGGTCGGGGCCATACTCTGTGGTACTGGAATAATGGGCTCCGAGTCCTGGTACTTAACGTTGGTTTCGGCGCGGCGCGAGCGCGTCTCCGGTCCGCTGACTCGCTGCTATGACGCAATATTACTATTCTCGCATGACATCAGCTGAAAAACACTCGGAGAGTTTTGTTTGCAACCTATCGGTCTCGATCTCATCGCAATCCACATCACGGAAGGTCAGAGCATGCTCAGAGAAAGGAGAGACGCGGTGTGTGGGTGCACTCGATTTTTTTTGAGCGATCCTGATCGATCCGTCGGACTATCATCTCACTCCAGTGACGCCGGTGAGTGTTCAAATCATTTCAGTGAATCGACAGAAGTTTTTCTCGTGTTTTCGGTGAGTTTTCTTCGACTTAGAAGCGTACGACACGTTGCTGATGTTCAGATCTCGTATTAACATTTGCCCACTGCAATTAACATAGTTCGCAAGATCGCAGTTACGCCATTCCTCCCGAATATAAAAACGCTACAAATGAGATTCAAAGTTTCAGTTCGGAGAAATCATCTCACGAATATGACGAGTTCATGGGTTTCACTTCCACTCATCTTGGCGGCGGCCATTTCAACCAGGTAGCCTTACCTCGAAGATGCGGGAGCAAATGAAAGCGTGGCGGGTAAACCCTGAATTTCTTCTGATGACTAGTGTCCATCTCCATTTATGAACTTGTCTGTCCAAACAATTCGCCAGTGTAACGGCATTCCGTTTTCACAGTTCGAGCGCCTCGAAACGATCGGAATGCCCGCACATGTGAGTGAACACGAATCTAAGGCAACTCGGTCTGAGGATTCGCCTCAAGCTGAATTAGTAGAGATTCATGGAATTGGAGGTCTTGAGTCAGCGTTTGCGGATGGTTCTCAGCTGGCGAACCAGGTGGCAACTTCGAGCTCGCCGATGATTCTCTTCCGGGGCATCATTTCAGGGCAGCTGTGGAATGTGGCTCAGACAGAGATAGCAGCCCTTGTGACAGGATGGATGTTTCTGAAGACCAATTGTGCTGTGAAGATTCGTGCGGAAATGGGAGACTCTTCGGACGGCAGCCGAAATCCTCTTTCTGTTGGGAGAACGCCATTGTGCGGCCCGGAAACTGCAAGAGGACTCTCACTCCACAAGCAATATCCCCTTGAATTTCAACAACGATGAGTGTTTTGACGACGCTCGACTCAAAATATCAGCAGAATGCTTCCTCCTGTAAACAAGTCTGATAGGCAGCGCTTGTCTAGATTATCTCTCCGGTTACAGATCATTGCCATCAATCAATGACTTCGAACCTAGGTCCAGATCCGGAACGAGCTCAGTTTGGCTCGAATGGCTCAATCCTATGGGTTTAGGTAGCTTAGACCATCATGGGTGGGTAAGACTTTTGCTCGACTTGCTTCAATATCGCACAGTGTTCCCCACAAATGCGTCGAATCGATTCGTCGAAACGGCGTGCATTTCTGTTTGAGACAGGACTCGTGGTTTTCAAGCCTTCACAGGAGACTCTATGAAATGTTCATTTCATATCCGAAACCGACCATTAGACTCGAAAGTAATGCGAAGGGAGAACCCCACATCGAGCGCACGACCTTTATTCGAAATCATTATCCACACAATCGAGGTTTCTTATCAGGGATGACACTTCATTTTTCCCTGCATTGCAGACTGCCGATCTAGAACTCGTCGACGTAGTTTCAGAAAGGGTTTGTTGGAAATGTGCTCCATGCGCGTCAATGGGCGCTAGCTGGCAACCTGTATCGTCTTCAGGTGTGTCCACTTGACGAGGGAACTAGAAAGCATCGCTTGCAGGAGTCCGTCGGAAATTTTTGCCACATTACTTCAACGATCATGTTTCTTCTGACAGGCGGGTGCTCGAAATGCTCTTGGATCATAAATCAAATCCCACCACTCTGCAGAGTGGACCTCATACGCCTGTCATTTTGAGAGCGAATATGCTTTCAAACGACGCCTGTATGATCTCATGTTTGCAAAACCTTGGGATCTGAAATGTGACCCGACTAAGTGCAAACCTGCAGAAATGCGTCACATGCGTTCAAGTTATTGCGGGGCGGCTGTTGTTTGGATCCCGTTCGCCCGGGGAAACTCTCCATGCGGGCCAATATTGTCGTGAATTGCTCAAGCGAACAGACCACGGCTCAAATTCGCTGCCAGTACGGAAAACTTATGACTCTAGTTGAGGACTACAAATCGACTGAGACTTTTTGGGTCAGAATGTTCGCCGAGTTGGTCAAAGCAGCGAGGACCATGAACATCCGTAGAACGGAGCCGTCAAATCATGTGAATCAGGAGTCGGGAGTTCTGTCTCCGTGAGGTTGACGACGACGCAGCTCCCGCATCCAAGATCCATTGAATTCTCATGAGGTTCAGTGAAATCGCTTCTTCAGCGATCAGAAGCGATAGGACGGACTGAGCTGGATTCCGATGCCATTCCCGCGATACATATACAGTAGAACCCCGTCATGGTGGACTCCTCGGGACCGGCGAAAACGGTCCACTAAAACCGAGGTCCACTATACACGAAGTACCCCATCAGTGGAAAAAATCACGTTCCCATGGATTGTAGTCGACTTTTCACGTTTATTACATAATTATAAAGAGCAAGGGTTTGAGCCAGATAGCGGATTTCGATTTCAGGTATCTTGCAGCTTGATAACTATCGCTCAAGATAACTCTCCAGATTCATCTGCCGCATCCGATCAAGCCGCTGTCTATTGACGAAGGTATCCACTCCCAGAAGTTAGATTTGCGCAGTCCGGCTTCCATCGACGGAGCATAAGTAGCGTTTAGTGTGTCCAACGCATTCTTAGCGTCATGAAATCGGGGAGGCTCTTCAATCTCGACGTTCTCATCCGAATCATCTTCCATCTCGCGAGCATCATCGGTTGTCGATTCAACCTGACAGCTCTCAATGATGTCGTCGTGGGCCGGTTCATAACATATCGCGACGCCATAATCTAAGGAAACGTACTCGGAAAACCAACTGTCTGCGATTTCATCGAAGGTTTCGTGGATGAACAAGTCGTTCTCGTCCTCCAGTGTTGCATCGTTGAGATCAATCGCGTGGTTCTCGAAAATATCTTCACAAACTCTCAAAAATTGGGCTGAAAAGAACTTCCTTCGGCTCCAGTGGTTGATTACCGATAGAATTATGCGCTGTGAAGGATTTCCAGCGCGCATGAGCCACGAAAACCAATAATGACTGCCGCCCTCCCCGCGGATTTCTGTCCACTATAACCGAGGCTCAGGAATCACGGTCCACTATAACCGATGTTGTTAACATGGGAACTCCCATAGGCTCGGCTGGGACCGAGAGACGAGTCCACTATAACCGAGTGTCCCTTTTAACCGTGTCCACTATAACGGGGTTCTACTGTGTGTATCTAACATATGCTTGTAAGGGCAGCCCAATCAACCTAGTGGGAATCGGGAAGGATTGCCACACATATTTACGGGGCTTAGACTCGAAATTGGACGACCGCAAAGAACCTCTATCATATGGGCGTTCTCATTTCTAGTCTAGCAGGATGTCAACCCCAGGCGTGAGCATATTGACTCTTCCGGGAGCAAAACGGAACACAGTCTTGCTGTCTTGAAGCGATCCCTCAGAATACGAAGCAATCCATTTGCCTTCCAATCGGAGTTTCCAAATTGCCCTGAAACCCGCTTATTTTCCGTAACCGTGGGAAATATTCCCGTGTCATGGACTAATACTTCAGGCTCATATAAACTCGCCAAGTAAGCTTCCCTGTCTGAGGCGGTCATCATACGCAGAAAAAGTATTGAAATCCCACTTCGCGCGCAGAGAAATACAAAGGCGGAAATCAAATGACATCTGCGAATCGATGGACCCCAACGGAACGCATGAAAACGCACATCCGACTTCGATCACTTCCAACAACATAATCATGTTTATCATCACACTGGGTTGAGAGCGACAGATGCCACGATCTGTGCCCGACAATCCGTCGTTGATCAGTTAGCTGGAGGGATGAGCAATCGTCCATGTCCGAAGCGGTCTTCCTCAAGCGTCCGTCGCCTTTGCTTTCACCATTTCTCCATTGCCAGAGTCGAGACCGACTGCTACTCCGACTGTTACGGCTTACTGCTGGGCGGCAGCCCTTCCGGAGCCAAATCCGAAACCGCCCTCGAACCCGCGCTGGGACCGCCACCGCCCCGGCTTCGGCACCAGCACCGGCCTCGGCTTGCCACCAGCACCGGCCTGAAATCGAATCCGATCCCGCTTTTACCGCTCCCTGCGCTCTGCGCAGTAACTAGGGAATCAGAGGAGAGAAGCACACAAGCGAACAAGAGGAACGAGGTGAAGAACTTCATGGTCGTAGGGGTTCAGCAGCAGAGCATGAGAGAACAAGGGACGGAGATGCGTTTATATACTCATCGGTGAATTTGCTCGGATAATTGACGCATGGAGACTTTTTGTGAGAGGGAACTAATGTATTCCGCAACGCTCGGATGTTCCACAACGCCGACACCCAGCGGCGCATCACTGCCATTTCCAACTGTTTCAACCATTGGGCATTCAGACCTTCGCCGATGTACATAAAAATCATCCTCAAACGAAGACTTCGTTGCTGTCTTGTCGCCCGATTCGGCGTGGTCTCAACTTATCTCGGCTTTGTGTCGATATTATGAACAGAGTCCTTTTCTTGCGTAGAGCGCTGTCAACGCATCAGATTCCCGTCCCGGTCGTTGCCATATCGGTCGACCGAATCATTCGAGACGTCTCCTCTCCTCATGCGAAGTCTTCTCTCGCTTCAAGGCATGGTCTCCAAACAGGAGGAGCTTTCACGGAAGCAACTGAATGGATGCGTGAGATTGACTGCAGTTCAACTGATACACTTCCACACTCTCATATGGCTTGCGGTTTGATTTTGCCTACATCTCCCCCTCGTTCAGACTCACTTTTTAGTAGACTGATCGCGGTATTGAAGTAGATCGGCAATGACGGAAGCGAGCGAGGCACATATGAAGACTCCATTTGTGAACATCGATGCACAACCAGACCTAATCTTTTTCACGGGTCGGCCCATGACGCAAAATCGAGGTGACTCAATTGACCTCTCAATAATAGCGTACATCTCATCGGAATCATGCAGCTGCTGAGACACATTGGTATAACGAGTCCGTTTTACGGAATTTGTTGGAAAAATGCGTTTACTGGCCAAGAATACATCCTCGGAGAAGTCGGTCCCTCCGGGCTGGAGCAGAGTATTCATCTCGTGCAAGCATCGCAACGTTGACAGACGACCGGACACACCACATGAGCTATTCGGCTCCATTATCCGGCGAGTGAGTTTACTCAAAACGGCATGGAGCGAGCTTGGGCTCGGTTATTGCGGAGCGATGAGGTATGACTTCTCCCGGGTGTGATCCTGGGATATCGATCGCCAAAGCTATCGGAAGCGCAATGGTGATCTGTTTCAAAATTCCTAGCCTAGCACTGCTCTCGTCTACGGATAGGGACATTCCACAACTTTCGAACAACGCACTTGCCAGTTTGTCGAGAGGACGTCCCAAAAATGAATGATGATAGCCATATTTCATGGGCTGAAAACGACGCTAGATCGCGCATGCTGGCACTCGAGCGTCAGACCACGACCTTCATTCGCTTCTGATCTCCATAAACCCGAGCGAACTCGCCTCGGAAAATGGAATCGGGAACGGAACAGGGAACATGACCTTGCTGCATCCTGGGATTATGGTCGCGACAATCCGATTTCGAAGGTCTCCTCAGAGGCTCGGCCCATCCGGTGAACACGTTCCTTCAATACGAATACGAACAAATGGATCGTTGTAGGAGACCCGCCGGTGAGCAGCATGGGGAAAAACATCTAAAAAGAATTGAAACTGGAAGAGAAACGGAAGAACGAAAGAGATTCATTTTGCTGAGGGGATGAGTGTTCCCTAGACGGAGCTGTCCATGTCGTCAAGCCCCTTGCGTCATTTGCGCTCAGCGCAAAAGTTCTACAGCATCAGGATCATGAGTTTCGCCCGTGCCAGTTCAAGTAACTAGGAGTCAGAAAGAGTTGAGTGTATGAGTGAGAAGTAGGATGAAATGTGCACAAGTAGCTCTGACCGGAAATTGAGCCTGTATGTCGTCGGGAAACTGTTGCGAAAATAAATGATCACAGTTGGACTAAACATCTCATCCAGTACATTACGTATAGAATGAGAACGCTACTGCCAGGCCTATGACAAGCTGTGCGTCTTATCTGGCGTGTTGGATTGCTCCAAGTGCTACATTAGGTCGTTCTGGACCAGGGAGCGAACGGTCGCGCTGACAGTTCTTCGAACCCAAGAATAATCTCAAAGCCGACTCAGCGGCGATTTTTGTGATCAAGCATTCAAACCTGTGCTTCCCGAAACACAGGTTTTTGCCGTGTCGATGGCCCTCTTGCACCATTTATCTATCGATTCAAACTTTGTGCACGGAAATCTAGACCCTTGTAAAGTTCACATTTCAAGCTCTGTTCTGTTCGTGATGATGAGGAGGGATTGCCCAGTTCTACTCAGCGCCGAGCATGTGTCGGCAAGCATTATTCACGGAATAAATACACAAACACACAGCCAACATTTCGGAATGAAGGATCCCGGGAGAGAGGAAAGTCCCTAACCTGATTGCTCAGACAAAGTTAGTATACTTATCCCGGGATTTAGAACGCTGAGATCGAGCTGCTTCGAGCTCCTTCCTCAGGAATCGCCGTGAAACTCAGAAATCGGACATGCGTGCAGTCACTCGAACAGGATTTCTCCTCCCCGATATCATAAGTATCGCTGCTTCCGGAGGAATCAAGACATGCGATTTCACCCAGGCTGCTCTAGACACCCTCTGAATCCCTGCATGCGCACCTCACTAGTCTCCATTTGGTTGCCCTGAGTTGAATCGCGATCGCTGAACGCGTTCGCATACATCCCCAGGACCGCATTCAAGAAATGGCCGCCCCTAGGAACGGAAAATCTGCCGCCCCCTCCCCTGAAGCACAGTCTGCTTCCCCGCTCTTCCAACTTCCTTGCCCCCGGGAAATGAGTGGGAGTTTCTTCAGTTGGAGAATGATTCTTCCCATTAAAGTAAATGATCAGATATGACTATCCTCACTCACAGCGGATGCTGAGCTTCAAACAAACTTTCGTTCGAACCTGCCATCACAGATGTCTTGGATTGTTTTGTCGAAAAAAATCGACTCAACAGAAGCTGGAGGAAACCAGACAACTGGAGATTCGCGGCTCCCCCAAATCTTGCCGCCCCCAGAATTTGCCGCCCCCCCCAGAATTTGCCGCCCCCCAGAATTTGCCGCCCCAGGCCCGGGCCTAGTTGGCCTAATGGGAAATACGGCCCTGTACATCCCGTCTCCCTCTATCAATCTTCTAGAAGTCAAACTCATTTTTCTTTCCGCGTAGGTTAACGGACGAGAGATCACAGCGGATGAAGCGTACTCGACGATTCGGGGCGGTACCTACTTGCCATATGGCACCGCCTGTACCAGAATCTGTGATTTTGTACCTCACTGGACATATCATCACTAAGGCTGTAAATCGCCCCCATAGCGTATATGGGAGGCGCAAAATCGCAGCCCTAATCATCACCTATCTTAACCTCGTTATCACCTGCATAAATTCCGCCTTCCGAACGATATACGGAGCTGCCAATGAATTGGTTGCAGCCGTTGCGTCGCTTTCACTTGTTGTGCTATTTGAACACCCTAATTTCTTCAGCCAATAGTGTCCATCGGTAGTTAGAAGGGAGTGTCATATTCACGAGCTCACGAAGGTATAGGAAACAGTTTTCCATCCTCGAGTTCCCTGAAGATCGTCTGCAAGTCAACTCCACAACGATCGGACTCGCAGTTCTTCAAGTCTCAAACCTTAGTCAACACTCAGAGGTAAAAGAACTCTGATGCCGCGGATCTAGCGAACTTCTGAGGGCTTCGCGAAAGAGCGTTTCCGAGCTCCGGTCTCAATACACCGGCAGACAGCAGACCTTCAGACCTAGGACCACGATCAGACAAAGTTTGGAATATCGAATCCAATCGGGTGGCAATTTACGAAGACGCAAAAAGCTTTCCACTCCCAGGGCGCGTTCGAAAACATTGCCGGGGCTCTGGCGGAACCTGGTCGCAGGGACGAAAATTTTCCAAGTGTCGAAAAAGTCGCTCGTGCTGAGAATCCTCACGAACTCCTGGGTCACTTCGCTCAGGATGATGAGAAATACGGAACGTGAGCTTCGTGAGCGAACAAAAAAGAAGGAAAAGTTCGATCGGGCATCATCACCTCGATGAACCGAAGGAATTCGAATTCTTAAAATGTTAAATTCATTTGAGCGTCGATCACGAAGTGGGATGTGTGGTCACACGAACTTCCACAGCGACTCTGTACAGGGACGGAACTGATGCCACGGCACCCGCTCGCAGCTCGATGAGTTGACGTGGAGATTCGACTCTAAGCAGAGCCGTCCCAGAGTGCTACAGGCGTGGAGGGACGACCGAGAATATTCAGAACTTCAAAACAATCATCATGGCTCGAGAATAGCATCTGCGACATGAGCTTATTATCGGCGGAGAACTTATGAAGATTCACGATGCCACAGAAGCCGCACGGATTTCCAACCGTCCTATCCCAGTTACCCGAATCCCAGTTACCCGAATCCCAGTTACCGGAATCCCACTTACCCGAATCCCATTTACCCGAATCCAAATCACCCTCTCTCACCGCTAGGTCCTCAAGCAACCTTGCTATCGAGGATCTGGGTATCGACTTCCACTGCACGAGTGCGGTATTGATTTTAACAATTGAAACATCTCGAACACAAGATTGAACACTAACGAAAACTGGTCGGTATGAGATGCCGGAACCGAAACGGAAAGTTCTTCTGGAAGCTTGAGCCAGCGGATAGTCACAAGGGAAGAGCCGAATCACCGAACGTGGAGCGTATGTCGGTGGAAAAACTCGAATTCGGTGCAACTCCACGCTGCTGTTAATCCACACGTGCAACATGGGGCTGCGGAACGATCCCGCAGCCAGAATCCCGTGGGGTAAGAAACTCAACTATGATGGATCTCCGCGGAGGAAAACTCCGTGGCTAAGAGTTCCCCCAGGCGGAATCTCATGACGGGAATCGAGTAAGAGACGATCTTATGACTCAGTCTCGTGAGATCCTTCGGTTGAATCATACGTGCCAGAGGGACCGGATGTCAGAAGCCAACAATAGTTTTTGGCTGTTTCTCGGCGGGATCCGCGTCCGCGGAGTTCTCGGCCGCGGATCTCATCTTTCTCGGGCCCAATCTGAACTTCGCAACTTAGATCTCCAGCTCAAGGTTTGAGGAAACGAACGCGTAGTCGATCGCTGAACAAACGCGTTTCTCCGATGTCGTTTTTTCCTTTTCCGCCGAATGAACTATGATCTCTTTCGATCAATCTCTCTGGTTCCGGTAGGAGCCCGTAGCGACTCCAGAGCTAGAAGAGTTAGCGGTGAGAGAGGGTGATTTGGATTCGGGTAAATGGGATTCGGGTAAGTGGGATTCCGGTAACTGGGATTCGGGTAACTGGGATACGACCGCCAGGTTAGTCTTCGTATGACTTATGAAAAACAAGATTCATTCACATATTGATAGCACAACCCTCAGTCCTGCTGAGTTGATCCGCAATATTGGTCTAATGTTGCTTGTGATTATTGTCTTTCAGGTGGCCATTCACATATGGTTCGAAGATCGAGGCAGCAATTGGAGAAGAAAGTGAAGAATATTTATTAGCATGTGCAGTTTCGTTATTATTATTATTACCTATTTTTTTATTATACATTATTTTTGTGTTTTTCTGTAATAAACAACTAAGTTAATTCCAGACAAGAGCTCTGGAGACACCCAAAGAGACAATTGGTCATTTTTCTATATTCATTAATATAAAATACTAGAGTTATTCGTGAGAATTTGGTGGAAACACTTTCTATGTGTTGGAAATTGGTCATACAGCAGCAAATATAGATGCGAGCCTATTGGGGAAGTAATCGAATATTTGAATTTTTTATAACTTTCGACGACATATATATGAACACTTCAAACTCATAATGGAACTTCGTAATGATGTTAGCTATCCGATCCAATTCTCAAAAATTACCTAAAATGACGCCGTGAAAAGTTGTCAATTTTTGCCAGAACTGTTCGTATTTGAGTATTCCTACCTATATGGTTGCGTATTTTCTTGCTCAATGCTTGTCCTTATCAACCCGTAGGCCAGTTTTGGATACCCAGGGGACATAATACGATAGAATTTTATTTTGGACATATTCTTTGCCATAGTACGCTATATTATCTGGATTTACGTATGGTATGTAGCTAGTATGTGTCGAGACAATAGATTCTTGAAATGATACATTTATTGTCCACCTCAATGCTAATTATGCCACAACTGTACCATTGTAGATGTGATTTTCTACATTGATTTTTGCCAACATGTTCCATGTTTGCTTACGTGGTGTTGAGTTCAAAACCAGCAGGTATATAGTCAGGATGATCATAAAACGAAAGACATAGAGTCCGTATCATTGACGAACGATATTTTATTCTATGTCGGCAATGAAAGTGTTTCCCTATAAAGTCGATCATTATTGCTATGATAATGATTTAGTATTTGGAACAGAGGCCACAATATTCAGTTCCTATTTGAATTTCAATTTTTTGGACTTATCTCATTATGACAGGCACTGATGTTAGTCTCAAGCTAGGCTTATATAGTTAGTCTCTATGGCTAGTCTCAGGATTTGTTTCCTAGTGATACTTTTTTTTTGTTTGGATTTAGTTCCTAATGCTAGGCAGTGCTGTTAGACTCAAGGTAGGCTGTATAGTTAGTGTATAGGGCTAGTCTCAGGATTTTTTTCCTATTGATACTTTTGTTTTTGTTTGGATTTAGTTCCTAATGCTAGGCAGTGATGTTAGTCTCAAGCTAGGCTTATATAGTTAGTCTCTATGGCTAGTCTCAGGATTTGTTTCCCGGTGATAATTTTCTTTTGTTTGGATTTAGTTCCTAATGCTAGACAATGCTGTTAGTCTCAAGTTAGGCTATATAGTTAGTTTCTAGTGCTAGTCTCAGGATTTGTTTCCTAGTGATACTTTTTTTTGGTTTGGATTTAGTTCCTACTGCTAGACAGTGCTGTTAGTCTCAAGGTAGGCTATATAGTTAGAGTCTAGGGATAATCTCTGGATTTGTTTCCTAGTGATACTTTTTTTTTTTGTTTGGATTCAGTTCCTACTGCTAGACAGTGCTGTTAGTCTCAAGCTAGGCTTCTATAGTTAGTCTCTGGTTTAGTCTCTCTGGATTCGTTTCCTATTGATTTTTCTTTCTTTTTTTTTTTGATCTATTAGTTCCCAATGCTAGGCGATGATATTAGTCTCTAGCTAGGCTATATAGTTAGTCTCTAGGGCTAGTCTCATGATTTGTTTCCGATTGTTAGATTTTTTTTTTCTTTGTCGTTGGTTCCTAACGCTAGGCAATGACATTAGTCTCAAGCTAGGCTTGTATAGTTAGTGTCTGTATCTAGTCTCAAGCTAGGCTTATGTGGTTAGTCTCGGGATTTAGTCTCGAGAATTTCCTTCTCCCACCCGACCTTTAACATAGAAGTCTATGGATCTAATTGTCCTACATATTTTATTCTTTATATATATACCTTTTACATAAGCAGCTTCTGGGATAGTCTTCCTGAACCGGATCGGGTGGCTTTCCGCCGGTCGTCCGCCCGCCTGAGATCTACGGGCTGCCTTCGTGCGGCAGGAACCGCCTTCAGCGCGGCTACTTCCCTCGTGAGACTGTTGCCGTTTACCCCGGCCCCGAGACCCCGGCCCCGAGGCCTTGGCGGCCGCCCGCGAAGCCCGTCCTCCGGCTTCACCGAAACGGAGCGAGGCAGACATACGAGCGGCATCCCAGGAAGTACACTCCGAGCGCAAGTTCAACCAACTACGCGAGGAACGCATCGCCGAGCTCGAAGCGGCCCGGAGAAACGCGGCCAACACCGAGCGGATGATCCTGCGCAGCTTGGACGCTGAGAAAACCACCGGCATCGTGGTAGACGCCGAAATCGATCGCCTGACGTCCGAGCTCGGCCTGCCCGCCCCGGGGCCCGCGGATGCTCCAGCGACTGCTCCCGTCACCGCACATCTCGCCACTGCCATGAAGTCAGCTCCGGCGCCAACTCCGAAACCGGCCCAGAGATCGCCCCCGCACCGATTCCGAAGACCGTCTGAGCCCGGGCTCCGCACAATTTTGTTTGATATTTTCGGTAATTTTCGAGGAGAGAATTTAGCAATAAATTTTCGTCGGTTTTGTCAATGTCGCTTTGTTTTCTTCATTCTCAATAGCTCGCAACTTCCAATTTATAGAGCAACTGATTTGGTCTCCTGAGAGTTTTTCCGTTAGGTAGCTTTATGATGCAGGTTCTCCTACGTCCGTCCGACGGGGCCGGATCATTTATGATGACCATGTCGCCGACACTTAACGGTTTGCTCTTGACTGGCATGGCTGCGAAGTTTGATCTCAGTTCTGTATTTATTTATTCTTTGACAAGAGGGTGGGACAATCGCAAGCCGAAGAGCTGCACATTGGTTGACATAGAGAGTTAGAGACTAGTGAGGTATACTTCTAGTTTCTTTTTGAGCAATGGAAGGTAGTCGCAGCGTCGTATCTCGAGTGGAAGCTCATTCCAGTACGTAGCGAAAGCGTAGAACGGGGCAGTTCTAGCGGCCATGAGCGGCAGAGATGGCAAACTAAACTTGTAGAGACGGACGTCGCGGCCCGTGGTTGAGAACGGGTAGGGACAGGTGATAGGTGGGGTTAGTCGGCGATTTGACGAGAGGTTAGCGAGGCATGCAAGGCGGAAGCCAGCAAGCTGTTCAGGGCTTTTGATTTGAAAGCGACGACAGAAGGGGTCAACAGGGGATCGAGATTTGAGCCCGACCACAGCTCTAAGAGCGTTTCTAAATGCCACACTGACAAGGTGCACAGATTATTTCGTGGCGCCCGGGTACCAGACACTGATGCAATACTGGAGAGCTCTCAGAACCAATGAGCGAAAGACGAGGATCAAAGCCGAGCGTGGATAACCGAGTCTACGAAGACGATGGATGCAGAATGTACAAGATGAAATTTTTCTGCGAAGACGACGTGCGTGGGTTTGGAATGTAAGATTCTCTTCCAGGGCAACGCCGAGACAAATAACAGTGTCATTGAAGGACAGTGGGAGATTATTGAGTCGGACTTGACCATCGTGCACAACAGAGCAGGAGTTGCATGGGATATTCTTTCCGGAACCGCTTCCAGAATGAGTTGATGATGTCCCGCTGTAACTTCAACCGTTCGCTTAACACCGACGCGTTCGCTGATTCGGTCTTTCCTAGAATTTCGCCCATCTCCGGCAATGCCGGCGGGGCTTGGTTGCCGTACAGCAGGTCCGATCGGAAGCATTTCGTCTTGGTCAATGCTTACGCAGGTCAGAGGCCCATCATTCACGATCTTTTCGGAGTCGATATCTTTCAAGCTACTCAGTCTTGAACAGCATCTGCCGACCCCAGCACGATCCAGAAACGGGCTGTACTGGTAAAGCTGACTTCGTTTTGAGATTTATTTCAACCCTGAGTGAAGCTCTGATTCGAAGTGTCGGCTCTGGATATTCTTTATCAACGCTGTCTCGGCGTGCTCGTATTCGACCGTTGAGACTAACGTCAGCCACTGCGGCTTCAGGTTTCGCTGAAAGATTCTCCAACGTCGGATGTATGCGACAACTCGAACTGTTTTCGCCAAGGAAGACATCTGTTTTACTCTGAGTGCTTCAGCTCTTGTCGTCGCTTTCCCGACGAAACACTGCGACCGTCTTTCGTTCACCGTCACAGCCTCCGCTGCCGTTGGACTCAAGCTGTGCCGCCCAATCTCAGCCATCCCGGACCGAACAGCCACAATGTTCTCCGCTCATCCGAGTCCAACGCTGAACTCCTCGATATCAGATCCGCGCTGTTTTCGGAACTCCAAACATAACGACATTGATCTGCTCGCGAATTCGCTTGAATTTCACTTATCCGATTTTGGACGAAGGACTCCCATAGCGATGGCTCGTCTCGAATCCATGCCAGAACGCATGCGTTGTCGCACCAAAAATGGGTTGATGTGAACGAGAGGTTCACCGCTTCTGCAATTCTCTTGGCGATCCGGACTGCGACTATCGCCCCCAGGAGCTCCAACCTGTGGATGGACCAGTAAGGTGACCGGTGCAGCTCGTCCCTTTGACATGATGAGCGAAACTGAAACTTTGTTCTTGCTCGTTTCTCCCGAACTCTCGCGTTTCTCCACAATATCAGTTCACTCACTGTTCTCTGGCCGGACGCGCTGGCTCACGATCGAGTGAGACTGCTAGCGACCAACGCCGCTGGCTACCCGAGGAAAGCTGCTCGAGGCTTGCAGGGCATCTTCCCTCAGATGATCCACGGCACATGTTTGGCACATGCATTGCGCCGTGTTTGCGACGAACAACGATGTCTCTTCCCCGAAGTCGACAGCCTCATTGCCAATGTTAAGAAGGTCTTCCGGATGGCCCCGTCGCGGATCGCCGCTCGAAGAAGGTGGTAACATCGCTCCGGATCTTTCGCCAACAGAGCTCGCAGCGTTCAACTTTGCACCGCTAGTCAGCGTGGACGTAGAGCGATATTTTTCGCAGTACTAAAATTTGCTCTCACAATCAGATCGCCGACACGCTCTGATGCCTCAAAACGCTAAATTCCACTTGGTTCCTCGAAAGGCGAAGACCAATGATTCGGTTTTCCGGAATTTCCTCTCGTTCCTGTGGTTCGAATGAATGCTGTCAGATGTTTTGTGCCTCGCCGATTTCTCTACGATTGCGAGCTTCCAAATAAACCGACGGTGTCATAGTCACTACAATCTCTCGCTTGTCATTCACGCGATCAAAACAGATATATATATGTTTTTATTTCACCAATCTGGTATTCAAACGTTAAAAATAGCATAACTTAAATGTTGCCGAGTCGATTGAGACTCGGCGCGTTAGGACAGCTTTGGAAGTGATAGAGGGGGCACGCCAACCCGCAATGTATGCAAAGGCAGTCTCCGCCCGGTTGGTGGAAGCCGATCCTCTGGCACATCTTGCTATGGAATCCGTGGACGGCGAGCCGTGTTTTCAGGTGGCGTAGCTCCTGGAGTGGCCCTCTCCACTCGAAAGTCGTCATAGCGGCGGTTTCGTAAAACTCCCGGGGGATCTCTCGCATCTTGTTAGAATATGACCGCCTAAACTCAGCCAGCGCTCCGCTAGATCCGAGGGCGAAGTGTTTGACCAGGTCCTCTATGAACGGTCCCGTGCCTGCGAGGGCGTACGTGAGCCTATTTTTGGCATTCCTCGGGAGGCCGAGGACCCTTTTCAGGAACGTGGCTTTTACTCTGTCGAGCACCTCGAGCTGGCCCGCCGTTAGATCGTCCCACACGACGGTGATTCCGTACGAAGCGACGGCTCCGATTTTCATGTGGAAGATCTGGAGTGCCGTGTGACGAGAGAGTCTCTGAGGGTCGGGCACCGCCGACATGGCTGTGAAACTCTTCGCTGCTCTTTCGTCGATGTGCCGTCCGAGCAGGTACTCGAAGAGAACTCGACTCCGAGTTCTCTCCGATCAAAACAGATGGGGTATAGAAGCCACAGAAGGTCCCGGTAAGCTATTCAATAGATTCTACTCGAGTTGAACCCTCATCCATCGCACATACAGGTACCCGAATAATCTTTTTCCGCAGGGAAACACGATCACTCATATGCACGACTAGCATCCCTAGGCGAAATCGGCATTTATGAGCCAAATAAGTCATATGAGTGCTTGTTGTTACGTATTTGGACATCGCCGTGGAAGTTTTGATGACGGCCGATGGTCGGCTGGTCCACCGGAGTTGCTTGATGCCCGTGATCCAGTTCTGCGACGAACCCCGACCAAAGGGGCATAACCTACCGATTCTCTAGCGATTCTCTCAATCCCAGATCGATGCTTATATACTCTTCTGGAAAACAGGGTCCCGGTCTCGGAGCCCTAGCAACGGACGAAATGCAGAGGAAGACAACTCATTCAACAGGCCTTGTCAAGCTTCTACGACCCAACTCTCCAGGGATCATGAGGGCGGACATGTCTGCACTCGGTGTTTCGTTA